>CAMTZB010000018.1:1318750-1978125 GCA_947086495.1 Morpho achilles | reverse complement strand
TTAAATGGATAACTACTTGTTTTCCTTAGATGTTGTCCCTCATGTCAGTAGTTTGACGCGATCCCCATTAGTTTATGGCAGTGATTCCCAAAGTGATAGATAAGGACCCCTTAGGGTCGAACTCGGAAAACTGGAAAACCAGGGGTAGAGTTAAACTTAAACTGATCTTGTAGGATCGATCAAGATTTAAAAATCCAACCCATGTTTATTGTTAAGTTGTTACTGATTCTTTCAATGACAGGTAAGTTACAGTATCTCGGTAACCAAGACAAAAAAAACAAACTTCATATAAATAAATAATAGGGTAGAAGGAGATTGATCCTTTACCGCTCGTTTGCCGAATAAGCTACGCCAAGTGGACAATTTACAGTAAAAATAATATTTATATTGAATGTAAACTTTATTATTTTGTAATGTCCAAAAACAGGGATAATTTTTTTTATATAAAACTTGGCTAGATTTTTTAGCTAAAGCCTCTCCCCCAAAACTCCTCACATGCTGAATTTCAGGAAAATCGTTGTAGCTGTTTCTGAGATTCGGAAAAAAAATATATATATACATACTTGTTTAGAAGTTTATTTGAATAAAGAATAATTTTAATTTGAAATTTGATAAATAAAACTAGAGATATTAGGTTATTTTGGGGTTGGAGATACAGTTCATTTTTGAAAAGAGGTTTCGTGCCTAAAACAGTTTGGGAAACCGTGGTCCATGTAATACGATCTGACCCAATGTGACCTCATGTCAGGCACTTCCTCCTTTAATTGAGGGGTCGTATCTCATTTACTGTGTTGATGGAAAACCGTTTCCCGTGTTTTTCTTCGTAGAGTTAAGTGTTTCTTACGAAAAAATCCCCGTTCACTGAATAAATGAATACATATTTTTAGTTGCGTATCGTGGTATCCGCCGTGTGGTATCAGGCTGAATAGAATAGTACCACCCTCATTTCTTACCGAGGTGTCGTAAGAGGCGACTAAGGTAAGTCGACCCGCCGTGTGGTATCCGGCTGAGTAGAATAGACCAACCTCATTTCTTACCGAGGTGTCGTAAAAGGCGACTAAGGTAAGTTGAGGCACCGTGTGGTATACGGTTGAGTAGAATAGACCACACTCTTTCTTACCGAGAAGTCGTAAAATACGACTGAGGTAAGTTGACGTCAGGCAGGCGGCCGGTTGTAAAAACGCAGCCAAATCATGTGACAGCATGTTTATATGTTGTGCCGACCCCACTTAGATATTTTTAGTTACTATACGAATGGGGAAATAATTTATGTTGTTGTAAAAGACGCCTAAGGTAAATTAATCCACCGTGTAGTATCCGGCTGAGCAGAATAGACCACCCTCCATTCTTACCTAGGTGTCGTAAAAGACGCCTAAGGTAAGTTGACCCACCTTTGTTTCCGTTTGAGTTGATTAGACCACTCTCTTTCTTACCGAGGTGTCGTAAAATACGAACAAGGTAAGTAGACGTCAGGCAGGCGACCGGTCGTAAAATAGTAGCCAAACCATGTGACAACATGTTTATAACATGTTGTGCCAACCCCACTTAGATTGGGATACGAGCAGGAGGACGAATGAGACATAGTTGAATATATGTGATATATAAACCTAAAACCCATTTTTTACTTTCACCGCTTTCTATGACCAACATTTTTATTTTATTATATTTTTTTTTATTATACTTAATAGAAAATATCCATGCTAATATTATTTCGAAAATGACTCCAACGATTTTAATGAAATTCAGTATTGTTTTGGGTGCGATAATTCTATCTCTAGGTTTTATTTAAAAAAATGTTTAATAACTGTTTTCAGGCACTGAAAAACAACTGAAATATAAATAGAATACAAAGGTAAATTTTTCTGTCATTTGTAAAATTGACATTGTTTAGTTGGAAACGGGTTGACTAAAGAAGTGAAAATACAAGGGATCAAGGCCCAAATATCACCAACCCTGACTTTTTTATTTTGTTTTATGTATATGATTAATTACGAACCAAGGCTTAGTATGTGACCCAGGTACTTATAATTAAATTGACGATTATTATGTAGAATTATTAGCTACAACAAACAAAACGCTTATTATTTAAAATTTCATGAAAACGGTCAACTACTAGTACATGGTCAATTACTAGTGCACTTACCTTACTGTGAGACTGTGTGAACTAGGGTTGCGACCTTTTTTTTTTTGAAGAAAAATAGTATTTTTCTTTTTAAATCAAAAAAATATAGTACTTTTACGAAATTCAGGAAAAAAATAGTACACATCAATTTTCATCATTATTTATTTTTCCATGATTATTTATTATTACTTTTCGCTGGATAATGACACGGAGATAAAGTTACTAACTAACTAAGCCCCGTAAATACATGAATGAGTTTTGTTCCATTCACAGTTGATTATAAAAAGCGCGAAAATTGAATTAGCGATCAAAATATAGTATTTTTGTCCTATATTATTTTTCTATATTATATAATACAATTGACTAAAATATAGTACGATACTATATATACGCCGTGTGGTATCCGGCTGAATAGAATAGTACCACCCTCTTTTCTTACCGAGGTGTCGTAAAAGGCGACTAAGGTAAGTCGACCCGCCGTGTGGTATCCGGCTGAGTAGAATAGACCAACCTCATTTCTTACCGAGGTGTCGTAAAAGGCGACTAAGGTAAGTTGACCCACCGTGTGGTATCCGGTTTAGTAGAATAGACCACCCTCATTCTTACCGAGGTGTCGTAAAATACGACAGACGTAAGTTGACGTCAGGCAGGCGGCCGGTCGTAAAAACGCAGCCAAATCATGTAACCGCGTGTTTATAACATGTTGTGCCGACCCCACTTAGAGTGGGATAAGGGCAGGAGGATGATGATAGTACGATACTATATAATATAGTACGGATGGCAACCCTAGTGTGAACTTATAAAACTTTAACTTTTAATAAAGTTAACACTAGAAATGACTACAATATGGCGTTATGCATGAAATATTACCGTCGTCACACCTTTTCGACGGCTGGAATAGATTCCAATATCTATGTCGAATCTAGCTTCAAAATTATGACCATTTTCTAGGCGAATGATAAATCCGAACACCTTCATATTCTCCGGCCCAGTTTAAAATCATACCCATTACTTACAGACTAGATTTAAAACAAATAAAACTAAAAATATTTAAAAATCACCTTAAATAATTACAGACATTACGATTATTTAATATCTACAAAAGTAATAGTAAAATTATTTTGCTATTGCTTTTTAAATCGCAAAGCGATTTTGTCGTCTATCTCTTGATGATGCTTCGTTGTTTTTGTGATAGTGAATGTGTGTAATGCTTGTATATTTTAGAGGCGGAGGGGGAGAGTGGAGGTTTGTGCGTGTGTTTTTACGAATCCTGCATGTATCAAGTATGAAAACGGATAGTTCAGGTTAAGAGTTAAAATACTCTTAATTATAATATATGTATTTTTACGCCGTGTGGTATCCGGCTGAATAGAATAGTACCACCCTCATTTCTTACCGAGGTGTCGTAAAAGGCGACTAAGGTAAGTCGACCCGCCGTGTGGTATCCGGCTGAGGAGAATAGACCAACCTCATTTCTTACCGAGGTGTCGTAAAAGGCGACTAAGGTAAGTTGACCCACCGTGTGGTATCCGGTATAGTAGAATAGACCACCCTCTTTCTTATCGAGGCGTCGTAAAATACGACTGAGGTAAGTTGACGTCAGGCAGGCGGCCGGTCGTAAAAACGCAGCCAAATCATATGACAGCATGTTTATAACATGTTGTGCCGACCCCACTTAGAGTGGGATAAGGGCAGGAAGATGATGAAGATGATGATGATATAATATATGTATTTTTATTAGTACAGTATGAACACCTTCCTACTCTACTGCAATAAGTCTGTGTTAATAACCAGCCTAAAAAAGTTGTCACCTGTCATCTATAAAATTAGCTGACGTAATATTTTTGAGAGTTTGTAAAATAGTTAAAGTAAAAGATTTTCTCTTCAAATTTGAAACTTAATGCAAGTTTTTTCAACAAACTTGTATGAAAGTAATTTTTAATAAAAATGTATAAGAAAAAGTCTAGTCAGATCATGAAAGTTTGGTTTGCTTATCTCAAACTATAAGGAAGTAAGTTTCTCGTTGCCCCTACCATTTGTTATTGAAAATTTTGCTTTCGAATAGTAAGAGCGTGTTTGACCATGAAAGTTTTGCCACTAATCATGTCGTTTGGCATGAGAGTTTTTTTTTCGATTTTAATTGGTTCTCTGTGCTGTGTCTTGTGTGCCACTGACGAGAAACGCCGATGCTCTGGCCAAACTCGTCACACGTCAAGAGTGACGGCTACGACGCTATTTGATACGTCCATCACTACCCCGCTTGTGGGATGGATAACCATTTAACACTGTAGGAAGCAGGGAGTAAGGGGTAGGGGGGATCTTAACCTATTTCTTATAATCTATAATCTTAGCCTATAATCTTAACCTATTTATAATTGTGTCGCATGCGAGGTGGTGATCGCAGTGACCATATCGCATTGACAGTGCTGCTGGCGACTGTCGGTCTGGTAATATTTAAGTCAGCTAAAGAATGTTATACCATTAGTAAGTCGCCAGAACCTCGTTGGTTTATTTGCAGGATGCACAACGAGCAGGTGAGGTTGACAGTTGAAGTGACTGATTGGGACAAGCCTTCCCCTTACACCCAGTGGAGAATCGATGAACAGACCTATGTCCAGCAGTGGATGTAACCAACGGTGAAAAAGAATAAGTAAGAGCGATTTCAAGAATAGTTAGGAACCTGTTAGGATAATTTAACAGTCAATCTCGTTAAAGCAAAAGATTTTTTACTAACAATATTTTTCTTTACCGAAAAGGGTGTGATAATTTGCGATTATTAATTAGACTCATATGTTTTTATCAGAAAAGCTCATTGTTGTTTGACCGGAGTTTGAACCCGTAACCTTAAGTAAGCATAATCTCACTACTGGGCTATCATAGCTTATTGGTATAGGATAATACGATGATATTATACATAAATAATATTTTTAAAAAAAGCCACCAAAACACTATATAAAACTTTGGTTTTGGTGGAGGCTTATACATGCGTTTACATACATGCGTTTTTACAAATCCTGGTGAATTGTACAATTTTAATGTATATTTATAATAATTATATGATTATTTACACAGTGTGGTATCCGGCTGAATAGAATAGACCCTCATTTTTTTACCGAGGTATCGTAAAAAAATACTACGTTGTTAAAAGTTGATGTCAGGCGGCCGGTCATAAAATAAGTAGCCAAATCATGTGACAATATGTTTATAATATATTGTACCGACCCCGTTTAGAATGGGATAAAGGATGATGATTTTTTGTAAAATAAAACTTTAATTTATTCATTCTAATCTAGATTCCGTAATATATCTTAAAGGTTTTCAAATAGTAGGGGGTAGAATAACTTCTTCATCGAAGTTATACTCTTGTGTATTTGGCACGGCCTCCTGGCACCAATATTATTTTTTCTCAGTATACATATTTTATATCTGCGGATTTTTTTTCTGTAAACTTTTGACGGCTACTTTGTTAGTTGTTTGGGAAAAATGAATTATATAGAGTATTTCGCTTTCGAAAATGTTTGCGACGTGTTATCTAATACTAAATCTTTGCAAGTTATCTTTTTACGGGATAAGATTCTATAACCTAACCATACATCCATGACGAGAGGGGCTGAAAAAAAGGTAATGAATGATTTTCATTTAAACAAGTCGTACCGTTGTTAACGAAGAATAAAAGAGAATGGATGATGAAGACATATTGTGCCGATCACACTGAGAGTGGAATAAGGGTAAAAGAATCACGAAACATGTGTTCCGAATGGAGTTTATCGGACGCCAACATGAATAGGTCCGCTAATCGATACATTTGTTGGTCCCGATGCATCGATTAGCGGAGGAAGGGGTGACTTTTAGAGAAGCCCCGACCCAGAAGTGGCGCACTCCGGGGTTCAGAGTTGCTGCTGGTGGGGATGGGGGCAATGTCTCCAACGGTACCCTGTCCCCGCCACCAGCAGCGTGGTGGAGCACTCAGGTTGTTTTAGACAGTGAAAATATGACATACCCGCCTCTTGTACCTGCCTAATCACCGAGCTACTCTCGAGTTTCTAAGTATGCTATCAGTGCATGTGTTCATGGTGAAATATTCCCTTCCCGATCCAGAAGACTGAAATTAAATTGATGTCTTAAGAGTTTTCAATAAAAAAACCTAAATTCCACAACCGCATTGTACGTCAAAGGTTAAAATATCATCCTCAGCATCTGGATGCGTGGCGATCCACCACAGTGCGGTTTTCAAATAATTTCATTCCGCGCACCACGGTTTTATGGAACGATCTCTCTTTGCGGCGTTCCCGAATCGGTACGATATAAGTACCTTCAAAAAGCGTATTTTCCACCTTTTTAAAGGACAGCAACACACTCGCTCTGCGAGAGGTCGTGGGCGGTGGTGATTACTTGAGGTGCACCGCATGCTCGTTTGCTTTCCTGTTCCATATATAAAAAACAACAGTCGAAGAACAACAACACAAAAACAGCAAAAACAGCAATCGAAGAGTTGGTTTCCATTTTGAAAGACCTGGAATGTCAAAGCGAGACAACGGTATTAATTGAATGTGATATCTCCGCAACGAAAGCGGAAGGAAATCTCAGATGATACCTAACTACACCAGTGATCGATTTATATGCATTGAAGACCGCTTGCCTGGTGACGAATTACGCAACTTAGATCACAACAATCACAAGGCAAAGGTATTACGACCAACCCTGTCCCCGCCATCAGCAGCGTGCTGGAGCATTCAGGTTGTTTTAGATAGTGAAAGTACGACATACCCGCCTCTTGTACATGTCAGATGGTGGGACCAATAAGCAGGTTTTTCCTGATAAAAAAGGAGAATGATGAGTCATGGAGGAATTATCTAACTTAAGAGAATTTTATCACTCTTGTTGTTTGTGATAGTGAATGTGTAGTGTATAGTGTGTAGTGCTTGTGTATAGTGTGTAGTGCTTGTGTATAGTGTGTAGTGCTTGTGTATTGTGTTGGCGGCGATGGAGGATTGTGCATGTGTTTTTACAAATCTTGCATGTATCGGCTATGAAAATAGAGAACCCCTAGAGACTTTAGTCTTTGCGTCCGGGTACCACAGCTTATAATACCCAAAATCATATATATATATATATATATATATATATATATATATATATATATATATATATATATATATATATATATATATATATATATATATACATATAAGTTATACATACAAGATTAACTCATTTAAATATTAAAGATATTTATATATATCCCAACTTTAATATTCGCGAACCTTAATATTTCAATTTAACAAAATTCAATGAGATTATATATTCTGGAATTATGATCGGATGAGTTCTGAATGAAGCCAATGAAGTGAGAACGAATTGATGACTGATTTTACAGCTATATACCCCCTCTACCTCCATTTTCTAATCAAGCGAGACCCGACCACTAAGACATTTCGTACGTTAATAAAAACCGGTTATTAAAATGCTCATAAAAACGGAAGATGGAGTGGAAATCACAAAGAAATTAAGTATTATATCCAATACTAAGCCTAAGAATTTATAAAAAGTAGCGGCCTGTTACTATCCCACTACTGGGCACTTCGTTTTTGGAAGAGGGTTAGAGGTAATATAATAGACCGACATACCAGGCTGGCCTAATGCTTATTGGTAGGTCACACTTATCCTAGAATTCTCCACAGATATTTAGGTTTCCTCACAATGTTTTCATTCACCGAAAAGCGTGTTATACATTGCAATTATCTATTAGATACATATAAGTGTGAATAGAAAAATTCATTGGTGCCTTGTTTTTTTAAACACTATGTCGGAGTATAAAAGAATCTGTGGTAGTCAAGCGGTAACCTCATGCAACTTTTTCGAGGAGGTCACGTGTTCAAACCTGGGCAGATACCAATGAATATTTTGATAAAACTTATGTGTCTAATTGATAATTGCAGTTTATCACACGCTTTTCGGTGAAGGAAAACATCGTGAGGAATATCTTGAGAGAATTCTGGTGATATGTATAGCCTACCAATCCGCACTGGAGCAGCGTGATATGTCTTAACTCCAATCCTTCTCTCCAAAAACGGAGAGAAGATGCCTTTTCTCAGCAGTGGGATAGTAACAGGCCGCTACTTACTTATTTAAACGTATTGTATGAATAACTTGTAGACATACGTTTATTCAAGGCCTAAGGGCCTTCGACCTTAAACCTAGTGCCCTGGGTGAAGTTAATTCGCCGTATAAATTTTCTATTAATAAGCGCATTATGTGCGAGAGGCGGTGACTGGAAGAAAATGGTAATTTATACCTTCTATAACTCTCAGCGAAAACATTCCCTAACGAGTCCCACTGGGGGCTTTCGTTTTTCCCCACAATTTGATGTAACAAATAGATATGGGTATTTTATTTATGTGGCAAATGGAAGAATCATGGCAACATTAACCTTGAATGAATACTAGCGGAATATGCGATTTCAACTGCGTGGATTTCACTAACGTGATGAAAAGTTACCAGCGAGTATATCATTAAAGCTGTGATATCCCAGTGACATGTGACTCTTTCGAAGGCATCACGGGTTCAAACCCAGGCACAAATGAGTTTTTCCGTTAAAACTTGTGTATAATTGATAATTGAAATATATACGCTTTACCTTTTATTTTCGGTTAAGGAAACCTGCTCAAAATGGTTAACTTACCTTAATCGCGTTTACGACACCTTAGTAAGATATGAAGGTGGTCTATTCTACTCAGCCGGATACCACAGGGCGGGTCAACTTACCTTAATCACATTTACGACACCTCAGTGACAAATAAGGTTTGTCTATTCTACTCAGCCAGATACCACACGTCTGGTCAACTTACCTTTGTCACCTATTACGACACCTTAGTAAGAAATGAGGGTGGTCTATTCTACTCAGCCGGATACCACCCAGCGGGTCAAACTTACCTTAATCACGTTTACGACACCTCAGTAAGAAATGAGGCTATTCTACTCAGCTGGATACTACACGGCGGGTAAATGTCGTATATATTAAAAAAAATCAGTATCTAGTGCGCGCTACGCTCAAATATCTTTAATATTTAAATGAGTTAACCTTGTATGTATATATACGAGGTGTGTTCAAAAAGTATCGCGAATTTTGTGTATTTTCAAAAATTATTTATTTATTCGTAAATATCTATTTTGTCCCCTTCAAAGTAATCCCTCTGGGATATTATACACTTGTGCCAAAGTTATTACAAATCTTTGAAGCACTTCAAAAAATCATTTTTTTGTATCTTGTTCAGCTCCTCCTTCGATGCCATCTTTATCTCGTCAATCGTGGTGTAGTGTCGTCCTTTCATGGGCCTCTTCAGTTTCGCGAACAAGAAACTGTCGCAGGTGGCCAGATCTGGGGAATACGGTGGCTGCGGTATCATTGGTCTGTTGATTTTGGCCAAGAAGTCGCGTACAAGCAGCGATGTGTGAACAGGGGCGTTATCTAGGTGCAAGAGCCAATTTTTGTTTTTCCACAAATTATCGATTAAAATCGAATGGCACAAGCCAATCAATATGTCTAGGTCCTCGGCAATTTCTCTATCGATGATTCGAAGATTGGCTAATACCATTTTCTTCAATTCATAAATTTTTTCGTCTGTTGTTGAAGTGTTCGGGCGTTCATTCACATCTTCTCGGCCTTTTAAAAACATTTTGTACCACCGATAAACGTTACTTTTGTCCAAAGTAGCTTCTCCATATGCCACAGTCCACACTCGGAATGCATCCGCGCACTTAATTTCGTTTTTCACCCAAAAATCGATACTTCCGATCCTTGTTCCATTTTTTGAATAGGTAAAAATCGAAGACGAACCAAAACACGTGCAAGCAAAGCAACTGTCAACAATTAACCGAACATTCAAAATGGCCCAACTTGTCAGCATAAGTGAGAGACATATGTACCAACATAACGCCACAAAAAAATCTAAATTGGAATATATGTAACTCGCGAAAATTCAAAATTCGCGATACTTTTTGAACACACCTCGTATATATATATATATATATATATATATATATATATATATATATATAAAGTAATTATCTTGGAGTGGCAAAATAAAAAGGTGTGTTGCTCTGAAAAATCAAATCATACAGTTACTTTGGTGCAAACCCAGTAACTGTATGCTCAGTATTATTATATATATCTACACAGTTATGAGCGATAGATGTCCATGCTTTTTTATTATTGCTTTTTTCGTTTATTTTACATCTTATTTTGTTTACAAGTGTTTGATTAAGTCTTTCATTCAGACCGTTAGAAAATGGGGCATTCACTGCAGTGAAAATGATCGGTATTGATTTCCTATTCAAAAATATTTTAAATTCTTTTGAGTTTATTCCTGGGTATTGATCGGTGAGAATGATTCCAATCGTATGAAACTCTGTTACCTCATTTACTAGTCTTACAAAATCATTAGCATTCTGTGTTTTTGATGTAACAATATAAGCATATCTTGTAAAATGATCCACCAAAAGATGTAAATATTTTTTTGTTGACCGTGAGCCTCCGAAACCTCCAATGGTATCCATTGAGATTATTTCAAAGGGTTTTGTAGCAGGTCCTAAATGTGACACTAGCCCATACTTATTTTGTCCTCTAGTCTTATTTTTTATACATATATTACAATATTTACAATGTTTCTGTATATTTTTAGTTAAATTATTTGCTGTACACAATGGACTTATTTTATTTAGCATTTGTTTTACTCCTATATGATACATATTTTCATGTACCTGTTCAATAAGTTTTTTACTGTAATCCCCTGTCAAAATAATTTTTTCTCTTCTTCTAACCTTTTTATAATAAACCTTATTTCTTGATATTAAACTTAATTTATTATTTTGAATGAATAAATTGTTTTCTTGATCTGTAATAATATCATTTAATTTAACCATGTTTACAACTTTTAATTGTTTATCTGTATTTTCACTTTCTTCTAATACCGGGTTCCTACTTAAACAATCTGCTTCAATATTCTCTCTACCTGGTGTATACTTTATTTTAAAATCATATTGTGACAAATAATATGTCAAGTCTCCTAATTCATCATCCGTCCTGGATTTAATATTTAAATTTTCTAATGGCTTATGATCACAATAGACTGTGAAAGATTTACCTATTAACCAGTACTGCCAGTATCTTATTGCTTCTTTAATGGCTAAACACTCTAAATAAATTGCCTTCTTTTTCTTTTGTAATTGATTTAATTTCTTAGAGAAGTAGGCTACTGGCTTATCTTTTCCATCTGGCTGTGTTTGCTTTAAAACTGCTCCGATACCTTCTATAGACGCATCTGTCTGAATATTTATTGGCAAATTTTGGTCAAATATTGCTAGTATTGGTTGTGAGCACAATAAGCTTTTTGTATTTTCAAAAGATTTTTGACACTCTGCGGACCAGACAAATTTTTGATTTTTTCGAAGGAAATTGTGAAGAGGTTCTAAAGTTAACGCATTTTTTGGCAAATACTGATGATGAAAATTAACTTTTCCCAAAATTGTCTAACATTTTTCTAAGTTTTTGGTGTAGGAAAATCTTTAATTGAAATTAAATTATCTTTTACTCATCGATTGTGAACGACCAATTCTGTCTGAACTATTTTTGCTTTCTGTACTTTTTTGTCCGTTGGCATTACAGTTTATATTATTCCTCATTCTATCATGGGTGTTTCGTTTAAAGTTGTAAATATACTTTTTATTTGCTATATATTCATATTTACCAATTTCATTGTAGAGGTTTGCAGTCGTTTTTACAGATTTTCTATCAATTTTATTCATTATATGCTCTGGTAGTCCCATTACGATAAGATTTATCATTGTTTGAGTATCTATATGCATGTTTATTTCTAATAAGAGTTTTTCTTTTTTTGTAGCATACTCCAACAATGATCCGGAGTGAAAGCTAAATGTAAAAGCATATTTCACTTGGGCCCACCCATTATTTCCATATGTTTCAGTTTTTAAAATCAGCTTTCCATAGTGTCCAATCTGAATCAACTGTCAATTTAATCATCATACTGGTATACCAATCTAGGCACTGTTCTTCCAATAAATTTTTTAGAACTTCAATTTTCTCTTCATCTTGTATCACCTCATTTCTTTGACATTCTTGCTCAAACTCAGTAATCCACTGATCTGCATTTTTTTATTCGAATATTTTGGTATCAAAAACCTTTCTGCAGACTTACCAAAATTTTTCTTCTCTAGCGCAGTATTTTGTGAAAACGTTGTCCCACCTGTAATTTCCTCTAAATACTGGTCACCAAACTGTAAATTTTCGCCTTCATCTAGATATATTTTCTTCAATTCCATACTGAGGGGAATCCAGACTGAACGTGCTTGGTGCCTTTTTTTCAGAGAATTTCTTATTTTTGTATACGCATCCGAAGAAATAATGGCAGTGTGCTTACTTGCAGGCTTTAGATCATCGGGAAACTCATAAGTTCGACCGTCTGGCGTCTCAACTGATGTTATGCATATTACATTAGTTTTTCTTTTGCTTTCAGGATAGGTGATATCCTCAGTTTCAATCATTCGTTTAAGCTGCATTTTATTGGAGTGTATTGTGTTTTTAGTCCTTGTGAAAATATTTCATAATTTTCACTAATACTTACATACTTTATCTTTGCATGTTCTGTTTTCTTATTAATTTGAGATTTCTCTTCACATATATTACCTTTCTTATTCTTGTCAGATGTTTTTGGCAGATTTTTTTCTTTGAAGGATACTTCATAGGTTGTTGAAGGTGCTACAGGTTTACTAAACCTTTGTGATGGCAACAGAAAAGAGTTTTCCTTAAAACGGCCTTTTAAAGTAACAACTGACTCATTTTGTATTTTATCATTCACAGTGTGTTGAGGATTTATAATGGATCTGTTCTCACATACATCTTTGGTGTTTCCAGAAATATTTATATGCTGTCCATTTTCATCTCTTCCAGAATACATATGAGTAATTTTTTGGTGAATGTTAGGGTCTCTCTCGTATGTGAAAGATTGTTGTCTTTCATAATGCAGGGACCTATGTTCACCAATACTATTATTATTAATTAACAAGTTCTGTAAAGAATTTTGTTTTTAATTTTGTGTATGGTCTTCATAAATGTCATTCACACTGGCTTGAGTTGTATATTTATTACTATTAGTTTGTAACAGCCTAGTTTTTCTTGTAGGAAAATTTTCTTCATAAAATCTGGATCTAGTTGAGCTACAATCATCACTGCTGTACGATGAGTCAATTCCCACTGACTCTCCTCCTGTTTTTCTGTTATAAAATTTCATAATTGATTTAAAATTTCTTCTTTTCCCAATTTTTCTTCTGAATTGACTGCCCAATAATTGAATACATGCATCTGTTATCATTATTAAATCATTTATGCTTAATGATGAATGCTTTAAATCTAATAGTATATTCGCAGCACTTGCATTTGATCCAATAATTCTAATGGATGATCTACATCTTTTATTGTAAACCGATCCTTGGCAGTTCACTTTTCTTTGATAATATGAATTTTGGAAGTGCATTCTTGAACTGGGAAGACTTCTAGGAATCATGGGTGATGTGTCTCTTCTTGAATATACACCTTGTTGGCCATAATCTATATATTTATTTGGCATGTTGTACTTAGAGGCAATCATATTGTTACATAAGGCACCATTTGTTAAGTTAGGATGTTTTAAACTTGGTGCCCTGTTACCCATACCCACCATACCATTTGTAAATTCAATATCATTTGGCATAAAGTCGTCATCAGTGTCAGACATTTTTTACAATTTTAATTGAAACTACCGATACTATACTGCACCATTCAAATCTTACAAATCGTTGAAGCGTCCAGCGTCCTTATCAATTCATATTATATAGTTGCATTCATAGGTATAATAGCATTTGTTGTGGTAAAAAACGTTTAAATCACAGACTAGTACAAGCATAATTCAAAATTTCAAATCACTAACGGACATAGTGTAAAGTAATTTTCTTGGAGCGGCAAAATAAAAAGGTGTGTTGCTCTGAAAAATCAAAGATTTATTTTTATTCGTCTTAATCACTATATTTACACTATACACTATAAACTAAAACTAATATAAGTACCTGAAAAATTAAAGAAACGACAATAAAGTTTATATTTTGCCCTTAAATATTTACATTATATCAATCCTGTTAATATTTGCTTTAAACATTCTTCTTTTGACGGCGTCAATTTGTTTCCTTTTCCAAATTTAAAATTGAGATGTGTACATATCAAAACTAAAAAGAATTTATATTCTTTACATATATATATATATATATATATATATATATATATATATATATATATATATATATATATATATATATATATATATATATATATATATATTCGAAAACGGTAACGGGCGGTCTAGAGAGGTAAAAATACCTATTTAATTTTATTTTTTTTAATGATTTTAAAAATTACCGAGACGCCGTGTGGTATCCGGCTGAATAGAATAGTACCACCCTCATTTCTTACCAAAGTATCGTAAAAGACAACTAAGGTAAGTCGACCTGCCGTGTGGTATCCGGCTGAGAAGAATAGACCTCCCTCATTTCTTGCCGAAGTGTCGTAAAAGGCAACTAAGGTAAGTTAACCCACCGTTTGGTATCCGGTTGAGTATGTTGAGTATGCCGAGGTGTCGTAAAATACGACTGAGGTAAGTTGACGTCAGGCAGGTGGCCGGTCGTTAAATATGTAGCCAAATCACGTTACAACATGTTTATAACAAGTAAATCCAATCTGCGCATCCAAAATCACTGTAAAAGTATTTAAGACCGTAAAATACGTAGTCAAATCATGTGACAACATGTTTGTAACATGTTGTGCCGACCCCACTCAGAGTGGGATAAGGGCAGGAGGAGGATGATGATTTAAAAATTACCGAGCAAGACTCGGTCACCCAGATACTACCTATTATGTTGTAACAAGCATCCTAAATGCAAAACCATGAAGTCAGATACACTCGTGTATAAAAAGAACAGTCGTGTATATAAAATGTACAGTCGTGTATATAAACTTATGGTAATGTAACGTGGTCTGAGCAACACCTGTTTCGCACATTTACATAAATATTGCACCCGAACAGTCGTTTCAGTGCGTCGCTACTCTGTTCGCGTCCACAGGTATTTAGGATAAATTTCGCTTGGTTATGTAATTGAACCACAGATCAATGTGAGCATAGAGATTTGAAAATACTTTCGGCTTCGTACAGCTACGGTTTTATAATGTGAAATTGAAATTGCGTTCAAACAATCAATCAAACAAACCAACTCTTCAGCTTTATATATTAGTATAGATAAGCATATGGCTGATATATATGTATGCTATGTATGTATGTATGGCCATACATTGGGTTCTTATGTGAATTTTTTGTGGTGACATAGAATTGGATATGTTAAGCGTATAGCATATTACAAAAATGAAGATTATTTGGATGATAAAAAGCCTGCATCTGAAATACAGGACTGCGGTTTAATAATGTAAAATTAAAAATGCTTAAAAGATTGACCGCCGATATTTCTGGTTCTTCACGGTAGAGCAACATTCCAAACCAGTAGCTTCATTAATCAGATTGATCCTTGACGATTCAAAAGTGCTTGAAAGAAGTTATTTAATAAACAAATATATGACTTTCGATGAGAGATGCATACTTCCACCGTTTGCCCGATTCGGCCATTTCCGCCGCAGCTCCATCACTTGATGCTGTTATTTTGATTTTATTTGACAAAAGGTTGAAAATACTAATAAAAGTAGTCTTGGTTTGTCACTTTAGTGTTCAAAATATTGATTATTCTAGTCAAGGAATATCGAAAATTTTTATTCCCTAAACGTTGACCCGCTATATAAACTTCAATTTTACTATAACAACATTGATCGTCGACTTACCTTAGTTGCTTTTTACGACACCTCGGTAAGAAATGAGAGTGATACTATTCTATTCAGCCGGATAGCACATTTATTATTTCTATACTATTAAAGGCTTATTTTATTTTACTTATTATTATCTTTTTATTTATCAGTTGTCTGTCACCCATAACACAAGTATTAATTTACTTTGGGGACGAACGACCGTGTGTGTAGATGTCCCATATATTTTTACTTATATTTATTTCACGTGGATTAGTGACACATATCCCTAGAATTCTCTAGAGATGTGCAGGTTTCCTAACGGTTGAATCAAAGGAGGGAAGACAAATTTTGTTCTCTCTGTATCCAACTGCTCTATGGAAAAATGATCTCAAGAACACAAAAGCCTACTTTGGACTTGTTTCAAGACGCCCACGTATTTTAGATTCACCTAATATTTCAGCCTCAGAGATTAATTAGAGAAACCTCGTGGATTTACCGGTTGCGACAGCGTTTCATGTCATAATGTGTTTTGCAAATGTTTCATAGTAATATTTAGTTTTAGATAACGTCGGAAAGTTCTGTGGTTAGGCGCTATTTATTTGAACATCGATTATTGACTGGCCCGTTGTCGCAGTGGGTAGTTACCCTGCTTTCAGTCCACGGTCGGGTTCGATTCCCGCCGAGGGCAAACATTTTCTATAAATGAATTTATTGGTCTTTGCGCCTGGGTGTATATTTATATTTATGTATGTATTTAAGAATTATATAAGTATATTTACACCAGTTGTCTGTCTAATATAACACAAGTATTACGTTACTTACTTTGGGGACGGACGACCATGTGTGTAAGTATCCCATATATTTATTTATTTATTTATTACTTTAAACTTTAAGTTAAGGTACCCAATATTTGATTATAAAGAAAAGTCGGATACCAAACGGCGGGTCAACTCACCTTAGTCGCCTTGTACGATACCTCGGTAACAAACGAGGGTGGCCTAAGGTAAGTTGACCCACCGTGTGGTAACCGGTTTAGTAGAATAGACCATCCTATTTCTTACTGAGCTGTCGTTGACAAGCGTCAGGCAAGCGGCCCACTTATAGTGGGATAAGGGCAGGAGGATGATGATGACATTTGAAATTATTGACATTACTTTTTTTCTGATCATAGAAATACAATACTATCATTAAAAAATTAAACCAATTTATAAAAATACTTATTCAACAAAGCCAACTTCATACAAAAATCCACTTTGTTTTTCTTTATTTATTCTATTTCATAATATTTAATTTGTACTCAATACGCAATATTGAATCTTAAAGCTATCATTTTAAACTATAGAATGCAGTGTAAACGATTTTAGCTTGAAAACACGTAAGGTGAAAGAAGGCGATAAAAGTATAAAGAATTTCCAATATTATGCGCGGACGTGATAGCTACGGTTGATAGTAATTTACACTGCTGGCCAAGAAAAGTGTCACCTTCTAACAAATTTTTATTTATTTATATAAAAATTTACATTATCTTTTTTAATATTTTCTATATAAAATAAATTTAAAAAACATTTAAAAACATAAATAAATTGTTGGCATTAAAAAGTGGTTAGGCCTCCAGACTAACCTCATCACAATCCGTGTCTTCTCAAGCAACTGCCAGCAGCAGTAAGTAATAATTTATTTATTTATTGTTTGTTACATACATAAATATTAAGACACCGAAGTTGGGACCTTTTTTTAATAGTAACAACGCCTGTGTCAAAAGGCCCCGCTCTCTATAACTTATTAACTCTATAAATTAACAAAAAGAAAAACTAAATAAAACTACCAGAATTTTGGTTTTGTATTCTGAGTTGAACTACTGAAATGCGTGAGTGTGTATGTGCGTGTGTCTGCTGATGTGTGTGAGTGTGTAGGTGTGTATGCTACTAGCGTGCTACTGCGTGTGTTTTTACATATACGAGAATATATAGATTATATCAAACGTTATAATAACTTTTCAACTTTATCATAAGTAATTGATATTAGGTGAGAAGCCAAAGACTTCTTGCTTGCTAGAAAGAGATGCAAACAGATGACCGGTGTTCTCTTTCGCCATCTAAACTATACTGAAATTAACTGATTAATCAGTAAAATATGAAATGTCATTTAAATTTAGCGAATTCCTTAACAACGAAATATTTACTTACTCGTCATCGACTGGCCCGTTGGCGCAGTGGCTCGTGACCTTGCCTTCAGCTCCACGGGTCGCGGGATCGATTCCCGCCAGGGGCCAACAATTTTTATAAATGAATTTGTTTGTCTTCGAGTCTGGGTGTATATTTGTATTTAAATATGTATTTAAAAAATATATAAGTATATATTCACCAGTTGTCTGTCAACCATAACACAAGTATTAAGTTACTTACTTTGGGGACGGACGACCGTGTGTGAAAGTTTATTTTTATTTATGCCCGATTTTTCAGGCCATCGCTGTAATGCTAGACGATTTAGCTTAGAGGAACAATATTCATAAAGGGCATAGCGAAGGTTCTCAGTATAAATTGGGCAATGGTCCCCGCAGCTGTTTACTTCAAAAACACCTGAAAAGTTTAGGGTACCGGAAACTGCGTACATTGGTGTGAAAATTTTCATACACCTAATGATTTGGATAAAGTAGATAGAAACTTTGGCGTTTTAACAAGGGTTACTTAGTTATGTAAGGTGTTATAAGTAGCGGCCTGTTACTATCAGTATCTACTGTTACAGGAGATATAGGAACTTTTGTAACGGTTTACTTAAAAAGGTCAAAGCGGCGTATGATAACTCAGAACTACATAAAGCTAAAGGAGATATTAAAAAAAGCTGGAAAATTCTTAAAAATATCACTGATCTTAATGGGGGTAGGACTAATGATACAGATACTAATTTAAGTAAAATGAAAAAAGGCACAATGGAATCTGTGAATTATATTAATAAATATTTCTCAAGTATAGGTGAATCTTTAGCAAATAAAAAAACGTCGCAAAATAATATGAGCTCGCGGCAGCTTGGTCACAGTACTTCAAGTCGTTTTCTAAATTCTATGGCATTATTAGATACTGATTGTAAAGAAATAGAATCAATAATTATGAATCTTAAAACTAATTGTGCAACTGGTATAGATGGTATTCCTTCGAAACTACTTAAAACAAACGCGAAATTATTAGCACCTATTATATCACACATATGTAATATTAGTTTTCAAAATGGAATTTTCCCGGAATTATTTAAAAAGGCGCTTATTAAGCCTATACACAAGGGTGGAGACAAAGACAATATTACGAACTATCGGCCTATTTCTATTTTACCTGCTCTTTCAAAAGTTTTGGAAAAATTATTAAACAGTAGATTAAATTCATTTCTTGACAAAATTAACTTCTTTTCTGATAATCAATTCGGATTTTTAGCCGGTAAATCAACAGAATGCGCAGTACATAAACTTACCGATTTTATCGTTCGCAAATTAGACCGTAAACAAAAGTGTATAGGGATTTTTTTAGATTTAACAAAAGCTTTCGATATTGTCTCTGTCGCCACCCTTACACACAAACTGGAGAATATAGGAGTTAGAGGTGTTCCACTAAATATATTTGTAGACTATTTAACTAATAGGACCCAACAAGTTAAAGTAGGTGAAGCAATAAGCAGTCCTGTTACCTTAACTTGCGGAATCCCGCAAGGCAGCATACTTGGTCCTACCCTATTTTTAATTTACGTGAATGACTTATGTAATCTGAATATCGCTAATGGTAAATTAGTGGCTTACGCAGATGATATTGCTTTATTGTTTTACGGGAATAACTGGACAGAAGTACTAAACCACGCTGAAATCGGTATAAATAAAATAATGCAATTTTTAAAAAGAGAATCAGTTGACATTAAATCTAAAAAAAACAAAATACATTTCATTTTCTAAACTTAAAAATGATCAACCATCAGGAGTTGTGAAGATAAAAGTACTTGATAATGACATAAGAGAATCTATAGCACAAAAAACTTTATACACAGAAATAGAAAGAGTGTCAGTTGTTAAATATCTTGGCATATTGATTGATTCTCAATTGAGCTGGAAATCACACATAACTTCATTGGCGTCTAAGGTTAGGAGCCTAACAGTTATATTCAAAAAAATAAGACATCTAACTGATAAAAAACTACTTAAGACGGTATATTTTGCTCTATGTGAGTCATTAATAGGTTATTGCATAATTGCCTGGGGGGGGAACATTTAAGACTCATATGTTACAGGTAGAAAGGTCGCAAAGAATTTTATTAAAAGTTATGTTGAGAAAACCCTATACATTTAGAACTGATAACCTTTATTCTGAGTTTGAGGTACTATCTGTGAGAAGGCTTTTTATATTTAAAGCTATCCTTTATATGCATTCCAATAATATTAATTGTAATGAAAGCATAGTTAGAAATAAAAGAATAGTACGACCTATATCAGTGGGAAAATTTAATACAGCTTTTGCCCAAAGATTTTTATGTTTTTTAGGACCTATACTTTACAATAAAATAAACAAGATAATAAACATCTACAGTCAGACGCGGAAACAGTTAAAAAAGTCACTTAGGAAATACTTGCTAACGCTTGGCTATACTGCTAGTGAAGACCTATTAATAATAAAAAAGTAAATAATAACACACACACACTCACACACACACACACACACACACACCCACCCACCCACACACACACACACACACACACACACACACACACACACACACACACACACACACACACACACACACACACACACACACACACACACAACACACCCAAACACACACTTCACACTCTCACACTTACTAACATACTATCGTACAGACACATATACTTGCATGGAATTGCGATAAATTTTTGTCTGCTTGTTTTGTTTTTGTATTTTTTATTTTTTGCCTAATTTATAACTCTTAACTGTAATTATTACTTTTAAATAACTCCTTATCAGACTCTCACTTGTGATGATTGGGAAGGTGTCAGCACTTGTAACACAGGTATTCCCTAGCACAAGTGTTGACAAACCCTTTTCCGAATTACTCTGTGATAAATAATTATATTATTAGCATAAGGAAATTGTATCTATATCTTACATATTTTGTTAACAAATAAATAAATAAATAAATTATATAGACATTGTTATATAGACTATCCTACTGCTGAGAATAGGCCTCTTCTCTCCGATTGGAGAGAAGGATTGGAGTTAAGACCTACCACGCTGCTCCAATGCGGATTGGCTACACATATCTCCAGAATTTTCTAGAGATATGTAGGTTTCCTCACGATGTTTTCTTTCACCAAAAGCGTGTGATAAATTGCAATTATCAATTAGACACATAAGTTTTAAAATAAAAAACTCATTAGTCAAAACTGCCCGGGTTTGAACCTCTGACTTCCTCGAAAGTGTCGCACGGTGCTACTGCTGGTCTATCACAGTTTGTAAGGTCTTATGGTGAACTGCAATTATGATGCAGTGATTTTTTATAATCGACTAGCTTTTACCCGCGACATCGTTTGCGTGATAATACATAGATGACGATTTTTAGTGTCATCCTATTCCTGTAGAATTATCGGCATTTCTATAAAAAAAAAGTAAGTAACGGCCTGTTACTGTCCCACTGCTGGGCATAGGCCTCTTCTCTCCGTTTTTTATTATTTTTTTTTTTTTGGAGAAAAGGATTGGAGCTAAGACCTACCACGCTGCTCCAATGCGGATTGGTAGGTTACACATATCCCCAGAATTTTCTAGAGATATGCAGGTTTCCTCACGATGTTTTCCTTCACCGAAAAGCGAGTGATAAATTGCAATTATCAATTAGACACATAAGTTTTACTAGAAAACTCATTGGTGCCTGCCCGGGGTTTGAACCCTAGACCTCCTCGAAAGAGGCGCACGGTGATACCGCTGGGCTACCACAGCTTACATATACAGCATTTCTATAGCCTATATGTTATTCCGGTGTATAAGGCATAATTAGGCCACATTGCATCGATATTGGTTCAGCGGATTCGCCGGGAAAGAGTAACAAACATACATCCATACTCACACAAAATGGTTAAAGTGGGTTAACCTATAAAGCCAAACATATGCTGTCGCAGACTTTTACTTAAGAGCCCGCAAGGAAAGCTTGAAATTTTTTTTTTTTTTTGCGTGTCGTGGTATCCGCCGTGTGGTATCCGGCTGAATAGAATAGTACCACCCTCATTTCTTACCGAGGTGTCGTAAAAGGCGACTAAGGTAAGTCGACCCGCCCTGTGGTATCCGGCTTAGTAGAATAGACCAACCTCATTTCTTACCGAGGTGTCGTAAAAGGCGACTAAGGTTAGTTGACCCATCGTGTGGTATCCGGGGGGTAAGGGGAGTACGCGTAACAACTAGTGCTCCCAAATGCCAACCTCACCTGCACGCGGTGCCCCCTGCCGAATAACAGACGAGGCTATGGCGACCGATTGATGGCGGTATAACCATCCAATTAAGCTGACTTAAAATCCCAGGCCAGAGGTGGGCAGCAGCGCCTCTAGTGTCGAATGAGTCAGCTCTGCGGTCACCAACCCGCTTGCCCAGCGTGGTGACTATGGGCAGCAACCCCCATATGGAAGTGTCCAGAAAGTTCCGGCCCTCAGTTCCCGGCAGCCCCACTATTCCCGATTACGGCAGCGGTCGCGGTAACGGTGGGGCGGAGGGTGCGAAGAATCACCGGGTTACGGTAGGCTGCCAACCAACGATCTATTTGGCAACGTATAATGGACGAACGTTACGGCTGGACCATCACCTCACCGAACTAGAGGTAGAATTAAGTCGTATAAACTGGAGTATTCTTGGGTTATCTGAAGTCCGAAGAGAGGGTGAGGATACGGTAACCCTAGATTCCGGTCACTTATTCTACTTCCGTGAAGGTGATAAGGTCTCCCATGGTGGTGTCGGTTTTCTGGTTCACAAGACTCTCATTAACAACGTTGTAGAAGTCAGTAGTGTGTCGACCCGGGTAGCGTACCTTGTACTAAAACTCACCGACAGGTACTCCCTGAAAGTGATACAGGTATATGCGCCGAACTCTGCACACTCTGACGACGAGGTCGAATCCATGTATGAGGACATATCTCAAGCTCTGCATGGCACTACGTCAGCCTTCTACAACGTTGTTATGGGAGACTTCAATGCTAAAGTGGGAGTACAAAGGCGCGGAGAATCGAAAATCGGATTGCATGGATTAGGGCACAGGAATCAAAGGGGGCAAATGCTAGTCGATTTCCTCGAAATGCAAGGGCTCTTCTTAATGAACTCTTTCTTCAAGAAGAAGCCTCAGAGACGTTGGACTTGGCAAAGCCCCGATACTTTGACAAAGAACGAGATAGACTTCATTATGGCGGATAGGAGGCACATATTCAGAGATGTCTCAGTGGTCAACAGGTTTAATACCGGTAGTGATCACCGACTCGTACGAGGCACTTTGAATATGTGTTTCAAAGCCGAAAGGTCCCGTATGATGAAGCCTACTCTCCAACCTACGCTGGCCCAAATAAACTGTACGTCCGAGCAGTTTCGATTGGAACTCCAGAATCGATTCGACTGTCTGGAAACCACTAGTAATGTGAACGAGATAACCGACAACGTGGTGAAGACGGTATGTGCACTGGGTCGAAGGCACTTTCCGCCGACGAGTCGAAGCAAGCAGTCCAAACTTTCTCCCGAAACCCTGGATCTGATGAGACAGAGACGTGAAATGCCGTCCGCTCAAGTTGCTTCGCCAGAACAGAGAGCTCTTTCTAAGAGGATACGAAAACTTGTACGCAGAGACCTCCGCAGCTCAAATACACGGGCTATCGAAGCCCTTATTGAGCGGAATAAGGGGTCGAAAGTATTTCAAAAACCCTTAGGAAGAAGTCATCTATCGAAGCTTAAAACAGAGGACGGCAGGACAGTTGTCTGTCGCTCTGAGATCCAGAACGAGGTCGAGAAATATTACGGATTGCTTTACTCGTCGAGTGCACATAAGCCTAGTACCCGCGATACTAAGGATCCACGAGCACCACTGTCGCGCCATTATACAGAAGACATTCCGGACATTGAGAGTGGTGAGATTAGTTTGGCACTCGAGCAACTTAAAAACGGAAGAGCCCCCGGTGACGATGGGATTACGGTTGAGCTGCTAAAGGCTTCTGGACGTCCTGTCCTCAAAGCCTTGGCAGAGCTCTTTAATACCGTTATCCATACAGGCACTACACCGGAAGCGTGGTCTAGGAGCGTGGTTGTCTTGTTTTTCAAAAAGGGTGATAAAACACGTTTGAAAAACTATAGACCAATCTCGCTCCTGAGCCACGTCTACAAGTTATTCTCGAGAGTCATAACGAATCGTCTTGCCGCCAGACTTGACGAATTCCAGCCACCGGAGCAGGCCGGGTTTCGAAAAGGCTATAGCACCGTAGACCACATCCATACTGTTCGGCAGATTATACAGAAGACCCAAGAGTATAACCAGCCGCTGTGTATGGCATTTGTGGACTACGAGAAAGCCTTCGACTCCATTGAGACCTGGGCTGTTCTGGAATCTCTGCAGCGATGTCATATCGACTGGCGATATATCGAGGTGTTGAGATGTATCTACAATACGGCAACAATGACCGTTCAAATCCAGGACCAGCGAACCAGACCTATTCACCTTCAGCGCGGGGTGAGGCAGGGAGATGTAATATCTCCGAAACTGTTCACCAACGCGCTGGAGGACGTCTTCAAAACCCTGGACTGGACTGAACGAGGCGTCAATATTAATGGAGAATACATCTCACACCTTCGTTTCGCGGATGACATCGTCATCTTCGCAGAGACGCTGGAAGACTTACGCGAAATGTTGAATGGCTTAAGTGATGCCTTCAAGCGAGTTGGTCTTGGCATAAACTTGGACAAGACCAAGGTCATGTTCAATGATCTTGTCGTGCCAAGACCAATATCAGTGAATGGAACTCTTCTCGAGGTTGTGCAGGATTACGTCTACCTAGGCCAGACTATCCAACTCGGCCGCCACAACTTCGAGAGAGAGGCTGAAAGGAGAATTCACTTGGGCTGGGCAGCATTTGGCAAACTTCGTCAAGTCTTCACGTCCGAGATTCCGCAATGCCTGAAGACCAAAGTCTTCGACCAATGCGTCCTACCTGTGTTAACGTACGGCGCCGAGACGTGGACACTGACGGCGGGACTAGTCCACAAGTTCAAAGTCGTGCGTCAGCGTGCATCTCAGCGTGCCATGGAGCGAGCTATGCTCGGAGTGTCTCTCAAGGATAAAATCAGGAATGAGATTATCCGAGAGAGAACCAGAGTAACCGACATAGCTAGCAGAATATGCAAGCTGAAGTGGCAGTGGGCCGGTCACGTCTGTCGCAGGACTGATGGCCGTTGGAGCAAAAGAGTCCTGGAGTGGAGACCGCGTCTTGGCAAACGCAGTGTAGGGCGCCCACCGTCTCGCTGGACCGACGATATCCGGAAGGTTGTTGGGGCCAGGTGGATGCGCATTGCGGAGAATCGGGATGTCTGGCGCAGACATGGGGAGGCCTATGTCCAGCAGTGGACTGCGAAAGGCTGATGGATGGATGGATGGATGGATGGTGGTATCCGGTTAAGTAGAATAGACCACCCTCTTTCTTACCGAGGTGTCGTAAAATATGACTAAGGTAAGTTGATGTCAGACAGGCGGCCAATCGTAAAATACGTAGCCAAATCATGTGACAACATGTTTATAACATGTTGTGCCGACCCCACTTAGAGTGGGATAAGGGCAGGAAGATGATGATGTAATATTTTTTTATTGCTGCTCCTCTCCTATTTATCTTAGCGTGATGTTATATAGCCTTCCTCGATAAATGGACTATGTTACACTCAAATAATTTTTCCAATCGGTCCAATAGTTCCTGATATTAGGGCGTTCAAACAAACAAACTCTTCAGCTTTATATATTAGTATAGATTAATATTCTAGTAATTTTAGATAACAAGACTTGTTTGTTGTAATTTTAAACACCCTTAGGCCAAGTTATCTAGTTATTAGTTAGGTATATTTACGTAGGACTAAATTATTTTGACGCGATACATTCTAAAAAGCGAAAATAATAATATGATTATTTTGTGATAATATACAAATTGGATAAATGACTACACATGCACAAACCTCCACCACTGCCACCACAATACACAAGCACTACACACGTTCACAATCACAAACTCAATCGTTTCGCCTCGCAACCGAACTGAATCATCAGATAGGCTTCGCAAAGCTTGGATTATAGCAAAATAATTTTATTATTACTTTTGTATCTCCGCAATCTTATCTCCGCAAAATAACGCCTAATTCTATAAAAAAATCTTAATGTTAGTTATCGTACTTTTACGGTCTATTCTTTTCAGCCGGATACTACACGGTGGGTCAACTTAGCTTAGTCGTCTTATGCGACACCTCGGTAAGAAAGAGGGTGATCTATTCTACTCAGCCAGATATCACACATCATCTTCCTGCCCTTATCCCTAAGTAGCACCACATGTTAGAAACATGCTGTAAAAAGATTTGGCTGCGTTTTTACGACCGGCCGTCTGCATGACGTCAACTTACCTTAGTCGTGTTTTACGACACCTCCGTAAGAAGGAGGGTGGTCTATTCTACTAAACCGGATACCACACGGGGGTCAACTTACCTTAGTCGCCTTTTACGACACCTCGGTAAGAAATGAGGGTGGTACTATTCTATTCAGCTAGATATCACACGTCATCCCTATAACTGAAATTATAATAAAAAACCGGTTGCCTGTAAAGTCGGTTTTACGGGCAAAGATTTTACGTGACAACGTCTTTTTAACTGTGATGGATTGGAGTGGGAGAGAGACGCAAGGCATTCGCCAGTCCGGCGGGCCTCTCTTTCGTTCGGTGACTCATCGTAACAGACGTGAGCGGG
The DNA here is from genome assembly GCA_947086495.1 of Morpho achilles. Lineage (NCBI taxonomy): Eukaryota > Metazoa > Arthropoda > Insecta > Lepidoptera > Nymphalidae > Morpho > Morpho achilles. Next base: position 1,951,151 of record CAMTZB010000018.1, on the reverse strand, counting down.
CGTTACACTTTTCCATGAGTGACTCCAATTTTTTTTTTTATTATACAGGAAAAAACCCCTTATGGGTACCGCCGCCCGACGGGGACAGGCGGCGGTTATGTCGGACTCGCACCGACTAAAACGACCTGTGTGCTCCACCACGCTGCCAATGGCAAGGACAGGGTATCATTGTACATTTTGCCCCCATCCTGCCGACAGCTCTGATCCCAGAGAATAAACACCTCCAGGTAGGGGCCCCTCGAAAGAGAAACCCCCCTCCGCTAACCGGTGCATCGGGAGCACCAGATGCACCGACCGCCTCGGGGACCTGTAAGCCAGGTGTCCGATGTACCCCGTTCGGAACACCCGAAGGTCCCCAGTTAGGGCGGCAGACGATGGGCTTGGGCGAGTCACTAACACCTGGACTCACCAGCAGCAGATTGGATCCAGAACAACAGTTCGTGGAACCGCTCCGCCGCCTCCCTCCGCCCCCCTCCGCAGAGCTAAAGGAGGCCATCGCTGCCCACGATCGCTCCCTGCCCACCGTGTTTGCTATGTCACGGTCGACAGGGAGAGATCGCGCCCCAAGTAGGGGCCCCAACGCCTTGGTGGGCGTTTCCGCCCCCACCGGGTAATTTTTTATAGAGGTTTTCTTCCTCGCAACCCGAAGGTCCCCGTTCCCATTGCTGGGCTTCCGGGTTTCGCCGACGGTGGCCGTAACCATGTCCAGCCAGACTTAGAGTAAGCCCAACTGGACCCGTCGCTCATTAGGGACTTCACCCCAACCCCCCCGAAGTCCCCGGCCCGTCCAGATTGCCCTCTGCTAATCAGAGGGACAACTGGATTAGCCACCCCTCAGTGGTCCGTTCGCCAAGACTAAGCTTGCCCAGGGTGCGCCACGAGGAGGCCGACCACTTTGGCACCCCATGAGTGACTCCAAGCCGCAACCTAATTTAAGACGTTGTCACGTAAAAATATTGTTATTACTTTTATCAACTCATCGTGTTAAATATTCTCCAAGACACTGTATTACACGGAGTGCTAATCCGATCGGATTAATTTCGCACGGGTTTTATCTTGGATATAATTTATACAAATGTAACAACTTAAACCCATACCGTGGGTAGGCTATTAAAACTTGTGCCAGGCCATTGTTCCGCCAAATCCGGGGTAATTATGAATTTGTTAATATACAATATTCTATTGTTAATTTCGATTGTGGTTTTCTTATCAAATAATTCGTAATATGAATAAAGGATAGTCAAATGTTTGTCGGCGGTCGCTCTCTTCAAAAGCTTTTATTTAACTTGCATTGTATGTACGTGAAGACGCCGTGTGGTATCCGGTTAAATAGAATAGTACCACCCCCATTTCTTACCGAAGTGTCGTAAAAGACGACTAAGGTAAGTTGATCCACCGTGTGGTATCCGGTTAAGTAGAATAGCCTAACCTCTTTCTTACCGAGTTGTCGTAAAATACGACAGAAGTAAGTATGATTTCAGGCAGGCGGCCGGTCGTAAAAACGCAGCCAAATTATGTGACAGCATGTTTATAACTTGTTGTACCGACCCCACTTAGAGTGGGATAAGGGCAGGAAGATGATGATGATGTATGTATGTGAAGGTGGAATCTTGTTAAATATGAACCACTTCCCGTTGTCCGATTGATAATTGTAACTTATCACACGCTTTTTGGTAAAGCAAAAGATTCTGAGGAAACCTGCACAAATCTAGCAAATTCTGATATGTGAAATCTACCAATCCGCATTGGAGCAGCGTGGTAGGTTTTAGCTTCAATCCTTCTCTCCAAAAACGTAGAGTAGAGGCCTATTTTCAGCAGTGGGATAGTAACAGGCCGCTACTTATGTTTAACACAAACCACTAAATATTTCTTGAGGAGGAAAAATCTTTTAAAAAAATCTTTAGTATATACATATTTTTTCTACCAGTTGCATAATAAAAAAAGAAAGGGTCCATTTCAAATTAACAAGGACGCGCAATAATTCGGTAGCCCTTTCGAGAGAAAAAAAGCGAGTGCCCTGTCGCATAATTCAAGCTGTAAATCTTCTGATTTACTGGATGGAGGTAGCGAAGAGAAATTCTTAATTACGAGACACAGAAGACTGTTAAGGGAACATTGTGACATTATATTCTACAAGCAATCGCCAGCGGTTCCGCCCGCGTGGAAAGATTAAAACCGTTATATAGTATTTTGATAACTATAAAAGTCGATAAAGTGGGTTAACCTTAAAAGCTAGACTTATGCTGTCGCGGGCTTTTATTTAGCTTTTTTCGATAAATAGACTATCTTACACTCAAAGAATTATTGAAATCGGTCCAGTAGTTCCTGAGATTAGCGCGTTCAAATAATCAAACAAACTCTACAGCTTTATATATCAGTATAGCTAAAGTTTTTTAATGATTTTTTTTAGGGCGGCTTAAAATTTAAAGTACGTTTTTTGACAGAGCTCCACGAATTCAAATCTTGCAAGAGTTTTATAGTAATCTAATACATCTAGTAATGTCGTCAACGCCCGATACACACACGCACACACACAGCGTCTTCGCCGGCGAAGACGAGGTCCCCGCTTCCTCACGTCTAGCGGCCGGGGTGTCCAGCCCCGCCTGTTATGACATTAGGACTTTTCCACAAGTCCGATACAGTCCTCCACAACGCGTCGTTTAAAGCCGAGGTCCGGCCTCACACGAGGCACCCTTAGGGCGACGCTCCCAGGATGCTGCGGGCCTCTTTCGAGACCCGCTCTCCCAGCTCAACCCCCGGCGATGCTTCTGCGCTCGCCCACTCTCTCGGTGACGCTGTCATTTTGGCGCGCGGCATTCGTAGGAGGTAGACGTGTTTTGGCGACCTCTTTTGTATTTCATGTTATTAGAATCTAACCTCAAATAATCGCTATTCGTGATAAGAGCGACCACTGAGTTTCTTACCAGTTCTCCTCAAGTGGATTAGTCTTTCGAATCGGTGGTAGAATCATTCTGTGTTTGAATTTTGTAGTGAAATGTAGTGGTGCACAGTAAGTTGCTCAGCGTGATTCTCTAAACGCATTCGTTTATTTTTGATTTTTCATTTTGTAGGGAAATGTTTCCTAAATAAAAGGAACTTGGTCCCTGGACCCTATTTCGCTGGTGGGTAATTTAAGTGGACTGTATAGGGGGGTTCAGGGCTTTAACTATTTTGTGTCTTTCTGGGCAATGCATAATTAATCACCGATAATAAGTAACAACTTAGCACCACCCACCTTTCGATGCCTTTGTACTGCCACCATGCACTGGAAGGTTCGAAGTCCTCGATATGCGTCGGCTGCCGGCCGTTTCTTGTGATTGTTACTCGAACGAACATTAACACTATTACCAGTCCGAAACTCGACACGACACTTAAAATTTAGGCACTGCACTTAATATTGCAAGTCCTAGACGAATTATTTAAAGTTTTATACTGACTTTTTCACGGAAAGTGTTCCACTGAACTACATGACCTGATTCCTGCCGCTAAATTCCATAACCGCACGGTACGTCACAGGTTAAAATACCATCCTCACCATCTGGATGCTTGGTGATTCACCACAGTGCGTTTTTCAAATAATTTTATTTCGCGCACCACCATTTTATGAAACGATCTCCCTTTGGCAGTTTCCAGATCGGTACTACATACCTTCAAAAAACGTATTTTCCACTTTTTTAAAGGACGGCAACTCACTCGCTCTGCGAGAGGTCGTGGGCGGCAGTGATTACTTTAAGGTAAACCGCATGCTCGTTTGCCATCCTATACCATAAAAAAAAACTTTGATGCTAATTATTTATAGCAATCGAGCGGCCATTAAGTAGGTTCCGCGCTCACGTAGACACTCGGCTACAGACGAACCGATCGGCGAGTGGCGTTTTCATTGCTTCCCACGTATCGGTGAATAATACAAAATAAATAGAATTATTAAATATTAACGAACACATTTTTAATTGAATTTAGACTTAATTTCTAACAGTATTGTAACTTGAGCTCTATCAAACATAACTAACCTAGCGGTAACAGGTGCATTTAACTGAATTCAACAGCGCGTGATCTGTTTATTGATGTAATGGTTCAAATTGATGCGTGAAATTAATTTATACCAATATGGAAACAGTTTAATGAATTATCAACGTTAATTGAGTACACCCTGTTCCAATTATATTGCCTATGTTAAGTGTTGTCCGTGATAATTAACTAATGTATGTGTTAATTAATTGTATTGAATGTTTGAATTAATTATGTGTATTAATTTATAGTCTACTAGTTGCCCGCTCCGGCTTCGCACGGGTATAAAATATATAGACTATGTCATTCAGTAAAAAAAATGATTAAAATCTATCCAGTAGTTTTGTTTTATTCGTTACCGCCCGTGGCCCACACGCGTTAAATTTAGAGTAAAACAATTCCCCTTTCCCAGTACCATTAAGATTTCCTGCTACCTTTAGAATATCTTAATTCATATACTACATTTTTACTTACTTACTTTTTACATTTTTCCCTATGTATTTTATTTTTACAATCAATTACAGAATGTCTTTATATACAACATTCACAGCTTTCTTGTCATTGCACAAAACAAACATGTTTTCTTTAGAGGTTACTCTTGAAAGAGCGGCATATAGTTGGCTATGTGAAAAACAAACCCGTCCGATCGCAGCTAAATTCGAACTGCTGTAGGACAAAGCGCGCAATCGCTATACCCTGAATTTTAAATCTGTAATATGTTCGAAAATATTCATTTAAATTAGATGCTGTAAACGGCTATATTGATCTATATTAAATAAATAATGTTTTTAGGGTACTTAATTGGAAAAGGATTAATGCTGTATTGTTTAAAATTGCTTCGAAAATAAAGCAATATTTTTCGTAAAAGAAAATGTCAAACAAATACTATTGTGGGTTATCCATAAGAGATATACCATCACGGAGTTTTCTGTAGACCTTTTCAAGGTGCACAAATACTTGGAACATTATTTTGATAATTATCGTAGGGTTCAGCTTGCGTGTGCAATGTAAGCGGAAAAAAATGTACTTATTTACGATATCACATTAGAAACCTCAAAAATTACAGTATTTCTCTACTTCATATTGAATGTTATTATTATAAACGTTCCTCTTCAATCACTCTATCTATTAAAAAACCGCATCAAAATCTGTTGCGTAGTTTTAAAGATTAAAGCATACACAGGGGTATAGTGACATAGGGACAGACAGAGAAAGCGATTTATTTTATACTATGTAGTGAAGTTTTTTAGTTATTATTTTGATAATTGTCAAATTTTTTACCATACGTAACCAAAGACAAAATTACGTATAGCTGACATTTATGTTTTGTTATTCCATGTCATAGTCGTTTTTGTTATACCACGTTTTATAGTAACTTGACGGGATAAAATAAATGCGGTTGAACGGGATAAAAAGTATCCTATGTCCGTCTCTTGGTTCTAAGCAACCTCTACACCAATTTTCAGCCGAATTGGTTCATCCGTTCTTGAGTTATAAATAGTGTAACCAAGACCAACTTTGTTTTATATATATAGATATAGCATATGTTTATCCTCTTGCCCTTATCCCACTCTAAGTGGGGTCGGTTCAACATATCACATGATTTGGCTACGCATTTTACGTCCAGCGGGCTGCCGGACATCAACTTATCTTAATCGTATTTAACGATACCTTGGTAAGAAGAGGGTGGTCTATTCTACTCAGCCGGATACTAAACCGCGGGTTGACTTACCTAAATTACGTTTACGAAACCTCGGTAAGAAATGAGGGTGGTCTAATCTACTTTGCCGGATACTAAAATGTATAACTTATGTACCACATCTTTCCCGTTACAAAAATACAAGCTGTACTCTTAAGTTTGTTCCTTAATTTATGGACTGTGTTTTTCTAGATTTTAATTTTTCAAAAGTAATAATAAAATTATTTTGCTATAATCCACGATAAAGTAAATAGGAAATGAATATATACCTAAATGTAGACTGGACTATCCATTTTCATACCCGATACATGCAGGATTCGTAAAAGCATATGCACAAACTTCCACCACCGCCACCACAATACACAAGCACTACATACGTTCACTATCACAAGCTCAACAATCGTTTCGCCCCGCAACCGAAGCATCATCAGGATATAGACTCGCTTCGTCAAAGCTTCGTCTTTTTAGTTGCGCTGTGTGCTTCAGTAGTGTGTTGATGGTGCCGTTATTTTGTGATACGTAATCCTGCATATATAAAGTATTAGAATAGATTCTGCTTCCTGTACTTAGCATTATATAGATTTTATTTAAAAAAAATAGATAATTGTAAAATCTTATATATAACTTTTGTACATTTTGTTGCGAACATGCAATTCGTAATATATGTATATGTCTAGAGTTCAAAGTTGCTTAAAGCTAATCATCTGGAACTTTCACGTTGTTTACGAATCGTGTTCCGTATCCCCGCCATAACTCTGAGTACTTGAGAAGCAGAACATTCTCGAATGTTTCGTTCACTATATAAGCGCATATTGCGCGCCTCGGGATTCAGTGCGCGAGTAGCGGATCAAGAACGAATTTAGAAGCGACTTTAAAAGTGAAATAATAGTTATTAAACAACGGAATGCATTGTAAGCACTAATTTTGAAAAGCTTACCTAATAAAGTTTTTTTAACGAGTCAACAGATAATTTTATCCGAGTACGTAACAATATTTTATATACTTTCAGTTTGTATGTTCTGTTGCTAATACATAAGCTATTAGCTAGATATATTTGTGTACGAAAACTTGAAAAAGGCAAATAAATTCAATTTCACGTTCCCTAACGATCTTTTCGGGAGTCGTAATTAAGAATTTCTCTTCGTAGCCTACATCAAGTAAATAACTAGATTAACAGATTAAATTATGGGAGAGAGCCTGCCTTTTTTCCTAAAGACTCCGAAGTTTTATAGCCTTGTACTTAATTTTTAGAGCCTGATCGTTCTCAAAGATAGTAAGAAGCTTTATAATAAGTAAAATTCAACGTTTTTTTATTAATTACAAGTTTGATTATCGGATGCCCATGTGAAAAGGTCTCCGAGACGGTCGATGCATCTGGTGCTCCCGATGCATCGATTAGTGGAGGGAGGGGCCACTTTAAGAGAGGCTCTGGGGTTCAGAGTTGCTGCTGGCGGGGATGGGGGTAATGTGTACAACGGTACCCTGTCCCCGTCACCAGCAGCGTGGTGGAGCACTGTCAGTTTTTAGTCGGTGAGAGTCCGACATACCCACCGCTCGTCCCCGTCGATCGGTGACGACCCATAATGGGTTTTCCTGACATAAAAAAAGTTTGATTAATAAAATTAGGAATATTATAAATTTTCCTACACTTATTAACGAAGTTCTCAAATCTTAAAAACAAAGTTCCCAAAACTGTATGTTTGTATGTGATCGATTCTCAAAATCTACTGAACGCATTTTTTTACGGTTTTAACTGAAAGTTTTAGTAGGTTAATGGTGCATAACCGTATTAATAAAAAAACTCTTTAACCTCGAGTGCCGCTTAAATAAACAGAGATAAACTAAAGTAATGTAGTAGAGAATTCGTAGATCTACAAATATTTTAATAAATTATTAACAAAAAAGTCCGCGACAGCATATCTCTCTCTCTTACGAGTTACAATACCTATTTTTATTTTCAAAATTTCAATTAAATACTCTGGTTTCGCCGCAAGCACAATTTCAAATTCTCGGTAGGAGCAGTTTCTCCAACCATCAGTAGAGTTGATTGATGCAAAAGTTTACTTGAATAAAGAAAAGTTTGGCTTTTTTAAAATTTAGCGTTTGAACCGGGGGTATCTACTCTACTCTCTGTTACTCTGGGTTCTCAGTTACATTGTTTTAGTACCGTTAGCATATTAGGAGGTCTGGCAAGCGTTATTGGCTGGTTATGCTAATGAGCCTGTCGCGCATTGTGATAAATTACGCAGATTAATGTTCCCGCTATCACTACAAATTACTGTGTACAAGTTACTACATGAACCAGTATAGTTGTAAAATATTGAAATATCAGCGCGTATACAAGGTACAACTGACAAAATAAATTGTTACATGTTTCAAATACAACCTCCTTCATATATTTGGTCGATAATATAAAAAAACATTGTCTTCATAATGTGTCATTAAGTCGTTGAGAAAGATTAAATGACTTAACTTTGGGAAAATTGCTTTTAATTATTGCAGAAGTATAAAGGAGAAATATCGTTTATTTATTAAAATATAAACAACCGGGTCACATCGCGATAATCCCGTTACCTTTGTATAAGGTTCAACGTTTCGGCAGAGTTGCATCCACCGTGGTCACGAACTGACCGTGGTCACGAGTCAGTTCGTGACCACGGTTGTTTATATTTTAATTAGTATGAATCGCGAAAGTTTAAAATCTTCTATCGTTTATTTATGTCATTAAACAACAAAATCAAATGAATAATAATAAATCATTTACTCCGTGTGGTATCCGGCTGAATAGAATAGTACCACCCTCATTTCTTACAGTGGTGTCGTAAAAGGCGTCTAAGGTAAGTCAACCCGCCGTCTGGTATCCGGTTGAGTAAAACAGACGTATTTTGATAACCATAAAAATGGTCAATGTGTGTAAACCTTAAAAGCTAGACATATGCTGTTGCGGAATTTTACTTAGAACTTTTAGATAGGAACAATTTTGTAATACATGATTTTTGAGTAAATTTCACTGTTCACTTAGCGCACGCAAGAAAATTTTAAATTTTGCCGTTTTCGTAATAATCTTTATCGCTGCTCCTCTCCTATTTATTTTAGCGTGATGTTATATAGCCTAGCCTCCCTCGATAAATAGACTATCTTACACTCAAATAATTTTTCAATACGGTCCAACATTCCTGAGATTAGCGCGTTTGAACAATCAAACTCTTCAGCTTTATATATTAGTATATAGAAAAAAAACGGAATAATAATACTAATAATAGAATAATGGTGGACTATTCAACTTAGTCGGATACCACACGGCGGCTAAACTTACCTTAGTCACCTTTACTCAGCCGGATATCACACGGTAAATTCCTTAATGGACAGTAAACGCTTATTGCCCCATAACTCGCGCATAGACTACTATGTCTGGACATATATACTAAGTCAAATTAACTAAACAGTGTTTCCCGGTTGTAAATACCGCCGGACAATGACGTACATTTGCCTAGATTCATCACGTGCAAAGCCACAAATGCCACAACCAACTTATTTGACACACGGGTATGGGCGATTGACAACCATTTTTTAATTTTTTTGTCCCTTTAAAGACTTTTACATCGTTTCCGGGTGGGCGAGTCGAGTCAGATATCATCACAAAGGGTTTAAAATGAGTATTCAAACCTATTTTTCTTATTAATGTATAGAAACCGGCTATACGCACGTCATATTTTATCAGATGAGCTCGATTTGTTTTAAGCCCATATGGGCTCTTATTCATGAGCTCTTTACGAGCTTTACGTAAAGAACTCATGAATAAAATAGCAACAGACCATCACTTTACTTATTACTTGTATATTTTCGTTAATGTACTTAATGTCTAAACCATTCATTAAAGAAAATCTTTACTAATATATAAAGCTGAAGAGTTTGATTGGTTGCACGCGCTATTCTCAGGAACTACTGGATCGATGTGTGTGCGTCTTTAAGTGTAAGATAGTCCATTTATTAAGGAAGGCTATAGACTATATAACATTACGCTAAGATGTATAGGAGAGGAGCAACAATAATAAATATTGCGAAAACGGTAAAATTTAAAGCTTTCCTTAAGTAAACGACTAAGTAAGCGAAAGTTATTCAAAAATCTCTCATAATGAACTCAGTACTTTATAATATAATTACTTTTATGTTCGAAATTTCAATTCGGGAAGAAAATCTAATTTCCACGCGGGCGAAGCTGCTGGCACAGGTAGTATAATAAATATAATATAATAAAATAAATAAATATATGGAACACTTACATACAACGTCGTCCGTCCCCAAAGTAAATAACAATACTTGTGTTATGACAGATAACTGGTAAATATGTACATATATAGTTTAAAATACATAAAAAGTAAGTAAGTAGCGGCCTGTTACTCTCCCACTGCTGGGAATAGGCCTCTTCTCTCCGTTTTTGGAGAGAAGGTTTGGAGCTAAGATCTAACACACTGCCCCAATTCGGATTGCTAGGTTACACATATCTCCAGAATTCTCTACAGATTTGCAGGTTTCTTCACGGTGTTTTCCTTCACCGAGAAACGTGTGATAAATTGCAATTATCAATTAGATACATAAGTTTAAATTGAAAAACTCATTGGTGTCTGCCCGGGTTAGAACCCGTGACCTTCAGGAAAGAGTCGAACGGTGTTACCACTGGGCTATCAAAGCTCGTAAAATTGAAATACATACTTAAACACAAATATACACCCAGGGAAAACCAACAAATTGTTTATAGAAAATGTTGGGGAATCGAACCCGCGACCCAGGGAGCTGAAAGCAGATTCAGTGCCGACTGTGCCAACGGGCCAGTCATTATTTCGAATCATAAATTTTAATAGTAATATCTTCGCAATCAAATACAAATACACTATCCTTTCAAACCGTGTGTATCAAAGTGTCCCATTCGATCTCTGCCACTGACTTTGATGAATTCCCATAGACTTAGCTTATTTGCGAGTACCCTCATGGGATTTTGCTAATCTTGACTGATGTACCCTGAATTTATTCTGTAGAGTTAATTGAAAGATTTATATCTACTAACATCCGCATTTTTAAATCAATACCACGTACAAAGTGGGACTTTATCGTAGGGTGTAAAAGAATATTACGTCCCAGACTGTTTTAAATTCCTATTTTATTCGCTTCCCATTGTTTATACAATTATATACAAACCAGTGAACTTATGGGAATTGTAGGCTATAATAATTATACTTGTTAACTCAACTACGCCTAAGAAAATGTACAAAATACTCAAAGAAATATAAACTTGAGTATAAAATATGAAACTCGTTGGAGTAGGTGGCAGTAACTCTTCCTTCAGCTCCTAGGGTTGCAAGTTCGATTACAGCGTGGTGGGCCTAAGCTCCACTTCACTCTTAAAATCGGGAGAGGATCACACAGTAATGGGATAGTAACAACCATTACGTTATAATTTATATAATACATTTTAATATAATACGATATAATTACGTTATAATATTTTCCACTTTAACAAACACACATCTATTTTCAAAACTACATTTTTAAAGTCAAATCATTGACCTTTGTTATCGTCTTTTTGGGTTACTTCTGTATTCACATTAATCTGTACCCCAATTACATAACCAAGCGGAATTATATCCTGCGGACGTGAACTGTGTAAAGCGACGCACAGACAGCTTCGCATATTTACATAATGCACTCAATATTTATGTAAATACGCGGAACAGGTGCTATTACAACCTCCAATTTATTAACATAGGTTTCTGTACGTTAATGCATTTGTTTTCACTGTTATTAAATTAGAATCTGTCAATTTAGACAATTGCATGTTTTCATTGCTGATTAAATTGATTTTGATTGCTCTTCTCATGTGCAAATTGAGGATCTTAGATTTATCACGCTGTCCTAAAGAAAATTAAGAGCAATCTTAGAATTTTTTAAGGTATAACATGTCGCCGTATTTCACGCCAGCCAAGCCATAACCAAAGCAGTACTATGACAGTTGAGCAAAATAACCGTCAGCCAAAGTAATGCTATGATAGTTGAGCGCCGTAACTGATGGCCAAACCAATGCCGTGGCATTGGTTTGGCGTGACGTTTGGTTGTCATGGCAAAGACGAACGCCTTACCTATTAACTAAATCATCGCTACGAAAGATGAGCGCCATAACTATTAACTAAATGAGTGCTATGATAGTTGAGCGACATAACTGTTAGCCAAAGTAGTGCTACGACAGTCGAGTCCTACAACTGACTGCCTAAGCAGTGCTACGACAGTTGAGCAACATAACTGTCAACTTAGCTTTACAGGCCATAAAGCAAGATAATAATAATAATAACAGTCAACCAAAGCAATGCTACGACTGCCGAGTGCTACAACTGTTAGCAGTGCTACGATATATGAGCGACTTAACTATTAGCCAAGGAAGTGTTACGACAGTTGAGCGGCAAGATGTGAAAAAAAATCAGTGGTACGACAGTTAGGTGCTACAACTGTCGGCAAAAGCACAGCTACTACAGTTGAGCGCCATGTCATTGCCATTGTCTTTTTTTTATTCTACCACATACATATGTAGCCACCAAGTCAAACGTATACCTTTAAATGTTTCGACTTATTTGCACACCGAACAAATAAGCTTTAATAATTCAAGAAATTTCTAGAAAGTTAAAAACTATCATTGCCACGGCCCTTGTCACGGCGTAGTTAATATTTAAAGCCGGCCCGATACCGCAGTAAATCCTGTTTAAGGGACCCTTGTCACTGATTACAACGTTATATTATTACAGTGTAAATAATACAGTTGCGTTAGATTGAACGACCTAGATAAACACAGATTAAAAGCTGAGAAAAATCTAGGCTGACTGTTTTAACTTTAATACTTAAGCCACAGTAAATTGCATTAGGAAAATGTATTAAAATCTGTATAATGCAAACACGATAATTTTATATCTCTTTAACTTTATTCAAACGACATTCTCCTGCCCTTATCCCACTCTATGTGGGGTTAGCACAACATTTTTACACTTCAATTCTCTGCTACCATTCGTTAACTTTGGCGCTACTTTTTTAATATCTTAGTATCTGGGTGACCCAGCCTTGCTAGGTATTTTTTTAAATATATTAAAAAATGGAAAAAAAAGTGGGAAAATATGGTGGGATTTGATCCCGGGTATTTTGAATTCTCTAGTACGCCTGTTCCCTGCTGAGCTATTAGAATAAATGATAGATATAATATCATTTCCATTCTATTCTACATTTCAGATTTTTTCAGTGCCTGAAAACAGGGAAAATCGTCATTTTTTTTTTAATTTAACCTGACTAGATTGATTTATCGCTTCTGAAGCCTCCGTACTAAGTTCATACTAACTTATAGTTTGTACTAAGTTAGTTCGCACTAAGTTAGTTCGCACTGAGTTAGTTCGTACTTAGTTCGTATTAAATTAGTTCGTTCTAAGTTAGTTCGTACTAAGTTAGTTCGTACTAAATTAGTTCGTACTAAGTTAGCACGTTCTAAGTTAGTTTGTACTAAGTTAATTCGTACTAAGTTAGGTCGTATTAAGTTAGTTCGTTGTAAGTTAGTTTGTACTACAAAAGTAATAATAAAATTATTTTATAATGTTAAATATATATAATGTTAAATGTAAGTGGACAATCGGTTATCATACCTAATACATGCAAGATTCGTAAAAAGCCCATGCACAAACCTCCAACACCGCCACCACAATACACAAGCACTATATACGTTCACTATCACAAACTCAACAATCGTTTCGCCCCGCAACCGAAGCATCGTCAGGAGATAGACTGCTTTGCGATTTTGGTCGTGGAGTCTATATACGTATAGTGCTTGTAAGACCTCGGTAAGATCTCGATTTAACTTAGTCGCCTTTTACAACACCTCGGTAAATAATTGGGTTTGTCTATTCTACTTAACCGGATACCACACGGTGGGTCAACTTACCTTAGTCGCCTTTAACGACACCTCGGCAAAAAATGGGGGTGGTACTATTTTATTCAGCTGGACACCCCACGGTGGACTCTCATAAATAATGTTGGCAGACTCATAAACAATATATATTAAAATAAATGCCTGTAAAAAGTGATAGCCTAAATTAATTACACCATTAAAAGATAATTAGGTTTACCCAAAGACATTATTAAAATTAATTCTGTTGGGCAAGGGTGCTAGGTCAAGAAAAGGTTATTGGTGTTTTAATATTAACGAGTTAACAAAAATCTGTTAATTTACTGACCTACCTGTAAACGAATATCACAGAGTAGAAAATTAAGTAAAATAGAGTATGAAGTAAGCCATGTGGGTATCCGGTTGAGTAGAATAGACCACCCTCATTTCTGTTAACGCACACTATATACATTAACACGATATATTAGGAATAACACTATTCCCGTTCCGAGATGCACTTCTCTTGAATGACGAACAAAGATTGACTGTCACTGAAACGTTTTATCTATAGGAAGACTCAACCGGAAACAACACGTCACAGTGTTGCCACCATATTTATAAAAAAGGCGCGATACTCTTGTTTCATGACTGTGTTGCTATACAAAGCGGAAGTTAATGGCGACAACATTTCTTACTGAGGTATCGTAAAAGACGACTAAGACTAACTACCGTACTAACCGCTTGTAACCCACCACACGGTGGGTATACCTAAGTATACCCACCGTGTGGAAACGGTTGCGTAAAATAGACCACCGTCTTTCTTACCGAGGTGTCTATATATGACTAAGGTACGTAGATGTAAGGCAGGCGGCCAGCCGTGATATACGTAGCCAAATCATGTAACAATATGTTTATAACATATTACTGGTTTATACATTGACTGGCCCGTTGGAGCAGTGGGTAGTGACCCTGCCTTCAACTCCGCGGGTCGCGGGTTCGATTCCCGCCGAGGGCTAACATTTTCTATAAATGAATTTGTTGGTCTTTGAGCCTGGGTGTATATTTGTATTTAAGTATGTATTTAAAAAAATATATAAGTATACATTCACCAGTTGTCTGTCACCCATAGCACAAGTATTAAGTTACTTACTTTGGGGACGGACGACCGTGTGTGTAAGTGTCCCATATATTTATTAGTTATTTATTTACAGTTATGTATAATATCTGTAATATCTATCTAATATTGTGCCGACCCCACTGAGTGTGAGATAAGTGCAGGAAGATAATAAATAGAATAAATATTGGATGTCGTAATGAAGCCATAAATTAAAAAAAGCCTATTACAGTACTATACTGATCCAGAAAGCCAGAATGCCTACTATACTATTGAAGATTATTTAGAAGATAAGAATGTGTGGATATAGCTCTCTTTGAACCTGTACAAGACAGTAACGACTTAATGTAAATAGTATTAAGAATTATATTTTTAAAAGAGCAACCGCCGAGTTTCTTACTAACTCTTCACGGTACGAACAGCTTTCCGAACCAGCAGTAGAGATGACGATTCAAAAGCACTTGTTTACAAGTTTATTTGAATAAAGAATATTTTGAATTGAATTTGAATATAAATAAAATGTTATTCGAATAGAAAGCTTTGAACGAAACGATTCGGATTAAATTACACAGTATTAATGTGAAATCAGCCGTAATATCGGGCGTGTTCGTACGCGAGAATTCCAGAAACACGGATATGTCAAATATATTTGGGTTTGGTAATACACGAGGCAGTTATAGAACATTGGTTAGTGGTATTTCGAGGAATCGTTGCCAATATCAGAATTCTACAGTTTATTCTGTTCAAAATTAATTATGTTTTTCTCGGTATCATTTATTTTGACTTCATTTAAATATTAACGTTATTTGTGATATTTTGTTATTTGTCAAATATATTCGGGTTTTAATGCACAATGGTAGTTATAGAATTTTGGTTAGTATTATTTTGAGGAATGTTGTTGAACGTTGCCGATATCAGAATTCCACAGTTTATTATTCATCATATTCCTGCCCTTATCCCACTCTAAGTGGGGTCGGCACAACATGTTACAGACATGCTGTCATATGATTTGGCTGTGTTTTTACGACCGGCCGCCTGCCTGACGTCAACTTACCTCTGTCGTACTTTACGACACCTCGGTAAGAATAAGGGTGGTCTATTCTACTAAACCGGATACCACACGGTGGGTCAACTTACCTTAGTCGCCTTTTACGACACCTCGGTAAGAAATGAGGTTGGTCTATTCTACTCAGCCGGATACCACACGGCGGGTCGACTTACCTTAGTCTCCTTTTACGACACCTCGATTAGAAATGAGGGTGGTACTATTCTATTCAGCCGGATACCACACGGCGATCCACAGTTTATTATTATGTTCGAAATTAATTGTTTTTCTGAGTATCATTTATTTTGACTTCATTTATTATCTTTAATCTTTAAATGAGTTAATCTAAATTAATTTATGTAAATAAATTAATTTAGATTAACTCATTTCTACGGTCTATTTTACTTAACCAGGGTGGGTCGACTTTCCTTAGTCGCCTTTTACGACACCTCGGTAAGAAATGAGGGTGATCTATTCTATTCAGCCGGATACCACACATATTAGAGAGATTTTTTTTATTTTTCTATAACCAAAAAGATGGACTTTGCAATTATTTAGCAAACGTTTAACAGTAAAAATGTACAAGTTATATCTATCTTAAACTACTTACACGATAGGACTATACAAATCATGCCCACGTGGAATGGTCCCAAGAATGCTGGCAGCGTTTCCGCGCTGAATCGCTAAGCTGCTAAAAAGCTAAAAATAACTTTAACATAATATTAAAATAAAGAAAGGTGAAAATTAAATAACAAGCAAAGGCAAACTTAGCAAGGAAATAATTTAAGTTGAATAAATTAAGTAAAAAAATTTCTTTCACGGGATCGGTTCTCAAAGGATTTTTTCACAGAAGAAATTAAAGTGGTGCGAAATTGAATTTACACCATTAAAATTTGGCAATTTGAATCTCTTAATGATTTTTAATTTATTTATACACTAAGCAAGCGAGAATTTCCAAAACTTCTAAATCACTTTTTGATTCTCAACGCTGTATTTTTTACACGGATTTTGTTATTGAGAAAGTAATTTATAGAATTAGGCGTTACTTTACGGAGGTCCATAATACAATACTAATGAAAATATTATAATGCTAAATGTAGAGTGTACTATTCGTTCTCATACCTGATACATGCAAAATTATAAAAACTCATACACTAACCGCCACCAATAAAATAACAATACACAAGCACTGCACACATTCACTACAACAATCTTAACAATAATATAAATACGAAAGTTTGTGAGTATGGATGTATATTTGTTACTCTTTCACGGCGAATCCACTAAACCAATATCGATGAAATGAAATTTAGCACAATTATTCCTTAAACACCGGAGTAAGATATAGGCTATAGAAATCCCGTTAATTCTACAGGAATAGGATGATATATTATCCTATCACGCGACAACAGTCTACTAAAAGTAAAATCTAGATCTAAAAAATCTAGAAAATCAGAGTAAAATCTAGTATTATATAAACGTATTCTAAATATCGCAGTTTAGGTATAGCATCAACATCGTAGCATAGAAATGCGAGCCGCTATAATCCTCATTCAGTCCATAATCGTCGAATTGCGACCACGCTCTCCACTTGCGAAAACATCTAGATTATGTATTTCCATTATACTCAGTTTCTTTTTTATTCAATGTTTATCGTCATTGAACAGCTATTGTGTCATGTAGAACAAAAACAATGACTACCTATTTATTGTTTTTGTATATAATTAGTATTTATAAATATTGTGTTATTTATTGTACTACCTGTACTATATACATTGTAACGCCACACCGTATGCCAAGCTAGCTAAGCCTATACCAAGCAAGCTAAGCCAGCCAAACGGACCAATAAAGTTGAGCCAGACAAGCCAGCCGAGCCAATCGAACCAGCCACGCAAGCCACGCTAACCGATTCAGACAAGCCAAACAAGGCACCTAAGCCAGACAAATAAGCCAAGCCAGCCGAGCCAGCCACGCCAGACAAGCCAAACAAGGCAGCCAAGCCAGCTAAGCGAGCCACAACAGTTAAGTGCGATAACTGTCAGCAAGAGACATGCTGCTTCAGATACTTCCCCAGCCAGCAAAACGAAACGAAAGTGACGTCAGCCGTGCCGCCATATTGTCTTTCCTTACCGCCAAAAAAGAGGCTGCATTCAATATAAGCCACCGCACATCATTATTTGATGTATTTTGATACTGTAAACGTGTCTAAGTCTCTGTTAGTTTTTAATTTTATTACCGTAACAAAATGGAAATTCTTTCTGTCAGACGCTTGACGACTAAACTGCTGGAGGAAAATTTATTAATTAGATTGTTCTCAATTTGTGTATCACACCAAAATATGTTAACCAACGCCGTTTCATCACACCAGTACGCAAGCAAACTTATGCCTTCGCCAGCTTACATAATCATATACACCAGACACAATTTGTTTTGCTCTATAACATGTAACAAAATAAGCGGTAATGAAATAAAAGTCAAGCAGAATAACGACTTATAAACGTTTACTGTATCAAAAGATTATGCAGCAGCTTATGTTAAATACATCTCTTCCCTTGGGAGCGACAATATGGCGGCTGGCACGGCTGACGTCACTTCTGTTTCATTTTGGTTCTACGGAAGTATCTGACGTGGCATGCCTCTGACTAACAGTAATCGCGCTCAACTGTCGTGGCTGGCTTGGCTGGCTGGCTGGCTGGCTTGGCTTGCTTGGCGTAGGATTAAATGGCTCAGCATACGACGTCGCGTTACAGATGACATTTTGTCACGAAGTCTTACCTATTGACGATGCTTAGGTTGCGGGGTTAAAGTGCTAATTTATGTAATGTAGTGGTAGTAGTACAGGTTTTTAGTACATGTTTTACGAATTCTGCGTACGTAAAGTATAAGAACGAACAATAAACTCTCCTTTTAGCATTACTTTTTTCTATTCAGAAATTATTCATTGATCTTTGTATCATAAAACTTCACAGTTACGCCTCATTTTACAAATCACTACAATGCCATAGATAATAAATACTATTTTATAAAATACTAGATGTAATAGTGACTTCGTTTCCATCCACTTAAATATATCAATTGTATTTGTGTTACTCGGAAACGGAAATCTTAATTGTTCTTCTAATCTTAGTAAATACAATATATACTATATTTTAGTAATAAAAGACGTATCGTTTGTTACAATGGCAACAAACCGCTAGCAGCCCGAGGTTTATTTCCCAACCAAAGGGTGGAAAGGCGTGCAAACTTTCCAAGTTGGTTTAAGTTAAGCGTAGACATTCACAGCATCTTGCTGTTGGATACCAAAACTTAGTTCAGTTCTATGCCTTTAGACATTCACGATTGCTTAAGAACACTGTTTAAACTTCTTTATTTATTAATTTTGGAACGGATGTATGTGGTTTCAAATTTTTTAAAGAACATTTATCAACAAGAAAATCTTTAATATCTAAATGAGTTAATCTTGTACATATTCGGAATCTCGGAAACGGCTCCAACGATTTTCCTGAAATTAAGCATGTAGGAGGTTTTCGGGAAAAAATTCAATCTAGATAAGTTTTATTAAAAAAAAATTGTCGTTTTATCCCTATTTTCGGGCTCTAAAATTTTTTTGAAATTTACGTTGAATACAATCACAATTTTTCGCTGTTAAACGTAAAGTCATGGTAGTACATTTGGGGAATGGGCGGTCTGGATATGTGAAAATACCTAGGATCGAGCCCCACCTGCCCTATTATTTTATTAATTTTTCTTGTTAATTTTTTTTTACATCATTTTCAAAATTACCAAGCAAGGCTCGGTCACCCAGGTGCTATATGTAATGCTAAATGTAGAGTGTACTATTCGTTCTCATACCTGATACATGCATACTTTGTAAAAACGCACACATTCATAACGTCAGAAGATAGACTCTACGTCAAAGCCCCAAATCGCTTTGCGATTTCGTAGTGGAGTCTATCTCCTGACGATGATCGGTTACGGGGCACAATTGTTGAGTTTGTGGTGATAAATGTGTGCAGTGCTTGTGTATTGCTGTGTTATCGGTGGCGGGTAGTGCTTGAGTTTTTTACGACAACAACTAGCCAAAAAAATTAACAACATGCTTAAAACTTGTTGTACTGACCCCACTTAAAGTGGCATAAGTGCAGGAGAATGATAAATATTAGAAAGATATTATCCTCCTGCCCTTATCCCACTCTAAGTGGGGTCGGCACACTATGTCATAAACATGTTGTCACATGATTTGGCTACGTATTTTACAACCGGCCGACTGCCTGAAGTCAACATACCTTTGTCGTATTTACGACAGCTCGGTAGAAAGAGGGTGGTCTATTTTACTTAATCAGATACCGCACGGTGGGTCAACTTTCCTTAGTCGCCTTTTACGACACCTCGGTAAGAAATCAGGGTGATCTATTCTATTCAGCCGGATACCACACATATTAGAAAGAATTTTTGTATTTTTCTATAACCAAAAAGATGGACGTGGCAATTATTTAGCAAACGTTTAACAGTAAAAATGTTCAAATTATATCTATCTAAAATTACTTACACGCTAGGGCTATACAAATCATGCCCACGTGGAATGGTCCCAAGAATGCTGCCAGCGTTTCCGCACTGAATCGCTAAGCTGATTCTTTGTGCGAAAAAGGAGCCAGCCCTCTTGTCACCTGAAGAGGCAATTAATTAAGGTGTCAAAACGGATATTTTTTTTACTCCATGGCCCTAAGGACTCAACTGCAAACGGCACAAATATATAAATATATACAACAAACGACGATATTTCTCCTTTATTCTTATTCAATAAATAAAGAACAATTTTCCCAAAGTCAATTCATTTACTCTTTCTCAACAACTCAATGAATGACACATAAAAATATGACAGCCACAATGCTTTTTCATGTTAATGACCAACTCTATGAAGGAGGTTGTATTAAAAACATGTTGTAACATATATATTAACAGCTAGAATCTTTTTAAATTTAGCAAGTTATTTGCTAGAGTAATTTTATATAACTCTATTTCGTGGTTGGTAATTGAAGCTATTACGTTTCGCCGCAAGGAATGGTAGTTTCTGTTTTAATTTCTGACTTATTAATTCTTCTCTCTAAAAAAAATTGCGCGTTGATTAAAAATTTGTTAAATTCTAATTCTAATTATTCTTTATTCAAATTAACTTGTAGACTTTTGTAACAAAACAATAAATTCAAAAATGTACTCGAAAAAAGCTCTACAATTGATCTTTACAAGAAATATTTTTGTAACTACTTACGTTTTGTCATTGCTATCTTTTTCCGTATTTCAATCATACATATAAAACTTACTAAAACTTGACGTTAATTAGGCAGCCGGTAAACTACCGACATCAACTTACCTTAGTCGTCTTTTACAACACCTCGGTAAAAAAGAGGGTAGTCTATTCTACTCAACCGGATACCACACGGCAGGTCAACTCATTTTAGTCACCTTTTACGACACCTCAGTAAGAAATGAGGGTGGTCTATTTTACTCAGCCGGATACCACAAGGTAAAGCACTATGACACTCTTATGCAATAAAAAAATATTTCAATATCCACGTATTTACCTCATAACAGTATTTCATAGGACATCATGTTATGTAATTAAGTAAAATAAAACTATTTTCGGCGTTTCAATGTCAGTAAATAACCTTATTTTTAAACGTATATTTTTACGTTTTAAAACATTCTTATGTCATTGATGTTGCTTTCTTAGGTAGATTTTCACAGCGAAAATACATACCTATTTGAAAAAGAAGTTTTATATTTTTTGTAGTTATTGAATTGGAATGACAAAAAACATTGTTTCCTATAAATCGTGTAGTAAATTATATTAAAATCATGTTGTCATTACATCGGAAATAAATAAATAAATATATGGGACACTTACACACACGGTCGTCCGTCCCCAAAATAAGTAACTTAATACTTGTGCTATGGATGACAGACAACTGGTGAATATATACTTATATATTTTTAAATACATACTTAAATACAAATATACACCCAGGCTCAAAGACCAACAAATTCATTTATAGAAAATGTTGGCCCTCAAATATGTCAAATATCAAGATTACGTTCTTCAAAACCAATACACTATTATAATAATTCCATATGCCGAAATATAATATTGATAACAGATTAAATTATACCCTAGATTATAAAAGATTCACTTTAATCCTTCTTAACCTATCATCCGATATTTCAGTAATGATGATGAAATATTGTATTGGTATTACAAACTGGATTTATTTAAGGATAGAGGTCCACTGTTAAAACGCTATTAACTTTTATAGAATTAGGCGTTACTTTGCGGAGATAGAAAAAAAGTAATAATAAAATTATTATGCTTTAATCCGCGATAAAATAGAAAATATATATAATACATGTAATGTAATGTAATGTAGTGTCTATCCGTTTTCATACCTGATACATTCAGGATGTACAAACCTCCCCCACGGCCATCACAATACACAAGCACTATACACGTTCACTATCACGAAGTCAACTTTATCGCGGTTTTTTTATCGCAGATTATAGTAAAATAAAATATATTATCACTTTTGCCCTAATAACGTCTTTTAAACAAATGTATTTTAATTACGGGTAATATAGAATAATTGAGAATTTTTAGTCAGTTGATTGTGACTCGTTTACGCCGCGCAAATATGGCTATGTCATTATTTTATACAATGTTTTAACCGGCTATAATTTCAAATAGCCAACATATAATTAGCCCAATAGAGCGAGAGCCCATGAACCCCAGACCTTCGTCATTTTATAAAAGCTTAAAGTTTATAAGCGCATGTTCTAAACATAGGTAAGAACGATGGTACATTATGAAATTTGGATCATCATGGCTTTGGAAGATAAACCATACCCAAGTTGTGTAAAATACCGATCTACTTTCGTCAAATTATAAAGTGTGATTTTTTGGTATTAACTTGAGAATAATATTAAAAATCAGTCAATTTCAGACACTAAGCATCTTGGCAACCCCTTGCCAGACACCTTTTAGGTTCATGAAATTTGAATTATATTTACGTCATAGTATAAAAGCTGATAATACTTGGATAAGAATAAGATGATGTTTCCTCTGTTTCCTTATTAGCCAGACATTTTTGATAGTTCCAACCCCTGCCAGACAAGCATGTAAGCTATACGAGCGAGCACGAGGTATAGATATGGGTAAGTGCGAGCGAGATGGCTAGTTAGGTTGTTATTAACTGCGCAGTTTTTGTTTTTACTGCGATATACGTACTAAGAGTGCATGTTTTTATCAACCAAAATAATTTTATACCCTATCTTTAAGTATGGTTAATTTATTATTATAACAACACCAGTCCTTTATGCTTTGGCGCCCGCCTATTCTTCAAAACAGACAACTGCCTTTGTTGTTGCAGTCACTCTTTTCGAAAAATACTCAACAAATTGTTGACCATTTTTTTTAATTTTGTCCTAAAAATGTAATGTAAAATGAATTTGAATATAATGTAAAAAATTATTATCAATTTTTGGATTAAATTTAATTTTATTATGTGACTATAAATATTTAACATTTTAACACTCAAATAACATGTATTTGCCCATGTTATTTGAATAGTAAATATCCAGTGTAAACTACTTCTTTTACGGCGTGTAAAATAAAACGCGTACGCGGGCGTTATTAATAATTTGTATCCACATTTACAAAGGGAATGAACGTTGCGAATTTAATTCAGAATTCACCGCGAACGCACCTAACTAGACCGCCTCGTGAATATTTGAGGATAAAGCCCCTGCGTGGTAATGGAGCGCTTTTTCGGAGTTCCCGAAGGATTATACGGATACTTATTGAGCTTGGCTAGGTCGTGTCAAATGAAAAGATTATTAATGTTTAGTTAGATGTTGCTTTTTCTTAAATCACCTGACACATACTCGGTTTTTTTTAAAGAATATGGTCTTTTTTCGAACTGGTGTTGCATGAGTTATTTTTTTTCAAGCGCTTTTGAATCGTCAACTCTACTGCTGGTTCGGAAAGCTGTTCCTACCGAGAAGAGCCAGCAAGGAACTCGGTGGTTGCTCTTTTCAACATAATACTTATAACTAGTTACATTAAGTCATTACTTTATTGTTCAGGGTCGGCCAGTAGCTATATCCACGCATTCTTATTTTCTAAGTAATCCTCAACAGTATAGTAAGGCTTTCTGTATCAGCCTCTCTTTAACAGTATTTTTAAACTGATGTAATGGCAAAGATAAAATTGATTGCGGAATTTTATTATAGAATCTTACACCCAGACCCACAAACGATTTATGTACTTTCGCAAGGCGCAATAGCACATCCGATTTGTTGAAAAATCGATGTTTGTCTCAAGGGAGTGTCCAAATAATTTGGCTGTTGATCGTTTAAGGGCCGGGCACACATTCGCAGCATCGTCCCCGGGGCGTCAGAAACTTCTTGATGGCCGACGACCCTTCTTAGGCCTCTCTTATCCTGAATCCTATCAAATACAAGAAAATAGTGGACATAAACTGCCCGAGATATACGTAAATCAGAGAGTTTGATAGCAGTTTCTACATTATTCCAAGATAGATGATAATTTATAGAATTAGGCGTTACTTTGCGGAGGTCCATAATACAAAAGTAATGAGAATATTATTTTGCTCTAATATAATCCTAAAACACACAACCAAGCCAGTGATGACCTATGGCTATGAATCTTGGTCGCTGACTATGGGCCTCATAAGAAAGCTCAGAGTCGCTCAGCGGGCGATGGAGCGAGCTATGCTCGGAGTTTCTCTACGTGATCAAATCAGAAATAAGGAGATCCGTAGAAGAACCAGAGTCACCGACATAGCTCAGCGGGTCGCGAAGCTGAAGTGGCGATGGGCCGGGCACATAGTGCGGAGAACCGATGGACGTTGGGGTCTCAAAGTGTTGGAATGGCGACCCCGCACCGGAAAGCGCAGTGTTGGAAGACCCCCTGCTAGATGGACAAAAGGGTCGCGGGGAGCCGCTGGATACAAGCGGCACAAAATCGTGTGTTCTGGAGATCCCATGAAGAGACCTATGTCCAGCAGTGGACGTCCATCGGTTGAAGAAGAAGAAGAATATAATCCACGATAAAAGAATATACGTAATGCTAAATGTAGAGAGTAACACTATTCGTTCACTTTGCGATTTTGTCGTTGAGTCTATCTCCTGACGATGCTTCGGTTACGAGGCGAAACAATTCTTGAGATTGCGGTGGTGAATGTCTGCAGTGCTTGTGTATTGTTGTATTATCGGTGTCGGGTAGTGCATGAGTTCTTGCAAATTTTGCATGTATCAGGTATGAAAACGGATTGTCCACTCTACATTTAGCATTATATATATTTTTTACTTTTGTGACAATCAAGCTGTTGGATATGATTTTCCTGCCCTTATCGTAATCTAAGTCGCGTTAGCACAACATTTCTTAAACATGTTGTTACTTGATTTGGCTAGGTATTTTACGACCGCCTGCCTGATGTCAACTTACCGTAGTCGCCTTTTACGACATCTCGCTAAGTAATGAGGGTGGTCTATTCTACTCAGTCAGATACCACACGTCGGGCCTTTTACCTTAGTTGCCTTTTACGACTCCTAAGTAAGAAATGAGGGGATCTATTCTACTCAGCCGGATATCACACGGCGGGTCATCTTACCATGGTCTCTTTTTACGAACCCTCGGTAACAAATGAGGGTGGTTTATTCAACTGAGCCGTATACCACACGTCGGGTCTCTTACCTTAGTCGCCTTTTACGACACCGTGGTAAGAAATAAGGGTGGTCTATTCTATTCATAAAATTTAATGCTTTAACACAAATTTTATTTTTATAAGCCTTCTTTGACTAGTAAATAGTCTACTAGACGATGATATCATGTAAAGTAACGGCCTGTTACTATCCCACTGCTGGGCATAGGCCTCTTCTCTCCGTTTTTTTTTTTTTTGGAGAGAAGGATTGGAGCTAAGACCTACCACGCTGCTCCAATGCGGATTGGTAGGTTACACATATCCCCAGAATTCTCTAGAGATATGCAGGTTTCCTCACGATGTTTTCCTTCATCGAAAAGCGTGTGATAAATTGCAATTATCAATTAGACACATAAGTTTTACTAGAAAACTCATTGGTGCCTGCCCGGGGTTTGTACCCTAAACCTTCTCGAAAGATGCGCACGGTGATACCGCTGGGCTACTGCAGCATGTACACTAAACGTTAGCTTTTGTTACCGCACGATTAATAGGAGACTAAGGAATGCGTCACATCTAGTGATGTATATTAAATTATAATCAATATTTATATCAAATGTTATTATATGAAAAAGTTATGATCTATTGCATCTTTAAAAAAGATAATCTTTTGACATAATTATTCAGGCGCCAGCAATTGCGGCGCCATCTTAAACTTGTTAGAAATGGAAATACTCAAATGTCATCTCTTCAGTTATTTAATACTAAAAACGCGGTAATCACGTGACCAAGCCAAGGAGGGACTTAATAATTGTCTAAAATAGACGAGCTTGCAATGGCGAGGGAGTCTTGCTGTTAGATTTCACTAGAACGGTGATCATACTGTTACGCTGCTAAGTCATGTTACAACACGTGTCTAAGTCATGTTGCAACATGTCTGAGGGAATTCTGTTCTTGAGGTTAAACCGAGCTAGTGTTTAGTATTGGGCCTCGCTTTTTTCTTTTACACTTTTTAGTGTCTCGGCAAATATATTGCGGGATTATAGCGAACTCCACATCGAGTCCTAACGAGCCCCCCTCTTTATAAAAACTCAGTTCTTTCATCACACCCCTCACACGTACCTACGGCCCAATTAAACGCGACACTCAACGTCGGGTTAATTAAGAAGAAAATTATCTTCTCAAACAGAGGCTGGTGTGACTGTGTGGTACAAGTGATAAGCGGTAGCGAGTATATACGTCTAACAAACTGATATAGATAGTGTGATAAACAGATTGTGTGTCATATTGTTCACCAGATTTGATACTATCTACACTAATATATAAAGGTGAAGAGTTTGTTTTGATTGTTTGAACGCGCTTATCTCAGGAACTTTTGAACCGATTTAAAAAAATCTTTGAGAAAGCAGGAAGGAAGGTAATATACAGCACGCTACGCAGTATGGGAGAGGAACAAAAATAAAAAATACTACGAAAACGCGAAAATTTAAAGCCTTTTTTGCGTGCGCTGAGTTATTAAAAAATCGTGTATTACAAAATTGTTCCCTTCTTAAATCTCAAAATAAAAGTCCGCGTCAGCATATGTCTAACTTTTAAGGGTAACCCACTTTAGCCGTTTTTATAAAAGACTTTAATCTATGTATAAATCAAATCAAATCAAATCAAATCAAATCAAATCAAATCAAATCAAATCAAATCAAATCAAATCAAATCAAATCAAATCAAATCAAATCAAATCAAATCAAATCAAATCAAATCAAATCAAATCAAATCAAATCAAATCAAATCAAATCAAATCAAATCAAATCAAATCAAATCAAATCAAATCAAATCAAATCAAATCAAATCAAATCAAATCAAATCAAATCAAATCAAATCAAATCAAATCAAATCAAATCAAATCAAATCAAATCAAATCAAATCAAATCAAATCAAATCAAATCAAATCAAATCAAATCAAATCAAATCAAATCAAATCAAATCAAATCAAATCAAATCAAATCAAATCAAATCAAATCAAATCAAATCAAATCAAATCAAATCAAATCAAATCAAATCAAATCAAATCAAATCAAATCAAATCAAATCAAATCAAATCAAATCAAATCAAATCAAATCAAATCAAATCAAATCAAATCAAATCAAATCAAATCAAATCAAATCAAATCAAATCAAATCAAATCAAATCAAATCAAATCAAATCAAATCAAATCAAATCAAATCAAATCAAATCAAATCAAATCAAATCAAATCAAATCAAATCAAATCAAATCAAATCAAATCAAATCAAATCAAATCAAATCAAATCAAATCAAATCAAATCAAATCAAATCAAATCAAATCAAATCAAATCAAATCAAATCAAATCAAATCAAATCAAATCAAATCAAATCAAATCAAATCAAATCAAATCAAATCAAATCAAATCAAATCAAATCAAATCAAATCAAATCAAATCAAATCAAATCAAATCAAATCAAATCAAATCAAATCAAATCAAATCAAATCAAATCAAATCAAATCAAATCAAATCAAATCAAATCAAATCAAATCAAATCAAATCAAATCAAATCAAATCAAATCAAATCAAATCAAATCAAATCAAATCAAATCAAATCAAATCAAATCAAATCAAATCAAATCAAATCAAATCAAATCAAATCAAATCAAATCAAATCAAATCAAATCAAATCAAATCAAATCAAATCAAATCAAATCAAATCAAATCAAATCAAATCAAATCAAATCAAATCAAATCAAATCAAATCAAATCAAATCAAATCAAATCAAATCAAATCAAATCAAATCAAAAAATGTTTATTTCATTTGATTTCAATTAAAGAAGAAATCAATATTTCAAGCACAAAAGGCCTTTGCTAAGCAGTGGTATAGTAAATAGTCCAATACTTTTTTTTATCTCCCATAAACCTTGCAATTTGCCTTGTCTAGGCATTTAGC
This sequence comes from Morpho achilles, assembly GCA_947086495.1. Taxonomy (NCBI): domain Eukaryota; kingdom Metazoa; phylum Arthropoda; class Insecta; order Lepidoptera; family Nymphalidae; genus Morpho; species Morpho achilles. Next base: position 1,922,708 of record CAMTZB010000018.1, on the reverse strand, counting down.
TGGTGATCAAGTGAATTTATATCGGCGTGCATGGCATACGCCCAGTGGCCTATCCAATACTTTTTATTTACGTGTAGTTTACATTGGTGATATTTCCCGCTAAAGCTTATAAATTACTTACCGTCGGTAATCTGAACGACCTCACGGAAGCTAAAATATGGCGCAAATTCCAACAGTGAAATGCCTACTCGCGCTATATTATAGCTAATGAGACGAATATTAAAAGGGGAGTTTACTTTATTTTACGTTTACGATCATAAAAGATATAAATACTGGAAATTTACATCGTAAAAGAAAAAAGCGTGAATATTACATATATAATTGAAAATTATGTGAAAAAGCGTCAAAGATTAAAAAAAATATACTAATATTTTGAATTATTACGCCTTGTGGGATCCGGCTGAATAGAATAGACCACCCTTATTTCTTGTCGAGGTGTCGTAAAAGGCGACTAAGGTTGGTAGACCCGCTTGTGTGGTATCCGGCTGAATAGAATAGTACCAGCCTTATTTCTTACCGAAGTGTCGTAAAAGGCGACTAATGTAAGTCGACCCGCCGTGTGGTATCCGACTGAGTAGAATAGACCTCCTTCTTATCGAGCTGTCATAAAATACAACTAAGGTAAGTTGACGTCAGGCAGGGTCGTAAAATATGCAGACAAATCATGTGACAGCATGTTTATAACATGTTGTGCCGACCCCACTTAGAGTGGGATAAGGGCATTATTCGCCTATCATTCGTCAACTCTGGTGTTACTTCTCTAATATGTATGTCATACTTAACACAATCCAACCATCTCTTTTTCGGCTTCCATTTAGTAACATTTCCATACACAAATACTCGTTTCATCACATGATTTTCATCCTTTATATTATGTCTTTGCCATTTGACGTATTATTTAATACTAGCTAATCCTGTGGAAATGACGGCGTGGAAAAAAAGTGTGAATTCTAACACAAAATCCTATCTTTGCTAAAGTCCCATCAAAATCAGTTTAACCGTTCCAGAGAATGTACTATTAGTAACCTAAACCTTCCTCAGGTATTGTTTTTAGTAAAAACCGTATGAAAATCCGTTCAGTAGATTTTGGGAAATCTATTTTATTTATTTATTTCTTTTTATACATATATATAGAAAAGAGAAAGAAAAAGAAAAACCACATGTATGAAGGCGGACTTATCCCTAAAAGGGATGTCTTCCAGTCAACCTTTGAGTAATAGAAGGAAAAGGACAAGAATTGAAGGAGAAAGAGAGTACGGGTTATATAGAGAAAAAGAAAAAGTTTATATAAATTTGACTACACGTAATTAATTTATCAATTTATTTATCACGTACAGACAGACAGCTTTTTGTGGACTTTATTTTATATGGCTAGATAATACCCCTACTCTAGAATAGACCAACCTCATTTCTTACCGAGGTGTCGTAAAAGGAGATTAAGGTAAGTCGACCCGCCGTGTGGTATCCGGCTGAGTAGAATAGACCAACCTCATTTCTGACTAAGGTAAGTTGACCCACCGTGTGGTATCCGGTTTAGTAGAATAGACCACCCTCTTTCTTACCGAGGTGTCGTAAAATACGACTGAGGTAAGTTGACAGGCAGGCGGACGGTCGTTAAAACGCAGCCAAATCATGTGACAGCATGTTAATAACATGATGTGCCGACCCCACTTAGAGTGGGATAAGGGCAAGAAGATGAGATGATGATGATAATTCCCCTGCTCTAAAAAGAAGATTAAGTCAAAATAGCTTACTTGAGATAATTATAAGAGAAAACTGTTGACTTAGTGGAAAAGTGAAATATTATTTTATTAGCGGTGGATAAAATATTTTGCATCGCCCCCAAGCCACTCAGCGTTCTGCGTCATTATGATAATTTTGTATGAAAGTTTCGCTTGCAACACTCAGGCTTGGGACACACTGCTACAGCGTTCGCCAAGTTTCTTTTTTTTAATAAAAGAACTTTTAACGTTAAAGTGTTTTATATCACTTACGGAGAGTGTGTGGTAACAAAGCTATTTCACAACACACAACTTATCGCTATCGATTTATTAATAATATGTAAATTAATATTGATATATTTAGACGAAGGCAAAGTTTTTTTACGTCAAGCAATCGCACCGATCGATTTTATTTGGAGAAACGAAGGCTCATAATCTTAGTAACAGACTTATAGCTGTTTGTAGCAAATAAATACAAAAAAAAAATTAAACAAATTTTAATAAAATTCAAATTCAAATTTAAAATATTCTTTATTCAAGAGGATTACAGTACTTTTGAATCGTCAAATGTTTTTAAAGAAACTACCACTGAATCAAAAGTTTGCTTCTACCGAGAAGAACAAGAAACTCGGCGGATAATTTTTTTTAAAAAAATAATTACAATTTGATTGATGGTTACAAGGTAATCGTTGCAGCTGGATGCGTAGCTGACTGGAGTTAAAGAGATGCTACTATCACTTAAATAATCCTTAATTAATAAATACAAATAAACACCAAAAACATGACAATTTAAATTTGCAATTTATATTGCTGCACTCTCGAAGATGTTATATCCCGAGATCGGGAACACCAGATGTAACGACCGCCTCGAGGACCTGTAAGCCAGGCGTCCGATATACCTCGTTTGGAACACCCGAAGGTCCCCAGTTAGAGTGGCAGACGATAGGCTAACACCTGTCGCTAACACCTGGACTCATCAGGAGCAGATTGGATCCAGAACAAGAGTTCCTGGAACCACTCCTCCGCCTCCCTCCACAGAGCAGAAGGAGGCCATCACTACCCACGGTCACTACCTGTCTACCGTGTTTTATTCTATCAGGCTAGCTCGACTAGTTTCGAACTCATCCAGTGCACTTATTCGGGGTTCTTATGAGCTCTTTACGCAACGGTACCGCGGCGGAAACTGCATACTGCAGGCGTTTCTCACGTTCTTGCTCTACGTTCTTGTAAGCAGTGTGTCCACCCCCTTCGGGAGGTTAACGTGCCTGATCGCTCTCTTAAGGTATATTCAACAGCTCATTAATCGGGACATCTTCAAGAAACGCTGACCGAGGAAAACTACAGTGGGGGTTGGGCCATTAAGGTTGCTAATACAATAAATATGCTAATATATTAACTGAACTCAACTGCACAATTTTTTTCAACAACTTCAAGAATTTATAATGTGCTTTATAATATTCTAGATATTATTAAGCATATAGCAGGGGTGGTCTATCCTACTCAGCCGGATACCACACGGCTAAGAAATGTTATGTATTTTATCATTAAATAGCATGGAAATTGTAATAAAATGTTTTAATTATTAAATAAAAATAAAATAAAAATGGTATTAATAACTAACGACATTAATACTATTTTTAATGATATAAATCAGCAAATTTGCAAAAATATTTCAAAATAAAAGTAAAAAAAAAAATATATATATAGGACACTTACACACACGGTCGTTCGTCCCCAAAGTAAGTAATTAATACTTGTGTTATGGGTGACAGACAACTGGTGAATACATACGTATATAGTTTTAAATGCATACTTCCATACAAATACCCAGGCTCGAAGAACCAACAAATTTTTTGTAGAATATATTGGCTCTTCGGAAATCGAACCCGCGACCGATGGAGCTGCTGAGCGCAGGGTTACAGCCTACTGCCCGAACGGGCTAGTCATAATTCACTTCATAGTAATAATAAAATTATTATTACTATGAAGATTATCACATTATAGTGATAATCTTTCGACTTCTTTCGACTGGTCCGTTGGCGCAGTTTGTAGTGACCCTTCACTGCCTTCAGCTCCGCGGGTCATGGGTTCGATTCACACCGAGGGCCAACATTTTGTAACAAAAATTTGTTGGTTCTTCGAGCCTGGTTGTATATATTTAAGTATGTATTTAAAATTATATGAGTATATTTTCACCAGTTGTCTGTCACCCATAATACAAGCATTAAGTTTCTAACTTTGGGGATGGACGACCGTGTGTGTAAGTGTCCCATATATAAAAAAAAATCCTCGCATTTCCTGGCTCCATATGATGGCCCTCGACGATGAGCTGACGCCGCGCTATCGACGCTCCAGAGAAGCTTCTTTGATTCTAAAGTGGCACACCACGTCGGATCTAAATTAATATGTGGATAAAGAGATCACGCGGTTCATAGGGAGATTTAGGTCATGTTATGTCACAGATACGAGAGTTTCGTCAAAAACATATTAAAACGAAAGGCTAAAAACAGAGCGTGTTGCAATGATGTATTTTTAAAATTTAAATGAGTTAATCTTGTATGTATATATGTATATTTTCAGAATCTCGGAAATGGCTCCAACGATTTTCCTGAAATTCAGCATGTAGGGGGTTTTGTGGGAAAAAATCGATCTAGATAAGTTTTATTTAAAAAAAAGTCATTTTATCCCTGTTTTCAGGCTGTAAAACTTTTTTGAAATTTACGTTGAATACAATCAAAGGTTTTTGCTGTCAAACGTCAAGTCACGGTAGCCGATTTGGGGAACGAGCGGTCTAGTCAATCTAGTGAGAGGTCTTTTCAATTTTTTTTTAATTTTAATTTTTTTATATCATTTGAAAAATTACCGAGTTAGGCTCGGTCATCCAGGTACTTAATACAAAAGTAGTAATAAAATTATTTTGCTATAATCCGCGATGAAGTAAAATAAAAAATATATATAATGCTAAATGTAGAGTGGACAATCGGTTTTCATAATTGATAGAATTCGTAAAAAACACATGTACAAACCTCCACCACCGCCACCACAATTCACAAGCACTACATACGTTTACTATCACAAACTCAACAATCGTTTCGCCCCGCAACCGAAACATCATTAGGAGAGAGACTCCACGACAAAATCGCAAAGAATTGCTTTGTGATTTTTGAGTATCAGGTAATGGAAACGGATTGTCCACTCTACATTTAGCATTATATATACTTCATCGCGGATTATAGCAAAATAATTTTATTATTACTTTTGTATTATGGATCTCCGCAAAGTAACGCCTAATTCTATAAATTATTTAATGTGTTAATCTTACCATTGTCAGTAATTTTGGAGTGCCGTGTGGTATCCGACCATGGATCTGATTTTTGTAATGGAGATATTTGCAGGTTTAGAGAGTGACAGAAGTTAACGCCGTGTGGTATCCGGCAGAATAGAATAGTACCACCCTCATTTCTTACAGAGGTGTCGTAAAAGGCGACTAAGGTAAGTCGACCCGCCGTGTGGTATCCGGCTGAGTAGAATAGACGAACCTCATTTCTTACCGAGGTGTCGTAAAAGGCGACTAAGGTAAGTTGACCCACCGTGTGCTATCCGGTTAGTAGAATAGACCACCCTCTTTATTACCAAGGTGTCGTAAAATACGACAGAGGTAAGTTGACGTCAGGCAGGCGGCCGGTCGTAAAAACACAGCCAAATCATGTGACAACATGTTTATAACATGTTGTGCCGACCCCACTTAGAATGGGATAAGGGCAGGAAGATGATGAGAGAGTGACAGAAGTTACTGTTTATTCCAAGAATACAGTCCACGCGAACGAAGGCGCGAGTAAAAGGTAGTTTATTTATAAGTAGAAAATGATACGATGAAACCCCTTGGCAATATTAATTTCAGAAAGAAATAGGGTATCATATTTATATTGAATCGGATCACATTTCTAATTTATGATAAATCTGAATGTCCTCATTTTCTTACAGTTTCCTTTTTGATCATACTTTAATTAAAAATCATGTTTTAAGATATATTTAAAAGCTTTTATTGAAATTCAAATTCAAAATATTCTTTATTCAAATAAACTTGCAAACAAGTACTTTTGAATCAAGTGAAATTCAATCAAGTCAATCAAAAGTGCTTTTGAATCAAGTGAAATTCAATCAAGTCAATCAAAAGTGCTTTTGAATCAAGTGAAATTCAATCAAGTCAATCAAAAGTGCTTTTGAATCAAGTGAAATTCAATCAAGTCAATCAAAAGTGCTTTTGAATCAAGTGAAATTCAATCAAGTCAATCAAAAGTGCTTTTGAATCAAATTAAATTCAACTTGCAATGTATGTGAAGGTGGAATCTAGCAAGTTAAATTTGACCCGCTTCCCGGTGTCCGATTAAGCTGAAATTTTACATAATGGTCAAGTCTCAATTACAATGCATGTTTATGATAAGCATTAACCCGTTCCGGAAGAATTGCACTAAAAACCATTTCAGTAAAAACCGAACAATAATCTGTGCAGTATATTCTGAGAAAATCGATAAAGACAACAGAGAGCTTAAGGGGACTTGTTGAATAATACGTATAGATATTAACAAGCGACATTTCTTACCGAAGTGTCGTAAAAGGCGGCTAAGGTAAGTTGACCCACCGTATAGTATCCGGTTGAGTAGAATAGACCACCCTCTTTCTTACCGAGGTGTCATTAAATACGACTAAGGTAAGTTGGCCTAAAGTGTGGCATCCGGTTGAGTAGAATAGACCACTCTCTTTCTTACTGAGGTGTCATTAAATACGAGTAAGGTAAGTTGACCCAAAGTGTGGCATCCGGTTGAGTAGAATAGACCACTCTCTTTCTTACCGAGGTGTCGTAAAATAGAACTATGGTAAGTTGACGTCAGGCAGGCGACTGGTCGTAAAAACGCAACCAAATCATGTAAGAGGATGTTTATCCCAACTCAGAGTGGGATAAGGGCAGGAAGATGATGAGTTGTTTATCGGACCCTCGCTGGAGTTAGATCTCCGAGGCGGTCGATGCATCTGGTGCTCCCAATGCATCGATTAGCGGAGGAAGAGGTCCACTTTAAGAGAGGCCCCGACCCAGAGCTGGCGCTCTCTGGGGTTCAGAGTTGCTGCTGGCGGGGATGGGGGTAATGTGTACAACGGTACCCTGTCCCCGCCACCAGCAGCGTGGTGGAGCCCTGTCAGGTTTTTAGTCGGTGAGAGTCTGACATACCCGCCGCTCGTCCCCGTCGGGCGGTGACGACCCATAATGGGTTTTCCTGACATTAAAAAATATATATTGGGGTTGATATTAACGAGTGGCTAAGTAAAAATTTGTACCAATTACAGTATTTGAGAGAACAGAAACAGTCGGCTTAACCCCGTATCATTAAACAGGCACATTGTATACACTTTAGTTGCGAATAAATCAAGTGGTTAGTAGTGAGTTGCGTGGAAATAGTGTAGTCAGGGTGAGTGGGTGTTTTGCTCTTGGGCGGCGTATCTCAAGCGAACAGGCTCCATTAACTTTTTCCGGTAACGCCGTATTGACGAACGCGAGCGGTATTAAACAAATCAAATCAAAATCTTCAATATTTAAATGAGTTAATCTTGTATGTAAATCAATACTAATGTGTAAAGCTGAAGAGTTTGTTTGTTTGATTGTTTGAACGCGCTAATCTCAGGCACTATTGGACTTATTTGATACATTCTTTCAGTGTAAGATAGTCCATTTATTGAGGAAAGCTACATGCTATAAAATCACGCTAAGATGAATGAGGAGGGGAGCAGCAATAGTACGTAATATAAATAGTACGAAAGCAAACAAAATTTAAAGGTTTCTTTGCGTGCGCTGAGTAAACGGTAGTATTACAAATAGTATTACAAAATTGTTCCCCTCTAAAAGTTCTAAATAAAAGTCAGCATATGTCTAGCTTTTAAGTTCAAACATTTTTATGGTTATCAAAAAACTATAATATTACTGTTTTAATCGGAGCCGCCGGCGATTGCTAGTATATAAATATATTTTTTGAATCTCGGAAACGGCTCCAACGACTTTCCTGAAATTTAGCATGTAGGGGGTTTTGGAGTTGAAAAATTGATCTAGCTAGGTTTTATTTACAAAAATTGTTTTATCGCTGTTGTTAGGTATTACAGAAAATGGTGAAATGTAGATTTGATAGCAAAGGATTTTTTTAGTTTTCAAACATAATGTTGGGATAGATCATGGGTAATGGGCGAACCCAAATTGTTCAAAACCCGGGTTCGAACTCCACATGTCGTCGACTCCGTCTTTCTTTTTTTATATTTTTTGTATATCTTTTAAACGGTCACCCCGGTACTAATCTTTATTCAAGTTAGCAAAATTATATTTAATGTAGTTACAACTGGTTCGAAACGCTCGAAACATTGTCGTGATTTCATCATTTTCATGCCCTTATCCCAATCTAATTGGGATGGGTAAAACACGTTTAAACATGTTGTCACATGATTTTTCTGCGTGTTTTACGACCGGACGCCTGGCTGATGTCAACTTACTTTGGTCGTATTTTAAGACACCTCAGTAAGAAAGAGGGTGGTTTATTCTACTCAACCGGATACAAAACGGCTTTATGTGTCAGTAGTATTATAAATGCGAATATTTGTGAGCATAAGTTTGAATTGAATTTTTTTTGATTCCGCTCCGCTTATGAACATAACCGCTCTCTCACCAGTGTCGTAGGGCGTAACAGTGAATGTAATGAACTAATGATGCTGACGCATACCTCGTTACCGGCTGCTCGCTGACAGACAGCTACACTGTATACTTATGAATGTATGTACGCAGATCAGGTGAAAGTGCAACTCTTTAACGAGATTAATAAACTTTACTTAATTTTCGCTAAAGTTTATTCGCTGAATTGTCGTAAAAGGCGACTAAGGTAGGTTGACCTGCTGTGTGGTATCCGACTGAGTAGAATAATAAATAAACCACCCTCTTTCATACCGAGGTGTCGCAAAGCAACCAAGGTAAGTTGTAAAATAAGGTAATTCTCACTTCAAAAGGAAAAAATGAGATTAATAAACTTTAGTTAATTTTCGCTAAGGTTCATTCGTCGAGGTGTCGTAAAAGATGACTAAGGTAAGTTGACCCGCCGTGGGGTATTTAGCTGAGTAGAATAGACAACTCTCTTTCTTACCGAGGTGTCGCAAAAAGCAACACCTCGGTACTTTACCTTACAATTTACATTAATTGTAAGGTAAAGTAACGTTTTCACTTCAAAAAGAAGAAATGGGCCATATAAGACGACTTTTATGCCCACGATGTATCTATAATGACACCGTGTGGTATCCGGCTGAATAGAATAGTACCACCCTCATTTCTTACTGAGGTGTCGTAAAAGGCGACTAAGGTAAGTTGAACCACCGTGTGGTATCTCGTTTAGTAAAATAGACCACTCTCTTTCTTACCGAGGGTCGCAAAATACGACTAGGGTAAGTTGACGTCAGGTAGGCGGCCGGTCGTAAAAACGCAGCTAAATCATGTGACAGCATGTTTATAACATGTTGTGCCGACCCCACTTAGAGTGGGATAAGGGCAGGAGGATGATGAATGTATTTATAATGAATGATCTTTTAGTGAGGTAACTTTGTAAATTGTAGATTTATAGTTGCATACATGAATGTTGTCAGATAGGATCTCCGCTCGCTTGATCTGTTCTCGTCTAATCTTACCAATTCCGAGCTTAGTAAAATCACACTATCATCCGTGTACTTACATAAAATGTGGTGCAAAGTATTAGCGGAAAGCGATTACGTATTATTTTTCATATTTATTTGATTCAAATACCGCCGTGTGGTATCTAAGCTAAGCTAAGTAGAATTGACGCAGCGGGGCGCAGACGACTTCCCGAAGCCCGTCTTATGATGCCCTGACGAGGACCTCTAGGCGTTGCGAACGGGGTTTATCGGACGCCCATTTGAAAAAGTCACCGAGGCGGTCGACGCATTTGGTGCCCCCGATGCATCGATTAGCGGAGGGAGGGGCCACTTTTAGAGAGACTCCGATCCAGAGGTGGCGAACACTGGGATACGGAGTTGCTGCTGGCGGGGATGGGGGCAATGTGTACAACGGTACCCTGTCCCCGCCACCAGCAGCGTGGTGGAGCACTGTCAGGTTTTTAGTCGGTGAGAGTCCGACGTACCTCATTTCTTCTTACCGAGATGTCGTAAAAGTTGACTAAAGTTGAGGTTAGGATGGTGACCGGTAGTAGAATAAGTACCCAAATCATGTAACATGTTTAAAATTTGTTTCGCCGAACCCACTTAGAGTAGGACAAGGGCAAGAGAATGATGAACCCGTACTCGCACTTACGACACCTCGGTAAAAAATAGAGGTCGTCTATACTACTCATCCGAATACCTGACCGCGGGCTAACTTACCTTAGTCGCCTTTTACGACACCTCGTTAACAAAATGATTGTGGTATTATACTCATACGGACACCATAAGAAAAAATAAAAAATAAAAATAATCTTTTAATTGTTTTTCAAATAATGTGACTTAGACTAATAGAATGTAATTTGCAAAGTAAGTAAGTAAGTAAGTAAGTAGCGACCTGTTACTCTGCCACGTTTTTGGAGAGAATGATTGGAGCTAAGCCCTACCACGCTGCTCCAATGTGGATTGGTAGGTTACACATATATCCAGAATTCTCTAGAGATATCCAGGTTTCCTTACGATGTTTTCCTTCGCCGAAAAGCGTGTGATAAATTGCGATTATCAATTAGACACATAAGTTTTAACAGAAAAACTCATTGGTGCCCGGGTTTGAGCCCGTGATCTCGAAAGAGTCGCACGGAGTTACGGCTGGGCTACCACAGTTATAATGGGCAAAGGCAAATATATTTATGGCGCTCGTAACTTAGACCAACAACAAGGTTCTCGTTTTACGGCACGGAGTAGAAATTAATTAGAAGAGGTTGGCAAACTTGGCCGTAGCGTCGCTTATTGGGCTCTGAGCGAAAATATATGACAGGCGAAACGCCGCGGGTGGCAGGATATCTACGGCTTCGGCAAACATAGTACGTGTGAACGCGTTATATTATAAGTATGTAACCGCAACGCTAATATAATGGTATACGTAAATTTGTTTGCGATACATTCAAAATACTCGAGCTTCTGTAGAGATAATGTTTTTGAGCTTAGAGAATCTGTTTTCTTCATCGTGAGAGCGGTACGTTCTGTTATGGTAGTTACTGTCGACGCTGGTTTCTTAGTCGACCATTTAATCGTACACAAATCGTGTGGTGTGCTGCTGGACATGGGTCTCTGAAAGAGACCTATGTCCGGCAGTTGACGCCCATCAGTTGAAACAGAAGGAGGGAAGTGAATCTTTGAATCGTGAATATATATAAATTCAAAGTCCCGGAAACGGTTCCAACGATTTTCCTGACATTCATTATGTAGGAGGTTTGATCTGTTCTCTTGTTTAATCCCTGGTTTTGGGCATTAAAAAAAATTCTAAATGTACATTGAACATAAATTATATTTAAGCTGTCAAATGCAAAGCTATGATAGCCTAATGGTACCGCGAATCAAAAAAGTTCAAAACCTGAGATCTATTGCCACATGTATTTTGTATTCATTTTGTTTCCCAAGCAAGGTTTGACTTCATAGCACCTCTGACCTTTCAAAGCTACTGACATAGTTCCAGATACATACAAATTAATAATTCGTTTTTCAATAAAAGCTAATGATTTTTTTAGAGTTCAGCACAACATTGATACAAAATATAAGGTACTAATAATACAACCAAACTCACAAACTTTTGCATTTATAGTATTAGTAGGATAGGATAGGATTATTGTTAAAGTATTATTATTGTGGTCGCCAATGGAAGTAGTCAAATGTCATCTCTTTTGTTCTAATACCGGATGTACTGACAACGCGATAATCACGTGGTGTATAGTAGAGTGGGGGCTCTTTTCTGAAAGTTAATCAGCTAACCAGTACGCCGTGTGGTATCCGGCTGAGTAGAATAGACCACCCTCTTTCTGACCGAGGAGTCGTAAAATACGACTAAGGTAAGTTGACGTCAGGCAGGCCACCGGTCGTAAAATACGTAGCCAAATCATATGACAAATGCTAAATATAGAGTGGACAATCGGTTATCATACCCACCAGAGCTTTCCCATTTTGGTCGTGGAGTCTATCTCCTGATGATGCTTCGGTTGCGGGGCGAAACGATTGTTGAGTTTGTGATAGTGAACGTATATAGTGCTTGTATATTGTGGTGGCGGTGGTGGAGGTTTGTGCATGTGTTTTCACGAATCCTGCATGTATCAGGTATGATAACCGATTGTCCACTCTACATTTAGCATTATATAGTAAAGCATTAATAGTTAGCAGTATGTAGTATTAAGAATTATATTTTTAAAAGAGCAACCGCCGAGTTTCTTGCTGGCTCTTCTCGGTAGGAACAGCTTTCCGAACCAGCAGTAGAGTTGACGATTCAAAAGCACTTGTTTACAAGTTTACTTGAATTAAGAATATTTTGAATTTGAATTTGAATATATATTTTCTATTTTACTTAATCGCGGATTATAGCAAAATAATTTTATTATTACTTTTGCAAAAATAATCTAAAAATTTAATTAGGTAAACCTGTTACTTTAAGCTGTATAAAGCTTAATATAGCAAACCATTAAATAAATTAATTACGCGCATGCAGAAGCAAAACAATGCAGCTGAACACGACCGCACGTTCCAATTAGCAATGCGTTCAATTACCAACTAGCTGTATTACCGGAGTACGTTCTAATTGTTATTTTAAATCCAGTTAAATACATTTAACCATCGTTTATCCCATGATCTTATATCAAAGGCAATTACCCAGTGGCAATGAGGCTCGGGATGTTCTATGGGTTAGAATCCTGGACCCTGTTTATCCCATGATTTAATGATGATGATATAAAAGGCCAAAATTACAAAATAGCAGTAACGCTCGCGATGCTCTATGGGTTGAAATCCTGGACTCGTTGTTTATCCCATGATTTTATGAGGACGATGATATAAAAGGAAAAAATAACAAAATTGCAGTGAAGCTTGCCCTACGAAATATACAGTGTAAGTGACGCATGTATAAAAACATCATACAGCTGATATGAAAATTATACAATTGGGCTTATTATTCTTTTTATTCGCTTTTTGCGATACCTCTGTAAGAAACGAGGTTAAACTATTCTACACAGTCGGATACCACACGGCGGGTCAACTTACCTTAGTCTCCTTTTAGAAGACCTCAGCAAGAAATGAGGGTGGAATATTCTACTCAGCCGGATACCACACGGCGGGAAAAGTCTGTCCAACAATCAACTTACAAAATATTCTATATTTAAGAACTCTTAATAAGTTAAATATAGTATAATTAATTACAAACATACAAAATCACACCCCGATTTTAATTCAATTGCAGCTCGATATACGACCGCAGGTTTCAATTAGCACTGCAATCAATTAACTGCTCGCTAGCACTCCGACCGCAGCCTTAACGCTAATCGGCGCGATTTAAATCATCAAAAATCATTGGGTAAGTATATTAGTTACTGAAATTATGGCAATGTTACATATCTTTCTTACGTCGTGTGGTATCCGGTTAAGTAGAATATATCACCCTCTTTCTTACCGAGGTCTCGTAAAATATGACTAAGGTAAGTTAATGTCAGGCAGGCGGCTGGTCGTAAAATAAGTAGCCAAATCATGTAACGATGTTTATAACATGTTGTGCCGACCCCGCTTAGAGTGGCATAAGGGCAGGAAGATGATACGCGTGTGGTATCCGGCTGAATAGAATAGTACCACCCTCATTTCTTACCGAGGTGTCGTAAAAGGCGACTAAGGTAGGTCGACCCGCCGTGTGGTATCCGACTGAGTAGAATAAACCTACTTCATTTCTTACAAAGGTGTCATAAAAGGCGACAAAGTTAAGTTGACCCACCGTGTGGTATCCGGTTAAGTAGCATAGACTACCCTCTTTCTTACCGAGGTGTCGTAAAATACGACTAAAGTAAGTTGATTTAAGATAGGCGGCCGATTGTAAAATAAGTAGCCATAATAAGCGTAAATCATGTGACAAAATATATAATAGTAGTAGCGGCCTGTTAGTATCCCACTGATCGGAATAGGCCTCTTCTCTCCGTTTTTGGAGAGAAGGAATGGAGCTAAGACCTACCCACGCTGCTCCAATGCGGATTGGTAGGTAACACATATCCACAGAATTCTCTAGAGATATGCAGGTTTCCTCGCGATGTTTTCCTTCAATAGCGTGTGATAAATTGCAATCATTGGTGTCTGCCCGGGTTTGAACCCGTGATCTCCTCAAAAGAGTCGCACGGTGTAACCGCTGGACTACCCAGCTTATAACTTATAATTAAATTAATAGTAAATTTTAATACTAAAACTCATTGGTACCCGCGTCTGTTTGTACCCGCGACCCCATGAAATAAGTCGCACGGTGTCACCACTGGGCACACATAAATTTCTGAATTAACACAAATATAAATTGTTTATAAAGTGCCATAAAACCATCTTCATATCCACCATTGTTCCGCCATTAATCTTTAGGTTATAACTTCGTGTAATGGCGACTTGTTTTTATTTCCGCCATATTTTATATTGGCCGGGTCGTTTTTCTGTTTCTGTTGTTTTTATGTCTTGTTAAAGTTAATTGGGGCCATTGGCAAGCTGTTTCAGATAAATTATTTCAATATATAAAAAGGATTTCAAATAATTTATAGAATTAGGCGTTACTTTGCGGAGGTCCATAATACAAAAGTAATGAGAATATTATTTTGCTATAATCCGCGATAAAAGGAAATATATGTAATGCTAAATGTAGAGTGTGCTATTCGTTCTCATACCTGATACATGCAGAATTTGCAAGAACTCATGCACTACCCGACACCGATGACACAACAATACACAAGCACTGCACAGATTCACCACCACCTTCTAAATAATTGTTTCGCCCCGTAACCGAAGCATCGTCAGGAGATAGATTCCAAGACAAAATCGCAAAGCTTGCGATTTTGTCATGGAGTCTAAATTCTGCATGTATCAGGTATGAGAACGAATAGTACACACTACATTTAGCATTACATATATTTTCTTTTATCGCGGATTGTAGCAAAATATATAAAATTCCGGCCGTAAAAACGCAGCCAAATCATGTGAAAGCATGTTTATAACATGTTGTGTTGACCCCACTTAGAGTGGGATAAGGGCAAGAATATGATGATGATGAAAATTTAAGCAATCATATTTAGAAATAATGAGTACCTCAATGACTATTTTTTATTATAATTGTAAGAATTCAATGTATAATTTACATATGTTTACAATAAACGGGATTTACGCAGACGAAAACTTTGTGACACACAGATTTTTATGCGGGCAAAGCAGTAGCCACAGCTAGTTTTATATTCTATAAATTACAGAAATAAATTCAAATTCAAATTCAAAATATTCTTTATTCAAATAAACTTGTAAACAAGTGCTTTTGAATCGTCAAGTCTACTGCTGGTTCGGAAAGCTGTTCCTACCGAGAAGAGCCAGCAAGAAACTCGGCGGTTGCTCTTTTAAAAATATAATTCTTAATACTATTTACATTAAGTCTTTACTGTCTTGTACAGGTTCAAAGAGAGCTATATCCACACATTCTTATCTTCCAAATAATCTTCAAGAGTATAGTAGGCTTTCTGTATCAGCCTCTTTTTAACAGTGTTTTTAAACTGATGTAATGGCAAAGCTGAAATTGATTGCGGAATTTTATTATAGAATCTTATACCAAAACCCACAAACGAATTACGTACTTTTGCAAGGCGCAAAGCAGGAGCCGCAAGCTTATGTCGGTTCCTGCTTTGTCTATTGCCTAATAAATTTGGCAATAATTTAGTTATAAAATTCAACACCTGTATTTCTGTTGAAAACATATCGAATTTTCCATTTCAAATTGTATACAACACGAGTTGCAACAAAAGTGCTTTCGGGTTACATCGCACTGTGGTGAATACAGACAAACTATTGTTCTGATGAAATATAATTTAATAATTAATCTCTTTATACATCGATGTATAAATAAACAGTACCTGGGTGACCGAATCTATAAATTAAATTTTTTCTAAGATATAAAAAATCCAATAAAAAAATATAAAGTGAGAAAACGCCGATGACATATGGGATTCGATACCGGGTTTTGAATTTTTTTTAATCGTCAGTTACCCATTGGGCTATCACTATTACGTTTGACAGCTAATATATAATTTGCATTCAATTCTATATTTTAGCATTTTTTCAATGCCCGATAACATAGATAATACAACTTTGTTTTTAAATGTAACCTAGCTAGATCGATTTTAAAAGCATGCTGAATTTTATGAAAATCGTTGGAGCCGTTTTCGAAATTTAAATATATATACAAATTTTATTTATTTTAAATATTTAATATTGATACCATAATGAATACGAAACGAAACGAAACGAAACGAAACGAAACGAAACGAAACGAAACGAAACGAAACGAAACGAAACGAAACGAAACGAAACGAAACGAAACGAAACGAAACGAAACGAAACGAAACGAAACGAAACGAAACGAAACGAAACGAAACGAAACGAAACGAAACGAAACGAAACGAAACGAAACGAAACGAAACGAAACGAAACGAAACGAAACGAAATGAAATGAAAATATATTTATTCCACAAAAGTGCTAACAGGACATTATCAAATTAAACTAAAGCTAAATAAATATTAATAAATAAATGAATGTCCGTAGCACAATGCAGAATAGGTTTTAGACTCAGCATAATACTGTGTGCCCCGACAGGAAGCACACAGAATGTGTGTATTTACAGATGTATGTGTGTAGTGACAGAGATGTGTGTATTTTACGTTGTATTTTTATGCACGACATACGTTTAATACGTAAGTATTCGTATATGAATATACTTACAATAACACATACTAATGTACAAAGAAAACATTACACTGTCTCAGAATGCACCACGTCAGTAACACGAGTGCCATTGGTGAAAGTGGACGTGCAGATATACTTTTTTATTTATTTATTATATTACTAATGTAAGTCGAACCGCTATTTGGTATTCGGTTGAGAAGAACACATCACCCTCATTTCTTACAGAGGTGACGTAAAAGACGACTTAGTTAAGTTGCAGTCGGGCAGGCGGCCGGTTGTAAAATAACTAGCCAAAACATGTTTAAAACATGATGTGCTAACCCTTTGAGTGAGCACGAGAACGATGATGTTGAAAGTCAATTATCTCACAAGGTTCGACAACCGACCGTGACATTAAATACACTAAAATACGACCAAATTAAAACACTTGAACGTTGTATATTTTACGAACTAATAATGTTAATATCCGAGACCCTCTTCACCGAAATAGCGTTGGTGTTGAATTTAGTTTGAACAATTAGTAAGCTATAATTTAAATTAACTTTGGGATACAACGTCTAATTTATAACCTCTGATAACATTTTACGGTTGGATATTTTACTTACTATAACCAATTTTGTTGTACAAGTGAATGTAATATTAATTATTAGTATTATAAGTATTGTGGTAAAAAATATAAAGCAAACCATTTCAATTCAAAAAATTCTTTATTCAAATTGGCTTTTACAAGCACTTTTGAATTGTCAAATTAGAATGAAACTACTCAAATTATATTAAAACTCCAAATTATATTAAAGCTCGTTAAGAGCACCTTTTCGAACCAACCAGGTTCGAAAAGGTGCTCTTAACGAGAAGAACCAGAAACTCGGTGGTCACTCTGTTCAAAAATGAATATTTCAATGATATATTTGTAATTGTAAACAAATTACAAATTACAACAATTATATATTCGTAATTTAAACCCAAGCTTTATTACTAACATAGTCCTTAACAGTATAAGCTTTGAATAAGTGTATTTTGTTTGGTTTTTTGAACTTGTGTAGAGGCAAGTGAATAATTTATAGAAGTAGGTAAACGTTACGGTATTCCATACAAAAATGACAGAATTATTTTGGTGTAATCGGCGTTTGCTAAAATATATGTAATGTTATTGTGTAGAAAATACAATAATTTCTCATACTTTATAGATGCAGGATTTATAACCGCCTTTGGCCTCCTATTGCTCTGTGGATGGAGAGTTCCGAGATCCAGTGTTTTGAACCAATCTGCTGCTGGCGAGTGCGGAGCTAGTGAATTGCTTAGGCTAACCGTCTGCTGCCCTGACAGGGGACCTTTGGGCGTTTCGAACGGGGTATATCGGACGCCTGACTTACAGGTCCCTGAGGCGGTCGGTGCATCTGGTGTTCTCGATGCGCCGATAAGCGTAAGGTGGCTTCTCTTTTGAGGGGTCCATAATTGAGGATAAGAAAAATATCTGTACGATTGTTTGACTCCTTTCTAACTAAAAAAATGTACTAAAATTTTAAGTTCAGAGTTTGATCCTTAATGTTGTATTTTGTTGTTTTCATTATTCTCTTTGTTTTTCTGTTTTTTTTAGGTTAATTGTAAAATTGTTACTAAGAATAATGTGATTTCCTGTAATTGGTACTACATAATTTAAGACTATTTGAATATTTTTGGGTAAATAACATGTTATGCTGTTGGAGATCCGTAAAAATAAATAAACCACAATGCGTTGAAATACTCTTGCATTTCAAGGCAAGCTCAATAAGGTAGAATTCGATGCTTTCAAGATATCAAGAAACATTACTTATGTGTGATGGAACGCAATATTCGTCAATGGATATTCGATGGAAATTCTTATTGGGAATACACAAGCTTTAATATACGAACCGGTTATACCGCAATAAGCGGCGGTAGCTGAATGGTTAGAGTGACTTGCGATCAAGAGGTCGTGGGTTTAAATCCCGGCCATTATACTACCAACGTGAACCCACCCCTAACATAAGTATTTAGCTTAGCTGGGAGGGTTAACAAGTAATTTAATAATATGTAGCCCAAATTGCTGTACAACACACACAATAAATAAAATAAAATGTACAAGTTGCGTCTATCTTAAATTACTTACACTAATAATTATATAAATTACTTACTAGGAATATACAAATCATGCCCACGTGGAATGGTCCCAAGAATGCTGGCAGCGTTTCAGCGTTTAAGCTGATTCTTGATACGAAAAAGGATCCAGCTCTCTTGTCACCTGAAGAGGCAAAAAAAAGAGGAGAAAAAAATTATCTCTCTCTGTCTCCGCCTCTTCTTCTGTCTCTCACTCTTTCTCTTCCTGTCTATCTACTCTCTTTTAGAACTATGTATCCCACCCTCTGCTATTTCAACTTAAGGCCCCTTTTAGCTATGTCCTGCACCTTGTTTCTTCGATCTTATAGAGATATTCACAGGTTCATACTTTGCAACCAAGATTCAAATATGTCATCATCGCAGGCAACTGTTCGTTAAATTTAAACTTCAGGCTAAGGTGCTTTTATTACTATAATAGAAATATCTACGGATTCGTTGACACCAACTTTAGCGCTAAAGCACCTGCAATAATCCAATGTGCTTTTACCTTATTCTTGAAAGAACAATTAGATATACAACACCTTCTACGACACCTCAGTAAGAAATAAGGGTGGTCTATTCAGTCGGATACGAAATGGCGGAAGACATACAGACAGACATAATATAAATGCTTTCACCAGAACCCACTTATAACAGTAGCTTCCACTTACATTCCTGTTAGGTCGACTCACTGAAAATATAGGCATCCAAAAAGCGTCCTGTATGACCCTGACGATCAAATAACGATCGCAAACACACGCATATAATACACGCAAACAGCGTCTTCGCCGGCGAAGACGAGGTCTTAGTTTTCTGACGTCGGTCGGCCGTGGCTTCTCGCCATACTCCCGACGCCATAATGACTAATCGTCACACTATTAGCCCTCCACTAAACGATGCCTTAAGCCGTCCGTCCTCACAGGAGGCACCCTTAGGACGACGTTCCCCGACGCTAGTAGAGCTTCTGCGCTCTACTCTCCGCATTTCGCAACATCGACAATGCTTCTGCGCTCGCCCGTCCCACCTGGTGACGTTGTAAAAGCCGTTAGGGCATACAGCATATAGACAATTCGAAAAAAATAATAATAATATTATTAATGCATGTTTATCCCATAAGAAACACATAGACCGAACTACGTTACCGGGTGTTATGCCGTCATATTAGCTCTGGGAGTCCCATAGTACAATGGTGAAGTCGAGTTAATGACCTATGAACCCCGGCGATTGCGGATTAATGCGATTTTAATAGCGATCGCTGTATTGAAACGTCATTTGATACAGTTAACGAAATTTACGTGTTTCGTTTAATCATGAAATATATATTTCTGGATTCTTCTTCTGTTTCAATCGATGGACGTCCACTGCTGGAAAAACATCTCTTTAAGGGATCTCCACACACCACGATCTTGGGCCGCTTGTATCCAGCAGCTCCTCGCAACCTTTTTGGGGTTGTCAGTCGATATCATAAGGGGTGTACCAACGCCTTCCGGTGCGAGGTCACCATTCCAGCACCTTACAACCCCAACGCCCATAGGTTCTCCGCGCTACGTGCTCCGCCCATTGCCACGGATCTTCTACGGATCTCCTCATTTCAATTTGATCACGTAAAGATACTCTTAGCATAGCTATATCGTCCGCTGAGTAACTCTGATCTTTCTTATGAGGCCCATAGTAAGTGACCACATCTCAGATCCGTAAGACATCACTGGCGTCACGTTCGTAGACCTTGATCTTCAGGCACTGAGGTATTTTGGACTAAAATATTCCTAGCTTCCCAAACGCTACCCATCCAAATAGGATTTCATTATATTTTAAGAGTATCTCACTCAGTTGTTGGATCAAACGTAGGGATAAGGTTAGATGATTACTTTCGCCTTTTTTTATGTCAGCAAAAACCTATTATGGGTCATCGTCCGACGGGGACGAGCGGCAGGTATGTCCGACTCGCACCGACCTGACAGTGTTTCACCACACTGCTGGTGTCGGTGACAGGGTACCGTTGTACACATTGCCCCCATCCCCGTCAGCAGGAACTCTGAACCCCAGAGCGCGCCACCTCTGGGTCTGGGCCTCTTTCCCTATTTGACTCCATGGTCTTAAAGTCTCAACCATATAACTCCCAATGAGAAATACATTATATCATTGCTTGCCAAATTACGTAAATATTAAATGAAGTAAAAAAAAATGATATTGAAAAAAAACATAATGAATTTCGAACATAATAAACTGTAGAATTCCAATATTGACAGCGATTCCCCGAAATACCACTAACCGAAATTCTATAACTGCCATCGTGCATTAAAACCCAAATATATTTGACAAATAACAAAATATCACAAATAACGTAAATATTAAATGAAGTCAAATAAATGATATTGGGAAAAACATTATTAATTTTGAACATAATAAACTGTAGAATTCTGATATCGGCAACGATTCCTCGAAATACCACTGACCAATGTTCTATAACTGCCTCGTGTATTACCAAACCCAAATATATTTGACATATCCGTGTTTCTGGAATTCTCGTGTGCGAACACGCCCGATATTACGGCTGATTTCACATTAATACTATGTAATTTTATTCATTGTTTAGCTCATAGCTTTCTATTCGAATAACGTTCTATTTATAGTACTTTATTATGGTTTTATTAATTAAATTTATAGCCTCATTGTAACATCGAATATTTATTCTTTGACTGACTAGTTAGCGGAGTGGGCAGTGGACCCGGCCTTCGGCTCCACGGGTCGTGAGTTCGATTCCCACCGACGGCCCAAATTTTCTTTAAATGAATATGTTGGTCTTTGAGCCTGGATGTATATTTGTATTTAGGTATGTATTTAAAAAAATATATAGATTCACCAGTTGTCTACCATAACACAAGTATTAAGTTACTTACTTTGGGGACGGACGACCGTGTGTGTAAGTGTCCCATATATTTATTGTTATTTATTATTATTTATCTATTTTATCTATTCTACTAATATTATAAATGCGAAAGTTTGTGAGTATGGATGTATGTTTGATACTCTTTCACGGCGAATCCACTGAACCAATATCAACGAAATTTAACACAGTAATTCCTTATACACCGGGGGTTACCCCGGACTGTTAATATATCTTAATATAGGCTATAGAAATCCTGTTAATTCTACAGGAATAGGATGACATTAAAAAGCGCCATCTATTATCAACCTATTACGCGATAACACTCCACGCAAACGAAGTTGCGAAGTATGACACCACCGGACTGACACCACCTGACGACGACTTTGAGGTCTGGGAGCTACCATTCCCAGACCTCCCCATCGAACCAGACATCCCTTAGGTCACCTAGGTGACCTGGGCTCACGGCCCAAATACCGACACCCTTAGGTCACCTAGGTGACCTCGGCCTATGGCCGATATACTGACCGGGCTTAAGGGCCCGCGAGGAACGGCTCGGGCAAAGAGGTACGCCTCAAGGCCCGTACCCCGCTTACAATCAACGTCGCGGATAAAACTAGTTTTATATACATTTTTGTATTTCTCATTACCGTAGTAATAAGGTCGGGTCTTAAGTCATTATTTTCGGATGACAGTACTTTACTGTAATGGGGTGTCATTTACTATATAATTAGAGATAATAACGACACGCAATTATAGTGTAGTAAAGTGGCTGTAATGACTCGTAAATATGAATTTATTAAAAATAAGTAGATTTACTGCCAACGCCGTGTGGTATCCGGCTGAGTAGAATAGACCACCCTCATTCTTACCAAGGTGTCGTACAAAGCGACTAAGGTAAGTCGACCCGCCGGGTGGTATCCGGCTGAGAAGAGTAGACCACCCTTATTCTTAGCAAAAAGCTGTGGTAGCCCAGCGGTAACACCGTGCGCCTCTTTCGAGGAGGTCTAGGGTTCAAACCCCGGGCAGGCACCAATGAGTTTTCTAGTAAAACTTATGTGTCTAATTGATAATTGCAATTTATCACACGCTTTTCGGTGAAGGAAAAAATTCGTGAGGAAACCTGCATATCTCTAGAGAAATCTGGGGATATGTAACCTACCAATCCGCATTGGAGCAGCGTGGTAGGTCTTAGCTCCAATCCTTCTCTCCAAAAAAAAAACGGAGAGAAGAGGCCTATGCCCAGCAGTGGGATAGTAACAGGCCGATACTTGTACTTATTCTTAGCAAGGTGTCGTACAAAGCGACTAAAGTAAGTCGACCTACCGTGTGGTAGCCGGCTGAGTAGAGTCGACCATCCTCTTTCTTACCGAGGTGTCGTAAAAGGTGACTAAGGTAAGTTGACCCACCTTGAGGTATTCAGTTGAGTAGAATTGACCACTGTCTTTCTTACTGAGGTGTCGTAGAATACGACTAAGGTACGTTGACGTCAGGCAGGCAGGGTCGCGTAAAATACGTATCCAAATCATGTGACAACATGTATAACATGTCGTGCCGACCACACTTTGAATGGGATAAGGGTCGGAGGATGATAAAATTTTAGGCCGGTATAATAACTCTATGATTTACCATCATTTGCAGCGAATCATTTCAAGATTTTGACCGAAATAATGATAGCAAATCGAAAAATCTACTTCTCGGCTGTAAATAATATGTCACGCGTGTAAATCGGCGATAAAAACGTGACATAAACCCAGGTAACGTTTCGGGATCAAATTGTCCCGCCCTATATGATGCGTGACGTGAAGGTTTCTCGACTAAGATTCATCGCGACGTACCCTTAGTTTTTTTTTCAATAATAGTGTCAATATTCCTTTTACCTTTTACTTTATAGAAATGTGTTAACATTTATTTGAAATGAAATTAAATGAAATCTGTTTATTTCTTCCCCATGTGAAACGAAGACATGCACTTAATATGACTTAATCTACATTTCACATGACAAAGAAAGGGCAACGGCTCAGTGTACGCCACATGTCACAACAGAAAACTGAGGTGACACACAGCACTGGTTTTCAGCCGCGGCCCTTTGAGTGTCATCACGGAAAACAATTCTTATTACTACTGCTACTATGAAAAAATGAAATTATGCAACGAAAAAACTTAATTATAAACTTTAAATACCTTACCTTAATTAAATTAATTCTACGTAATAATATAAATAATAACTAAAATATTTTAACTTGTATTAGTTTTTCTATTTTTATTATATATTTTTGTTATTCCCCGCCATCATATTATTACATTTA
Organism: Morpho achilles; assembly: GCA_947086495.1. Classification (NCBI taxonomy): domain Eukaryota; kingdom Metazoa; phylum Arthropoda; class Insecta; order Lepidoptera; family Nymphalidae; genus Morpho; species Morpho achilles. The sequence goes on along the minus strand of CAMTZB010000018.1, from coordinate 1,898,726 downwards.
TAATTATTAATTTTCATATATAACACTGTGTTTCAAAAGGTGTGATTCAATTAGCTAAAATCCGGCTAATATAGTTTTGAGTGTAGGTCTCAATTTAGTGGAGATCGATTGATATCTGCTAACAACCTCATGCTAGCAGTCCGTGTAAGTTCTTCTCGTACTTTTTCAAGATCATTTAGAGTGAAAGGTATCATTTTACGGAATGCTTTGCCCATTTCTGTTAGGAAATCACCTACACTTAAAGCTGGAGTTATAAAATACTGTGCCATGTATGTTTTTTTATACTTTTGTACAATAAATAAATTAAACAAACAAACAATCCGTATTTATAACGACACGCGTTTCTATAATAAAAGGCTGATTAAGCAAAGTAATTTTATAAAAGTAAAGTAAAGTAACGTCCTTTTACTATCATCATTGCAGGGCATAGCCTCCTTTGTCCGTTTTTGGAGAGAAGGATTAGAACTAAGATCTAAGACGCTGTTCCAATGCGGATTGGTAGGTTTCACATATCCCTAGGATTCTCTAGAGATATGCAGGTTTCCTCACGATGTTTTCGTTCGCCGAAAAGCATGTGATAAATTGCAATTATCAATTAGACACATAAAATTTAACCACTGGGCTATCGCAGCTTTACACACACACACGCTGTTATTTAAAATATCTTTAATATTTAAATGAGTTAATCTTGTATGTATATATATATATATTGTTTCAATTACTCTTCGCTGTAAATAAATCAATAAAGGTATGTGAACATTTCTTCCTACACTTAACACTACATAGATTGTCTTAGACAGGGATTGTAGGAAAATATTCTATCATAACTTCTATACGTTTCAAACATTAAATAAATAGCAATAATTTTTCCTCTTCCCCAGCTGTGAGTAACGCATCACGCGCGAAGGTCGCTGATAAAAACGCGGCGTGACATACGCCTGTAATATACAAAGATCAATCCGTCACGAACATTATGGCATGCGTGATTTGCCGCTTTTATTAAATAACACACCAGGATATTCTTTATTTTACTTAAAACATATTCTTGAACAGCGTTTATTCATATTTTTAAAATAAAAATAAACAAATATTTATTTTGCATTGACATGCGTGATCTGCCGCTTTTATTAAAGAACATACCAGGATATTCTTTATTATTCTTAAAATATATTCTTGAACAGCGTTTATTTCTATTTTTAAAATAAAAATGAAAATAAACAAATATTTATTTTGCATTGACATGCATGATCTGCCGCTTTTATTAAAGAACATACCAGGATATTCTTTATTATTCTTAAAATATATTCTTGAACAGCGTTTATTTCTATTTTTAAAATAAAAATAAAAATAAACAAACATTTATTTTGCATTGACATGCGTGATCTGCCGCTTTTATTAAAGAACATACCAGGATATTCTTTATTATTCTTAAAATATATTCTTGAACAGCGTTTATTTCTATTTTTAAAATAAAAATGAAAATAAACAAACATTTATTTTGCATTGACATGCGTGATCTGCCGCTTTTATTAAAGAACATACCAGGATATTCTTTATTATTCTTAAAATATATTCTTGAACAGCGTTTATTTATATTTTTAAAATAAAAATAAAAATAAACAAACATTTATTTTGCATTGACATGCGTGATCTGCCGCTTTTATTAAAGAACATCCCAAGATATGCTTTATTTTTCTTAAAATATATTCTGGAACAGCGTGCATTAGATAATTGTGTCGTCGAAACCTCAGATAAAATGGAAGATATTAACAATGTTACTTGTGGTATCCGGTTGAATAGAATAAATCAACCTCTTCCTTACTGAGGTGTCGTAAATGGCCAATAAGGTAAGTCGACTCACCGTGTGATATCCGACTGAGTAGAATAGATCCTCCATCCTCAGTTCTTACCAAGGTGTCATAAAAAACCACAAGGAGAAGTTGATGTCAGACAGGTGGCCGGACGTAAATTACGTAGCCAAATCATGTGCCATGTTATAAATATGTTGTGCCGACCCCACTTAGAGTGGGATAAAGGCAGGAAGATGATAATGTTGCATAGATTTTTTTTATTATTAAAAGGTTTTATTCAACTTGACGTGTGTGTATGTGAAGGTGGAATCTTGCAAGTTATATTTGAACCAATTCCCAATTTTTTACGATACATTGGTAAGAAATGAGGGTGGTACTGTTCTATTCAGCCGGATACCACACGGCGCGTTGACTTACCATAGTCGCCTCTTACGACACCTCGGTAAGAAATGAGGGTGGTCTATTCTTCTCAGCCAGATATTACAAGGCGGGTCTTTTCACCTTAATCGCCTTTTACGATATCCCAGTAAGAAATGAGGGTGATACTATTCTATTCAGCCGGATACCACTCGGTGTTATAAAGCAACATTAAAAACGAGAACGTTATCTCTTCCTCTGCCTCTTCCTCCCGGACCTCAGACAAGAGTAGATGTGAAACAGCTAACATTTATTTGAAATGAAATGAAATGAAATCTGTTTATTTCTTCCCCATGTGAAACGAAGACATGCACTTAATATGACTTAATCTACATTTCACATGACAAAGAAAGGGCAACGGCTCAGTGTACGCCACATGTCACAACAGAAAACTGAGGTGACACACAGCACTGGTTTTCAGCCGCGGCCCTTTGAGTGTCATCACGGAAAACAATTCTTATTACTACTGCTACTATGAAAAAATGAAATTATGCAACGAAAAAACTTAATTATAAACTTTAAATACCTTACCTTAATTAAATTAATTCTACGTAATAATATAAATAATAACTAAAATATTTTAACTTGTATTAGTTTTTCTATTTTTATTATATATTTTTGTTATTCCCCGCCATCATATTATTACATTTATAATTATTAATTTTCATATTTAACACTGTGTTTCAAAAGGTGTGATTCAATTAGCTAAAATCCGGCTAATATAGTTTTGAGTGTAGGTCTCAATTTAGTGGAGATCGATTGATATCTGCTAACAACCTCATGCTAGCAGTCCGTGTAAGTTCTTCTCGTACTTTTTCAAGATCATTTAGAGTGAAAGGTATCATTTTACGGAATGCTTTGCCCATTTCTGTTAGGAAATCACCTACACTTAAAGCTGGAGTTATAAAATACTGTGCCATGTATGTTTTTTTATACTTTTGTACAATAAATAAATTAAACAAACAAACAATCCGTATTTATAACGACACGCGTTTCTATAATAAAAGGCTGATTAAGCAAAGTAATTTTATAAAAGTAAAGTAAAGTAACGTCCTTTTACTATCATCATTGCAGGGCATAGCCTCCTTTGTCCGTTTTTGGAGAGAAGGATTAGAACTAAGATCTAAGACGCTGTTCCAATGCGGATTGGTAGGTTTCACATATCCCTAGGATTCTCTAGAGATATGCAGGTTTCCTCACGATGTTTTCGTTCGCCGAAAAGCATGTGATAAATTGCAATTATCAATTAGACACATAAAATTTAACCACTGGGCTATCGCAGCTTTACACACACACACGCTGTTATTTAAAATATCTTTAATATTTAAATGAGTTAATCTTGTATGTATATATATATATATTGTTTCAATTACTCTTCGCTGTAAATAAATCAATAAAGGTATGTGAACATTTCTTCCTACACTTAACACTACATAGATTGTCTTAGACAGGGATTGTAGGAAAATATTCTATCATAACTTCTATACGTTTCAAACATTAAATAAATAGCAATAATTTTTCCTCTTCCCCAGCTGTGAGTAACGCATCACGCGCGAAGGTCGCTGATAAAAACGCGGCGTGACATACGCCTGTAATATACAAAGATCAATCCGTCACGAACATTATGGCATGCGTGATCTGCCGCTTTTATTAAATAACACACCAGGATATTCTTTATTTTACTTAAAACATATTCTTGAACAGCGTTTATTCATATTTTTAAAATAAAAATAAACAAATATTTATTTTGCATTGACATGCGTGATCTGCCGCTTTTATTAAAGAACATACCAGGATATTCTTTATTATTCTTAAAATATATTCTTGAACAGCGTTTATTTCTATTTTTAAAATAAAAATGAAAATAAACAAATATTTATTTTGCATTGACATGCATGATCTGCCGCTTTTATTAAAGAACATACCAGGATATTCTTTATTATTCTTAAAATATATTCTTGAACAGCGTTTATTTCTATTTTTAAAATAAAAATAAAAATAAACAAACATTTATTTTGCATTGACATGCGTGATCTGCCGCTTTTATTAAAGAACATACCAGGATATTCTTTATTATTCTTAAAATATATTCTTGAACAGCGTTTATTTCTATTTTTAAAATAAAAATGAAAATAAACAAACATTTATTTTGCATTGACATGCGTGATCTGCCGCTTTTATTAAAGAACATACCAGGATATTCTTTATTATTCTTAAAATATATTCTTGAACAGCGTTTATTTATATTTTTAAAATAAAAATAAAAATAAACAAACATTTATTTTGCATTGACATGCGTGATCTGCCGCTTTTATTAAAGAACATCCCAAGATATGCTTTATTTTTCTTAAAATATATTCTGGAACAGCGTGCATTAGATAATTGTGTCGTCGAAACCTCAGATAAAATGGAAGATATTAACAATGTTACTTGTGGTATCCGGTTGAATAGAATAAATCAACCTCTTCCTTACTGAGGTGTCGTAAATGGCCAATAAGGTAAGTCGACTCACCGTGTGATATCCGACTGAGTAGAATAGATCCTCCATCCTCAGTTCTTACCAAGGTGTCATAAAAAACCACAAGGAGAAGTTGATGTCAGACAGGTGGCCGGACGTAAATTACGTAGCCAAATCATGTGCCATGTTATAAATATGTTGTGCCGACCCCACTTAGAGTGGGATAAAGGCAGGAAGATGATAATGTTGCATAGATTTTTTTTATTATTAAAAGGTTTTATTCAACTTGACGTGTGTGTATGTGAAGTTGGAATCTTGCAAGTTATATTTGAACCAATTCCCAATTTTTTACGATACATTGGTAAGAAATGAGGGTGGTACTGTTCTATTCAGCCGGATACCACACGGCGCGTTGACTTACCATAGTCGCCTCTTACGACACCTCGGTAAGAAATGAGGGTGGTCTATTCTTCTCAGCCAGATATTACAAGGCGGGTCTTTTCACCTTAATCGCCTTTTACGATATCCCAGTAAGAAATGAGGGTGATACTATTCTATTCAGCCGGATACCACTCGGTGTTATAAAGCAACATTAAAAACGAGAACGTTATCTCTTCCTCTGCCTCTTCCTCCCGGACCTCAGACAAGAGTAGATGTGAAACAGCTGTTATAATATTTTATATTCTTAATTATTCACAATGTTAATTTAATTTAAAAGTTTTAAGTGAAAACAATTCTACTGTAAAAAATAGGAAAGTATAAGTGCACAGGAGCTGATTCAAATGAGATTCTTCAGCAAATTCCGTGTGAGTTCCTGCAATTTATGATTACCTGGTACTTTCATAATATAAACTGCGCCTGATTGATAAAATTAGCTCATACACACGTATAATGCAATAATTGCGACTCGCACAATATAAGGGATTCATTGATTACTCTCTGAGTACTTCAAGAATTTATGAGCGCCTAGTATTAAAAGCCATCGTGTGCGCCCAATTTGTGCATAAATAACCGAAAAATATTAACTTTGTTTGGTTATAGACAAGAAGAAGAAATAAATGTCAATGTGATCACAACTTGACCTCTTTTAATAGTTTACAACCCTGGTACTTATTTTGTACTTGAGAAAATACTGTATTGAGCCAGACAGAGTTTATTTTACTTCGATTTCAGCGTTGATGATACTATTTCTTTGAATTTATAAGCTCCTGGTACATTATGGATAAATCAGCATCTGAATCCAACTTAAACAAATTTAAAAGTCCGTCTCCAAATTACGTGAGTCAGCGAGTAAAACAGAATAGAAACGACGACCATCACGATCTTACTGCTCTTAAGGATGATATTAAAAAAATCTTTTCGCTTTTGTCTACGCAGAAGACCGAATTTCAAGGAATTATGTCGACATTGGGAGAAATTAAGCAATCTAATATAAAAATAGAAAATTCTGTAGATTTTTTGACTAAGCAAAATGAAGAATTGCAAAGCAAAGTTAATTTGTTGGAAAGTCAGTGTAGAAAAGATCAAGAATATATTACTATTTTAGAGGATAAGATAGAGGATATGCAGCGAGACAGTCGGAAAGCCTGCTTTGAAATAAAAAAAGTCCCTAAGAAAAACAATGAGACACAGCAAGATTTAATTGATATGGTCATCAAGTTGTCAGAAAATATTAATTCTAAAATAGAAAAAGCTGATATTAAGGATATATTTCGGGTACAAGGGAGAAGAACGGGGATTCAAAATACCCCAATAATTGTGGAGATGAGCTCTACGATAATGAAGACCAATATTTTGAAAGCTTGTAAAACCTTTAATATAAGAAACAAAGAGAAATTACGTGCCAAGGCACTAGGCTTTCGTACAGAAGAGGACACTCCAGTCTATGTGTCGGAGCAATTGACTGCAAAAGGTGCTCGTCTTTTTTTCCTTGCAAGGGATCTTGCGACATCTAAAAAATATAAATTTTGGCAAAATTTACGTACGCAAGGAGGAAAGTTCCCCCATTATTCGTATTCACAATGAAACCCAGATCAACCAACTGATGCAAAAGATATGACTATTTTGTTTAATCGACTTTCTTTGCTACATTCAGTACTGTATAAAATCAATACCGTATAAAATCTTACATAATATTATTTTTCTTCATATTAGTTCAAAATGTAAAATATATTTTGTGTATAACCTTAAACTAACTCACAACTTATTTGCTTCACTTCACAATCACTCTAACACATCCACAACTGCTTTAATACACAATTTCACACATAAAGTAATTTCATTCTATGTAGTTCTTGCCTGGATTTTATATCGTAATTTCCTATTGTATAACTGTCATGGATAAGACACCCCAAACGTTGCAAGCATTAGACAATTTTGAAATTGCTAAATCTATCTCATGTAATATTGAAGACCTACATAAAAGTGAATTTATAAAAAGATCTAGTTTAAATATTATATCCCAAAATATAAGAAGCATATACAATAATTTTGCCGACTTTGAAATAACATTATCGCAATTGAAATTAAATATTGACATTATTATTTTTACTGAATGTAGACTAAACCACAATAAAAAAATCCCTTTGATACCGAATTATACATCATACTATACTTCTGACGTATTGAACCAAAACGATGGTGTCGTAGTGTATATAAAAAACATTTATCAAAAAGCAAAAGTAAAAGAAATGACACTGACTCATGCTTCAGGCTTAGAAATTATTATATCCGATACTATTATTTATGCAATATATCGATCTCCCTCTATCATAAATGCAGAACACTTCATTGACTCTCTGAATTTACATATAAGTTCTATTAAAACTCACCAGAATATTATAATTACAGGCGATATAAATATAAATATAATTGATAAACACACTGCAAAAACTTATGAGCGGAGTAACCGCCAAAAATATCTGTCATCTTTAGCAATTCATGGAATATTGCCCGGTCATTTGTATCCAACACGGGCATATTCATGTTTAGACCATTTTATGCTTAAAATAAATAAAATTCGAACTTCTGCGTTTGTTGCCCTTTTAAATACCTCGATAACGGACCATCTAATGATTTTCTTAAGTTTATCTAATACTCCCAAATCAAATAACTACCAGAAGACAAAAACTATAGTTAACTATGATAATGCCTGTAAATCTTTACTTGAATGTAATCTGAATGAAATACTTCTTCACACTGATCCCAACACATTTACTGATCTTCTAATTAAAAAGATTTCAATATCACTTAAAGAACACTCGAAAACTATAGCTATTCCAAGAAACAAACGAATTTTAAAACCTTACATTACACCAGGCATACTTAGATGTATAAAAAATAGAAACGATATGCAAAGAAAATTAAAAATAGATCCTAATAATGATATTTTACGTATCACATATCGTAGATATAGAAATTATTGTAACGCATTAATCAAAAAACTTAAACGTAAATATGAAAGAGAAAAATTAACAAATTCTTGTAAAAACAATAAAAGTCTTTGGTGTACGATTAACGAAATCACTCAATACAAACAACACAAAACTTCTAATGATGTCTTGCTCAATATCTCGACATCACCGTTACTCTCAGTAAATTATGTGAACCAATTTTTTAATGACATTGGCAGAAATCTATCAGAAATAATTTTAAAAAATAATAGATCTATAAACACAAGACTACTTCCGATAGTTAGTCAAGTCTCTTCTTTCGTTTTACTTGACACTGATGAAAATGAAGTAGCTGAAATACTGATGCAGTTAAATCCGAATAGCGCTCAAGGTATTGACCATATCCCTGTAAGTTTCCTAAGAAGCGCCGAAAAAATTTTGGTTCCAATTATCAGTCATTTAGTTAATCTTTGTTTCAAATCTGGTGTATTTCCAAATGCTTTAAAACAGTCAATTATTACACCGGTGTACAAGAATGGAAACAGAGACGATGTTAATAATTACAGACCGATATCGGTTCTTACTTCAATCTCTAAGGTCTTAGAAAAGGTTTTAAATCCTCGGTTAATGAAGTACTTAAATCATTTTAAACTTATAGCTGATAATCAGTACGGTTTTCGTAAACATACATCAACTGAAGATGCAGTTATGGCACTATCATCACCTATTGTTACCAATCTAGATAGTGGTAAAAAATGCTTAACTGTTTTCTTAGATCTTAAAAAAGCGTTTGATACAGTCTCTGTTCCTATTCTTGTACATAAATTAGAAAAAATTGGAATAAGAGGTATTCCTCTGAATCTATTTAAAAGTTACCTTAGTTGCCGTAAACAGCGCGTTAAAATAGGAGAATATATCAGTGACGAAATAAAAGTTACCTATGGCGTTCCCCAGGGAAGTGTTCTAGGGCCTACTCTATTTACTGTATATATTAACGATCTTTGCAACCTCAATATTCAGGCGGGAAATTTAGTTTGTTATGCAGATGATACGGCAATAACATTTACAGGGAATTCGTGGGAAGATGTGTACAGATATGCAACTTCCGGTATGATGCGAGTCGCGGAATGGCTAAATACTAATTTGTTAACATTAAATATAGACAAGACTAATTATATATGCTTTTCCATCCGTAACTCAACGCAACCAGATGATAGCTTTAGGTTAAGGATTCATAACTGTGACAATCCAATCTCAACCTCCTGTAAGTGTCCCTATCTTACTAAAATAGATAAAACTAAATACCTTGGTGTTATAGTTGATCAGAATCTGTCTTGGTATGGTCATGTAAGTTTGGTCTCGACTAGAATGCGAAAACTTATATGGATTTTCAAGAACCTTCGTCATGTTGCCACAAAGGAGTTAATCAATAAAGTATATACCGCGTTAGTTGAATCTGTTTTAGTCTACTGTATTCCAGTTTGGGGGGGGACCTCTAAAACCAGATTCTTGGAAGTAGAGAGAGCTCAGAGATCCCTTTTAAAAGTCATGTATTTTAAATCCTATCGATATCCCACCTTAGAACTATACAAGTTTGCTAATCTTGTTTCTGTTAGAAAATTATATATTCTACTTTCGATAATAAGGGTACACAAAACTATAGGATATGATCTAAATAATTGGCTTAATAATAGAAGAATTGTCCTAAGGATGCCATTTACTAATATAGAATGCCCTAAATCTAATTTCGCAATAAAGCAATTTGGTAGACAATCCATTTATCTTTACAAGAAAATTAACAGAAAACTAAATTTCTATAATAGAAATACTTATGACTGTAGAAAAATATTAAGTGAGTGGTTAAAGTCACTACATTACGATGAGACAGAAAGTCTTTTGGAGATAATAAAATAAAGATTTGCGTTTCCTAAAATCCATGCACGTCCATACATAACACTCAGATTCATACACTTACACATACACACACACACACCCATAAACAAACACACACAAACACACACACACACACAAAATTTAGTAAAGAAAAAAAAAAAAAATGGTTTACTCTAGTAATGTTCATATGCTGTTGTTCTACAACTTTTTGTGATGCATGTGGAAGGGCGGGGATCCCTAGCACAAGTAATATCCATTACTTAAAAGGTGGTCCCCGGCAGATATAATGTAATTTTAGAATTAAGTAAAAGAAATAAACAAATTTTTATTTTTTATTTTTATTTATCTCGCGGAAGGTGGTGGCGGGGCGGATCCGGGAAGTCGAGTCCTTGGATCCAATCCGCCGCAGGCGAGCGGGGCGCAGACGACTCGCCGAAGTCCGTCGCATGCCGCCCTAACGGGGACCTCCGAGCGATCCGAACGGGGTTTATCGGACGCTCGCTGGAGTTAGGTTCCCGAGGCATTCGATGCATCAGGTGCTCCAGATGCATCGTCCAGCGGAGGGAGGGGCCACTTTCAGAGAGGCCCCGACCCAGAGGTGGCGCACTCTGGGCTACAGAGTTGCTGCTGGCGGGGATGGGGGGCAATGTCTTCATAGGTACCCTATCCCCGCCACCAGCAGCGTGGAGCACACAGGTTATTTTAGTCGGTGCGAGTCCGACATAACCGTCGCCTGTCCCCGTGAGGCGGTACCCATAAGGGGTTGTTTCCTGTTAAAAAAAAAACATTAAAAACCATAAAAGACAACACCTTTCCCGTTTTGCAAGCTGTAAGCAATATATCAGGCACATAGTGAACTGACAGGAGCGTAGCACAATATGTGTAATTTACACACATCAATCCTTCGCCAACAATATGACGTGTGACGTGACGCTTTTATGAAACGTTAGGTTTCTCGGAATTGTCTTCTGCTATTGCTTGTTTCTCTTTATTATTGAAAAACTCGGCTACCAGTTTCTGAGAATCAATGGGTTTTGATGTTTATTTTTTCCGAAATTTTCACTATTATTGTCATAATAAAAATTAAATAACTTACACAAAAACTAATTTTTTTGTTCTTAAAACAAAATACAGCTTTCATTAATTCTCCTTATTCCACTCTAAGCGGGGTCTGCACGACATGTTTTAAGTTGTTACTTGATTTGGCTGACTGTGCCATGTATGTTTGGCCTGACATCAACTTAACATAGACGCCTATTACGAAACCTCTGTAAGTAATGAGGTTGGTCTATTCTACTCAGCCGGATACTGTACGCGAATAATATATTTATATTATTTAACTATATAATTTTAAACAAATACTTAAATACTTCTTACCAAAGTGTCGTAAAGGGCGACAAAGGTAAGTTGGCGTCAACCATGCGGCCGGTCGTAAAATACGTAGCCAAATCAGTCGTAAAATAAATACCCCAAAACATGTTTAAAGCATGTTGCGTCCAAACTTAAGAGTGAAATAAGGGCAGGGGAATGATGACTTAAATACATATTTGCACTCAGACTAGAAAAAGTAATATTGTTTTAAGAATATTTTGGCCTTCGTCGGGAATCGAACACATGACCTGCGAAGCTCTAGGCAGGGTCACTGCAATTTACGCTTAAAACCAGTATTACTTTACGTGCCTACTCTATCTATATTAATATATAAAGCTGAAGAGTTTGTTTGTTTGTATTGTTTGAACGCGGTAATCTTAGCAAATACTGAATAGATTTGAAAAATTCTTTCAGTGTAACATAGTCCATTTATTAAGGAAGGCTATAGGCTATATAACATCACGCTAAGGTGAATAATAGAGAAGCAGCAATAAAATATAATACGAAAACGGCAAAATTTAACGCTTTCCTTACGTGTGCTGAGTAAACGGTGATAGCTATTCAAAAATCATGTACTACAAATTTGTTTCCCTCTAAAAGTTCTTAATAAAAGTCCACGACAGCATATGTCTAGCTTTTAAGGTTTTTTTTTTTTATTGTTTAATAGGCGAGCGCTTGACTGCAATCATGCCTGATGGTAAGCAGTGACGCAGTCTAAGGTGGAACGCGCATGCCTATAAGATGCCTATTCACCCTTGCTTTGAAGGTACCCATATTATAAGTTTCGGGAAAGATAGATGCCGGAAGAGAGTTCCAATCCCGTGCTGTGCGCATCAAAAAAGACGAAGCGAATCGCTCTGTGCGCCTTCGTGGTATGTCGATAACGTAAGGGTGGAACTTCTCCCGGCGCCTAGCGGTGCGATGATAAAAAGGCGATGGTGGAATTAGGTCATGAAGTACCTGAGCACACTCTCCGAAATATATTCTGTAGAACACCGATAGACTTTAATCTTTAGATAGATAGAGGTTAACTCACTTAAACCATTTTTATGGTTATCTGTATTATATATTATGGTTCTAATCTTTCCACGCAGGTGGAGACGCTGGCGATTGCTAGTAATTTATATACGTGCATACTCTATAGTTTTCCTGTCTTATCACCAACAAGCTTACATAATCTTTTATCACAGATATCATTATAATATCTTTATAAAGTCAGTAAACCCTTACACTGAATAAACATTTTGAGTAAGCAAAATATACTAGATCAAATTTGCAGATGATTTTGGCACGACGCCGAAAGAGATCAAATAAGATTAGATCGGTCGGGTCAAGAAGTTTTATAAATCTCCTTTGCCTAGTGGGAATATTCTAATATTGCAAGAAAAGTGTTGTATTATCTAAGACCATAGTATCTTATAAATGCAAAATTCACGCTTAGTATTAAAGTGACCTAATTCTAAATCCTTATTATTTAAATGAGTTAATCTTGTCTTCATCTTCCTGCTCTTATCCCACTCTAAGTGGGGTCGGCACAACATGTCAAAAACATGCTGTCACATGTTTTGGCTGCGTTTTTACGACCGGCCGCCTGCCTGACGTCATTATACCTCAATCGTATTTTACGACACCTCGGTAAGAGAGAGGGTGGTCTATTTTACTAAGCTGAATACCACACGGTGGGTCAAGTTACCTTAGTCGCCTTTTACGACAACTTGGTAAGAAATGAGGTTGGTCTATTCTACTCAGCCGGATACCACACGGCGGGTCGACTTACCTTAGTCGCCTTTTACAACACCTCGGTAAGAAAAGAGGGTGGTACTATTCTACTCAGCCGAATACCACATATCTTATAAATGCAGTATTCACGCTTAGTATTAAAGTGACCTAATTCTAAATCCTTAATATTTAAATGAGTTAAACTTGTATATATATATTCGGAAACTCGGAAAAAATAATAGGGTAGTTGGGGGCACGATTCTAGGTACTTTCACATCTCACGACCACCTGTTGCCCGAATAAGCTACGCTGACTTGACGATTAACGGCAAAAATAGTGTTTTATATATTCAATGTAAATTTCAGTATTTTTAATGCCCAATGCAGGGATAAAAGATCTTTTTGAAAACCAAGCTCGATCGATTTTTATCCCAAAACCTCCTGCAAACTGAATTTCAGGAAAATAGTTGAGAGCTGTCAGAATTTGATTAATTCTATAATAAATATTTTAAAAGAGTATGCGCCGAGTTTCTTGCTCTTTGTTCTCGGTAGAACATTTGACCAACATTTGAAGAAATTCAACATTCAAAATCAAAATATTCTATATTCAAGTAAACTTGAAAACAAGTGCTTTGAATTGTCAAATCTATTACTGCTTTGGAAAGCTATAAGATAGCTATATAGCAAGAATAGCCAGCAAGAAAATCGGCGGAGCTCTTTACAAAAAAATTATAACCAGTTACATTTTTACATTGCTATAAGAAGCTGCTAAGAGTAGCTATATCCAAGCTACTGGAAACATTTTATTTGAATACAGAATATTTTTATTTTGAATTTGGTTAGAACCTCCCTAATGACAGGGACAAAGACAGAACGAGGCACGCATGAAGTCGCTGACGTAAGAGGATTTCATTTGGCGACCTCTGACTGACAAAAGCTGAGAGGTTACACCAATTTGGGGCATCACACTATGCAAGCTACATCCAGTACTGCGCTCTTTTTTTTGTTTTAATATATTATTATGTATTTTACTATATTTGTGTAGTGTGTTGGTACAAATAAAATTATTTTTCAAAATGAATGAGAATATTATTTCGATATAATCCGCGATAAAAGAAAATATAGACTCCTGACGATGCTTCGGTTACGGGGCGAAACAATTGTTGAGATTGTGGTGGTGAATGTGTGCAGTGCTTGTGTATTGTTGTGCCATCGGTGTCGGGTAGTGCATGAGTTCTTACAAATTCTGCATGAGAACGAATAGTACACTCTACATTTAACATTACATATATTTTCTTTTATCGCGGACTATAGCAAAATAATATTCTCATTACTTTTGTATTATAGACCTACGCAAAGTAACGCCTAATTCTATAAATTATTTAAAATTATTTTTCTTTTTTCTTTCTAATCTTCCTAATATAACTACCAAGTAACACTTACTTTTATAAATTAAACAATGATTTACATTATACTCTAAATAGCGGCAATATCAAATTCAGTTCTGTCCAAGTGTTATAATAGTTGATCTAACAGTAAATAGCCCTTAAATGGAGAATAAACAGCTATAACGTCAAAGCCGCCCGCTAATAATGTGACGACCTGCCGCGTAATTAGAAACCAAGAGGTAATTGAGAGTCGGGCGGGGCCATAGTGCGGGAGTTTATGATAAATCATTTCAAGCACAAAAAAGTTACCATAGACGGCATCTATTTGGCTTGACAAGATACATGCTATCACCACAAATTATCTGATCACAAGACCTAGACATAAAGGTCTTTAATCTTATCATTAATCTTAAATAGTTTTCAAGATATATTAAATAGTGTTAAAGGTATCTTAAGTATTTTTAAGGTATCTTAAATAGTTTTAAAGGTATCTTAAATAGTCGCACTAGTCTTGGCACGATTCTGGCTCTTTGAAAACGCATTTCGTTATAACTAGCTTTGTCAGCAGCCTCGCCCGCATGGAAAGCTTTAAATTTTGCAGTTTTCGCAATATTTTTATTGCTGCTTCTCTACTATTCATCATAACGTAATATTCGCCTATACTTCCTTGATAAATAAACTATTTTACAGTCCAAATAATTTTCGAATCGGTTCAGTAGTTTCTGAAATTAGCGCGTTCAAACAATCACACAAACATAGAAAAAACAAACAAACTCTTCAGCTTTATATATTAGTAGAGATTGTAAGAACTAGTAGCACAATTTGGAAATTATTTTATAAATATAATATAAGAATATATTGGTTTATAATTTCATATCCTGTAAACGTAATGACTACTTGGTGAAAAATAAAAATCACAAAAAATCGGATAATAGAACATGAAAATCTATATTATGCCACCTTTGACCATTCAAAGGTGGCAGTGCAATTCCCGAAAACAATTTATTTCACCAAAAAATTATATTTATTGTAACTGTAATTTGTAGGTCTTTATTTTATGAATAACCATAAAGTAACGCCTAAGTGTATGAATTTTTTAAAACGCCAATAATATCGTGACCCTCTCCACTTATGAATGTAACAGAGGCCCGTGATCATTACAGGCACAGTCGAATGTCTGCTCAACGGACCATAATCTAGTATGAACCGCAACCAAGCAATCATGCTCCTTGCTTTGTTCACTTAGATGTTCATCGATTTTCGCTTTGCAATGGCTAAAATTGTTTATAGCAGTAGAAACTTTATATTTTAGTTTCTACTAGTGGTAACCGCGACTTCGTTCACGTATACGTTTAAGTTCAATAATGCAATCATTTTTACATGTTCCTGAAATAAAAACAGGATTTTTTATAAGCATACGCTCGACGATAAGCGGAACTGGAAAACGCAATCGGTGGACCCCCTAGGAGATGGACTGACGATATCAAAAAGGTCGAGGGTAGACGCTCGATACAAGAGATAAAAGATCATGTGGTGGAATCCCGTGAAGATACCTATGTCCAGCAATGGACGTCTATTAACGAAGACAAAGAAGTCGGTGGCCCGTTGTATAAACTTTAATAGCGTCGAATATCATTTAAAATATTAACAAAACTTATAATTTAATTAATCTCCAGGTTCTGGTTTATTCATTCATGCATTGGATAGAGTGACAGAGGTAATGATAAGGAGAATTTTCAAAATCCTAACTTCATTCTCATCATTGCTAAGGATGGAGACCTCTTCCACGAATCATGTCTTGGATAATCAATCTTCAATACTTGAATTCTCTTGTGACTTGGCACCGTGAACATGAAATGAAAGTGATTTGGTTATATGGTTGGACCATAGCATTAGACGCGGCCTCTTTCTCTTTTGTTTTCTCTACTGAACCAGTGATCATAAACTTCTCCCGTCTTCCTAGCAATATGTCCTAAAAACTCAAAGGACTTTACGGAGACAAGTAGTAGAGCTGTTGTAAATAAGTACTGGAGCTGTTGTATAATCCTATATTTTTGACTCCGGTCCGGTGCTTAGTCCAAGATACATCTAGCATATTACGCCACATCTCAAAGGCAAGTGTGCGTACTAGGAGGCTTTTGGTACTTTCTCGAAATGTTGCGGTCACGCCATATTTTCTGCAACTGTTTCTTAAATCTCCTTGCGTCATTCTCCTCAGTACTGAGGGTCGTGATCTTTTCCACGGATCTCATTTTCGGTGATAACTGATCTTCAGGTTTTGCGATCTTTTGAGGTTTGTAAGGCATCGTGGACTTGGATAGAGAGCGATTTGGTGATAGAGTTGGACCATTGCGTTGGGATGCGGCCTTTTCCCCTTTTTCCTTCTAATGAACTGAACCACTGATCATTAACTTCTCCAGTGTTCCTAGGAATTTGTCCCAAAAACTCAAGAAATCTATGGAGACACGTAGAGAGCTGGTGGTTATTCCTATATCTTTGAGTATAGACTTTGGTCCCGTGCTCAGTCCAATACACGCCCAGCGTTTTACATCAGCACCACATCTTAAAGGTATGAATGCGGTTTCTGTCAGCAGATTTGATAGTCTTTGTCTCAGAAGCATAAATAAAATGGAGAACACGAATTTGTGTGGTATCCAGCTGAGTAGAATAAGCCACCCTCAGTTCTTACCGAGTCATCGTAAAAGGTGTCTAAAGTAAGTTGACCCGCCGTGTGGTATCCGCTCGCCATAATTTCTGCAGCTGTCTCTAAAATAAGTTTGCCTAAATACGAATTCAGAATATATCGTTCATTATTCCAAAAAATGTATCAGTCGGAAGGCGGAAGTTGTTTTAATTCAACCCAAACATATTCAGTTACATAAAAATATCTGAACCCTACCTGACCGGCGTTGTAACTCCGTCATTCCGGCGCTGTAATTCCGTCATTCCGCCGTGTAATACGGTCATTAAGGAATGTAATCACAGCCGGAATGCTGTCCGCAGTTCGCTCGTTACAGGTTTGAGCCGTTTAGTTTATTCAGTAGGTGAAGGGTTAAATGAAATAGGCCGTTGTTAAAAGGTCAAACCTAGATGAATACGATATATAAATTGAGATAAATAAAATAAATAAATAAATCATCTTAGAAAATAAAGAATAAATCTTAAGTGTTTTCAAAATCCATACTTCTTACTTATGTATCTTTAATATTTAAATGAGTTAATCTCGTATATGTATTCCAGCTCCAGCAATTTTCTTGAAATTCACAGCATGCAGGGCTTTTGGGTGAAAAAAACCGAGCTAGCTAGGTTTCATTTAAAAAACACATTTTATACCTGTTTTCAGGCATTAAAAACAAATTCGCGTGCTTGTAAAAAAAAACCGCCGGCTAGGAGCTTTACTCGCATGCGTCGGGTAAACCAAGAGTGGTACACTAAATGTTGATCAACGAAAATACTATAAAAAAGTCCGCGACAACATGTCTCTATGTTCTGTGTTCAAAATTTCAATGAAATACACTGTTTTTCACGCGTTTTTTCAATTTGATTTTCAAAGGTGGCTTGTAATATTTATAAACGCGAAAGAATATCTGTATGTCTGTCATTTTAACTGCAGTCATCAGTATACCCGGCTGCAACAACTTATCCGCCGAGTTGCTTGCTGATTCTTTTCAGCAAGAGCACCTTTCCAAAACAGTGGTAGCTTCATAATTTACCGATTCGCAAGTGATTGTAAAATCCAGCTTGAAAGAATATTTTGTAATACTATTGAGATGACTATCAAATCAAATGTAATTCAAGTTAAGCGTTAATTTTGTCTCTATTGGAGTCTGGAACTGCGCTTTCACCGTCTTTGCATAGGGCTTGCATATTACATGAGGTTAGTCGGGAAACGTGAGAATTTCATCAAATCGTTTGTAAGGCGGCTTGTTATGTGTGCATTGTGTAGCGTGTTATGAAATTCAATGACATATGGGAAGGAAAATATATTTTCACGTTTTGTATTCAAATATGTTGCTACCTCAAGAATAATGAAGGAGAGAGTGAGAATGGCGTTGCCGTGTGGTATATGCCTGAATAGAATAGTACCACCCTCTTTTCTTACCGAGGTGTCGTAAAAAGCGACTAAGGTAAGTCGACCCGCCGTGTGGTATCTGGCTGAGTAGAATAGACCACCCTCATTTCTTACCGAAGTGTCGTAAAAGCGACTAAGGTAACTTGACCCACCGTGTGGGATCCGGTTAAGTAGAATAGACCACCCTCTTTCTTATCGAGGTGTCGTAAAATACGACTAAGATAAGTTGACGTCAGGCAGGCGGCTGGTCGTAAAATACGTAGCCAAATCATATGACAACATGTTTGTAACATGTACGTACGGTTTAATTCTAAAGGAACCTCAGTATATACACTGACAGTTTCACTTTGCTAACTCGACTAACAAGCTTGTCTTAGTTAATTCTGTTTCCCAAATTCGCAACGGATAGACCGTTTAGAGTGACAATTCGATAGAATTCGCGCGTGTTCTAGAACTTTTGGCTCGATTATGCAAGCTGTAAGCTTAGTTGATGACGGCTCGCTATGAATAGAGCTTGTAAATTTAGTATTTGCTACTATACAGAAAATATAATGTAACTAGATAAGGTAACCCCAATATTTGGGGGTAACGATGTACCTTTTATATATATTGTTATATGTATTGTTGGCAATCCAACAGCGTTTTACAATTTCATTACAAAGTATGACTATATATTATAAAATAAGCCAATTTGGGATTACACTTTTAATGCCTTAAGCTAATCTTATCACTAGTTACAATACAAAAATCTGCCAAAACTAAGATTTGTGTATGTGGATGTGTGTGCGTGCGTGCGTGCGTGCGTGCGTGCGTGCGTGCGTGCATGTGTGTGTGTGTGTGTGTGTGTGTGTGTTTCTGTTTCTGTGCGTAGCGTTTATTTGTACTTGCGTGTGTGAGTTCGTGTATGTGTCTGTGTCGATAATTAATACACCAAATGTTATGAAGAAAAACTATGTAATGCTAAGTGTAGGAAATAAAAACAGTTCTCATAACTTGTACATGCAGGATTAGTTACCGCACGTTTTACAAAACACCAGCTTTGCGATTGTGTACTGGAGCCTATCCGCTGATGATGCTTCGGATACGGGGTTGAGATTGTTGTAGTAAATGTGTGTAATGTTTCTGTAGTGTGTTGTTGGTTTTGTGACACATGCTTTTACTAATTCAGAATGATTTAATGTAAACAGTATTAGAACGGTTTTTGCTTCCTACACTTAGTATTACATAGATTTTATGCCGTGTCGTATCCAGCTGGGTAGAATAGACCACCCTCATTTCTTACCGAGGTGTTTAAAAAGGTGACTTAGGTAAGTTGACAAATCTTGTGGTTTCCGGCTAAGTATAATAAACAACCCTGTTTCTTACCCGAAGTGTGTAAAATACGACTAGATTAAGTTGACATTAGGCAGGCGGCCGGTCATATACATAGCCAAATCATATGACAACATGTTTATAACATGTGCCGACCCCACTTAGAATGGGTTTTTCACATTCAGATAAATTTTCTTAACAAACGCAGATTAAAGCAAAATAATTCATAATCTTTGTAGATACTATAGAATAACGCAAAGCAAACAATACTTCTGTAAATTAATAATAACTTATTAATAACTTAATAACAACTTAATAATAACTGTAAATTAATAATAACCTATTAATAACTTAATAATAACTGTAAATTAATAATAACTTAATAATAACTTATAAAATATGTTCAAAAAATGGCATGCTCCATAAAAATGAACAATATTTTTCATAAACAAACAAAGATGACCTAAATAAACGCACAGAGCATAATTAAAGGCGGGCTAAAGTCAACCTTAAACGTTAATAAATGTTAAATTATTCCATCTAATTATGCACCTAATTATTCTTGCAAAGGACCTCTTCCCTTTTTAAGAATAAAAATGACCTTTCATCGCGACTATAAATAAACATACACTGTTCATTCTGTTTAACATTTTTGACTCCATAAAAAGACTAAATAAAACCATGATTTTTTTTATAGTCTCAGTTTGTAAAACCATGTGATAACCGTGTGGTATCCGGCTGAATAGAATAGTACCACCCCCATTTCTTACCGAGGTGTCGTAAAAGGCGACTAAGGTAAGTCGACCCGCCGTGTGGTATCTGGCTGAGTAGAATAGACCACCCTCATTTCTTACCGATGTGTCGTAAAAGGCAACTAAAGTAAGTTGACCCACCGTGTGGTATCCGGTTTAGTAGAATAGACCACCCTCTTTCTTACCGAGGTGTCGTAAAAGGCGACTAAGGTAAGTTGACCCACAGTGTGGTATCCGGTTTAGTAGAATAGACCACCCTCTTTCTTACCGAGGTGTCGTAAAAGGCGACTAAGGTAAGTTGACCCACCGTGTGGTATCCGGTTTAGTAGAATAGACCACCCTCTTTCTTACGACACTTTGGTAAGCCAAAGTGTCGTAAAATACGACAGAGGTAAGTTTACGTCAGGCAGGCGGCTGTTAATAAAAACGCAGCCAAATAATGTGACAGCATGTTTATAACATGTTGTGCCGACCCCACTTAGAGTGGGATAAGGACAGGAAGATGATGATTAAAGTAAACTTGTAAACAAGTGCTTTTGAATCGTCAACTCTACTGCTGGTTCGGAAAGCTGTTCCTACCGAGAAGAGCCAGCAAGAAATACGGCGGTTGCTCTTTTAAAAATATAATTCTTATTACTAGTTACATTTGTCTATAGTAATAGTATCTTTTTCCTTAATATTTATTTTCAATATCATAATTGCAATAGTTGAGTAGAACAGACCACCCTCATTTCATACCGAGGTGTCGTAAAAAGCGACAAAAATAAGTTGACCCGCCGTGTGGTATTCGGGTGGGTAGAATAGACCAACCTCATTTTTTACCGAAGTGTCGTAAAAAGGGACAAAGATAAGTCAACCCGCCGTGTGCCTATTCTATACAGCCGGATAGGCAATCCTCATTTCTTACCGAGGTGTAAAAGGCAACTAAATTGATGTCAGGCAGGTTGTCGTAAAATAACTAGGCATATCAACATTTTTAAATTTAGTGAGTAGTATTCATAGTTTATGTATAGAAACTGGCTATACTCACGTTTTATTCTATTGGGTTAGCCCGACTTGTTTCGAACCCATCCGGGGCACTTATTCATGAATAGAATTCATGATAGAATAAGACGTGAGTATAGCCGGTTTCTATACATTCACTAACAACATCTTTAAAACATGTGCCGACCCCACTTAGAGCAGGATAATGGCAGGAAAATGATTATTTATTTAAACCTCGTTAAAACAATGCATCCAATTCGCTCAAAACTTCGACTGTTTGTATCAATTTTTTTTTTTAATTTTACTATTTCCATACAACGTTTCAATTTTCGATAACCCATCAATTCGTGACGTTTGTTTTGATAAAAAAGCGTATGATAACTGATGGCCATTCGCTGGTAGAATATGAACATGAAAATTAGCAATTTTATTTGTATAGTTGCAAAATGTTTGCATTTTGCAATCTCTGGTATAGGTTGAGTGACATTGTAATTAATGCTGAGCAAATTTGATCTGTAGCACTATTAATAAAAGGCTACTACAAATTCAAATTCAACTTCCAAATATTCTGTATTCAAATAAACATGTAAACAAGTGCTTTTGAATCGTCAACTCTACTGCTGGTTCCGAAAGCTGTTCCTACCGAGAAGAGCCAGCAAGAAACTCGGTAGTTGCTCTTTTAAAAATATAATTCTTATGAATAGTTACATTTAGTCATTACTGTCTTTTACAGGGTCTAAGCGAGCTATATCCACACATCCTTATCTTCTAAGTAATCCTCAAGATCTACAGAAAGCCTACTATTACTATTGGGAATTACTTAGATGATAAGAATGCGCGGACATAGCTACTCTTCGACCCTGTACAAGTCAGTACTGACTAAATGTGACTAGTAATAAGAATTATATTTCTAAAAGAGCAACCGCCGAGTGTTTTGCTGGCTCTTCACTGTAGGACAAGCTTTCGGAACCAGCAGAAGAGTTGACGATTCAAAAGCACTTTTTACAAGTTTACTTGAATAAAGAATAAAGAATGAGAAGAATCCAAATTATTCTTACTTGAATATTTATCGCACGCTTATTTATTTTTATTAAGAAGACTTAACAAAGAAAAATCTTAAATAAAAAATTGAACATACATACAGATGACAAGTTAAATTACATATATATATATATATATATGTGTGTTGTTCTGTGACAAATTGTCAAAATTTAAAGCCCTTCTTGCGGGTTTCTTGCTAAGTAAACGGTGAAAGTTATTAAAAAATCATGCATTACAAAATTGTTCCCCTCTAAAAGTTCTAAATAATAGTCCGCGACAGCATATGTCTAGCTTTTAAGGGTAACCCACTTTAACCATTTTTATGGTTATCAATTGCTAGCTATTTCATACACGTTAAACACAAGTTTATTTTTAACGGTAAAATCACGTTGTATGTTGTGATTTTGCCGTGAAAAAAGGGATACGATTTAATAAAATTCCGCCCAACAAAAAATATCAGCGTCCCCAAAATTAAAGCAATGATAAATTATAGGGTACGCCGCTTAAAATGTCACGGGGGATAAATAATAAGTACCATTGCATTTTGCCCGCCGCATCAATCAGCCGGATCACGCTTGTCCGTTTCAATTCGCTCACTTGCTACACGGTAAACGGTACACGGGGGACCTTCTACACTTGCACGTGAGTCATTTTAGTCAAAAGTTATGATAGAATTATTGTCCTGTAATCCGCGTGTTAGATATAATATGCGTTCAATAAGAGAATCTATGTAATGCTAATTGCAAGAAGCAGAAACCGTTCTCATGTCTTATACATGCAGGATAAGCTACCGCAGCTCCTTAATGTGTCAGGGGAGGTAATAAGTACCATTGCATTTTTCTCCCTCGTCAATCACGCTTGCTTGTTTCAATTCGCTCACTTGCTATACGGTAAACGGTACACGAGGGACCTTCTACACTTGCACGTGACTAATATTCGTCAAAGTTATGATAAAATGCTTTAAACCGGTATAGCAAACAAAATCTATGTAATGCTAATTTTAAGAAGCAGAAACTGTTCTCGTATCTTATTCATCAGGAGTAGTTATCGCGCGTTCTTTAAAATAACTTTTTCAGCTTAAGGCAACAGTGTTTTGTATATATAACCTATTTCTTTAATTTACAGACTCAACTTTGATATATAGTGAATAGAAAACCTTGATATATAGATAATAAATGGCGTCTTTTCTATCTCTTGCTCTCTTCTCTTTTCGCGTAGAAAAAACAGGATTTTTATTGCCTATATGCTACCCCGGTGTATAAGGATTAATTGTCCCAAATTTTAAATCTCCAAATCATCTATATTGGTTCAGCGGATTGACCGTGAAAACGTAACAGACAGACAGACTTTCATATTTATAAACTAGCTAGATATATGCTGTCATGGACTTTTATTTAAAGTTATTCTTAACAAAAAATCCTAGAGTATATAATGTTTGTGTAACTCCAATGGTTTAGGTAGCATACAAGCTACCTAGCTCTGAGGCCAGATTTTTTCACGCCTTAATAAACATGTTTCTTTATATTACATAAAAACATTACAAATTGTAGTCTATATGTTATTCCGATGTATAACTAATATTGTTGTATAATTTCATATCCGTCCATTAGTTTTTCGTGATTGAATAACAAACATACATCCATACTCACAAACTTAGTAAGGATGTATGCTTGCGAAAAAGTGTGATTTGTGTCATTTAGTGAATTTTTCTAAAGTTTTATAGCAAGTTGCCAAGCACGAATGAACAAGAATTTATAACAAACTCAACATAGTGCTACGTATGCCGTATGGCTAAATAGAAAAGTACCACCCTCTTTTCTTACCGAGGTGTCGTAAAAGGCGACTAAGGTAAGTCGACCCCCCGTTTGGTGTCCGGCTGAGTAGAATAGACCAACCTCATTTCTTACCGAGGTGTCGTAAAAGGCGACTAAGGTAAGATGACCCACCGTGTGGTATCCGGTTCAGTAGAATAGACCACCCTCATTCTTACCGAGGTGTCGTAAAATACGACAGAGGTAAGTTGACGTCAGGCAGGCGGCCGGTCGTAAAAACGTAGCCAAATCATGTAACAGCGTGTTTATAACATGTTGTGCCGACCCCACTTAGAGTGGAATAAGGGCAGGAGGATGTTTCAACATAGTGTTACGTGTTTTTGCCTTCCATTCCCTATTTTATAGCCTAAAGTACAGGGTGATTTTTTGCCAATTTATATAAACTCTTGTGTATCCTGTTTTGGAATTCTCTGTACGATATGTGATATAAATACGCCGTGAGGTTTATAAGTAGAAGACTAAAAGTACACTACATAAGCTTTTAAGCTGTGATAGCCCAGCCGTGAGAAAGAATGATTCTCTCGAGAGGGTTATGGGTTCAAATCCCGGGCAGGTTACTTTAACTAGGTAACAATCTCAACGATCTTTTCGCCCCGTAACCGAAGCATCATCTGGAGATATGCTCCACGACAAAATCGCGATGCTTGCAATCTTTTGTGCAGCAGTGAGATTGTTAAAGTGAATGTGTGTAGTGCTTGTGGTATGTTGTTGGAGACGGTGTATTATGATACATGCAATAACTAATCCTACACGTATAAGGCATGATAACGATTTTTGCTTCGTACACTAGATTTACATAGATTTTCTTTTACGCGGAATCATCATCCTGCCCTTATCCCACTCTAAGTAGGGTCGGTACAACATGCTATCATGTTATCGTATCATGTTTGTCACATGATTTGGCAACGTATTTAGGACTACCCGGCTGCCTGACGGCAACTTAACTTAGGTAGTCGTATTTCAGGAAACCTCGATAAGAAATTAGGGTGGTGTATTCTACTCAGCCGGATACTCAAATTTACTAAGCCACCACGGCTGTTTATGGAGTTAATTGAGCTATTTTTTTGCTTGTTGCTTGTTGTTTAATATTTTTTGTATAGCTTGTTTAATATTATTGACGCTTCCTATTTTCGTTCGGATTCCAGGTGCAACCACCCTTGTCATGTCACACTTGTCAATTTAAATCCTACTCCGTTTCGAAATGACACGGCTAACCCACTCCAGGCTGGGGTGCCCATAAATTGAGATATAATAAAATTTAAAATTTATCATCAATATCTGGATGACCGGCCTTGCTCGCTATTTTTTTATTTCAAATAAAATTAAAATTAAAAAAAAAAAAATAGTTGTGTAGGCGGGACTCGATCCTAGGTATTTTAATTTCGCTAGACCGCCCATTTTCCGAACAAGCTATGCTGACTTGACAATTTACGGCAAAAATAGTGTTTATTTAATGTATTTTTTTTAATGCTCAAAAACAGTCACACACATAATCGTTGGAGCCATTTCCAAGATACACACACACACATATATATTTATGTGTGTTTTTGGGCATTAAAAAAAATACATTGAATAAACAGTATTTTTGCCGTAAATTGTCAAGTCAGCATAGCTTGTTCGGAAAATGGGCATGAAGTATTACTTATTCGGAATATGAAGTATGCACGAAAGGCCGTGTAGACTGTCCGTTTCACTGTGCATACAATTAGATTTACTTAGCTTTATCTGTTTGTTATCTATGTTAGAGTTGTGATAATGCTTAATTTTTATCTGTACACACACACACACACGCACACACATAAATATATATGTGTGTGTGTGTGTGTGTGCGTGCGTGTGTAGAGAAATATTAAATATTAAAGATATATTATTTTTATTTTTGATGTTAAATTTACGTATACTTTTTGTTATCTATTATCATTCAGGAAGTGTCATTTATTTTGTCCGTCTCTGGAGACGATTATAGGTTCATCTAATAGGAGAGCATTTTGAGCAGTGATAGACACACATCAAAATCGTTCCACAAGACTATTTCGTACTCCGGTACGTTCCAGTGAGTAAATAGTAAATATTAGATTTTATAGCTTATATTATAAAAGTCCGTGGAATAAAACTTGAGGCAAATATATTGCTCTAAATTTTCGCTTGAACAGAAACCTGTGCACATCAATCATAAATTACAGGATATTTACAGAATTTTGAAAATACACACTCAAAATTAGATTATTGCTAATCATGTAGTCAATTTTGATTAATTATCGGAAGTGGTAATATTTCTGATCATTTTAACAAGTCACAAATTCGGGTACAAAAAAATACTCTTATAAGCTTCTAAAGCTATACGAACAGTAAAATTTCATTTATATTAACTCATTTTTATCCTCCATGTTCCATTATCTAATACTAGATTTTACCCCTGCTGTAATAGCTCGATAATAGATAGCGCTTTTAATTTTATTTATTTTATCCTATACATGTAGAATTGATAGGATTTCTGTAGCTTATCTATATGTTATTCCGTTATTCCGATGTTCAGCGAAATCGCCGTTAAAGCGTAACATACATCCATACTCACAAACTTTCGCATTTATAATATTAGTAGGATAGCGAATGACAGTTTTGTTTTCCTTCTAGCGTCCTGAACGAAGTTTCATTTTAGAAATGATATAATGGTTACCCTACATTTGTCCAATACGTACCTGAATTTCAAATTTAACTCGATAAATCTGGTAAATGACAATAACAACCTTATTAAGCGGTAATAAAGCTCATTTTATGTCCATGCCATTATAATACAGAGCGAAAGCAATATAATTCTCATGCAAATCAAGTGATTGCCGATTTAATGATGATTTTAATGTTTTTGTTAGAGTTAAACTAAATATCAATGTTATTAATAATAAATGAATTTGGTATAATCCACGATTAAAGCCGTGTGATATCCGGCTGACTAGAATAGTACCACCCAAATTTCTTACCGAGATGCTGTAAAAGACGACTAAGGTAAGTCGACCCGCCGTCTCATTCTGCTCTGCGCACGGAGGAGGTAGAGCGGTTCCGGGAACTCGTGTTCTGGACCCAATCTGTTAATGTAAGTCCAGGTGTTAGCGACTTGCCCATGCCCTAACTAGGTCCTTCGGGCGTTCCGAACGGGATATATCGCACGCCTGGCTTACAGATCCCCGAGGCGTTCGGTGCATCTGGTGCTCCCGATGCATCGATTAGCGGAGAGGGACTTCTCTTTTGAGCGGTGCTACCCTGGAGGAGGTGTCTTTGGGATCAGAGCAGTTGTTGGCAGGATGGGGGCAACTATACCCTGTCCTTGCCATCAGCAGCGTGGTGGTACACACAGGTCTTTTTAGTCAGTGCGAGTCTGAAATTACCGTCCAGCCACAAATAATTCACAAGCTAAACCATAGCTCACATGTTGTACAGTTTTAAATAACTAGTACGTGAGCTATAGATAAATAAAAATGTTATGCGAAATAGGCAATATATATTCTGTTTTCGCTCTCCTCGTTAAAACTCGTAGTATATAAGCTAAGGTATTTTCTTTGTTATTACTTTATTACTCCTTATCTTTTACTTATACTTCCACTTACTCTAATCTATTATTAGCATGTAGTCAATTAAATATACATTTGTTATTCATCACGTTATATCATTGAACATCCTCAGTTCCATTGCGTACCGTACACCCAGAAACACCTAGGCCTATGATTTGGCTACATTTTAACGACCGGCCGCCTGCCTGACCTCAACTTTCCTTAGTCGTATTTTACTACACCTCGGTAAGAAAATGGGTGATCTATTTTACTCAACTGCATACCACCAGCATGTCAACTTACCTCAATTGCCTTTTACGATACCTCCGTAAGAAATGAGGGTAGTCTAATCAACTCAACTGGATATCACACGGTGGATCGACTTATATTAGCCGACTTATATTAGTTTCTTACCGAGGTGTCGTAAAACACCTCGGTAAGAAACGAAGGTGGTTTATTTTATTCAGCTGGATACCACATCTATTTACCAAAGAACCAAACAATTTATTTGTAAAATAACACTAAATTATTTTCTTACCCTCACTAAAACCGAAAACAAATTCAAATTTACAGAACAAAGGGCTAATTAGGGCCTTTTGGACGCATTTCCGCTAAGTTTCAGGACTAATTTAAATAGCTTCATTATTCCTTTTGACTTCCCGATTCTTTGATTTCGGTTGCTTTATGATACTTTTAAAATTTCATGCAAGTTTTAACTGTCCAATAAATTTTAAATGGATAATCATTTTGATATTGACTGGCCCGTTGGCGCAGTGGGTTGTGATCCTGCCTTCAGCTCCGCGGGTCGCGGGTTCGATTCCCGCCGAGGGCCAACATTTTCTATAAATGAATTTGTTGGCCTCTGATCCTGGGTGTATATTTGTATTTAGGTATGTATTTAATACTTCCCATAGACGCCTTTTACGACACCTTGAGGAAAAGAGGGTGGTACTATTCTATTCAGCTGGATACCACACGGCGTAGAACATATACTGCGTATTTTTCTAATTAAACGTCCTTGAATTGAATCAATTAATCAAAAGTTCCCCCAGTAAATGATTTACGGGCCTGGCCAGCGACTGAATTCCGAGTTATAGGACAAAGGGCTAATTATTGCCCTTTGAAAGCACTTTCGCTAAGTTTTGGGACCGATTCGAATTATTTTCATGATTCCTCTCGATCCCTCCAATTATTATAATGCTTAAAACTTTTACCATATCTTGATTCATTCTTTCTTAGATTTTATAAAAGAATTTTTATACAATTATGAACGGTTTTTAGAGACCTATTTCTTCTATTATTTCTTTTCCACTAATTATGTTAGGAGTAAATCTTCAAATCGTATGTAGAAACAGGAAGTTCATCTAGGCACAACTGTAAATTAATTTTTATACGAATTATTAGTGTCTCACTTGTAGTCCAACAGCATTTCCTTTTTTGAGTGGAAGATGTTTGGATCACGATGTTTCTTTCAAAAATTTCATCAACATTACTTCAGCGGATTGATCGTTAAAGTGTAATATTGACAAACAGACTTTCGCATTTATAATATTAGTATGGATTTCATTCCGTGTGGTATGTAACTGGGTAGAATAGACCACCCTCTTCCTTTCCGAGGTGTCGTAAAATACGGCTAAGGTAAGTTGAAGTCAGGCAGGCGGTCGGTCGTATAGTACGTAGACAAATCATGTGACAACATGTTTATAACATAAGTATAGGTAAGAAAATAAGAGCAGGATCATGAGTATGGATTGCAAACCTTAAAAAAAACGATGGTATTTTAAAAAGTAAAAGACTTATCAGGTCTGTCAGTAGTAGAAAAATGCTTAAAAAAATCAACCAAAAGTCACTTGAATTGATCCATCATCATTAATATCAAATGAGGCTTTGATGGATCGCTAAATAATGTTTAAATGGAAAAAGAAAAATATACAGGCAATAAAGAAATTGACAATGTTTGGCAAAACTTCTTAAGTAATTGAAAAATGGCTTTCTTATTTCATTAAGATGGATGATTGATGATATATTTGGCGATTATTCACCTCAGACTTTTCCAATTTAGCATATTCCCGGTATGTAAATGTTTATTCTGATTATAAGAATAATCAGTATTTTATCCATCTATATGAAGCTGAAGAGTTTATTTGTTTGTACGCGCTAATCTCAAAAACTACTGGATCGATTTGAAAAATTCTTTAGTGTAAGATAGTTCATTTATCGAGGAAGGCTATAGGCTATATAACATCACGCTAAGATGAATAGAGGAGCAGCAAAAAAAAAATTGCTAAAACGGAAAAATTTAAAGCTTTCCTTGCGCGCGCTAAGTAAATGGTGAAAGTTATTCAAAAATCATGTATTACAAAGTTGTCCTCCCCTTCAAGTACTAAATAAAAGTCCGCGACAGCATATGTCTAGCGTTTAAGGTTAACCTACTTTGACCATTTTTATGGTTATTAAAATACTATATTCCGGTAATCCTTCCACTCGGGCGGAGCCGCTGACGATTACTAGTATTTATTTTAATAAGACGAAAGGTGCAAGATTAAGATTGCATGGACATGTAAACAGGAGGGAGGAAAATCCTGCGGCCAAACGACGTTATTAGGGAAAGTCTGAAAGTTGCGCCCATTATAGAAAAGACGAGAAGTACAAGATTAAGATGGTATGGACATGTAATGAGAAGGGATGAAAATCACGTGACCCAACGAATGAATATGTGACTAGAACGAGACCAAAAAAGAGATGGTTGAACTGTGTAAAGTATACAATCTCAACAAGTATACAATCGCCTAGTAACTGAAGCATCACAAATAGTTAGATAAAATCGACTAAAACGTATTTTTAACATCTAATTCTATAAATAAGCTTATAAAGTTTACTAAATCTTTAAGCTGTGGCTCTATTTTTATATAGTTAAATTTCCAAAACATGGTCAGTTTCAGAACCATAGACAGCGCAAGTGAGCTTACTTCTTGAATAGGCATTTAATTTCTATTCACCTGTCCAATCACATTAACCACTTTATTTAACATCATCGATAAATAATTTTCTATCAAACTAGCCTCTACCACTATCGTTTTAACGATCAATTTCTAAAATACATCAGTTTCACCACGGTAAATGTAACTTGGCAAGGAATTCTAACTTGCCAACGTTGTTTGCAGTTCCTGAACGTATATTTGCGTTTCATATAACTTTCTTATCTTAACACGATGGTTGAAATTTCTGTTTGCCAAGTTTTACTTATCGCAACGTTGTCTTGGATAATTTTCACGAAAAGACGACATAGATGCTTTCCAAAGAGACAGTGTGGTCTGGATGCACTTCTGACGCGATGTTTTGGAAGCGATTTGCATTTAAATTCTCGTTTAGCTATCTGGCATCGTTCAGTAGATTGTGTCCCAGTTTTAAGCTAAAAGTTAATTTAAATAGACAAGTTTTGCGATTTAGGGAATAAATGGGCTGATTATTGTGATGTAGGTACTTTATATTATTTGTGTGTCTTCTGTGCGGGTAATCTTATTGTAAAATGTCAGTTTGTACTCGCTCTCTGGCCAATAAATCAGCCGACAAGATCATACGTGTTTCCTTGCCTTTCCTCGAATATCATATTGGCGACGAGTAAATACTATAAAATAGGCGTGAATACTAAAAGTGAAGTTAAACGTTAGACGCGGACTGTAGATATTAAACTTGTGTGGAAAAAAAAAATGTCGGTCGGTAAAATAGGTGTGTTCGACATTGTGAAGGACAATTGGGATTTGTACATAGACAGACTAGAACAATATTTTATCGCGAACGACGTCAAACCGGCATTAAAAGTAGCTACGCTAATTACGGTTGTAGGCAGTGAAGCGTACGAACTCATGGTGAATTAATTTATAGAATTAGGCGTTACTTTGCGGAGATCCATAATACAAAAGTAATAATAAAATTATTTTGCTATAATCCGCGATGAAGTAAAATAGAAAATATATATAATGCTTAATGCAGAGTGGACAATCGGTTATCATACCTGATACATGCAGGAGTCGTAAAAAAAAAAAAAAAAAAACACATGCACACACCTCCACCACCGCCACCGTGATACACAAGCACTATATACGTTCACTATCACAAACTCAACAATCGTTTCGCCCCGCAACCGAAGCATCGTCAGGAGATAGACTCCACGACCAAAATCGCAAAGCGAAGCAATATCCAAATAAGTTTAGTTATATACTAATCGGTTCAACCCCACCCTTTATTTTATTTGCGAACAAGTGTAACAAGCTTGAAGCTGTTGAGCTTGTTTCTAGTTCAAGCTTGTTACACTTGTTCGCAAATAAAATAAAGGGTGGGGTTGAACCGATTAGTATATAACTAAACTTATTTGGATATTGCTTCGCTTTGCGATTTTGGTCGTGGAGTCTATCTCCTGACGATGCTTCGGTTGCGGGGCGAAACGATTGTTGAGTTTGTGATAGTGAACGTATATAGTGCTTGTGTATCACGGTGGCGGTGGTGGAGGTGTGTGCATGTGTTTTTTTTTTTTTTTTACGACTCCTGCATGTATCAGGTATGATAACCGATTGTCCACTCTGCATTAAGCATTATATATATTTTCTATTTTACTTCATCGCGGATTATAGCAAAATAATTTTATTATTACTTTTGTATCATGGTGAATTTGTGCACACCGATTAAACCGTCTAAAAAAACATTTGAAGAACTAGTTTGCATTATGAAAGAACACTTACAACCTAAACCGAGTTTACTGGCAGAACGCTTCAAATTTAGAAAGTGTTTTCAAAACCGTGAGGAAAGTGTCGCAGATTACATAACGGAGCTAAAAAAGATGTCTAAAAATTGTAGATTTTCTCCAGAAAATTTAAAGGAAAACTTAAGAGATCAATTCGTGTGCGGCTTGGTGAACGAAAATATAAGGCAGAGGTTATTCACGGAAGATGATATTACGTTGGATCTGGCCTTCAAGTTGGCAGTCGCCATGGAGGCGGCAGAGGCTGATGCGGCCCTAGTCCAGGAGCGGGCCGGGAGCAGCTACTCGACGGCTACAGAAACTGTGCATGCAGTGGTGACAAAGGCAACGAACGACGAGAAGTTGTATAATATGTCAACCAAGGTCAATAATACGCGCCGAAGCGGCCGAGCGTATGACGCATCGTACAGCGGTGGTCCAAGTGACACGAACGACGCGAGTCGCGGGAAAATACGCAGCAAAGGCAGATATCAACACACGGCAAGGCAAGAAAACGAAGAATGTGGTGTGTGTGGTGGGCAACATACCCGCGATTCATGCAAGTATAAAATGTATGTTTGCCGTGTATGTAATATAAAGGGTCACTTGAAGAAAATGTGCCCAAATTTACTTCGGAAGACGGCATTCCACAATTTAAACAACGATACAGTGGTGTATACGGATAACAGCGACGATAGTAGTGACGAGGTAAATATGTACACTAATTTATCCGGGGAGTTCAGACAGTTTAGAGAGTTTGGACCATACGTCATAGATGTTTACGTAAATAACATTCAGTTGCCGATGGAAATTGACACCGGTAGTGCGATATCGTGCATTAGTTTTCAATGTTATAAAAATCTTTTTTGTAACTGCAAAATGTATCCTAGTGACTTAAGTTTACGTTACTATACTGGGGAGTCGGTTAAACCGGTAGGTAAAATATCTGTTGATGTAACTTACAAGTCCAAAAATAAAAAGCTAGATTTATATATAGTGAATAGTGGCAAAACTAGCCTGCTAGGGAGGCAGTGGATAAGCGAACTGAATATAGTGTGTCCTGTTGTTAAATGCTACAGGATAGTGTCGGACCCGGATGTATTTGACGCTGATTCGTTCAGTTCCAGATATTGTGAAGTGTTCGCTGACGGGCTGGGGAGATTCACCGGTGGAGCGGTGGGCTTTCACTTGCGGCCGGACGCGCGGCCGGTGTTTATGCGAGCGCGCCCGCTGGCGTATGCGCTGCGCGAGCCAGTCGAGCGAGCCCTCGATGCGCTGGTAAGGGACGGCGTGATCACACCGGTGAACAGCTCGGACTGGGCCACGCCTATAGTGCCGGTTATGAAAAAAGATGGCACTATACGGGTATGTGGCGATTTTAAATTAACGTTAAATAAAAGCCTGGAAGTGGACCGTTTTCCGTTACCGCGACCGGAGGACCTCTTAGCTAAATTGTATGGCGGGACAAAGTTTAGTAAAATAGATTTATCCCAAGCGTATGCGCAATTCGAATTAAATGATTCCAAGAAGTTTACGGTTATCAACACTCACAAAGGCTTATTCATGTATAACCGATTAATTTACGGCTTGGCATCTAGTCCGGGAATATTTCAAAGAAAGCTAGAGGAGTTGTTCGGAGATATGCCGAGAGTAGGTATATTCTTAGACGATCTGATTATTACTGGAATAGATAATCGTTCACATTTAGAAACCTTACATGAAGTTTTTGGTCGATTGCAAAAATATGGGTTAAGGGTAAAGAAAGAAAAATGCTCATTCTTCGCGGATTCCGTTACTTACTTAGGGTTTGTTATCACTAAAAACGGGGTGCAAACTTGCCCAGATAAAATCGAAGCTATTAAGAGGGTTTCAATTCCCACCAATGTTTCGGAATTACGTTCTTTTTTGGGTTTAGTAATGTATTACTCCAAATTCGTGCCGAATATTAGCAGCATCTTATCACCGTTATATAACCTATTAAAAAAAGAGGTGCCTTTTTTTTGGACAAAAGAGTGCAATAGCAGCTTTCAAAAAATTAAAAAAATGTTGACATCGGATATTATTCTCACCCATTACTCTCCAGAGTTACCTTTAGTGCTCACGACCGATGCGAGCGCAGTGGGGGTAGGCGCGGTGATATCACACGTCACCCGCGAAGGAGAGAGGCCTATCGCTTTTGCTTCGCGAGTATTAAATGCGGCGGAGAAGTCGTACTCTCAAATAGAACGCGAAGCGTTAGCTATTATTTATGGGGTGAGGAAATTCCATCAATATTTGTATGGTCGGGAATTTATCTTAAGAACCGATCACAAGCCGTTAGTGACCATTTTTGGTAGTAAGTCCGGTATTCCAGTGATGGCAGCTAGTAGAATGCAACGGTGGGCGGTACTACTAGCCGGATATGATTATGAAGTAGAATATGTGTCTAGTAAACGGAATGCAGCGGATGCTTTATCCAGGTTACCCGTAGGAAAAGAGAAGTCCAATTTCGGTGAGACTACTTACATAAATTTTATACAAGATTTCCTGCCGATTACCAGGGATAGGGTCCGGGAGCTTGTGGGTAAAGACAAGATTTTAAGGAAAGTTTTTTCATATATTCACGGCGGTTGGCCCAATGAATGTAAAGAAGATTCTTTAAAGCCATATTTTTCACGACGTAATGAGCTATATATCGAGATGGGTTGCATTTTATGGGGTTATAGACTAGTTATTCCGGAAGAGTTACAACGAATGTTGTTGAGGGAATTACATACGGATCATATGGGGATAGTGAAAATGAAAGCCATAGCTCGTGGAGTGATTTGGTGGCCGGGCATTGACTCTGACATTGAAACCACCTGCCGCAGCTGCGCTACATGCGCTGAAGTGAGCCCCGCGCCAGATCGTGCGGCACCACAGCCATGGCCCTACGCCCCCACTCCATGGACTAGACTTCACATTGATTTCTTAGGTCCTTTTCACGGAAAAACTTTCTTAGTTTTGATCGATGCGACGTCCAAGTGGTTGGAAATTTTTCAGATGCATCGAACAACCGCTGCGGTAGTAATAAAAGTATTAAGAGAAACGTTTGCTCGTTTCGGGTTGCCGAAAGAGGTGGTTTCAGATAACGGTCCACCTTTTTCGAGCAAAGAATACGTTCAGTTCATGAAAAATAATGGTATAAAAGTGACCTATACCGCAATTTATCACCCCGCCTCCAATGGAGCCGCCGAAGGGGCAGTTAAACTTTGTAAACGGTCTATTCGTAAATCCATGCGAGACGGTTGCGATTTAGATGCAGCGTTGCAATCTTACTTGTTAGCGTACAGAAATGTTGAACATAGTACTACAGGAGTATCACCGGCTATGCGGTTACAAAAACAAAATTTACGTTCGCGTTTAGATTTGTTACGTGGGGACTCACAAGTCGAAAACAAGGTACGGGAACAACAGCACAAACAGATAAATAATGCAAGAGGTAGTCTTAGAAGTTTTAAGATAGGAGATACGGTCTGGGTCAGAAATTATACAAAGGGGAATAAATGGGATAAGGGTAAAATTAAAAAAGAAGTAGGTTCGCGTCATTATATCGTAGTAGGGGAAAACGGTTCGCACAATAAAAGGCATGTTGATCAAATTAAAAGTAGATGGATTAACACGTACGATCCCCAGATGGAAAAAGGCACCAGTGATCACGCTATCCCGGATAGTCTAGCTCCGGATACGATCCCCTATGATACTAATATAACGGGAAATGAATCTTCACCGTCGTCACCAGTTTCTGCTGAAGAAGTCATTTCTCCTCCCAAGACACCCGTGAATCTCCCCCGACGGCAACTAAGGCCTAGACCAATCGTAAAGCCCAGTAGAAGATATCCTTAGGGATTTGAGTAGTACGTTATGATAATATTTAGGATTAAGTTATACATTGTATAGAATATTAGTATTAAGCTTAAACTTAAGAGACCGTGTTTAAGATTAAGGGTGGAGGTGTGATGTAGGTACTTTATATTATTTGTGTGTCTTCTGTGCGGGTAATCTTATTGTAAAATGTCAGTTTGTACTCGCTCTCTGGCCAATAAATCAGCCGACAAGATCATACGTGTTTCCTTGCCTTTCCTCGAATATCATAATTATATTAAGTCTATCTAAGAATATTTACGAAAAATATACTCTCTGATCTTAACTGTTTATTAAATTAAATTTATTTATTAATTTATTACAATCTCGAACACTGTGTCACCATACTGACTGGCCCGTTGGAGCAGTGGGTAGTGACCCTGCCTTCAGCTCCACGGGTCGCGGGTTCGATTCCCGCCGAGGGCAAACATTTTCTATAAATGAATTTGTTGGTCTTTGAGCCTGGGTGTATATTTGTATTTAAGTATGTATTTAAAAAATATATAAGTATATATTCACCAGTTGTCTGTCTACCATAACACAAGTATTAAGTTACTTACTTTGGGGACGGTCGACCGTGTGTGTAAGTGTCCCATATATTTATTTATTTATATTATTTATATTATTAATTTATAAAGGTTTTGCCAATAATCACCACGTTTGGTATGCGGGTTGGTGACCCGATGTCGCACCGACAGTGCTGCTGTTGACATGGTCACGGACGATTATCGGTCGGTCCTAAATACTATATTTAGGTCAGCTACAATACAATAGTTATACCGCAATTAGTCGGTCGCCATAGCCTCGTGGTTTATTTCCAGGGTGCACCACGAGCAGGTAAGGTTGACGATTGAACAGACTGACTGGGACGAGCCTCCCCCTTACAATAGTATTACATATTAAATAATCCAACAAATATCCTATATATTTTTTACAGCAATTTACTAGTAAATAATATTATAGATCACATCATTCTTAGTTACAGTGTTACAATTAGTACCTAATCACAACAAGTACCTAATAACAAATACCTGGTTGAACGAGCCTTGCTCGGTAATTTTTTACAAAATAAAAAAAAACAGAAACTTTAAAAAAGAAAGAAAAAAGTAATTGGGTAGGTGAGGCTCAATCCTAGGTATTTACATTTCTCTAAACTGCCCGTACACCGAATAAGCTACGCTGACTATGGCAAAAATAGTGTTTTATATTCAATATAAAATTAAGTATTTTTTAATGCCCATAAACAGGGACAAAACTATTTTTTCTACATAAAGCCTAGCCAGATCGATTTTCTCCCTAAAACCCTCTACGAGATGCTTAATTTCAGGAAATCTTTCGAGCCGTTTCCGAGATTCCGAATATATATATAAATTAAGAAATGTTTCAAGGAAAAGTTAGCTTTAATTTAATTACAAAGAAAATGCAAATTAAATATGATCGCGGCGGGAACTGCGTCCCATGATACACCGTAAGCGTCGCGTGCACAAACTTCATCCGTGCATGCGATGACGAAGACCAGAGCGACAGGGAACACTTAGAAGAGGCGCGGTCACCGCCGCCACCGTGTCCCCCCGCACCCCCGCCACCCACAAGTCGCACCCAGCGAGCTGCGGGATGCAGTTCCCGCCGCGATAACGTCGTGTAAAGAGCTCATGAATAAGTGCCCCGGATGGTTTCGAAACTAGTCGGGCTAACCCGATAGAATAACACGTGAGTATAGCCGGTTCTATACAATAACTAGATGACTAATAACCAAAATATGGTCGTATGTAGCTCCTGGAGCACAGGAACATTGAAATGGTCGTGACACACAATGGTATTTAAAACCCTTGAAGAGATTCATATCCATCAGTGGGACATCTATAAGTTGAATGAGATGATGAGTATATTGATAGTGTACCCTAATTTCAATAAATAAAAACTACGATGACGAAATGGTTTTTTTCATTCATTGTTTTTGTTGTCAATGTCTCATTAATTTGGAATCTTCGGCAAAGGGAGCGCTAACGAATTTGATCCGCTTACGAATTTTGCTGGCCAAATGAAATTCTTCCGGAAGTCGATTGTTTGGGGAAATAGATATTATAATGCCACTAAAATATTTTGCAAATTGTATTAATTTAGTTATATTAACATATAAAGTAAGTAGCGGCCTGTTACTATCCCACTGCTGGGCATAGGCCTCCTCTCTCCATTTTTGGAGAGAAGGGTTGGAGCTAAGACCTACCACGCTGCTCCAATGCGGATTGGTAGGTTAAACATATTCCCGGAATTCTATAGAGATATGCAGGTTTCCTCACGATGTTTTCCTTCACCGAAAAGCGTGTGATAAATTGCAATTATCAATTAGACACATAAGTTTTAATAGAAAAACTCATTGGTGTCTGCCAGGGTTTGAACCCATGATCGTCTCTAGAGATTCACACGGTCGCACCGCGAGGCCATCACAGCTTCGCTAGGCCATGACAGCTTTCTTTTTTTTTAACATATAAAGCAGTAAAAAGAGATACAATGATTATTCTCTTGCCCTTATTACACTCTAAGTGGGATCGGCACAATATGTTTTTAAATGATTAGAAGATTTTAAGACCGACCGCTTGCCTAATGACAACTTACCTTATTCACCTTTATGATACTTCGCTAAGTAATGAGGCTGGTCTATTCTACTCAGCCGGATACGACACGGCGGGTCAAATTACCTTAGTCGCCTTTTACGACACATCATCCTCCTGCCCTTATCCCACTCTAAGTGGGGTCGGCACAACATGTTATAAACATGTTGTCACATGATTTGGCTACGGATTTACACCGACTGCCTGCCTGACCTCAACTAATCTTAGTCATATTTTACAATACCTCTGTAAGAAATGAGGATTTTTCTATTTAGCCGGATATAGCACCGCGGGTCAACTTACTTCAGTCGCTTTTTACGACACCTTGGTAATTAATGAGTTTGGTCTATTCTACTCAGCCGGATACCACACGGTGGAGAAGAACAATGAATGAATAAAATGTGAATTAATCAAATTATTATCGTGGGTAGTCAAGAAATTATAACAATTTCCAGTCAAAACTTACAGATAGGGTGCGGAGGTCGTTCTCTCATAAAATATGCTCTTTAAACTGAACTAAACAACA
The DNA here is from genome assembly GCA_947086495.1 of Morpho achilles. Lineage (NCBI taxonomy): Eukaryota > Metazoa > Arthropoda > Insecta > Lepidoptera > Nymphalidae > Morpho > Morpho achilles. Next base: position 1,858,983 of record CAMTZB010000018.1, on the reverse strand, counting down.
GAATAAACCGGTAGCTTCGGACGAAGTTTGTACATTTGAAACAGTTTCTGTCGCCGCGATAACTTGCAGGCCTTGAGGTTTTGAATTTTGACGACCTCTCCTACTTAGTACAGATTACTTACTGCACAAGAAACATTTTCCTATTTACGCAAATTTACCTAAAAGTTTTTTTGTGTTTCAAGCAAGCTAGAAAGAAATAGCAATATAAAAAAAATTCAAAACAATTACGAAACAATAGATATAATAAAAACATCGCCGTGTGGTATCCGGCTGAATTGAATAGTACCACCCTCATTTCTTACCGAGATGTCGCAAAAGGTGACTAAGGTAAGTTGACCTACCGTGTGGTATCTGGTTGAGTAAAATAGACCACCCTCTCTCTTACCAAGGTGCCGTAAAATACGACTAAGGCAAGTTGAAGTCAGGCAGGCGGCCGGTCGTAAAATACGTAGTCAAATCATGTGACAACATGTTGTAACATGAGATGTAATAAAAACAGTAATATTTAAAACGAACAAATCGTAATCTTACAAGAATTAAGTAGAACAGATAATTAAATGATATAAATAAGATATAGAAATGAAAAAACGTAAAATATTAAAAACGGCTTGGGGAATAAAAATGTTAACCTACTGATGAAAACTACATTCTACAACTATACTAGAGAGCATACTACAGATTTACAGGTTTGCTTGTTAACTGAAAAGCATATGACGAAATGTGAATAGAGAAACCCGGGAATTCAACAGTCGTGAGTTAATTTCCTCTCACAATTTTACGTCATACGGTTTCACATATCGGTTCAGCTATCAACGTTATTTCAAACATTGTAAAATGAAGAAAAATATAAAGCAATCGAGTTAGAAAAGTGTTTCAAGCAAATAAAACAGAGCTATTGCTGTTATTTCTTGTTGCAACCACCAACTCGTATGGTCCACTTCACGCCACTATACTTTATGGTTTTAAGGACGTGTTTTATATCACATGTACAAGTTGAAATGTACGGATGTAAAATACTTCAAGCATACTCTGATTAAAACTAATTCAAATTCAAAATTTTCTTTGTTCAAGTAAACTTGTAAACAAGTGATTTTGAATCGTCAACTCTACTGCTGGTTTGAAAAGCCTTTCCTGTCGAGAACAGCCAGCAAAAAACGAGGCGGTTGCTCTTTTCAAAATAATACTAGTTAGTTATATTAAGTCATTACTATCTTGTACACGGCCCAACAGTAACTATATCTTGTCTAGTCTTTTTTATATTTATATTGTAGAAGTGACTTTGAAAGTGTTTTTATTGGATCAACCGTCTAACAGTTTTATTAAAAATTTGGCCCAGGTACATAGCTAAAGTAACCTTAGTCTAGAATAACACATAGACTTCGTTTTGTTCCGGGAAAATAGATGATTTCAGAGGCAACTAGAAACTCCATTTTTGTCTTCAATTAGGTACCTGTACGTTAATATCTTATGGGTTTAAGGTTATATAAACTTTCCCATCGCGGGTAATACTGGGGAGTGCAGCTAGCGAATTTACGTCTTGTACAGACTGCTTTAACTTGCTGGCACTTTAACTACTTAGTATCAACGTGTGGGGCTTTTTCTTAAGTATACGTCGAAATGTATAGTGCAAAATAGATATTGTATTTAAAACTCCGATTATCGTTTTCATATTCTAAATTGAAACCATGTATGTTGTAGGTACAGAACCAAAGAGTTGTGGTTTCAGAAACTTGAAACCACAACTCTTTGGTACAGGTCACGATATTGTTAACATACGTCTTGTTAACATATTTTGAAACATAAACTATTTATTTATTAATATTCAAGACATTCAAATCTAATTCAATAAATTCAAAAATAAAATAAATTCAAAAATAGAAAGAAATCAGATCATATCAGCGCTTAGCTTTAGGGACATTGAGCTGTACCCATTAAAGATGGTGTTACAGATATGTATATCTGAATAACATTAGAACAAAGATTTCTTGAGCAAACCAACAGCGAACAAGCTGTGCCAAATACGCGTCTGTCTGTTTACAATAATAACGTCCACTATGAACATAGCACTTCCGCGAACACTCAGATTTTATGACACCCCACATTTACTGGTGGTGATTAAATAATAATGCGCCGACAATGTCCAATACTGGCTACCAGTACTATGGAATATAAATAAATTAATATATCGTACAAAATATTATATATCATCCTTATCCCACTCTAAGACTGACGTTTGTGACGTTTAACGGAGTAGACACATATTACAAGCTCCAGTTAATTTAATTACAGAACAATTAATTTATCACAACAATATTTATAAAAGTGCAAGTGCATAAAGTTAAAGCGTGGTGCAGTGTCGTGAATAATTCTTTTCATATTTTACTTGTCGAGAAACTTGTATAATCAACCAATTAATGTTTTTATTACATCCGATAAAACAATATTTTAACAAAGGGGTAAGAGAATAATTAATTCACGTTACTTACAACTATCATTCAAAGTAACATACTTATCTTTAAATTCGATTCAATTGTTAACTAAAGCGTTGGTGTATTGGTCAACGCGTCGCATCGCCGTTCTAGGCACATAGTTCGAAACCCACGGCAAGAGAATTTTCTGAGTAAATTTTATTTTCAAGTTGAAAATTTGAAACAAAATATTAAAATGGTTGGAACTTGCGAGGCGTGCAAAGGGCACATCACCGTGACAGTTAAACGTATAAAGTGCAATAACTGCAACTGCATATATCATTCTGAGTGCGTAGGATTTACTAATGATTCATCGGCCGCAAGAACGCAATGGCTATGCCCTACTTGCGTGGCGGCTGCGCGCAGAGGTGGCGACAACAGTAATACACCAGTAAGAGCGGAAAAAGCGAGCAAAAACCCGCGCACAGCAGCTTCTGATGTACCCGACGACTCGACATCTAAATGCAACAACCCTGCTGACATTACCAAAAATATAACCCTATTTAGTCGTTTCGAAAAAATTTTAGATACTAAATTAAAAACCATTAAATGCGAAATTGTTGAGGATCTAAAAAATACTGTCTTCATGGAACTAAAAAATGACATAGCAGCCCTGTCTTCGGAGTTTTCCCAATTGCAAACCTCTTACAGTCAGCTGCAGCTCGAAAATGACCTCCTCAAGCAAGACTTACATAAGCTACAGGAACGCGTCACGGCATCTGAGGATCAGGTGTCAGAATTGCGTTCTCAGTTCGGCAGACAGCAGCAGCAGGCAAGAATCAACAATTTGGAAATAGTAGGGCTACCACAAACTAGCAATGAATCACCTACTGATATATTAATAAAAGTCGCTCGATACTCTGGAGTTGAAATTAAACACGATGACATTGAATTTGCGCATCGTGTTCAACCCCAAAAAACTATTGTAGGGTGGCCCAAACCTATTGTTGTGAAATTAAAAGACCGACTTTCTAAGGACAACATCCTTTCAGGTTTAAAAAAGAAAAGAGGAATTTGTACTAGAGACATAGGCATTGAAGGTGCAGACAAGAAATTTTTCGTCAACGAGCACTTAACCCCTGAAAACAAGTATCTATTAAAGCTGACTAAGGACTTAGCATGAGAAAAAGCCTTTAAATTTGTCTGGGTTAGAAATTGCAGTATTTTTTTTAAGAAAGAACGAACAATCACCTGCTATAAATATACGTGTCGTAAAGGACCTCGCAAAGATAAAATAATCTTGGAAGTACTAATTAATAGTTTTATAATTTATTTTATTACTGTTTTTATATTACTGATCGTTATTATCATTTTTTGTATATATTCACACCGCGTTCTATACACATGCCGCATTTCACTCAGAAATTCACCAAATCAAACATTCCATTCAGTGCAGATATCTCTCTTAAAATTAACTAATCAACAAATGAAGTCGAACAAATTTTGTGTTGCGCATTGCAAATTATTCAATTTAGCCATATATCAATCTAGTTGTAACCGAATTATATTAAACATAAATTTCCACATTGATAATATTCTTACAAACAACATCTTCAGAGGCAAGCATATTTTGGTACTAATCACTCCTTCGCCGGTGCTAATTCAATAGAGATTATATACCAAAACGTACGTGGCCTTCGCACTAAAACGACCGAACTTCGGCAAAACATTTTGAATCATGACTACAGTTTAATTTTAATCACAGAATCATGGCTAGCGAGCAGTATTTACGATAATGAAATATGTGACGATAGATACGATATATTTAGGTGCGATAGAAATTCTGAAACTTCAAGAAAGAAGTTGGGTGGTGGAGTGTTATTGTGTGCCTCAAAAAAACTAAATGCAAAACAATACAATATGATTTGTCGGGGAGTTGAATCTCTGTGGATTACTATACCAGCAGAGTCTTTAAAAACCCAAAGAAGCCGTAATATACATATCGGGTTAATCTACCAACCACCAGACAACCAGTTACCTGCTCGTCTTGAATCCGTGTCTGCCTGTCTTGCTGAATTAGTTTCCAAACACCCAAATGACCACATTATCCTAGCCGGTGACTTTAATCTGCCATACCTTACCTGGTCCGACTCCGGTCCTATTATCCAAAAGCGTGGGTCAATAGAATTACAAAATGCATGTACCCAGTTTATTGATGTATGCAACCTATCCGGTCTGAGACAACAGAATACAATTAGGAACAACGCAAACAACACCCTTGATCTACTGTTCAGTGACATCGACTTTGATGTACTAAGAGTTCCCAGCCCTCTTGTTTTCGAAGATAAATACCATCCCTGCCTAGAATTTGATCTCACCAATTTACTTGAGCACGGGTCTTGCCAGAAACCTAAAAAACGACCTAACTTTTTCAAGGGAAACTATTCAAAGATAAATGAAAAACTTTCGGACATCAACTGGAATGAAGTGCTGTCAGGTGAATCAATAAACGATATAACTGAAAATTTTTACTCTATTTTAAACGAATCGATACGTAATTACGTGCCGTTAAAATCTCATTCTAATCTAAACTTTCCTGTATGGTATTCCAAGTCCTTAATCCATATAATAAAAGAAAAACAACAAAAGCATAAAAAATGGAAAGAATACAAAAATCCCCGTGACTACGACGAATTTGTGCTATTAAGAACAAGACAAAAAATTGTTCAAGCCAAGTGTTATGTGTCTTACACCCAACGTATGCAAAGTTTCATACGTAGAGACCCTAAACTTATTTTTTCTTATTCAAAATCGCTGAGGAATAACAAAAAAGGATATGCCAAAAAGCTTACTCTAGGGTCAGATACCTACGCAGACGAAGCTGCTGCATGCATAGGTTTCAGTAAATATTTCGAAAGTGTTTTCGTTAAGCCGGCCGTTTCGTATTCTGCATTAAATCTTCCAACCACGACACATAACGAAATTATTAGTGAAATCATTGTTGACGAAAGCGAAGTCTTTCAATTTCTAAAAACACTGAAGACCAATAAGGGCGCCGGTAGTGATGGTATTCCACCAATATTTATTAAAAACTGTGCAGCTACTTTAGCTAAACCACTATCTATTATATTTAACCTCTCGATTAATGTTTTCTGTAGTTTCCCAGATACATGGAAGGAGGCACTCATAGTGCCTATTCACAAAAACGGAACAAAAACACGAATCGAGAACTACCGGCCCATATCAATCCTAAATGTGATGAGTAAAGTGTTCGAAGCTGTTGTTTATAGGTACGTAAACCCAATCATTGCCATGTCAATACCAAATGAGCAGCATGGATTTACTAAAAATCGGTCAACTGTAACTAATATGGCTGTATTTACAAACTACGTGCTAAAAAACATCGATAACAGACTCCAAGTAGAAGTGATCTACACGGATTTCGAAAAAGCATTCGACCGAGTAGATCACACAATTCTGCTTCTTAAACTAGACATATTAGGCATAAGCGGAGACTTGCATCGATGGTTCACGTCATACATAAGAAATCGTATGCAGGCTGTTGTGATTGGCAGTGCCAAAAGTGATTACGTAACGGCACCTTCAGGCGTTCCTCAAGGTTCTATTCTAGGCCCACTTTTATACAATGCTTATTTATTTGATATAGGGAACTGCTTCAATCATGCAAAGTACTTAATGTTCGCAGATGACAAAAAAGTATTCTTCAGTGTACGTACTTTGGATGACTGTTATAAATTGCAAGAGGACCTGAATGCTTTAACGGAATATTATATTACGAATCGAATTTCTGTGAATGCTGGTAAATGCCATCATATTTCTCTGAACCGTAAATTAAACCCAATAGTGTATGATTATAAAATTAATGGGGTACAAATACCAAAAGCCAGGACGGTTAGAGATTTAGGGATTAAAATCGATACCAAGCTTTCCATGCATGAGCATATTGACGTTGTGGCAGATAAAGCATACAAGCAACTGGGCTTTGTCAAGCGAGTGTCTAGCGGTTTCAAAGATGTAGAATGCATCAAAATACTATACTTTGCATATGTGCGCAGCTTACTCGAATACGCATCTAACATCTGGTCACCTCAATACACTACACATATCCAGAGGCTAGAATCTATACAAAGGCAGTTTCTTAAATATTTAGCATTTAAAGAATTTAAAAACTTCAGCAACTATCAAGAAGCTTGCAGTCACTACGCGATAGACTCTCTAGAACAAAGAAGAAAGCAGAGTGATATGATGTTATTACAAGCAATTATAACTGGTAAAATCGACTGTCCCAACTTACTGTCCGCCTTTTCACTAAGTATCCCACCCTTCAGATCCTTTAGATCCCGGCACAAGCGTCTACTGAGTGTGCCCAAATATGAAACTAATTATGCCAAGAACTCCATTATAACACGCCTGTCACAAACTTACAACAATTTATATTCTAACCTAGACTTATTCCATTTGTCCAAAGCACAACTAAAAAAAGAGATCATCAAATTTCATCGAGATAAATAACGCACTGACACACAAACGCGCACATACACTCTCTCTCTCTCACACACACACACACACACACACGCACATAAACGCACACACACACGCCCACACACACACACGCACGCACGCACACACACACACACACACGCACAATACATACGTTCGTATATGAGTGTTGTGGATATCTTATTTTTATTATTATCCACAATTTTTCATGTTTTAACTTTTATATTTTATATTTTATATTTTACTTTTATATTTTATATTTTGTTCTGTAACCAGGCATATTAATATTATACTTACTCTGTTAATGTAAATAATCTACTCATAATTATTGTAATCTAGTTTTGGCCTTATTGTACTGTTTGAAATTTCCTAAATAAGAATTATGTGTAACGCTGTTGATTGCAAAATAAATAAATAAATAATTAAAATAAATAAGTGGGGTCGGCACAACATGTTTTTCTCTTCCATTCTGTCCTATCTTTCGTCAACTCTGGCGCCACTCCTTTTATATGCATATCATACTTCATACAATCCAACCATCTCTTTTTAGGCCTCCCTCTAGGCACATATCCATCCACATTCAGATTTAACACACGTTTGGTCACATGATTCTCATCCCTCCTCATTACATGTCCATACCATCTCAATCTTGCACTTCTCGACTTTTCTATAATGGACGCAACTTTCAGACTTCCCCTAAATTAATATACCGTACAAAAGTAATAATAAAATTATTTTGCTATAATCCGTGATGATATATATGGTACACTAACACGGTTGTCCGTTCTCAAAGTAAGTAACCTGTGTTATGGCCAACTTATCTTAGTCGTATTTTACGACACCACGGCAAGAAATAAGGGTGGTATATTCTACTCACCCGGATACCGCACGGTGGGTCAACTTACCATAATGCTTTTAATGACACCACGGTAAGAAATGAAGGAGGTCTATTCTACTCTGCCCGTTATCACACGGCGGGTCCACTTACGTTAGACGCCTTTTACGACACAACAGTAAGAAACGAAGCTGGTCTATCCTACTTAACCGGATATCACGCGGTAGGTCAACTTACTTTAGTCACCTTTTACGACACCACGGTAAGCAATGAGGGTGATCTTATTCTACTCAGCCGGTTACCACACGACAATTTCTCAATTTCACTATTAAAGTAAAATATTTAATGCTTTAAAACAGTGCTAATCCAAACACCAGATGATCTGAATTCAGGTTTTCTCTTTTGAAGGCCTCAAATACTTTTTCGCATAATACTAGTAGTATTGCATTCACGAAACTCTTTAAAACTTTCAAGAATTGTGAATAGAAAGAGGTTTTCGCGCAGACATAATAAAGGATAAAGGAATGCCTGTGAAAGATACCATTCCTTTACTTTATGCACTTTCAGTGCGCGCAAAGAACTTTAAAGCTACAAAGCACTCTGTGCAGTCACTTAGAGAATAAGGCCAGTGGGCAATTTAAGCATCTTTAGACCTAGATGATCAAACTATGCGAGTTTTCTACAGCAGTTTATATAACGTCTAACCTTATAATTATTATTAATTAGAATCTGCAAATATTAATCAAATTCATATCAAACGACGGAAGTATGCATCTCTTATCGAAAGTTATATATTTGTGCCGTTTGCAGTCGAGACCCTAGGGCCATGGAGTGAAAGTGCAAAAAAAAATTTATCCGTTTTAACACCTTGGTTGATTGCCTCTTCAGGTGACGAGAGGGCTGGCTCCTTTTTCGCACAAAGTTTCAGCTTAGCGATTCAGGGCAGTAACGCTGCCAGCATTCTTGGGACCATTCCACGTGGGCATGATTTGTATAGTCCAAGCGTGTAGGTAATTTAAGATAGATACAACTTGTACATTTTTGCTGTAAATAAAAAAAATACATATTGAAGTTAAAAATATTCTTTATTCAAGTAAACTTGTAAGCAAGTATTTTTGAATCGTCAACTCTACTGCTGATTCGGAAAGCTGTTCCTACCGAGAAGAGCCAGTAAGAAACTAGGCGGTTCCTTTAAATAATTTATAGAATTAGGCGTTACTTTGCGTTACTTATAATACAAAAGTAGTAATAAAATTATTTTGCTATGATCCGCAATGAAGTAAAATAAAAAATATATATAATGCTAAATGTAGAGCGGACAATCCGTTTCATACCTGATACATGCAGGATTCGTAAAAACACATGCACAAACCTCCACCATCGTCACCACAATACACAAGCACTCCATACGTTCACTATCACAAACTCAACAATCGTTTCGCCCCGCAACCATGCACGTTTTGAAACGTGATGACTTACGACTCCTGCATGTATCAGGTATGATAACCGATTGTCCACTCTACATTTAGCATTATATATATTTTCTATTTTACTTCATCGCTGATTAAAGCAAAATAATTTTATTATTAATGTTTTTAGTTAACTGACTAATAATTTTTGTTCCTTGTCCACATAATTTTTATGAAGTCAGATGTTCTTTTAGCCTATTCTATAATTCCTTGACGTTAAAGTGTTCTAATGTCGTAAATTCTAAGGGTCCATTAAATATCTATTCAAGAGCAGAAGTCGCCATAATGAGGCCGCGACCTAATGCAAATTTAACAACCTAATAATAATTTGGGAGCTTTCATTTCTTTGTCAGCTCCTTTTGTCTATGGAGCAGAATTTATAGTTTCTCAGCAATCTATTTAGCATACGTAACTTTACAATCGATAACACATTACTTGCAAAAAAAATCGCATAATCTTCTATAATATCTATATCTACAACACGTGCCAATATTTATAAATTGAAAACCCATAGACAAAGAAAAATTTTCTTTTTCTAGATGAATTGGATACGAGTAAAATGGTGTCTTCCTTCTATACTGGATCACCAAAGTTCCAAGCTTCTCTATGAGCCAGATTGAAGTTGCCGTTAGATGGCGCTGTTTAATATTGATACGCGTTATTGTTTATCCACTTTAAAAACTACAAGTAACTTCAATATTCTGTGTAGCATTCGAAGTCTTACGAGTTTAATAAACTCTCTCGTATTAGTTTATATTTTGAGAGGACCTACAATAGGAGCTTTATGGTCCTTCGAGCCGGATACACGGTACACGGTCTTGTTTTCATGATCATCTTTGCCATTTCAAAAACTCGCAGTTATGTCGTCGTCGCAGGTATCTTGGTTATTTCTCAAAACTATATGTCCCATCCACGTATTTTGATTAAGCAACTCTTTGATTTATATAATTTTATCATCTTCCTGTCCTTATTCCACTCTAAATGGGGTCAGCACTACATGTAGTCACATGATTTGGCAACACATTTTACTACCGGCTGCCTACATGAAGTCAACCTACCTTAGTCGTGTTCTATGACACCTCGGTAACAAATGAAAGGTGATCTATTTCATTTCTGATTTACAAACCGTATCGACACTTTGATAGATCTTTTCAATGCACACCAGGCCATAGAATAGGCCATTAGGTTATATATATATATATATATATATATATATATATATATATATATATATATATATATATATGTGTTTTTATGTGATTATTGTACACGCTCTGGGATATTTAACAAAACCATCAAACTTCTTTGGTAACTTCCTTCCTTCTTGGTATAATAAAATGAACGGATGTTTTTAATTATGTAGAACAATTTATTTTAGCTTTTCCTACACCAGTGCTGTCATAAAGCGGTTCGGTTGCTCTTAAACCTTTGTCTTAATTAGGTTTAAGTCCAGAATTTTGTGGTTAGCGGGCCCGAAATTGTTTCGTAAATCCGTTGACAACTTTTGTGACCCAATTTTGTCACTTTACGACTCAAGCACGAGTAAAATGATAAATTGTTAAGAACAAGAATATATAATCTTATTAGGTAATATCATATACTTTTTAAACTAATGTAATTATATATTTAGAGTACTTGATAATTGTATAATGCTTTTTTATAGACATTGACTTGTTCAACATATCTTCAAGTTTAGGTGTCACACGAAAAATTTATTTTCTCCCTAATTGAATGTTTCAATATTGCATATTTCTTTTAATTTTTTTTTATAAAACATACCTATTTTACAAAAAAAGACGCATTCTTGAATGCAGTACGTTAACGGTGCGGAAGCTGTGCGGTAGCGGTGACGTAGCGCTGCCGTAGTTGTAACGTAGCAGTGCCGTAGTGGTGCCTTAGCGTTGCAGTAGCGGTGCGGTAAAGATGCAGTAACGTTGCGGCAGTAACGTTGCGGTAGCGTTGCGGTTACGGTAGAGATAAGGTTCTGATGCAGCACTAATGCTTTGCGTTTTATGCTTTATTGCTATACTTTACATTTTGAACGATTAATAACAGAAACTCTAAAAAAGTTTGCATTGAAATAAAAAAGTACCACACCAAAAGATAGTTTTATACGAAAACTCACTCCAAAGTAATTATTCAATGAATGCAGCAGTTACTTGGTTGTATGCATACTTTTTGTTTGCTTTAGCGCTCAAAGGTTAAACGGGAAGCGTTTTATGAAATGTAGTATTAAAATCAAGTCTCAAATTAAAACAGCGTAGAAGGTATGCGGGATTTTGCACGATGAAGACTAGAAAGCGCCGACCACATCACTGAGCTATGAAAATTATTACATGGATGTGGCAATTATAAATTGGTATAGATTCGAATGTAGAATAATATTTATTAATTGCTATACTTTGGAATTTAAAATAATATGTGATGGATGTGGATATCTTAAAGTGTATATTTGTATTTTATCCATATTAGACATGCTTGTCTACAAAAAGGTTTAAATTAAATGTAGGAAATATGCTTATACGAGTACGTAAAGCACACAATTGAAAATTATTTGATTGCTAAAATTCCTTGGATTTGTAATAAATCAAAAATAAAAGGTGTTAAATAATATAAATTTAAAATGTTTAAAAGATTGGCTGCCGAGTTTCTGCTGGTTCTTCTCGGTAAGAGAAACATTCCGAACCAGTTGCAGCTACATTATATCCAATTGATCCTTGACAATTCAAAAGTGCTTGTAGAAAGTTTACTTAATAAAGCTTATTTTGATTTCATATGAGATTAGAATTCGATTAATACGGTTGTAATTACTCGTTATCAATTGCTTTGTTATTAGTAAGTATAATTAAACTGCTTCACTATAAATTGTATCACTTACGCCGTGTGGTATCCGGCCTAGTAGAACAGATCACCCTCATTTCTTAACAAGGTGTCGTAACAGGCAATTAAGGTAAGACGACCCACCGCGCGGTCTTCGGCTGAGTAGAATAGACCATCCTTATATCTTACCGACGTATCGTAAAATACGACAAAGGTAAGTAGACGTCAAGCAAGCGGCCGGTCCTAAAATACGTAGCCAAATCATGTAACAACATGTTTGTAACGTGCTGTGCCGCTCTAGTTAGAGTGGGATAAGGGCAGGAGGATGATGACTATAAATTGTATCACTTCGTAGGTTACCTGGCAGAGATTTCTGTCGAAGAGATAATTTGTCCTTTGTACACCTTTTTTTATTAATATTGTTTTTGTGTGTTTTTCATCGTCCATAAATAAAAAATAAAATGAAATACATAAATAAATATTTATAACATCTATATTTAAGCCGCATCCATTTATGTCAATCTACGTAACATAAGTAGCCATTACGGGGTTCCAGTCAAAACTTGTTCTCGCGCACTTCATTTCTTTTATAAATTGAATTTGTAAACGAGCAATAGTTATACATATTTAAGGCTATCCCAATGCTGGGCATAGGCATCCTCTCTTCGTTTTAGGAGAGATGGGTTGGAGCTAAGACCTACCACGCTGCTCCAATGCGGATTGGTAGGTTACACAAATCCCCAGAATTCTCTAGAGATATGCAGGTTTCCTCACTATGTTTTCCTTCACTGAAAAGCGTACCATAAATTGCAAATATCAATTACACACATAATTAGTATTAACGGAAAAACTCATTGGAATCTGCCTGGGGTTTGAATCCGTGACCTCCTCGAAACAGTCGCACGGTGTTACCACAGCATTAAAAATCAAAATAATTATTCAATTATTTTTTTATTTAATTATTTTTTTCGGGAAGACACCAATTAGTTTTTCTGTTAAAAGTTGTGTCTAATTGATTATTGCAATTTATCACACGCTTTTCGGTGAAGGAAAACATCGTGAGGAAACCTGCATATCTCTAGAGAATTCTGGAGATATATAAAACTTACCGATCCGCACTGGAGCAGTGGTCTTAGCTACAAACCTTCTCTCCAAAACGGAGAGAAGAGGCCTATTCGCGGCGATGGGATAGTAACAGGCCGCTACTTACTTTTTTTTTTATAAAGCAAGCAAAGTCTGACGCCGTGTGGTATCCGGCTGAATAGAATAGTACCACCCTCTTTTCGTACCGAGGTATCGTAAAAGGCGACTAAGGTAAGTCGACCTGCCGTGTGCTATCCGGCTGAGTAGAATAGAACACCCTCATTTCTTACCGAGGTGTCATAAAAGGCGACTAAAGTAAGTTGACTCACCGTGTGGTACTCGGTTAATTAGAATAGACCACCCTCTTTCTTATCAAGGCGTCGTAAAATACGACTAAGATAAGTTGACGTCAGGCAGGCGGCCGGTCGTAAAATACGTAGCAAAATCATGTGACAACATGTTTGTAACATGTTGTGCCGACACCACTTAGAGTGGGATAAGGGCAGGAGAATGATGAAAGCAAGCGAAGTCTGATGGAAGCACATGGTACAGTCACTCGCCGAAATAGAGTACACACCTCTTTTAATATTCATTACGCATAAAATCCTTATGAGGTATTTCGACGTTTTATTAGCGGTTTTACAACCCTGAATAAACTCGCTGAATGGAAATTTTATATTTTTCATGGAGGAAAGTTGCTGGAAACAGAAACACTTTGAAATTTCACAAACAATTATGCAAATAATCGAATGGTAAATGAGGGTAGGTTGTTAAAAATATGTTGAATTAAAACTTTTTAATTTATTATTCGTAATTAAGATGTGATGTAACCTTAACTTTATACGCGTCAACTTAAGTGTTAGGTAATAAAAAAGAATACAAAATAAAAAAGAAACTTTAAAAAAAAGAAAAGAATAATTAGGTAGTTGGGGATCGGTCCTAGGTATTTAGATTTCTCAAGACTGCCCGTCCCTCGAATAAGCTACGCTGACTTGACAGTTTATGGCAAAAATAGTGTTTTATATTCAATATAAATTTTAGTATTTTTAATGCCCAGAAACGATAGATAAAAGGATTTTTTTTAATACAACCTAGCTAACCAAATCCGGCTCAAAGGACCAGAATATGTTTGCGCTTGCAATTAGCCTATATTAGAGACTTTGATAATTAAAAGCCTTGAGAATACTGTGAACTTATTATATTGCAAGTTACAAGTAGGTCAATGCGTATGCGTTATTTGAATGCGAATGACAATTCATTTTAAACGTATAACGACGTATGCAACGTATAGGTGCAGCAGATGTTTCGCCTACACGTCCATGATTGGTCCGCAACAGGTTCAAACCCGGGGTACAAGGGTAGAGGTAAAATAGAAATATGTCATATACTATCTCCCTTTTTTCTGACAGTGGCAATGAAGCGTGAATAAATAAATTAATTAATGAACGTAGTATATCCATAGTATATTTATTAATTACTAGGAGTCCCGCCCCAGCTTCGCTCGGGTATAAAGCATATAGCCTATGTCACTCAGTGATAATCACAGTATTTCTCTACTCCACATTGAATTTAATTATACATATAAACCTTCCTCTTCAATCACTCTATATATTTAAAAAAAACCGCATCAAAATCTGTTGCGTAGTTTTAAAGATTTAAGCAAACATAGAGATATAAGGACAGACAGGGAAAGCGACTTTGTTTTATACTATGTGGTAACGTTTATAGCTACTACTATTTTGATAATTGTCAATTTTTTACTATACTTACCCAAAGACTAAATTACGTTTAGCTGTCATTTATGTTTTGTTATTCCATGTCATAGTCGTTTTTGTTGTACCACGTTTTATAGTGGCTTGACGGGATAAAATAAATGCGGTCGAACGGGATAAAAAGTATCCTATGTCCGTCTCCTGGTTCTAAACAACCTTTCCACCAATTTTCAGCCGAATTGGTTTATCAGTGCTTGCGTTATAAATAGTGTAACTAAGACCAACTTTCTTTTATATATATAGATTTCATCTATTCTGAACTCCTTTTACAACGTTGTCGCGTCAGAAACAATAGAGGCATACTCGATGTTTACGTCGTAAGTTTACCCAGTTCCGATGCATAAAAGCTTGTTCCTACAGAATGTATAATTAAAAACAGCATACCAAATAGACGAACAAAGCTGGAACACTACAGTCGCTTACAGCTTAAATAATGAACGCAATTAGCTTGAGCAGTTAGCGCTAAACTCAAAACAAAACAAGCTGCTCGGAAGATAATCCAAGAGCAAACGAATGAGGCCGCTCGACTATAATTACGATACAGCCTACAGCTTTAATTCAAGCTATTTAAATTCGAAGCAAAACAATATATAAATTGAAACTTGTTTGAATTTCAACTATTTTAAAGTGAAATTAATTTTAAGGCTCTTTTCTTGGAAGGTTTGATGCTCTACGGAATTAAGAGTGCTGCATTCAGTAAGAGACGAGTGGAACGATTGTTGATATTATGGTAGTCAATGTGTGTAGTGCGGCATTGGTTTGTAGTGCATGCGTTTTATGAATTCTACTTCTCTAAGACTGTTTTCTTATAAAGTTTAATGCTTTTTTAAATTAAGATTGCTGCATTCAGTAAGAGACGAGTGGAACGATTGTTGATATTGTGGTAGTCAATGTGTATAGTGCGGCATTGGTTTGTAGTGCATGCCTTTTATGAATTCTACTTCTCTAAGACTGTATTCTTATAAAGTTTAATGCTTTTTTAAAATTAATATTGCTGCATTCAGTAAGAGACGAGTGGAACGATTGTTGATATTGTGGTAGTCAATGTGTGTAGTGCGGCATTGGTTTGTAGTGCATGCGTTTTATGAATTCTACTTCTCTAAGACTGTTTTCTTATAAAGTTTAATGCTTTTTAAATTAAGATTGCTGCATTCAGTAAGAGGCAGGATGATACGATTATTGAGATTGATTTTGAGTAATTTATAGAATTAGGCGTTACTTTGCGGAGATCCATAATACAAAAGTAATAATAAAATTATTTTGCTATAATCCGCGATGAAGTAAAATAGAAAATATATATAATGCTAAATGTAGAGTGGACAATCGGTTATCATACCTGATACATGCAGGAGTCTTAAAAACACATACACAAACCTCCACCACAATACACAAGCACTATATAAGTTCACTATCACAAACTCAACAATCGTTTCGCCCGCAACCGAAGCATCATCAGGAGATAGACATAGAGATCTCCACGACAAAAGCGAAAAGCATGCTTTGGCTTTGCGATTGCAGGCGAAACAATTATTCAGTTTGTGATAGTAAGTGTGTGTAGTGCTTGTGTATTGTGGTGGCGGTGGTGGAGGTTTGTGCATGTGTTTTTACGAATCCTGCATGTATCAGGTATGATAACCGATTGTCCACTCTACATTTATCATTATACATATTTTCTAATTTACTTCATCGCGGATTATAGCAAAATAATTTTATTATTACTTTTGTATTGATTTTGAGATTGACTGAGAGAAGATTTTCATTCGCATACATTTGCACGGTTAATAATTCCAATTAGGCGATAAACAATCAGTTTAGATGTAATAGTACCGAAATTTGTATTCATAGCAGATATACGTCAATGTCAGTGGTGACAGTGTGCGCTTGATTAATGTTCTTCCTCTAGGATCGTTTTATTGATCAAATACTTGTGAAATGATTTCGTCATGTTTGACGTAATTTCATCGCCATAAAACTGCACATACCTACAACATAAACATACCACATACCCGCAACATACCCACAATCATATCTCTCTATTATTCACGGTATTGAAATCAAATCAAAATAATTTTTATTCAAGTACGCTTATGAATGTGTTAATCTTGTATGTATGTATATATATATATGACGGACGAGGCTCGCCGTGATTATTTTTAAAAAGTGTGACGTCAGTATTGTTGACGTCACGGACACGGACAGGGCACCCATACTTGGTATTTAATACAAACAGCGAAGATAATTTATAAACTTTTATTTCCAAGAGCTCTGTTCACTGCGGCGGTCCGAGACAGAATAATGCCACGAGCTATATATATTTTTTTTTTCAGAACCTCGGAAACGGCTCCAATGATTTTCCTGAAATTCAGCATGAAGGAAATTTTGGGGGAGGAAAATCGATCTAGCTAGGTTTTATTTAAAAAAAAATCGTTTTGTCCCTGTTTATGGGCACCAAAAAAAAAAGGTTTACTTTTAATGTATTGAATATATACAACACAATTTTCGCCGTGAAATGTGAAGTCAGCGTAGCTTATTCGGGAAACGGGTGGTCGCGCGAAAAGAAAATACCTAGGATCGAGCTCTACCCTACCTACCCTGACTGGCCCGTTGGCGCAGTGGGTAGTGATCCTTCCTTCCTGTGGGTCGTGGGTTCGATTCCCGCCGAGAGCCAACATTTTCTATACAAGATTTGTTGGCTCTTCGAGCCTGGGTGTATATTTGTATTTAAAAATTATATAAGTATATATTCACCAGTTGTCTGTCACCCATAACACAAGTATTAAGTTACTTACTTTGGGGACGGTCGACCGTGTGTGTAAGTGTCCCATATATTTATATTTATTATTTTTTATTTATTTTTTGAAGTTCCTTTTTTTTTATTTTGGAAAAAATTACCAAGCAAGGCTCAACCTGGTACTAATCTTTATTCAAGTAAGCTTATTACAAGCACTTTTGAATGGTCAAGGATCAATTAGATATAATGAGGCTACAGCTGGTTAGCAGTTGCTCTTACCGAGAAGGACTAGCAAGAAACTCAGCAGTAAATTTTTAGAATATTTTTAACTGGCTTCGTCTGCATGAAAATCAGCATGTCTTTCAGCAAATCAGCGTGACAATTTTTTTCTTGGATTGAATTTTTAAACATAAAAGTACTTGATGTGAGTCAACCATACGAGAAAGAGACATGCTATCGCCGACTTTTTTGTAGTATTTTGGTAACTCTACAATTCTCTAGTAAATAACTTTAGTATCTCTGCTGGCTTACGCAGCGCACGTAAAGCTTCCACTAGCCGAGTGTTTGTACAACCGAGCGATCTCTACAACACAATTTACATAAAACGGTCATGTACTTTTAACGTGAACCTTCCAGAAGAAGTGCACTAACTTTTAGTAAAAACCGTACAAAAATCGGTTTAGTACATTTTGAGAAAATTGATCACATACATACAGACTAATTCTGGGGATTTTGTTTTATAATAAGAATAGATTTATATTATTAGAATACAGACTTGTACGAAGCTGGAAGAATTTTCAAGTATTTTTGTCATTTATAGTCCGTTTAAGCAGTACATTATATTTGTATATACTTTCTATTTAAGCAAATTTCTAATACTTAATTTAAATCTTCAAATAAGCAAGTGTACTATGTTTGAGAAATATACAGCTGAACAGTTTGATTGTTTGAACGTGCTAATCTCAGGTACTACTAGACCGATTTGAATTTTTTTTTGAGTTTAAGATATTCCATTTATCGAGGAAGGCTTTAGGCTATATAACATCACGCTAAGATGGATAGGAGAGGAGCAGCAATAAAATATATTACGAAAACAAAATTCAAAGATGTCACTGCACTAAGTAAACGGTGAAAGTTATTCAAAAATCCATTTATTACAAAATTGTTCCCCTCTAAAAGTTCTAAATAAAAGTATATGTATAGCTTTTAAGGTTAACCTACTTTAACCATTTACAAGTTTATTGAAATACTATATTACGGTTTTAATGCACGTGGGCGAAGCCGCTGAAAATTGCTAGTTTTATTATAGAAGCGAATAATCTGACTCTAATTTAGCTAACTCTATTGGGTCGCAATACTGTTTCATTTCATTTGTATTCTTTTTTATGAAAACGTTCTCTCAATTTTAACTCGTTTATGCCCGGGATTATATCAACTTTTCCTATGTCAGCTTTAATCAATTCCGTAAATGATTGCTTTAATCACAGATCCACGTGATTAACGTCACATATTCCAACTGTCAACGTTAGGTGGGCCGCATTAATCACATTCATTTCCCGAAATTAACGCTACATCTGTAAGTGAAAGATGGCTGACCATTTAGATTATTCATTTTACTTATTAATATATTTTATTTATTAAACTTAGTTATATCATCAATCTCTTGTACCACTCTTTTTTTTATGTCAGGAAAACCCATTATGGGTCGTCACCGACCGACGGGAACGAGCGGCGGGTAAGTCGGACTCACACCCACTAAAAACCTGACAGTGCTCCACCACGCTGCTGGCGGCGGGGACAGGGTACCGTTGTATTCATTATCCCCATTCCCGTCAGCAGCAACTCTGAACCCTAGAGTGCGCCACCTCTGGGTCGGGGCCTCTCTAAAAGTGGCCCCTCCCTAATCGATGCATCGGGAGCACCAGATGCATCGACCGTCTCGGGGACCCAAAGGTCCTCGTTAGGGCGGCATACGATAGGCTTCAGCGAGTCGTTACGTTACATACGTTCACTATCACAAACTCAACAATCGTTTCGCCCCGCAACCGAAGCATCATCAGGAGATAGACATAGAGATCTCCACGACAAAAGCGAAAAGCATGCTTTGGCTTTGCGATTGCAGGCGAAACAATTATTCAGTTTGTGATAGTAAGTGTGTGTAGTGCTTGTGTATTGTGGTGGCGGTGGTGGAGGTTTGTGCATGTGTTTTTTACGAATCCTGCATGTATCAGGTATGATAACCGATTGTCCACTCTCCATTTAGCATTATACATATTTTCTAATTTACTTCATCGCGGATTATAGCAAAATAATTTTATTATTACTTTTGTATTGATTTTGAGATTGATTGAAGAAGATTTTCATTCGCTTTCATTTGCACGGTTAATAATTCAAACGGTATTTAATACATACAGCGAAGATAATTTATAAACTTTTATTTCCAAGAGCTCTGTTCACTGCGGCGGTCCGAGACAGAATAATGCCACGAGCTATATATATTTTTTTTTTCAGAACCTCGGAAACGGCTCCAATGATTTTCCTGAAATTCAGCATGAAGGAAATTTTGGAGGAGGAAAATCGATCTAGCTAGGTTTTATTTAAAAAAAAATCGTTTTATCCCTGTTTTTCGGCATAAAAAAACAAAAGTTTACTTTTAATTTATTGAATATATACAACACAATTTTCGCCGTGAAATGTGAAGTCAGCGTAGCTTATTCGGGAAACGGGTGGTTGCGCGAAAAGAAAATACCTAGGATAGGAAAATATTATTTTTTATAAATTTTTTTGAAGTACCTTTTTTTTGGAAAAAATTACCAAGCAAGGCTCGTACAACCTGGTACTAATCTTTATTCAAGTAAGCTTTTTACAAGCACTTTTGAATGGTCAAGGATCAATAAGATATAATGAAGCTACAGCTGGTTAGAAGTTGCTCTTACCAAGAAGGACTAGCAAGAAACTCAGCAGTAAATTTTTAGAATATTTTTAACTGGCTTTGTCCGCATGAAAATCATCATGTCTTTCAGCAAATCAGCGTGACAATTTTTTCTTGGATTGAATTTTTAAACATAAAAGTAGTTCTTGTGAGTCAACCATACGAGATAGAGACATGCTATCGCCGACTTTTTTGTAGTATTTTGGTAACTCTACAATTCTCTAGTAAATAACTTTAGTATCTCTGCTGGCTTACGCAGCGCACGTAAAGCTTCCACTAGCCGAGTGTTTGTACAACCGAGCGATCTCTACAACACAATTTACATAAAACGGTCATGTACTATTAACGTAAACGTTCCAGAAGTAGTGCACTAGCTTTTAGTTAAAACCGTACAAAAATCGGTTAAGTACATTTTGAGAAAATTGATCACATACATACAGACTAATTCTGGGGATTTTGTTTTATAATAAGAATAGATTTTTATTATTAGAATACAGACTTGTACGAAGCTGGAAGAGTTTTCAAGTATTTTTGTCATTTATAGTCCGTTTAAGCAGTACATTATATTTGTATATACTTTCTATTTAAGCAAATTTCTAATACTTAATTTAAATCTTCAAGTAAGCAAGTGTACTTTGTTTGAGAAATGTAAAGCTGAACAGTTTGATTGTTTGAACGTGCTAATCTCAGGTACTACTAGACCGATTTGAAATTTTTTTTGAGTTTAACATATTCCATTCGTGTGGTATCCGGCTGAGTAGAATAGTACCACCCTCTTTTCTTACCGAGGTGTCGTAAAAGGCGACTAAGGTAAGTCAACCCGCCTTGTGGTATCCGGCTGAGTAGAATAGACCAACCTCATTTCTTACCGAGGTGTCGTAAAAGGCGACTAAGGTAAGATGACCCACCGTGTGGTATCCGGTTTAGTAGAATAGACTCTTTCTTACCGGGGTGTCGTGAAATACGACAGAGGTAAGTTGACGTCAGGCAGGCGGCCGGTCGTAAAAACGCAGCCAAATCATGTTACAGCATGTTTATAACATGTTGTGCCGACCCCACTTAGAGTGGGATAAGGGCAGGAAGATGATGATGATATTCCATTTATCAAGGAAGGCTTTAGGTTATATAACATCACGCTAAGATGTATAGGAGAGAAGCAGCAACAAAATATATTACGAAAACAAAATTCAAAGATGTCACTGCACTAAGTAAACGGTGAAAGTTATTCAAAAATCATTTATTACAAAATTGTTCCCCTCTAAAAGTTCTAAATAAAAGTATATGTATAGCTTTTAAGGTTAACCTACTTTAACCATTTACAAGGTTATTAAAATACTATATTACGGTTTTAGTGCACGCGGGCGGAGCCGCTGGCAATTGCTAGTTTTATTATAGAAGCGAATAATCAGACTCTAATTTAGCTAACTCTATTGGGTCGCAATACTGTTTCATTTCATTTGTATTCTTTTTTATGAAAACGTTCTCTCAATTTTAACTCGTTTATTGCCGGGAGATCATCTTTTCCTATGTCAGCTTTAATCAATTCCATAAATGATCGCTTTAATCACAGATCCACGTGATTAACGTCACATATTCCAACTGTCAACGTTAGGTGGGCCGCATTAATCACATTCATTTCCCGAAATTAACGCTACATCTGTAAGTGAAAGATGGCTGACATTTTAGATTATTCATTTCAATTATTAAAGTATTTTATTTATTTATTAAACTTAGTTATATCATAAATCTGTTGTAGCATTCTAAGTGTAGTTGGCACAACATCTTTTTCTCTTTCATTCTCTTCTATCATTCGTCAACTCTGGCACTACTCCTTTTATATGCATGCCATACTTCACACAATTAGACCATCTCTTTTAAGATCTCTTTCTAGTCACATTCATATTCAACACTCGTTCTATAATAAATAAATAATAATAAATAATTATATGTGACACACACAGGGTCGTCCGTCCCCAAAGTAAGTAACATAATATTTGTTTAATGGTAGACAGACAACTGGTGGATAAATACTTTAGATTGCTTAAATATATACTTAAATTCTAATATACACCCGGACTCAAAGACCAACAAATTCATTTATAGAAAATGTTGAAACAATGGACGCAACTTTCAGACTTACCCTTATATTTTACTTTATACACACAGTCGAACACACACACACATGACGCCTTTTACGACAACCGCTTGGAAATGAGGAAGTCCATTCTGCTCAGCATCATTCGGATACTACACGGCGGGTCCACTTATCTTAGTCGCCTCACACGGCGGTAAAACGTGTAAAAAAAAACCTAAATGAATCAGTGAGCATTGCAGTTACATACCTGAATATATTCACAGAGTATTTAATAGCCATAGATATCACATGATGTTATCTTCCACGTGTGATTGATGTGAATTACTAAACTTAGATCGCTTCAAGACGTGCCGTAATGGCACGTGATTTGTAATTAACGTGATCTTAATGTATTCGGTAACGGGCTTATGTATGTACGATTAGGACAAAGCCGCGATGTAAAATAATTCTTCACCTACTCTGCTGATACTATAATACAAAGATTATAAAATTGTTTTGGCAAACATTACGTACAGGCGAAAAATTAAAAAGTTTTATTATTCTAAAGGTCTTGTATGGACACCTGTATCATAATATAAATTTTTAATCATAACGATACACCTATACAACCTCCAGCTGGACCTCAATCTTTAAAAAAAAGCTTTCAATGAACGAGCGACGCAACACGCATGCGCAATCGATGTTTGCGACTTGCTGCTAACATAACGTATTATTATTATACTTAATTTAATCCTTTCTGTAAACTGGTCTAGTATTGATTGCGAAATTTTATTGTAGAAGCGAATACCGAGACCATCGAATGAGTTGCTAACTCTGCTGAGTTCACAGGTATCACAAGCTTTTTGTGACCTCGTATATCAATATCGATATATAAAGCTTAAGAGTTTGTTTGTTAGTTTGAACGCGCTACTCTCACGAACTACTGGACCGATTTGAGAATATTACATTTATCAAAAAGAAGGCTTTAGACTTTATAATACATAACATGCTACACAACACGCTAAGATGAATAGGAGAGGAGCAGCAATAAAATATATTGTGAAAACGGCAAATTTAAAAGCTTTTCTTGAGTGCGCTGAGTAAACGGTAAAAATTATGTAAAAATCATGTATTAGTTAGTCTATGATATACATAAAATTTCGTCTTTTACATATGATCCGAGAAATAACCCGGTATACAAGACTGTTCCGTTTTCCGCAGTAGGTAGTGTGCCTTCGGCTCCGCGGGTCGCTGGTTCGATTCCCGCGCAGGGCCAATATTTGCTATAAATTAATTTTTTGGTCTTTGAGCCTGTGTGTATATTTGTATTTATGTATGTATTTCAAAAATATATAAGTATATATTCACCAGTTGTCTTTCAGCCATAACACAAGTATTATGTTACTTACTTTGGGGACGGACAATCGTGTGTGTAAGTGTCCCATATATTACATATATTATATACAAGCTCTAAATGGGATAAAGCAGGCCTTTATCTTGCAATAAGATAGCAACAGATTAATAGAAACAATATATAGACGCCGTGTGGTATCCGGCTGAATAGAATAGTACCACCCTCATTTCTTACCGAGGTGTCGTAAAAGGCGACTAAAGTAAGTCGACCCGCCATGTGGTATCCGGCTGAGTAGAATATACCAACCTCTTTCTTACCGAGGAGTCGTAAAATACGATACGTAAGTTGACATCAGTCAGGCGGCCGGTCGTAAAATACGTAGCTAAATCATATGACAACATGTTTGTAACATATCGTGCCGACCCCACTTAGAGTGGGATAAGGGCATGATGATGATATATAACAATAATTACGAAACTACTAAAAAAGTCCACGGTTTCCGAGAAAACCCATAAATAATAACCTCCAACGTTCCTATATGTCCAAACTTTAAACACGAGCCCCAGAGTATCCAAACTCTTATACCAGTGACGCAATTCACGCGACAAAACGCAACTTGTAATGAAATTACGCACACGTGGGAAATACAGGCCAGGTAATATGTTATTCAGACCCTTTTTAATTTAAAAAGTTTCGCTACAAGGGACGTGACGGCGTCCCTTGTAGCCCTTAGCAAATTACGAAACCAATTTATTTAATTACGATTCAAATGTAATGAGAATATTCTTTTACTATAATCCGCGATAAAAGGAAATATATGTAAAGCCACTTACGATCTTGTCTTTACGATTTTGTCGTGGAGTCTATCTCCTGACGATGCTTCGGTTACGGGGCGAAACAATTGTTGAGATTGTGGTGGTGAATGTGTGCAGTTCTTGTGTATTGTTCTGCCATCGGTGTCGGGTAGTGCATAAGTTCTTACAAATTCTGCATGTATCATGTATGAGAACGAATAGTACACTCTACATTTAGCATTACATATATTTTGTTTTATCGCGGATTATAGCAAAATAATATTCTCATTACTTTTGTATTATGGATCTCCGCAAAGTAACGCCTAATTCTATAAAATATTTAATTTCGATTCAAATGTGGTATTCGAAATGCATATCTTTGGATGGTTTAAAGAATTTTGTCGCTGACAACATTTATGGGGTCATAGTTTATGGCGACGCCATCTTGGTTCGCTTTACCTTAATTTATTGTTCATCATTCTCCTGCCATTATCCTACTCCAAGTGGCGACAAAACATGTTTTTAACATGTTGTTATATTTATAGAATTAGGCGTTACTTTGCTGAGATCCATCATCATCTTCCTGTCCTTATCCCACTCTAAGTGGGGTCGGCACAACATGTTAAAAACATGCTGTCACATGATTTGGCTGCGTTTTTACAACCGGCCGCCTGCCTGACGTCAACTTACCCCAGTCATATTTTACGACACCTCGATAAGAAAGAGGGTGGTCTATTCTACTAAACCGGATACCACACGGTGAGTCAACTTACCTTAGTCGCCTTTTACGACACCTCGGTAAGAAATGAGGTTGGTCTATTCTACTCAGCCGGATACCACACGGCGGGTCGATTTACCTTAGTCGCCTTTTACGACACTTCGGTAAGAAATGAGGGTGGTACTATTCTATTCAGCCGGATACCACACGGCTACTTTGCTGAGATCCATAATACAAAAGTAATAATAAAATTATTTTGCTACAATCCGCGATGAAGTAACATAAAAATATATATAATACTAAATCTAGAGTGGAGATTCATAAAAACACATGCACAAATCTCCACCACATCCACCACAATACACAAGTACTACACACGTTCACTATCACAAACTCAACAATCGTTTCGCCCCGCAACCGAAGCATCATCAGGAGGTAGACACCACGAAAAAATCGCAAAGCGAAGCATTACCCAAATAAGCTTAGTTATATACTAATTGGTACAACCCCACCATTTATTTTATTTTGCCTACAAACACGTGTAACAAGCTTGAACTAGAAACATGTTAGCGCACACTATATACAATAACACGATATAATAGGAATACCATAAATCCCGTTCCGAGATGCACTTCTCTTGGATGACGAACAAAGACTGACTGCTACTTAAACGTTTTATCAATAGGGAGACTCCACCGGAAAGAACAACAGCACAGTGCTGCCACCATTTTAATCAAAAGGGGCGCAAAACTCTTGTGTCATGACTGTGGTGCTATAAAATACAAAGCGGAAGTTATTGGCGACAACAAACATTTATCTGATCGTTAATGGGGATGAGATTCAAAAGTGCTTGAAAGAGCTTATTTGACTTAAGATTATTTTGATTTGGTTTTAAAAAAAATTGTCGCTAGCAACATTTATAGGATCATAGTTTATGGCGACGGCATCTTGGTTCGTTCTATACAATATTTGTTGTTTATTATTCTTTTGCCCTTATCCCATTCTAAGTCACTCGCCACACCACCACGACATATTTTAAACATATTGTTATACAATTTGGCTAGGTACTTTACGACCGGCCTGCTGGGCGTCATTTTTCTTCAGTCGCCTTTTAGTAAATAAATAAGTGGTCTATGCCATTCACCCGGAAACCTCACGGCGTGTCAACTTACGTTAATCGCCTTTTACGATACCTCGATAAACAAAGAGGGTGGTCTATTCTATTCACCCGGATATCTCACGGCGTGTCAACTTACCTTAGCCGCCTTTTACGACACCTTTGTGAGAAATGTGGGTGGTCTATTCTATTCAGCCGAATACCTCACGACGGGTCAACTTACCTTAGTAGCCTTTTACGACGCCTCGGTAACATAAGAGGGTGGTCTATTTTACTCAGCCGAATACCACACAGCTTCTAGTAAATTAATATATATTGATTACATATATATGGAGGTTAAATTTTTATATTTACGTATAATTTCAAAATAACTAACTAAAACTGCAATTATCGCGGTAACAGGCAATATTATATACCGCGAAATTAACTATAAAGCCATTGGCAATTGACCCGCGACATAACGCGCTGTGAAATGCGGTTAACCCCATGGCAAATAAAGCGATTAACGCGGCTTATTCACCCTACCAATATAACTATGGCATATGGTTTCAAATAAAACTATATTTTTACGTTAATATGAATATAAACAGACCTAGAAACTGGTTGACTGAGCCTAGCTCGGTAATTTTTTTTAAATATATAAAAAAGTAGTTAAAAAAATGTGGAATTCGAACCCGGGTTCTGAATATTTTTGGTCCGTCCATTATCCCTCGATCAATCGATTTTTCTCCCCCAAAAGCCCTACATGCTGAATTTCACGAAAATCGTTGGAGCCGTTTCAGATATTTATTTCAAAAACTATCCTGCTACACGTATTTTGCTACACAACTTTTCTGTCTTTGAAAGTCATATATATATATATATATATATATATATATCTATATATATAAAAGAAAGTTGGTCTAAGTTACACTATTTATAACTCAAGAACGGATGAACCAATTCGGCCGAAAATTGGTGGAGAGGCTGCTTAGAACCAGGAGACGGACATAGGATACCGTTTATCCCGTTCGACCGCATTTATTTTATCCCGTCAAGTCACTATAAATCGTGGTATTACAAGAACGACTATGACATTGAATAACAATACGCAAATCTCAGTGGAATACAAAACATAGATGACAGCTAAACGTAATTTTTCTTTGGTGAAGTATGGTAAAATATTTGACAATTATCAAAATAATAGTGTTACAACATGTTTTTAATGCAACCTCCTTCATAGAGTTGGTCATTAATATGGAAAAGCGTTGTGGCTGTCATATGTGTCATTAAGTTGTTGAGAAAGAGTAGATGGGTTGACTCTGGGAAAACTGTTTTAATTATTGAATTAGTATAATAATATAATACTCGTAAGTACAAAGGAGAAATATCATAGTTTATTATATTCAGAAGGGGATGTAACCTAAACTCACAAATAGAGCGAACAAAAGGAATATCTGGAAATTTAAAGAGTTTAAAGAAAAGACAAATGACGTTCAATATCTTGAGACAACACGGAGAGTGCGAATTTCGTATAATTGAGAGATAGTTGCGATATGCGATGCTACGGAATAAAAAATGGAGTTTTTATTGGAGAGATTATTATGATGATATTATGATGGTAATTGGTATTCGGTTTATTAACTCTGTAAGATCAACGTGACGATGTGCTATGTGAGGCCATAGACGCGCCCGTGACTATTGTTCGATAGAACTGTCAGCTAGAATGACGATTATTCTCTGGATTTGTTCCAGTTGTAACGATTGTTTTCTAGACTGTGGCCATCTGCAACGACTGTCAGCTAGACTCTGCCTAAATGTAGTGATTGTTCTTTGAGCGTTATCATTTGCGAGTCTGTTTACGTGTGTATCTGCGAGTTGGTTGCCACTTATTGAGCTGTGTTATGCCATGACAGTGATTGAGGGTGAGCTTAAGGTGCGAAATGATTTTTCTTTTACAAATTAAAAGAGCAAGTATTGAGTTTCTTGCCGATTCTTCTCAGTACAATCAGCATTCCGAATCAGTGGTAGATTCATTCCCAGAAGTCAGCTTATGAGATTTGCGGGGTCGCAAATGTTGTCAGGATGGTCGACTGTTACAACATGTTTTTAATACAACCTCCTTCAGAGTTAGTCATTAATATGAAAAAGCATTGTTGCTGTCATATGTGTCATTGAGTAGTTTTTGAGAAAGAGTAAATGAGTTGACTTTGGGAAAATTGATTTTTATTATTGCATAAGAATAAAGGAGAAATATCGTCGTTAGTTATAATAGCTAAACGTCACTAAATAGTATAAAACAAAGTCGCTTTCTCTGTCTGTTCCTATGTTCCTATATCGCTTTGTATGCTTAAATCTTTAAAACTACGCAACAGATTTTGATGCGGTTTTTTTTATAGATAGAGCGATTGAAGAGAAAGGTTTATATGTATAATCTAACATATTATAAACTTTTATTATAAACATTCAATATGGAGTAAATAAATACTATAATTTTTGAGGTTTCCAATGTGATGTCGTAAATAATTACAATTATTTTCCGTTTACATTGCAAACGCAGGCCGAACCCTACAATATTTGTCAAAATAATGTACTAAGTATTTGTACACCTTGAAAAGGTCTACAGAAAACTCCGCGATGGTATACATATTATGTCTATCTCTTATGGACCCACAATAGCATTTTTTTGACCTTTTCTTCTTCATTTGTTATTTAAATGAACATTTTCGAAGATATTACAGATTTAAAATGCAGGGTATAGCGATTGCGCGCTTTGTCTTATAGCACTTTGAATTTAGCTGCGATTGGACGGGTTTTTTTCACATGGCCAACTATATGTCGCTTTATTAAGAGTTACCTCTAAAGAAAACATGTTTGTAGTTTTGTAATGAAGATTCTTTCTTTATGACAAAAAAGCTGTGAATGTTGTATATAAAGACATTCTGTAATTAATTGTAAAAATAAAATACTCAGGGAAAATGTAAAAGTAAATAAGTAAAAATGTAGTATATGAATTTAGATATTCCAAAGATAGCAGGGAATTTTCATGGTATAGGGAAAGGGGAATTGTTTTTTTTTTATACAGAAAAAAGCTCCTTATGGGTACCGCCGCCCGACGGGGACAGGCGGCAGTTATGTCGGACTCGCACTGACTAAAACGACCTGTGTGCTCCACCACGCTGCCGATGGCAAGGACAGGGTATCATTGTACATATTGCCCCCATCCCGCTAACAGCTCTGATCCCAGAGAACAAACACCTTCTTCGGGTAGGGGCCCCTCGAAAGAGAAGCCCCCCTCCGCTAACCGGTGCATCGGTAGCACCAGATGCACCGACCGCCTCGGGCACCTGTGAGCCAGGCGTCCGATATACCCCGTTCGGAACACCCGAAGGTCCCCAGTTAGGGCGGCAGACGATGGGCTTGGGTGAGTCACTAACACCTGGACTCACCAGGAGCAGATTGGATCCAGAACAACAGTTCGTCGAACCGCTTCGCCGCCTCCCTTCACCTCCCTCCGCAGAACAAAGGGAGGCCATTGCTGCCCACAGTCGCTCCCTGCCCACCATGTTTGTTATGTTACGGTCAACAGGGAGAAACCGCGCTCCTTGTAGGGGCCACAACGCCTTGCCCCCCCGGAGCCCCCCCGGAGTCCCCGGCCTGTCCAGATTGCCCTCTGCTAATCAGAAGGACAACTGGATTGGCCACCCCACAGTGGTCCGTTCGCCAAGACTAAGCTTGCCCAGGGTGCGCCACGAGGAGGCCGACCACTTTGGCACCCCAGGGGAATTGTTTTACTCCAAATTTGACGCGTGTGGGCCAAGGGCAGTAATGAATAAAACAAAACTGCTGGAAAGATTTTAATCATTTTTTTTACTGAGTGACATAGGCTATATATTTTATACCCGTGCGAAGCCGGAGCGGGCCACTAGTATATATATATATATATATATATTAGGAGTCTCGGACATGAAATTCATTTCCTGAAATTCAGCTTGTAGGGGGTTTTGGGGGAGAAAAATCGATCTAGATAAGTTTTATTTTTAAAAAATGTATTATCCCTTCTTTCGGGCTCTCAGGATCGAGCCCCAACCTGTCTTATTATTTTTTTATTTTTCCTATCAATTTTTTTATTTAATTTTTTTTTAACATCATTTTAAAAATTACCCGGTACTGTATATAAAAATGTTTTTAATAATATCTGTTGATTTTATTAAAATATATGATGTTGAATAAAGTTCATTTTATTTATTTATATTAATTCGGAATTTCTTCTATTTCATATGTTACCCTTGCGCTTTAAAGGATTAGTGGTGAAAACGTAACTGCAGACGAACAGACAGACAGATAGCCAGATAGACTTTTGCGTTTATATGAAGTTATAAACGCATAAGTCTATCTGGCTATCTGTCTGTCACAGATTGTGCACAGATTTTTCACAACTTTTACAAAGAAATTACAACTCCATCGCCAAGAAATTGGCCAAGTTATAAAGTTTAACCTATCGCTATCGAAAAACCAATGACCAAAGTCACTTCTAGTTGAACATTAATTGAGTTTCATTGTTTTTCATTTAGACTTTGCCAATTCAATCAGGCCGCAGAGTCGCGAAGTTCGATTTGATCTTCAAAGTTAATTTTCAATTCTTGTTTAAACGGAGTTTATAATAATTTATTGAAGTTTACTTTATAAAGGCGTTACTTTGCGAAATTCTATCCTGTCCTACTAATATTATAAACGTAAATAAAGTTTGTGAGTATGGATGTATGTTTGTTACTATTTCACGGCGAATCCGCTGAACCGATATCGATGAGAATTGGCATAGTTATTCCTTATACACCGGGGTAACATAAAGACTATAGATATCCTGTTAATTATAATAGCATACTATTCCTGTTAATTCTTACTGTTAATACCTTAGTCGTCTTTTACGACACCTCGGTAAGAAATGAGGGTGGTCTATTCTACTCAGCCGGATACCTCACGGCTTGACATATTTATTTTTATTTATTTTTCTTCTTTTTCTCTATCTATTAAAATAAAAAGAAAAAAATTATACTATATTTAGAAAAGAGAAAGAAAAATTTAAAAAAAAAACATATATAAAGGCGGACTTATCCACAAAAGGGATCTCTTCCAGTCAACCTTTAAGTAATAGAAGGAAAAGGACAAGAATTGAAGAAGAAAGAGAGTACGGGTCAAATAGAGAAAAAGAAAAAGTTTTTTATAAGAAATAAGTATTATAATAAATAAACATAATATCGTACCTACGCTCGTATATAGTATCCTATTGTCTTTAAAAACAGCTAGAAGGAGCGGTATAACTCGAAAAGTATACCTTTTAGTTAAACCGCCGTTTAATACGGATCGTAAATTCAAAATGGCTGTCATATCATTAAATTTAACTTCTTTCAACATATTTCTGTGAAAGTATTTCATACAAATTCTATCGTCTGCGCAATAAATTTTCTATGAAAAATATATTAGATGCTCTAAACCATATGCCGGAGAGTTTCTTTTAGAAATGTGATGCCTTTTATCGTTGAGTATGATAGCGTGGGGCCATGAAACAAGCGAGATGAAAATCTAAGTCTATTATTGGTGGCAGATGTTGCAAATTTAGTAAAAATATATAATATATTTTTACTAAATTAGTAACTCTACACATGATCGAACTTACAAATGATCGAGTGATGTGACTGTAACAATATAAAAACTGGTACAAAAAACTTGTGAAAAGCTTTCTAATAAAAATAATAAATATTTCTAATAATTTTCTAAAAGACTGATTGAACTACAGCTTAACAAGACAATGTAGATAATTATTAATTTAAACTATCGTATATATTATAAATAAATATATGGGACACTTACACACACGGTCGTCCGTCCCCAAAGTAAGTAACTTAATACTTGTGTTATGGTAGACATACAACTGGTGAATTTATACTTATATAATTTTTAAATATATACTTAAATAAAAATGTACACCCAGACTCGAAGACCAACAAATTCATTTATAGTAAATTTAGGCCCTCGGCAGGAATCGAACCAGCGACCCGAGAAGCTGAAGACAGGGTCACTACCCACTGCGCCAACGGGCCAGTCGATTTATATATGTATAAAACCGGTTATACTACATCGGCTGCCCGCTGCGATAACTCCGCGAAAAGTTGGATTCGAAACTAATCAGGCTTACACGATAAAAACATGTAATTATAGCCAGATAGACGTTTTATAGCCATATTGCATTTCAATACCATATTGCTATTGAATAGAATTAATTTATAAAATCTTATTTCATTCTAAAATAAGCCAACAAGATATACTGTTAGAATTTGTTGCTAGCATGAGTTAGCTAACTACTAAAATAACTATCGTTTGAATAGTAGGTGACTACGATATTTAGTAAAAAATATTTAAAAAATTTCTTAAATGTATTTTTTAATAAAGAGTATTTTTGACATAACTAGATTTTTATTTAAATTTTAAAAGATAAGCTTATGAAATAGCAGGCGCAACAATCACATCAGTCTTAAGCGCAACAATCCGCAGGTCCGTCTAAAGCACAACAGCACAACGCTTGCATGCATAGATCTAGCGCTCCAAATTGTAAATTAAATAAAAAATATCTTTGTACATATACTTTACACAGACTATTAAAAAAGTTTAAAAAGAAAATTGTTGTACATTTTTATTTCCGTTTTTACAAATTTACTAGATTAACAAAAAATTAATAAATTAACAAAATGTTAAATATGTACTAACATCAATTTTCTAACTACATACATTGCATTAATATAAATTATCTACTTCATGATAAAATAACTAAAAAAATTTTAATTAAAATTAAGCATATCGCGAGTTTAATGGCCGCAAAATTGAAAAATGAACATAAATATTTGCTTATTTATTTTCGTTTCGCAAAAGCGACATGTGCCATGCATAATTTTAAATGGATATATAAAATGGCTGCCGTTGCCGCAATGTTAATAGATATTTATTTAGTGTGATGATGATGCTGACGTGATAGCGTTATTTATGGATATTTAATCTAGTAATCCAAATTATATGGAGAATTCTAATCAGTATTATGTAAAACACTAACACTGTGTTTTCGATCTAGTTTCTCTCTGCTCACCGTGGTTCGTGTCATGGTGAACAAGGACTCTTGAAACCATTCCAACCCCCAGGGAAGGATCGTGGGCAGCGATGGCCTCCTTCTGCGAGGATGTTATCTCGCGGAAGGAGGTGGTGGAGCGGATCCGCGAAGTCGAGTCCTTGGATCCGATCCGCCGTAGGCAAGCCGGGCGCAGACGACTCGCCAAAGTCCGTCGCATGCCGCCCTAACGGGCACTTATCTTGTCCTCC
Source organism: Morpho achilles (assembly GCA_947086495.1). NCBI lineage: Eukaryota > Metazoa > Arthropoda > Insecta > Lepidoptera > Nymphalidae > Morpho > Morpho achilles. The sequence goes on along the minus strand of CAMTZB010000018.1, from coordinate 1,825,008 downwards.
CGATGAATCAATTAGTTCTCTGTGGGGTACAGAACTGCTTCTGGTGGAGAAGGGTATAATGTGTACAACGGTACCCTGTCCCCGCCACCAGCGCGTGGTAGAGCACTGTCAGGGTTTTAGTCGGTGCGAGTCCGATATACCTGCCGCTCGTCCCCGTCGGGCGGTGACGACCCATAATTTACGTAATGCTAAGTGTAGGAACCAAAATCGTTGTCATACCTTATACATGCAAGATTAGTTACACCTATCACAAGACGTCACCACCAACAGCACTCTACACGCATTCACTAAGACAATCTCAACGATCGTTTCGCCCCGTAACCGATGGTATAATCGTCAGGAAATAGATAGAATGACGTGGAGCTATGTTGAGATAGATTAGGTACGATAACGATTTTGCTTACCATAATAAGCATTACGTAGATTTTGTTAACAAACGCGGATAACGCAAAATAATTCTATCATAACTTTTGTTCTATGGTATTCCACAAAGTAGCGCTTACTTCTATAAATTACAAAAAGTAAGTACCTGGATGACCGAACCTTGCTCGGTAATTTTGAAAAAGGTGTAAAAAAATTTTTTTTTTAAATTAAAAAAAAAATAAAGGGCAGGTGGGGCTCGATCCTAGACCGCCCGTTCCCCAAATGAACTACCATGACTTTAGGTGTGACAGCGAAAAATTGTGATTGTAATCAACGTAAATTTCAAAAAAATTTTAGAGCCCGAAAACAGGGTTTAAACGACATTTATTTAAAATAAAACTTATCTAGATCGATTTTTCTCCCTCAAAACCCCCTACATGCTGAATTTCAGAAAAATCGTTGGAGCCGTTTCTGAGATTCCGGCAATTTATATATACAAGATTAACTCATTTAAATATTAAAGATTGAACAAAAGGAACATTACAAAAACGGTCAATCTTGACACTCCAATAGTCTGTATAAAAACTAGTGCTAAATGCTAAATTTACGTCCAAAGTTTGATAACTGAAGCGTTAAAAATGATTCATTAATAACAAACGGTTGACGGGCTGTCAAATATCCGTTATTAACGAGCCGGCCCTATTTTAAGAATATAATGTTTATAAAAAGGTTCCACGTAACTTTCACCGTTTACTTAGCGTGCGCAATGAAAGCTTTAAAATTTTGTCGTTTTCGCAATAATTTTAATTGCTGCTCCTCTACTATTCATTTTAGCGTGATGGTATATAGTCTGTTGCCTTCCTGGATAAGTGGACAGTCTTACACTCAAAAATTTTTCAAATCGGTCAAGTATTTTTTGAATCGTGGGAACGGCTCCAACGATTTTCATGAACTTCTGTATGTAGGGGTTTTGAGGGGGAAAATCGATCTCACTAGGTTTCATTTAAAATAATGTTTTATACCTGTTTTCGAGTGTTAAAAAAAAATGTTAAAATGTACAATTAAAAGCAAATGATATTTGACTTGTCAAATGCAAAATTGTGATAGCCTAACCTAAACGGTAACGGGTGAACAAAAAAGTTCATAACTTGGCTTCCATTCCCACATGTCACTCGGCGCTTTCTTTCTTTTTTTAGTTTTTTTTAATTGCATTTTTTTATATATTTTAAAAAATTACCGAGAAATTTAACATTTTCCACCAAATAGACAATAAAATAAATATAATGTGGACACAAAGGCTAAAAACGCCGTGTGGTATCCGGCTGAATAGAATAGTACCACCCTCGTTTCTTACCGAGGTGTCGTAAAAGGCGACTAAGGTAAGACGACCCGCTGTGTGGTATCCGGCTGAGTAGAATAAACCAACCTCATTTCTTACCGAGGTGTCGTAAAAGGCGACTAAGGTAAGTTGACCCACCGTGTGGTATCCGGTTGAGTAAAATAGACCACCCTCTTTCTTACAGAGGAGTCGTAAAATACGACTAAGGTAAGTTGACGTCAGGCAGGCGGCCGGTCGTAAAAAAGCTGCCAAATCATGAGACAGCATGTTTATAACATGTTGTGCTGACCCCACTTAGAGTGGGATAAGGGCAGGAAGATGATGTTGACACAAAGGCTAAAAGTCGAGGCGAGTTGATAGCTATCAAAGTCGCAGCGTTGGGACCCGGCGTAAAATATAAAAAAACTTTTTTCAATACTTCAATTAATATTGACAACAAAAAGTTTATAAGTTATTCATTATCGGCGTCGAGGAACTGTGGACGCGCTGTCAAATATCCTTTATTAATGAGCGGCCATTGTTAAAGCCCGCATTGTGGGCTGAAGTGATTTTTGTTCGAACCAAAGCACTTCTAGACACTTTTATCAGGATCATAGGCAACAATTGACGACAGCTATTGATTGTACTAGATAATTTATAGAATTAGGCGTTACTTTACGGAGGTCCATAATCCAAAAGTAATAATAGAATTATTTTGCTACAATCTGTGATGATGTAAAATAGAAAATATAAAGTAAGTACCGGCCTGTTACTATCCCACTGCTGGGCCTAGGCCTCTTCTCTCCGTTTTTTTTGGGGAGAAGGATTGGAGCTAAGACCTACCACGCTGCTCCAATGCGGATTGGTAGGTTACACATATCCCCAGAATTCTCTAGAGATATGCAGGTTTCCTCACGATGTTTTCCTTCACCGAAAAGCGTGTGATAAATTGCAATTATCAATTAGACACATAAGTTTTACTAGAAAACTCATTGGTGCCTGCCCGGGGTTTGAACCCTAGACCTCCTTGAGAGAGGCGCACGGTGATACCGAGAAAATATATATAATGTTAAATGTAGAGTGGACAATCCGTTTTCATAGCTAAAGGATTTTCCACTACATACAATCTACCTAAGTTCATTAGATTCAAGTGAGACTCAACTTTAAAATGTTCAAAAAACTAGTTTTTTAAAGTAGGAGAGATGTGTCTCCAGCAAAAAGGTACAAAGGATCAAAAAAATTGCGAGCACCGAAGTTTTCGCTCGGCTCCTTCGCGGCCAATCATGAAGAATGCTTAAATAGCTGGAAGGTTACTATTATGCAAAATAAAGAGTGGGAAGAACTAGATATGATATCCTTAGACCTGAATTATCTTTAATATTTAAATTACTTAATCTTGTAAACATATATTTTCCGAATTTCGGTAACGGCTCCTTCTATTTTCATGAAACCTATTCTATCTTTTCTTCATTTCTGTTTTTGTGCCGTCATCATCAATCAATCACCGTCTCCGCGGCCCGATGCGGATGACGACGGCGACGACGAGGACGACGCGATGGGCGAAAGGGCGAAAAGACCGGACACGACACCACCCGAACGAGGACTACCAGAAGATGACTTTGAGGTCTGGGAGCCAGACCTTCCCAGACCTCCCCACCGAACAAGAAATCCATTAGGTCACCTAGGTGACCCGGGCTTAGGGCCCAAATACCGACACCGTTAGGTCACCTAGGTGACATCGGCCCACGGCCGGAATACATACCGGGCTTAAGTGCCCGCGAGGAGATGCCCGGGTAGAGAGGATTTCCTCGAGGCCCGCACCCCGTTTACCCCCACCCGGGGAGTAAGCGAGAAGACCCTGCATGTTTCTGTGCTAAATTTTCTACATTTTTTATCAGATATACTTCTTAGCTCACATGGTAACACAATAAAATTTGTTAGCTGTAGTTCTTTACTTAACTCATCATCTGCCCTTATCCCACTCTAAGTGGGGTCGGCACATGTTGTCACATGATTTGGTTGCGTATTTTACTACCGGCCGCCTGCCTGACACCAACTTACCTTAGTCGTATTTTACGACACATCGGTAATAAATGTTGGTCTATTCTATTCATTCGGATACTACACGGCATTTACTTAACTATGAAATCTAAATATAATTTTTCCAAACTGCGGCTCATCTAGAAACGTTTTTCTTCGTTAAATGTCGCCTCACAGTAAGGTAATTGTCGTTTTTTTTAACAATTTCTTCCGTCATTGCTCAGCATTTTAAACAGGGACCTAATTACTTTATTACAAAGTATTCGTATGTACTAACTTATAGCATCGCCGGAGACCACACATTACCATCCCAACTCCATTCAGCAAAAATATTAAACATTGTATCTAATTTATCTCACAAAAGAGTAACACTTAACAGTTCGGCTATCATAATGTATATCAAATAGCAATTGCTCAACATTTTGACACCACCGCGCTTTTTTGAATTTTAAAGCAAATTGGAAGACTGAACTTGTAATTTGTCACGCCACGTTCAAAAGCAAATGAAATCAAGACCCCTCCATTAGTGCCTGACTTCGGAAGAGGTAAGAAATGAAAATGATTTGTAATGGCGAAATGAAAATTACGCGCATATCTTAGTAGATCTTTCCGTCTCCAAATTTATAATCGGCTGTGATTTATATGTTAAAAAGCGGAGGGGAACGCTGGATACCTTTAAATTAAATTAAACGTAGATAAAAAATAATGGCGCACTTTTGCCAATTTTGGCTGTTGCAGCGTGGTGGGTCTTGAAAAAGATTAGAGATTTTGCCCAAACAATTTTGGATATAGGATTTAGATTTAGGAGGAGGAATTTAGTGATAGTAATAGGCCATTATGAGTACCTAGTACATTATGAGGTAGTGGGAAAACAAGTTATAGAACTCATATGCATTAGCGATTGAAGTTAAGCTCTCAGTTGTCGTAACTTAGTTTGAAAGTTGTTATTACCTTTAATTAAAATACCACTTATTTTAAGTTGTTCAATGTATTAGAGTAATGTGAAGTGTGTATTTTGTTGGTGATCTAAAAATAAATAAATAAAAATAAATAAAGCTGCTTAATTTCTCGAAACTAACACGCAAACGAATTCGTCAGCAAATTCAAATTCAAAATATTCTTTATTCAAATAAACTTGTAAACAAGTGCTTTTGAATCGTCAACTCTACTGCTGGTTCGGAAAGCTGTTCCTACCGAGAAGAGCCAGCAAGAAACTCGGCGGTTGCTCTTTTAAAAATATAATTCTTATGACTAGTTACATTTAGTCATTACTGTCTTGTACAGGCTCTAAGCGAGCTATATCCACACATTCTTATCTTCCAAGTAATATCAACAGTATAGTAGGCTTTCTGGATCAGCCTCTTTTTAACATTGTTTTTAAACTGATGTAATGGCAAAGCTGTGGAGTTTCTAATGAGCTATGAGTTCAGTTAAGCGTGCTTAAATCTGGCTGGACATGGTTTTCAGCCAAAGCCCAGGAGCCCAGCAACCCAGCAATGGGAACGGGGACCTTCGGATTGCGAGGAAAAACATCTCTATAAAAAGTTACCCGGTGGGGGCAGAAACGCCCACCAAGGCGTTGGGGCCCTTACTTGGGGCACGGTTTCTCCTTGTCAATCATGACATACATCAACATGACATGAAACTTTATATTTTCTAAGGCGAGTAAGGTAAGGTGACCCACGGTGTGGTATCCGGCTGGGTAGAATAGACCACCCATATTTCTTACCAAGGTGTCGTAATACGACCAAGTGAAGTTGATGTCAGGCAGGCGACCGGTCATATACGTAGCTAAATCATGTTGCAACAAGTTTATAACATGTTGTGCCGATACCACTTAGAGTGGGGTAAGGGCAGGGAAATTATGACAATGATATTTTCTATTTACTTTATCGCGGTGTTTAGTAAAATAATTTTATTTTTACCTTGTATTATGGATCTCCGTAAAGTAACAACTAACTCTATAAATGCAATATATACTGTCAACAAGAAAGTTAGAAGTAGTGTTCGGTTCAAAGTAAGCAGCATCTTAGTGGATAACGAGTTTAGTGGATGCTAGCTAAATTGGTTAAACACACTCCTAGTTGACTTGGATCGTTAGCGAGGCAAGTTAATAACTGTGTAGTAAGTTTGTTAGCCGTAAACTGATACACATTGTCTCTATTTCTTTCTCTTTTCAGGACTGGCTGGTCCACTTGTTGGTCTTTTGGAGGTATTTCCGTGGTGTAAGGTCATGCGCCATCTGAATTCTGGCTTCCCGAGATCTGACAAATCAAATTAACTCAAATACCAGTACCTGGGTGACCGAGCTTGCTCGATAATTTTTAAATTATGTAAAAATAAAAAATTTGAAATGAAAAATAATAGGGCAGGGGGGCTCGATCCTAGGTATTTTCACCTCTCTAGACCGCCCGTTCCCCAAATAAACTACCATTACTTTACGTTCGACAGCGAAAAATTGTGATTGTATTCAACGTAAATTTCAAAAAGATTTTAGAGCCCTAAAACAGGGATAAATATATATAATTTCTTTTAAATAAAGTTATCTAGATCGATTTTTCTTCCCCAAAACCCCTTATATGCTGAATTTCAGGATATTAAAGATTTATTGACAACTGTCACACTTACAGATGCAGAGAAATGTGACGTTGCAAAAAAGAACACCACTCAGTATACGTTGAGGTAGCCCCCAAGCCCCCCAGTTCTTTGGACATATCTCCCGAAGAGGAAATAGCTCCATCGACCGCCTTGTAGTGCAGGGTGGAGTGGAAGGCACAAGAGGACAAGGAAGATCCCCTACGCGTTGGACTGACCAAATTAAGGCTGCAGTTGGTGGTCCGTTACACGAGTGTACCAGGCTATCAGCTACTAGACATAAGTGGCGAATGCTTGTGAGGCGTATAACATCTGCCACTAAAGTCACTTCATGATGACCACAGCTGCTCTGACAAGAATGATACGATGAAGAGCCACAACACAGTTTTTCAGTGGCGACCATACCCTGATCTAAACTAACCCATCACCAACGTCAGAGACAGCTTAACGGTAAACAACGAAATGTAACTTTGTACATCTCATTGTTTACCTATTTACAAACATAATCCTACAAAAATTTCCATAAGTATTAACAATTATGAGAAAGGTTTAGATTAATAGTACATTACAATAAATTTCCCGTATAGGTAGTATTTATGCGGGAAAATTTTGTGACACACTGGTTTGCAAGCAATCTAGTCTTTTACTAAATTTCCGATCAATACCGTTCAGACTCGGTTACCCAGGTTCTTTATATAAATACAAACAAAATTTTAATAACACTTGCATCCAAAGCTGTACGTAAATTTCTAAATCTATTGAAATTTAATATACGATGGTCAGTAACGAAGTTAAAATCGCTATATCGCATGCAGCAACGAATTTTGGCACAGCGGCCAACGAGTTTACTTGATACAAACTGGATACACTTGAAGGAACTTGGTCGCTTTTATAGTCCACTGGTCTCCGAGTTAATTATAGTCGAACTACGAGTAACTTCTGCATGGTCACTAACTAAAGTAACTAAGTAGGGTAACACGATTTGCGTTCTACAATTTCTAGAAGCTTGAATATTAATATCGCCAGAGATTCTAGTACTATGAACTGTACATAAATATTTTGTCAATCCAATCATCATTCTCCTACCCTTATCCCACTCTAAGTGTGGTCGGCACAACATGTTATAAGCATTGTTGTCGCCATTGACTTCCGCTTTGTATTTTATAGCAACAAAGTCATGAAACAAGAGTATAGCGCCCTTTTTTATTTAAACAGTGGCAGCACTGTGCCGTTGTTGTTGCCGGTTTAGTCTTCCTATTGATAAAAAGTTTCAGTGACATTCAGTCTTTGTTCCTCATTCAAGAGAAGTGCATCTCGGAACTGGAATTGTGGTATTCCTATTATATCGTGTTATTATATATAGTGTGCGTTAACAGCATGTTGGTTACTTCGATGGCGACGTTACGTCAACTTACCTTATACGTATTGTGTGACACCATAGTAAGAAAGAGGGCCGTCTATTCTACTCAGCCGGACGCCACAAGCTGAGTCGACCTATCTTAATCGCCTTTTACGACACATCAGTTAGAAATGAGGGTGGTATAGTCTACTCAGCCGGATACCACACGGCAAAATATATCGCTTTTTAAAAGCTTTTATTTAACTTATAATTTAGGTATGAAAGGTGGAATCTTGCAAGTTAAATTTGACCCACTTCCCGGTGTCCGATTGAGATGAAATTTTACATACTGGTCCAGTTCCGATGACAATGCATGTTTATCGTAACCATGGCCTGATACTGCCTGGATTGGTTCCAGGCGCGAGATCTCCTTTACGGTTAACTCATCATCATCCTCCTGCCCTTATCCCACTCTAAGTGGGGTCGGCACAACATGTTACAAACATGTTGTCATATGATTTGGCTACGTATTTTACGATCGGCCGCCTGCCTGACGTCAACTTACTTTAGTCGTAGTTTACGACTCCTCGCTCCTTTACGGTTAACTATTGGGACATTATATTTTGTTAAAAGCTTTTAAAAGCTCCTTAACTTGATTTGTTTTTTATTAAAAGAAAGTTAATTTTGTCTCACTAACTATTATTATAAATGTATTATTAAGCTACAGTAAGAATACCTAATAATTTAAATTTATCACGAAGCGAGTCAAGTGGTTTCATATTATAAAAACGTAAAAATAGTACCTATAGCTACAAGTTACAACATGTCGCAACTTGCTCCATTAAACAAAAAGCCATTATAATACATTATTTTTACTATGAAAATCGGTAAAAGCAGTACGCACTCAACCTAAAAAGCAGAAAGCAGAATGCAACAAAGCCAAATAGCGGCTTTACTTACAGCGAAATAATTATATACAATGTTTAATATTTTTGCTATAGAAAAGATATAGGTAACTTTATTTTAATAAAAAATATAGTAAGTAGGTTGTAATGGAAAAGTTAGTAACCTTATTTATTATTGCAATAATATTTTGTATCTTTCCACCGTGTGATATCCGGCTGAATGAATGAATAGACCAACTTTTTTTACCGAGTTGCCATAAAAGGCGACTAAGGTAAGTTGACCCACTGTGTAATATCCGAATGAGTAGAATGGACCAACCTCTTTCATACCAAGGTCAAAAGGCAAAAGTCGCCTTTTGCGACACCTCGGTATGAGGTAAGTGGAAGTCAGACAGGCGGTCGTAAAATACCTAGCCAAATCATGTAACAACATGTTTATAACATGTTTTGCCGACCCCACTAAGCATAAGGATAGGATAAGAGCTGGAGGATGATTGAAAGATATAATATACTATACTAAAAAAAAGTACAGTAGGCTGAAATGGAAAATTTAGGAACTTTCCTTTATTCCAATAGTATTTTGTATCAACACTTGTTCCCAAATATTAATATTCATTGATGCCTGCGCGGTATTTTTTTAAATCGAATGGTAATAATATTTATTCGAGTGAAATATTTATAAACACTTATAAAAGCATTATTTTTTTATTTATTTCAAATCGTAATGGATCAGTTAGATTTTACGAAGCTACCGATAAGATTCGCCAAGAAGAATCAGCTACAAACTCGATGGTCAATTTTAAACATTTTAAAATTATGTCATTTAACCGCAGTGTTATTTGAAGCAGAAAGAATTTCCAAATCCATCATTTCATGTTTTTAAATCGTGGCCACCACCTCCCCCCCCCCCCTTGAGGTAGTCACGCAGCATCAACGCTGGGCTATCACAGCTTGGATCCAATCTGTCGCAGGCGAGCGGGGCGCAGGCGACTCGCCGAAGTCCGTCGCATGCCGCCCTAACGGGGACCTCCAAGCAATCCGAACGGGGTTTATCGTACGCTGGTGTTAGGTCTCCGAGACGGTCGATGCATCTGGTGCTACCGACGCATTGATTATCGAAAGCAGGGGCCACTGTTTAAAGAGGCCCCGACCTGGATGTAGCTCTCGCCAGAGTAAAGAGCGGCTGCTAGCGGGGATGGGGGCAATGTGTACAACGGTACCCTGTCCCCGCCACCAGCAGCGTGGTGGAGCACTGTCAGGTTTTAGTCGGTCAGAATCCGACATACCCGCCTGCTCATCCCTATCGGGCGGTGATGACCCATAACGGGTTTTCTTGAATGAAAATATGAGCTTAGTTTATAATAGTTTTTATAGTCCAATGCGAACTGGGTTAAAATCTCTCAAGGTCCTCATTACAGTGATAAGGTCTCGCACTGTGAACACGAGTGGCTCGTTATGGCTCGGCGCGAGTTATCTTTGGACTAAAAATAACGGTCAAGTGCGAGCCGCGCTGATGAGTCAATTAATGACGTTTGCAAAAATTATAAGACCTCTGGAACTAAATATATAGATTCAATTTCCGGGAACCAATGGGAATAATTTATGGAATTACGCCATGTCGTATCCGAATAGCATGTCGTAGCTGAATAGAATAGTACCACCCTCATTTCTTACCGGTGTCGAAAAAGGCGGCTAAGGTAAATCAACCTGCCGTGTGGTATCCGGCTGAGTAGATTAGACCACCCCCATTTCTTACCAAGGTGTCGTAAAAGGCGACTAAGGTAAGTTGACTCATCGTGTGGTATCGGGCTGAGTAGAATAGACCAACCTCTTTCTAACCGAGGTGTCGCAAAAGGCGAATAAGGTAAGTTGACCCACTGTGTGGTATCCGGCCGAGTAAAATAGTCCACCCTCTTCCTTACCGAAGTGTCGTAAAATGCGACTAAGGTAAGTTAACCCATCGTGTGGTATCCGGCTGAGTAGAATAGACCACCCTCATTTCTTACCAAGGTGTCGTAAGATTAGTTAAGGTAAATATAAGATAAGTTGACGGCAGGTAGGCGGCCGGTGTTAAAATACCTTACCAAATTATGTTACCACATGTTTATAACATGTTTTGCCGACCCCACTTAGAAGGGAATAAGAATGACAAATTCTATCACTTCTGTACTAAACAAAAAAAAGTAACGCCTACTTCTTCCAGTTATATAAAAATGTACATTTGGCACAAATAGAATGATTTATGGTGAAAAATATGACAAAAATATTATTATCTCAAGGCTTTGCTTCGCCCACGTTTCACGCCCACACTCAGTTCAAACTATCTTTTATTTCAAAAAATGTGGGCTGTGGGCGTAATGGCGTCTTTATTCTTAAACTCCTGAATTCTACGCTCGCTATAGAAAATTTACAAGTACGTTTGTGTCTAAAACGTTTTTTAAAACTGATAGAAATCTGTACAATCTATATTAATATATAAAGCTGAAGAGTTTGTTTGATTCTTTGAACTCGCTAATCTCAAGAACTATTATGTATTTGAGTATTATATAGTTTATTTATCGAGGAAAACTATAGGCTGTGACTGCCATCGCATAACAGGCATCAGTAGTATATAAGTGATAAAACTACAGTTAAGTATATAGCTCGGTTGGTTCTCATTAAAAATAACGGCTTAAAGTGGCCCAAAGGAATAATTGGAAACTTTTTTCATTTCATGCAAGCGATTTTATATGAAGTGCACGATTTCCAACTGCGACTAGCGAGGCGCCGACTTGTCGACTTCGGGTTTGTTCGCATTGTAATAAAACGGCACGATAATTTTGCAGACACGGTTTAATTGTTTCCTAGCTGACCTTTCAATAATAACTAAAATGTTTTTATATTTTTATACCTAGGTATAGAAAAATATTTTGAAGATACATTATTTCAACAATTATCTAAAACAAACACATCACAAACTATGTGTACACTACATGATATACACATATTCAAAATCTTTAATATTTAAATGATTAATGAAAATATATATAAAGTAATTTTCTTGGAGCGGCAAAATAAAAAAGTGTGTTGCTCTGAAAAATCAAAGTTTTATTTTTATTCATCTTAATCACTATATTTACACTATACACTATAAACTAAAACTAATATAAGTACCTGAAAAATTAAAGAAACGACAATAAAGTTTATATTTTGCCCTTAAATATATACATTATATCAATCCTGTTAATATTTGCTTTAAACATTTTTCTTTTGACGGCGACAATTCGTTTCCTTTTCCAAATTTAAAATTGAGATGTGTACATATCAAAATTAAAAAGAATTTATATTCTCTTTTGTGTTTGAGTTTTGTGGGAAAAAAAAGATCTAGATAGGTTTTATTTTTAAAAAATCATGTCATTTGTAAAGTTGTAATAGCTCAGTGGAGAGCGGTTGGACTAAAGAAGTCACAACACCCATCAAGCCTAAAATATTACCACCCAATTTTACCTTTAATTTTTTATTTGCATTTTTTTTTAATTAAAAAAATTGCCGTACATGGCTCGTTTGCCCAGGTACTTGTATATTTATTTCATTATTTGTTGAAATGCCGGTAGAATTAAGAAAAAGTACAGTTCTACGAATACTATAAATACGAAAGTTTGTGAGTATGGGCGTATGTTTGTTACTCTTTCACGGTGAATTCACTGAACCAATATCGATGATATTTGGCACAATTATTACTTATACACCAGGTCAACATATTCTATAAATATTATAAATGCGAAAGTTTATGAGTATGTGCGTATGTTTGTTACTCTCTCACAGTGAATTCAATGAACCAATATCGATGAAATTTGGCACAATTATTACTTATACACCAGGTCAACATATAGACTGTTAAATCTGGAAGAATAAGATGACATTGAACAGCGCCATCTATTACTCGACAACAGTCCACGCGAACGAAATCGCGGGTAAAAGTTAGTACAATATAAATACAATGGAAACATACTTTTACTAAGGAATGCATACGGCTCCACTCGCTCACTCTTTTCTAACTCGTTGCCGGCTACACTTTTAGATCGTAAGTGACATTCTCTACTCGATTTAACGATTCAACTTTTATTAAAGTTACTTATTACGCAATCATCATTCTCCAGTCCTTATCCCACATGTTATAAACATGTTGTCACATGATTTGGCAACGTATTTTACGGCCAGCCACCTGCCTGACGTTAACTTGTCTTAATCGTATTTTACGACACCTAGGTAGGAAAGAGGGTGCTCTATTCTACTCAGCCGAATACCACACGGTGGAAAGTATTTTCCTACCTTGTCTTGATTATATTGTAGCTTTATAATATCAACCATTGATGGTATATTGATGGTATTCTGATGGTATTCTACTGTCCTAACATCAATTGGAATTTAAAATATTCTTTATTCGAGTTGGCTTTTGAATTCTTGTCTTGTTTTTTTTATAAAATATTTTGTTTTGTCTTGTGTAAAATATCTTGTCTTGTGCAAAATGTCTTGTATTATTTACTGTAAAATATATTGTCTTGTGTAGAATGCTATCCTCTGTAAAATGTCTCGTTTTATCTTGTGTAGAATGTCTTGTATAAGTAAAATGGTTTGTAAAAAAAAAGTACACCAAACAGATCATTTAAAATTTTGACTTAATATTTAGTTGATAGATCGGTCACCAGAGCCTCTATCTACGCTATGGTTATACACACTACTTCCTCTTTAAATTGCCAGAACCACGTATTAATACCTAAGACGTTAGTACAGAGGTACGTGACCGATTTATGAGCCTACAAAAAACCTATATTGCCTATAACTGATTTTATTCGCAATAAAAACGACTCATGTCTTTACGGTCGCGTATTGTTTACGCCGCGTGTTTATTTAATAGCGTATTTATCCACACACACCTACGCAAGCTTAATTTAATGCACAATTCATCTTCCGTATCCGCTCAAAGCAATAATACCGATTCTAATAAAATCAAATCAAAAACCTTTTATTAACAACTGTCACATTTACCCTACATGAACATTTACACTTATAAAATAAACAATATAAAATTAAAAAATCTACCTATGCAGAGAAATGTGACGTTGCAAAAAGGAACACCACTCAGTATACGTTGAGGTGGCCCCCAACACTGGTTTTCAGTTTCACATTCCATTTGGTACGCCGTGTGGTATCCGGCTGAATAGAATAGTACTACCCTCATTTCCTTCCGAGGTGTCGTTAAAGGCGACTAAGGTAAGTCGACCCGCCGTGTGGTATCCGGTTGAGTAAAATAGACCACCCTCTTTCTTACCGAGGTGTCGTAAAAGGCGACTAAGGTAAGTCGACCCGCCGTGTGGTATCCGGTTGAGTAAAATAGACCACCCTCTTTCTTACCGAGGAGTCGTAAAATAAACGACTAAGGTAAGTTGACGTCAGGCAGGCGGCCGGTCGTAAAATACGTAGCCAAATCATATGACAACATGTTTGTAACATGTTATGCCGACCCCATTTAGAGTGGGATAAGGCCAGGAGGATGAGGATGATGCGTAGAATTATTGCAGTGTTTGTCAGTTATGAGTTTATAAGATGTTAAGTGGAAAGTAGAACTATTCCTAAGTGAACCGCGCTTGTCCATGTAGTGCCTACAAACTCTTTCTGTGTCTTTTTTCTAACCTGCATACAGAGATGTTAATAAAATGCAACTAAAATACTTGTGAAGACAACTTGATGAATCTAAATGAGAAATATACATGTAAAAACAGTCCAATTTGATGCCGACCCTAAAATTAACTTCTCAAAAAAAAAACCTTTGATTTAAATTGTTAGCGAGGTCAAAACAACCGCAAAGTCTTATACAGCATAAGTTTTGATTAGGTCTCCTGCAGACTGTCCGTTTTATAAAAACAAACATCTAAGTGGAAGAAATATTGTTTGTATCGAAACTATATGTATTGAAATTAAGGATCGATCTAAGTTTTTTTTTTTTATTTACAGCAAAAATGTACAAGTAATATCTATCTTAAATTACTTACACGCTAGGACTATACAAATCATAACCACGTGGAATGGTCCCAAGAATGCTTGCAGCGTTTCCGCGCTGAGTCGCTAAGCCGAATCTTTGTGCTAAAAAGGAACTAGCCCTCTTGTCAGTTACCAGTTAATATCGGATTTGTATATTTACTTAGTAATTCATGTCTGTTGTTTTTACTGTTGTTGTCACCATTTCTCATGAATGATCATGTCAAGTAATCTGTGGTGACGTGCCTTTTGGACAGGGGTGGATCGCAGGCTACGGCGTCTTTCTGCGAGAATGTTATCTCGCGGAAGGAGGTGGCGGTGTAGGTTCAGCAAGTCGAGTCCTTGCATCCAATTCGTTGCAGGCAAGTAGGTCACAGACGACTCGTCGAAGATCGTCGTATGGCGCCCTAACGAGGACCTCTCGGTGTTCCGAAGGAGGTTTATCGGATGTCCACATGATAAGGTCCCCGATGTGCTACCAATGCATCGTTTAGTGGAAGGAAGGACCACTTTTAGAGAGTCCCCGAGCCAGGTGGAGCACTTTGAGGTTCAGAGTTGCTGCTGGTGGGGATGGGGGAAATATGTACAATTGTATCCTGCCCCCACCTTTAGTAGCGTAGTGGAGCACTTAGGTTGTTTTAGTCGGTGCAAGTCCAACATACTTGTCGCTTATCCCCGTAGCGTGACGGGACGCATAAGGGTTTTGTTCTGAAAAAAAAGTAATCTAATTTTTTTTTGAGTTTAATTAAGTTTATAATACAAAAGCTTCAACAATTGCCAAGTCCATATACTGCAAATAAATTATTTTTATTCTAGCACAATAAAATTATATTCAAATCTGATTTACTTTCATTACAGAATATAAAAATAGTATTACGCTTTCATTTTGCTAACGTAATTTTGCCCCACGGCACAGCAGCAAACTTGGAATAAAGCATCATTGTCCTACCATTATCCCACTTTAAGTGGGTCTGGCACAACATGTTGTAAACATATTGTCACATGATTGGGATATGTTAAGAGAGAAGGTGGTCTAGTCTACTCAGCCGGATACCACACAGCGAGTCAACTTAACTTAGTCGTCTTTTACGACACCTTGGTAAGATATGAGGGTGGTCAATTCTACTCAGCTCGATACCACACGGCGAGTCAACTTTCCTTAGTCGCCTCTTACGACACCTAGGTAAAATATGAGGGTGGTCTATTCTATTGTGCTGGATACCACACTGCGAGTCAACTTTCCTTAGTCGCCTTTTACTACACCTAGGTAAGATATGAGGATGGTCTACTCTACTCAACAGGATACCACACGGCATCAAACTTGGAATAAAGCAAACAAATTAAAATTACATGGATGTTTTTTAACCGCCTCGTGCGCTAGCCCCCTAACAAGAATCCTGCATATTAAAACGGCAGGACACAGAAATGAAATGTAGCCGCGTTACGTAAGCCGAAACACGAGCGCCGGCTGTGAAATATTACATCTGTTCAATGATTTATTTACTATGAGATTGGCTGGCGCTTTTTGTGCACGCCGCTGACGTCTATATGCGAAACCGGATTTAAAAAATATGTATTTTTTTTCCATAAAAATATTTTCAACAATAAAGAGTATTGACAAGCATAACAGGCTGCTATTGATCATACGATATTAATTTATTTTTTTTGGAGTTTTTTATGTAGGGTAGTATAGTAACTCAAAAAAAATAATTGTTAATTCAGCGAAGTATTTCTGCCACAGGATTTTTTTTACGTGTTTAGAATATATACGGTCGTTGATCTCTTATCAACGACCGTACCCTATTACGAAATACGAAACGAAATATAACCTTGACCCAAAAACGAAATACTGAAGAGAAGTAGATTTTTGTACGGTTTTTACTAAAAGAGTGCAATTCTTCCGGAAGGTTAAAATAGTACATTACTATTTTATGTAAATTATGTTAAAGAGGTCGCGTGGTTTTAAAAAACTTGCCTGATGGGAGCTTTATTCACGTACGCTGCAAAAAACAACAGAGATACTAAAGTCATGTACTAGAGAATTGTAGATCTATAAAAATACTACACATAAATCCGCAATATCTAACATGTATCTATCTGTTATGGTTAACTCATAAAACTACTACATTTATTTTAAAAAAACAAAATTCAGGAAAAAAATTGTGACTTTGATTTCCACGCTGACGAAATCGCTGGCACAACTAGTAAATTATAAATTTGAACACCTCGGTTAATTGCCTCTTCAGGTGACATGAGGGCTGGCTCCTTTTTCGCACAAAGAACCAGCTTGTGGATTCAGCGCGGAAACACTGCCAGCATTCTAGTGACCATTCCACGTGGGCATGATTTGTATAGTCCTAGCGTGTAAGTAATTTAAGATAGATATAACTTGTACATTTTTGCTGTAAATAAATTGTGCTTTGAAATATAAATTTAATTGCTACTAGCGTCATTCGCCTAGAATTTACTATGTAAATATTTTCAATTTTATCTGCTGGCTTAGTCTTCGCTTGGACTTAAGTAAGAAAATATCTTAAATTTTGTCTGGTGGCTTAGTCTTCGCTTGGATTTTAGTATGAATATATCTTCAATTTTATCTACTGGCTTAGGTCTTCGCTTGGACTTTAGTATGAAAATATCTTAAATTTTATCTGCTGGCTTGGTCTTTGCTTAGACTTTACTATGAAAATATCTTTATTTTTATCGGCTGGCTTAGTCTTCGCTTGGACTTTACTATGAAAATATCTTAAATTTTATCGGCTGGCTTAGTCTTCGCTTGGACTTTAGTATGAAAATATCTTCAATTTTATCTGCTGGCTTGGTCTTCGCTTAGACTTTACTATGAAAATATTTTCAATTTTATCTGCTGGCTTAGTCTTCGCTTGGACTTTAGAATGAAAATATCTTCAATTTTATCGGCTAGCTTATATTCTTAAATCCATTACACAGTATCCGTGTTGCCGAAATATCCACGATCTCACGTAGAGCTGAGAACGTAAGGGTATTTTTCCGATATTGCCTGTATTATAAGAGGTCCCCTTGTCTTACAGGGGCACTTGAGGCCCGTTAAGGGTCTTTGTAAGTGCCGGGGCCCTCTAACGACCTCAACACTTGGATGCGGCTCCCTTTTTAGGGTACCGCAGTAACAAAAAAAAAACCAGAAGCTTTTATTTGCAACTTTATGTAAAAACGTCTCTCTCTAGCACTTAAATTATCTCATTATCTCAATATAAGCAAAATAGGGATAGCTAGGAGGTCATGGGTTCAAACCCTGGACAAACACCAATGAGTTTTTTTGTTAAAAGATATGTGTCTAATTGATAATCGCAATATTGTAAACAAGTGCTTTTGAATCGTCATCTCTATAGACATGTGTAACCTACCAATCCGCATTGGATTGGCAGCTTACTATCCCACAGCCGGGCATAGGTCTCCTACCTCCGCCTTTGAAGAGAAAGTTTGGAACTAAGACTTACACCGCTGCTCCAATGCGGATTGGTAGGTTACACATATCCCTAGAATTCTCTTGAGTTATGCAGGTTTCCTCACGATGTTTTCCTTCACTTATTCAATGTCATCTATTACATCACGCTACGAACACTTTAAAGCTAGTGTTTAGCTAAAAAAAAGTGTAGAAACAACTCTTTTGAATTAGGTCACTTTAATACTAAGCGCAATATGATCTGAAGAAATTTTTATTTTAATATATTTTTTTATTTACAACATAAATGTATACAAAAATTATAACAATAATTCCTGACGGAACCCGCAAATCGTGCGAATATAAAAAAAGCACTCGACCCACTTCCCAACAGAAAATCTTCTTCGCTTGGCGTTTGAATTACTTTCACGTCACTCAAAATGGCGGCTACAAGTTTACATTCCACTTTTTTCTTGTTTATTTTGATGTCAGGAGTTCTTGTAAAATGCGTTGTTAATTTATTAAAGCATACGCGCGTTTGATCTGGGGACTCGTCTTAAAAATACGAAATTAATTATGAATAAAGAATGTTTTAGTGAAATGGATATATTGCCATATTCGTCATAGATTTGCACAGATAAAATAACGATAACAAACTTAATTACGTTTCATTTTGGAAAAATACTGTAATAAATACTTATCTTATTTAGGTCGATAATAGATCTCTATGGATACGCCGTGTGGTATCCGGCTGAATAGAATAATACCACCCTCATTACTTACCGAGGTGTCGTAAAAGGCGACTAAGGTAGACGACCCGCCGTGTGGTATCCGGCTGAGTAGAATAGACCAACGTCATTTCTTACCGAGGTGTCGTAAAATACGACTAAGGTAAGTTTGACGTCAGGCAGGCGGCCGGTCGTAAAAACGCAGCCAAAAGGATAAGGGCAGGAGGATGATGAATAGATCTCTATGGATATAATACATCTCTCTATCTCTTATGGTTAACTCATAATAACAATTTTTGACACGTGTATTTGCTTATCCCACTCTAGGTGGGGTCGGCACAACATGTTACAAACATGTTGTCGTAATACGTATACGTATTTTACGACCGGCTGCCTGCCTGACGTCAAACCACCTTAGTCGCCTTTTACGATACCTCAGAAATAAATGAGGTGGTCTATTCTACCCAGCCGAATGCCACTCGGCGGGCCAACTTACTTTAGTCGCCTTTGACGACACCTCAGTAGAAATAAGGGTGGTCTATTCTACTCAGCCGGATACCACACGGCGGTTTCCTAATACCCAGATATAGTTAGTAGTTTTACCTAGATCCAACAATATAAATTTTCATTTTACCACAGAGTACAGCAATAATGGGCGTATTGGGGAAGAAAAATGGATCTGGCTAGATTTTATTTAAAAAAAAATCATTTTGTCCCTGTTCCTGGGTATAAAGAAAAACAAAGTTCACTTCTAATTTAATGAATATATACAACACAATTTTCGGCGTGAAATGTCAAGTCAACGTAGCTTATTCGGGATACGGGGGGTCGCGCGAAATGAAAATATCTAGGAACGAGCCCCCACCTAGCCTATAATTTTTTTTTAAGTATCTTAAGTATTTCGTAATAAATTACCGAGCAAGACTCGGTCAACCTGGTACTTTTTATTATAAGCGGAATTCGTAACACGCAACTCTTTCCGTATGAGAATTAAATTCTGGCGTCACTAACGCGGATTTTCGGAGCCAACATTCTATAGCAGTAAGAAACAAGCATTTGAATTTTCGCACATGTAGCAGAATAAACTCAGGTGATCAAATACGGAGCACTTCTATAAACAAGAGCTTGCGTTTAAATTGAAGATTCTTGTCTCTCAAACGCGGATATTATGATTACTGGATGTCGCAGTATTATAAGCACATTATACATAGAAAATACAATAGAATTATTTTGCTATAATCCGCTTTCGTTAAGAGAATATATGTAATGCTTAGTTAATTTCTATTTTAAGTACTAACCTTTTTTTATGGAATAGAATAGCAAACGAGTATGCAGTGCACCGCAAGTAATCACCGCCGCCCACGACCACTCACAGAGCGAGTGTGTTGCTGTCCTTTAAAATGGTGGAAAATACGCTTTTTGAAGGTAATCATATTGTACCGATCCGGTAATGCCGCCAGAGGCAGATCGTTCCATAAAACCGTGGTGAGCGAAATGAAATTATTTGAAAACCGAACTGTGGTGGATCGCCACGCATTCAGATGGTGTGGATGATATTTTAAGCTGTGAAGTACAGTGCGGTTGTGGAATTTAGTAGCAGGAATCTGGTCATGTAATTCAATCGAACACTCTCCGTGAAAGATGCGGTATAAAACGCACAGTGATGATACGTTACTACGCATCGCTAACTAGGCTAAGTAATCATGTACCTAACAATATGGAGACAATATCTGAAATAAAATGAATAGTAATAAAATAATAATAAGTGTATGAAGCAGGCAACAATCACATACCTTATACATGCAAGACGTTTTACAAGACGCCGCCAACACCCCATACAAGCACTATACACACTCACTACCAAACCTTCTACGGTCGTTTCGCCCCGAAACCGAAGCATCATCAGGAAGCTAGGTTCCACGAACAAAATTGACGATTTTGTTCGTGTGGCAGCTTGTCCTGCATGTATATGGTATGTAATTGTTGCCTGCTTCATACACTTAGCATTGCATGCATTCTCTTAACAAACGCGGATTACAGCAAAGTAATTTTATTGTACCTTCTGAACTGTACTGTACTTCTCTACTAATATGGAGTTCCGCAAAGTAACGCCTGCTTCTATAAATCATAAAAAAAAAACATTGGAAAAATCTGTCCTTCTCGTCTGTCATCAAGTTTCAATTACAACAATTACAGACTTAGACAATTACAAGTGATTACAGAGGTTGTTTTCTGTGTCCTATCCAGTAGCTGTATATCCGTAGAATATGTAAGGCGCTGTTTACAACTTTAGGGAGATGCAAATAAACATCGCGGCATAGCTGCAAATTGTCGTCGCGAGTATAGTGCCTACCTTAGGCAGGCTGCCTGGCAATATATCAGCCTAGATAACGAATGCGCTGTGAAGCTTGAGATATTTCACCTCTGGGCGTGGTTAAATCGCTTGTGGAATTTTTAGTTACAGTTACTTCCATCTAGTCAACTTTAATTCAAATTCAAAAGTTATTTATTTATTAATCATCATTCTCCTGCCCTTATCCCACTCTAAGTGGAGTCAGTGAAACATGTTTTAAACATTTTGCTAAATGATTTAGCTAGTTTTACGACCGGCCGTCTGTCTGACTTTAAAATAACTTAGTCACCTTTTACAACACCTAGGTAAGAAATGAGGGTGG
The DNA here is from genome assembly GCA_947086495.1 of Morpho achilles. NCBI lineage: Eukaryota > Metazoa > Arthropoda > Insecta > Lepidoptera > Nymphalidae > Morpho > Morpho achilles. The sequence goes on along the minus strand of CAMTZB010000018.1, from coordinate 1,803,606 downwards.
TCTATTCTATTAATCCGAATACCACACGACGGATCGACTTACATTAGTCACCTTTTACGATACCTCGATTAGAAATGAGAGTGGTCTATTCTTTTCAGCCGGATTATTTTCATCATCATCATTCTTCTGCACATATAAGTTGTGGTAGCCCAGCGGTATCACCGTGCGCCTCTTTCGAGAAGGTCTAGGGTTCAAACCCCGGGCAGGCACCAATGAGTTTTCTAGTAAAACTTATGTGTCTAATTGATAATTGCAATTTATTGCACGCTTTTCGGTGAAAGAAAAACATCGTGTGGAAACCTGCATATCTCTAGAGAATTCTGGGGATATGTGTAACCTACCAATCCGCATTGAAGCAGCGTGGTAGGTCTTAGCTCCAATCCTTCTCTCCAAAAAAAAAACGGAGAGAAGAGGCCTATGCCCACCAGCGGGAAAGTAACAGGTCGTTACTTACATTCTTCTGCCCATATACCACTTAAAGTGGGGTCGGCATAACATGTTTTTCTCTTCCCTTCTCTCCTATCATTCATTCGCTACACCTTTTATATATATGTCATACTTCACACTATTCAACCTCTTTTAGGTCTCATTCTAGTCATATATCCATCCACATTCATATTAGGTCCTTACATATGAAATTGGCGTTTTCTATGGGACGAACATAAAGAAGTTTTTTTTTTAATGAAATGTATTTAATTAATTAAAGTATGTACCATTGCTATGTATGCACTTTTGCCATCTCATAGGTAGTTCATTGATCCCCTTACTAAAAAAACCATTCGGGCGGGAATCAATAAAATCTTTGAAGGCGGTTTGGACTGCCCCATCGGAGTTGAATTTTTTTCCTTGCAAGTAGTTATCCAAATTGCGAAAAAAATGGTAATCTGTTGGAGCAAGGTCCGGAGAGTACGGTGGATGTCTAAGACATTCTAATTGAAGCTCCTCTGATTTGGTAGCCGTCTGTTGTGCAGTGTGTGGTCTAGCGTTGTCCTGAAGCAGCAGTGGCCTAGAGCGATTGACCAGCCTCGGTTGTTTAGCAGCTAGCTTTTCCATCATGGTTTGCAGTTGCTGACAATAGATATCTGCCGTAATCGTCTAACCAGATTTAAGAAAGCTGTAGTGAACGACACCGGCACTAGTCCACCAAACACTTACAAGCAACTTTTGTTTAGTCAATTTTCGCTTAGGGCAGGATTTGGCTGGTTCGCCAGGGTACAGCCATTGCGATGAGCGCTTCCGATTATCGTAGAGGATCCACTTTTCATCACTGGTAATGATTCCATTTAAAATTCCTTCATTATTGTGCCGGTTGAGTAACGTAGCGCAGTAGTGGACGCGCGTTTGTCGGTTTGCTTCACTCAATTCATGAAGTACCCACCTTTCAAGCTTTTTCACCTTTCCAATTTGCTTCAAGTGGATTAGAATAGTTTTATCACTAACACCGGAGCCTACAGCTAACTCGGACGTGGTTTGCGATTGATCCGCTTCCACAATAGCCTTCAATTCTTCATTATCAACTTTGGTCTCCAGCCGTCTACGAGGCTTGTTCTGCAGGTCGAAATTTCCAGAACGAAAACGTTGGAACCCAAAAAGCACTGTGTTTTCTTTTGCGACACCGTCGCCATACACATCATTAATCCTTCGAGCCGTTTCTGCAGCACTGGTGCCACGGTGGAACTCATACTCGTAAATAACGTGATATTTCATGTTTTCCATTTTGTAAACAGAATGACACAAAAAAAAAACAAAAGAAGAAAAAACAAATGAATTAAGGGGTTTGAAACACAAATGCATGAGTAAATAGCTGTATGAATTTGAATTTGGAATTCCTAACCATAAAGGTAATATTTGAGATCAAAGTGGCCAGTACGACAAAACGCCAATTTCATATGTAAGGACCTAATATTTAACATAAATCCTTAAAAACATAGATTGTATTATGGCCTTTATATAATTCGCATATTACGTAATTCTTAATGGCGATCAGGTCCCATCTATACCAATATATAAATCTGAAGAGTTTGTTTGTTTGGACGTGCTAATCTCAGGAACTACTGGACCGATTTGAAAAATTCTTCGAGTGTATTATAGTACATTTATCGAGGACTATATAACTTTACGTTAAGATGAATAGGAGAGGAGCAGCAGTAAAAAATGGTACGAAAACGGCAAAATTTAAAGCTTTCCTGCGTGCGCTGAATAAACGGTAATAGTTATTCAAAATCATGTATTACAAAATTGTTTTCCTCTGAAAGTTCTAAATTTAAGTCCGCGGCAGCATATGTCTAGCTTTTAAGGTTGACCCACTTTAACCATTTTTATAGTTATCAAAAGACTTTATTACGGTTTTAATCTTTCCACGCGGGCGTAACCGCTGGCGATTGCTAGTATATAATAAGGCGGATAGAACTGACACAAACATATTTATCATACCTAATTAACTTCGCAACCAAATTAAAACAAAACAAAATGAATAGTGATGAAGAAAAAGGAAAAACAAACTCCCTCAGTAAGTGACAAAGTTAGTTTTTAACTGAGTTACTCCTGAGTTGTGTTTACGGAAACAAGATGCTTCAGAGGGGCAAAAAAATAAAGCAATCATTTATCCCTTGGTTTGTTTTGGATAAAAAGTTGACTTCGCAATCTTGGGAAATTAAATACAGCGCGGTTCGCGAATTGTGGCTACATCGCGTTTACGCGTCATTGGATCATCTGAGCTTGTTAGTTATGGGTAAATGCTTTTTCCAAGTTAAACCTTAGTAAGAACTTTAAAAACGACCACCTCACCATCTTATTCAGTTTCTTGGCAAAAAGAGGAACATCATACATGTAGACACGTTATATTATACTGGCTATACTCACGTGAACCCATCCGGGGCACTTATTCATGAGCTCTTTACACGACGCTATCGCCAGGGAACATGTTGAAGAGCGATCACCGCCGTGTCATAATTGGTAATGACAATTTATCACTCGCTTTTCGGAGAAGAAAAACATCGTGAGCAAACCTGCATATTTCTAAAGAATTATGTAGATATGTGTAACCTACCAATCCGCATTAAAGCAGCGTGGTGGATTATAGCAACCTTTCTCTCCAAAAATGGAGAGAGGAACCCTAGCCCAGCAAGGAGATGATACGAAGTCATTACTTTACTTTAATTTACGGTAGATCCATACCTATCCAGTACTAAAACGTTGTTTTCTGCTTTATTTCCTACATACTGTTAATGTGAAAGTCTCTCTGGCTGGCTGTTTTTAAATTTTCACAGACAACCTCCTGGACCAGTATTGAGGAAATTTAGTACAATTGAAAATAATATAGTGATCTAACTATATTATTTTCTATCCTAATATAGGATACTAATAATCCCTTATCCTTTAGAGGCAGGAAAAATGGTATTTTAAAACTCAGGTAATAGTTATCTATGTGGGATCGCCACATGATTTGGGTATGTATTTCACGACCGGCCGCCTGCCTGACGTCAAATTACCTTAGTCGTATTTTACGACACGTCGGTAAGAAAGAGGGTAGTCTATTCTACTCGACCGGATACTACACGGCGGGTCGACTTACCTTAGTCGCCTTTTACAACACCTCAGTAAGAAATGAGGGTGGTCTATTCTATTCAGCCAGAAATTATCCATTCATTACAAGAGAACCAGTATATTTTCGCCACTATTTTCGAACCGCGTCGCATGTATCGCTAGGGCGCTTAGTGAGTAAATTTACATTTTCATTCCCTCTTAGCCAGCTTAAGTTACGGAGTCCAAAAACGAATCGGACAACTCAGAAATGAATCCCTCTTTATTTTTATCCAGAATAATCCCACCTTCCAGATTCGAGATAAGCGTTGTAATTATCTGAAAATTCACGAATACGCTCCGGGAATACGGATCGCCTATTTATACTTTATAACGACTTTTTAAAGAATCGTACTTAGACTGACTTTTGGTCTGTATTAGTGTTAAAATGGCGACTCTCTTGACTTTTGAATACGTAATAACGAAACGTTTTATCTTTTTTTTTACTGACTTCACCTCATTATGTTTATTATATTTTGTCGTTATGGTATTCGCTTTCTTGAAAATATATTTTTGTCTTACTTATTAATTTGTTGAATTCGCGAATTCGCGTAAACTTTTTCGCGATTTTGTTATCCCCTTAGTCTGTTATCTATGATAATTGTATATTATTATAGATACCAGAAACTGAAGAGCTTCTGATTGATTGTTTGAACGCGAAAAACGCTGAAAAGCTGAAGAGTTTGTTTACTTCATTGTTTGAACGCGCTAATCTCAGGAATTACTGCACCGATTTAAAAAATTCTTTGTGTATAAGATAGTCCATTTATCAAAGAAGGTTATGTAACATCATGCTAAGATGAATAGGAGAGGAGCAGCAATAAAAAATATTGCGAAAACGGCCATATTTAAAGCTTTGCTTGAGTGCGCTAAGTAAACGGTGAATGTTTTTAAAAAAACCATATATTACAAAGTTCTTCCCATCTGGGAAAAAGCTCTTAATAAAAGTCCGGGACAGCATATGTCTAGCTTTTAAGGTTAACCCACTTTAACCACTTTAAATGATAATCATAATATAGATAAATATAAATATAGAAGGTATAATTTCAGCTCAATTGGAGACCGGAAAGTGGGTAAAATTTAACTTGCAAGATTCCACCTTCACATACATACACGGCAAGTTAAATCAAAGCTTTTAAAAATACAAATAGATGGCGTTAATTATATGACTATTTCAATATAAATAATTAATAATGATATAAAATAATCTTTAACAGTTAAAATGTTTTATTGTTTTAATATTTTAAATAATGAAGAACTTAAAGTTAAAGTTGATTCTTGTTCAGTAAACAATTTCTTGTTCTTGTTGTTTGTCTTATCACTGTTGTGTCTATGCTTTTTTATCTATGCTAAAAAATATGTAGTACTTAAAAAATCATCTCTTGAACATATAGTTCCTAGCCTCACTTTTTTAAATCTTTTATAACTCTGCTTTTAGATTCACAAAATCAGCCAAATTTTGAGTAATAGTTAACTAGTAAAACCGCTATTAATTGTTGTGTTCATCTTTTATCCCACTCTAAGTGAGGACGGTACAACATGTTATAAACATGTTGTCACATGATCTGGCTACGCATTTTACGGCCAGCCGCCTGGCTGACGTCAACTTAACTTAGTCTTATTTAACGACACCGCGGTAAGAAGGAGGGTGGTCTATTCAACTCAGTCGGAAACCACACGGTGGCTCGACTTACATTAATGCCTTTTACGACACCTCGTTAAGAAATGAGTGTGTTCTATTCTACTCAGCCGGATACCACACGGTAGGTTGACTTACCTTAGTCGCCTTTTACGCCTCGTAAAGAAATGAGCGTGGTCTATTCTTCTCAGCCGAATACCACACTGATCGACTTACCTTAGTCGCCTTTTACGACACCTCAGTAAGAAATGAGGGGGTCTATACTAAGCCGGATAACACAAGGGATGTTCATCTTTTTAAATCTTGGACCCAAAATTGTATGATATATGAAAGTATTTCCAAAATTATAGAAAATAAGTAGTTTTTTTTCAATATTGTTCCGATAGATCAGTTGTAAAAGATTACCAGACAAACAAACAGATGTAGAGATTTTTTCATTTGTAATATTAGTTCGATATACAAGTGTCATCATCTTCCTGCCCTTATCCCACTCTAAGTGGGGTCGGCACAACATGTTATAAACATGCTGTCACATGATTTGGCTGCGTTTTTACGACCGGCCGCCTGCCTAACGTCAACTTACCTCAGTCGTATTTTACGACACCTCGGTAAGAAAGAGGGTGGTCTATTCTGCTAAACCGGATACCACACGGTGGGTACGATATACAAGTGTAAGTAAGGGAAATTTAATTTGCAAACTTCCGAGATTGACTTCAAGCAAAAACAATTTAATTATTATTTCAAAGGACAGACGTTCGCGAAATGAGTGCGTCAAAATTTTAGAACTTGTTATCGCTTCAGAAAGTATTTGTATATCAAAATTGTTCGCAAGTAATTTTCGCAAAACTGAAAAGAATTTTGCGGCGGAGATTACGTACACATGAGCTGTTTAACACTGGATTTGCAAATTGTTATAAAGTTTCATGAGTTTCATGTGGAACTTAAAACCATAAAGCCTTAAATAAAAGGTGAGCAAACGTTTTAATTTAACGGGCCAATTTAAATCTTTTATTACTTACTAATCTATACGCCGTGTGGTATCCGGCTGAATAGAATAGTACCACCCTCTTTTATTACCGAGGTGTCGTAAAAGGCGACTAAGGTAAGTTGACCCACCGTGTGGTATCCGGTTTAGTAGAATAGACCACCCTCTTTCTTACCGAGGTGTCGTAAAATACGACTATGGTAAGTTGAAGTCAGACAGGCGGCCGGTCGTAAAAACGCAGCCAAATCATGTGACAGCATGTTTATAACATGTTGTGCCGACCCCACTTACTGTGGGATAAGGGCAGGAGGATGCATTACTTACTAATCTATTCTAATATTATAAAGAGGAAAAATGTGTATGTATGTTTGTAATGTGTTCACACAAAAACTACTGGACCGTATTCAAAAATGTGCGCTTAAATCTTTAAAACTACGCAACAGATTTTGATGCGGTGTTTTTTTAATAGATAGAGTGATTAAAGAGGAAGGTTTATGTATAATGACATTTAATACGGAATAGAGAAATACTGTAATTTTTGAGGTTTCTAATGTGATGTCGTAAATAATTACATTTTTTCCGCTTACATGTCAAACGCAGGCTAAACCCTACGAGATTTATAAAAACAATGTACTAAGTATTTGTATACCTTGAAAAGTTCTACAAAAATCTCCGCGATAGTATATGTCTATCTCTTACGGATAAATTGAAATTCAAATTCAAAATATTCTTTATTCAAATAAACTTGTAAACAAGCTTTTGAATCGTCAACTCTACTGCCGGTTCGGAAAGCTGTTCCTACCGAGAAGAGCCAGCGAGAAACTCGGCGACTGCTCTTTTAAAAATACAATTATTAATACTAGTTACATTTAATCGTTTCTATCTTGTACAGGGTCGAACAATATCTATATTCACGCATTCTTATCGTCTAAATAATCCCCAACATTAGTAGACTTTCTGTATCAGACTGTCTCTTTAATAGTGTTTTAAACTGCTATAATGGCAAAGCTAAAAACAAAGGTGCCAAAGTGGTCGGCCTCCTCGTGGCGCACCCTGGGCAGGTCTTTGGAATTTGTACTCCTCAGTCTTGGCGAACGGACCACTGTGGGGTGGCCAATCCAGTTGTCCCTCTGATTAGCAGAGGGCAATCTGGATGGGCCGGGGACTCCAGGGGGAGGGGGTTCGGAGTCTCTTATGGATGACGGGTTCGGTTTGGCTTGCTTTAAGTCTGACTGGACATGGTTTCGGCCACCGACGGCAAGCCCGGAAACCCAGCAATGGGAACGGGGACCTTCGGGTTGCGAGGAAGAAAACCTCTATAAAAAATCACCCAGGGGGGGAACGGAAACGTCCTTCCGTGCGGCGAGCCGTTCTGGTCGTGTTTCATGGCCGGTAGGCTTTTGACTCTCAACTCGGGAGTCACGTCGGACGGAGGAAACCGTAATCCGTAAGTTATTGCGGAACCGGGGGCCGCTCCTCCTTTTTGGAGGTGGGGCTGCGAGGAAGAAAACCTCTATAAAAAATCACCCAGCGGGGACGGAAACGTCCTTCCGTGCGGCGAGTCGTTCTGGCCGTGTTTCATGGCCGGTAGGCTGTTGACTCTCAATTCGGGAGTCACGTCGGACGGAGTAAACCGTAATCCGTAAGTTATTGCGGAACCGGGGGCCGCTCCTCCTTTTTGGAGGTGGGGCTGCGAGGAAGAAAACCTCTATAAAAAATTACCCCAATCCCAGGTTAGGGGCCCACCAAGGGGATGAATGGCCGGAGGGTTATCCGGTAACTAGGGCCTCTCACACCGTAATCCGCAAGTTAATGCGGAACCGGGGGCCGCTCCTCCTTTGGGGGATGGGGCCGCGAGGAAGACAACCTCTATAAAAAATTACCCCAATCCTAAGGTCAAAGCCCGCCAAGAGGATGAATGGCCGGGGGGGATCCGGTCGTTAGGGCTTCTCAAACAAATCAAATGAAAGCAATGGACAAACGAACGGTAACGACTACCCAGGAGGGTCCCGGTTCATCCGGGGAATCCCTCACCGTGACCAGTGCTGCACTGCATTCAGTGCCGTGCAATACTGGCCTCGGTCGCCCCAACGTATCTGGGGGGGCAACCAGTGCTTTAGATTTAGAAGGAGGAATCAGCGGAATAGAAACCGGTACTGCTGGTGTTTCAGCCGATTCGGGAAAGGCGGTTCGACGCGACACCTTGCGAAGAACGAAAGAGAAGGGGGATAATACTCGTGATGCGAGTCACGATTCAGACAGGAGTAGGACTTCTGCTCCGAATAGTTCATGTGTCAGTATGGAAGACCTTACGCACATTGGATCGGGCAGTAAGTCCAAAAAACGGTTTTGGAGCAAGAACCCTGTGGATTCTGATGAGGAGGTAGAATCTAAGAAGGCCAATACTGAAACCCGGAAGAAAACGTATTTGCGAGGATCTCAGCATGGGCTTCGGGAAGCGCGAAATGCTTTAGGGCGTGCCGCACTTGTCGCGGACACTGATGATGAAGAAGACATCTCGCCCTGTGGCAGTTCCAAGCGAGCAACTGCAACACTGAACAAGACAGCTCTAGTTTTAAGATCTGGAGACAATATTAACATGGAGACGACAAGCTCATCACAGGCTTGTGATGAGCTGCTTAAGAACTTGGAGATGATGAAGGTGACGGTTGGCAAGTCAAAAAATTTAAATGGCAGATGCCGAGGTACGCTCAACCAGGTTGCCAAGAACATGGAGGAGATTGCAAGGATACTAGCAGGGCGAAAAGAGGCAGACGAGGTTAAAATCCTCAAAGCAGAGAATGCTCGGCTGGCACAGGTGGTGAATAATCTCTCTAGAGAAGTCGCCACCTTAAAAGAAATGATTCCACAGATCTCCTCCTCCCAAAGGTTGATGCAGGGAGAAGTCCCTATGGGAACTACGGGGGTAATGGCTCCAGAAAGACAGGCTGCGGGAAGTCTGACCATGGAAGAGGAGGTGGCCAGACTCCGCAATATGTTTACAGCCAGGTTGGAGGCCATGGAAAGTCGTCTTCCCCCTGAACATAGAATAAGACCACCACTGGCCTCAGATAAGTCTAAGGATAAGGGTAAGGCGGTATTAGACAAGGCTAAGAAGAGTTCTGCGGCTGCCTCAGAACAACCGCAAGGCCCTTCTGGGCCAAAGAAACCTGTAATTCGGGTGGTAGACCCAGCCTCTGTCACCAACGAGAGTCGCAGGCAACCGGAAAAGAAGAAGGGAAAGAAGAAGGCAAATGTTGCTGTCAAGGAGCCCCGACCCCTACCACCAGCCCCCGCTACTATGAGTGAGGGTTGGAATGTGGTAGCAAAGAGAGGCACTAAGAAGTCTGCGCCACCTGCGAAGGACCGGCCTGTGGTTAGCAATACTAAAACGCAGCCGAAATGGGTGGAGAGGAAACTCCGGGCTCCTCGATCGGCTGCAGTGGTGGTGACCCTTGACGTAGAGGACACTGACAAGGGCCTCACATATACGGAGATTCTAACCCGGGCTCGGAGATGCATCAAAATTGATGACCTGGGTCTGGGCAATAACATGCGCCTCAAAAGGGCTGCCACGGGGGCTCGACTTTTTGAAATATCCGGGCCCACAAAAATGGAAAAAGCGAGTACCTTTGCCAGTCGGCTCCGGGAATTCTTCGCTAATGAGCCGGCGGTGCGTGTTACCACGCCCACAAAATGTGCGGAGATGCGCATTGTGGGTCTGGATGACACTACCACAGAAGAGGATGTGGCCGTCGCGATCGCCCGCGTCGGAGAATGTTCTGTACAGGACGTTCAAACCGGGGCGATCCGCAGGATCGAAGGGGGACTGGGCTCCATCTGGCTCAAGATTCCTGTGGCGGCGGCAAAGAAGGAGGCGGCGGCGGGCAAAGTGCTGGTAGGCTGGGTGTCGGCTAGGGTTCAACTACTTGAGGCACGCCCACAGCGTTGTTACAGGTGCCTGGAAAAGGGGCACTTGAGAGTGGAATGCACATCGGCCATTGACCGCAGCGAGGAATGTTATCGCTGCGGTCAAAACGGGCACAAGGCTCAATCCTGCTCGGCAGCTCCACACTGTGGAAGCTGCGAACGGGCAGGATTGAAGGCTGACCACCGGGTAGGGAGTGGACAGTGCAAGGCACCGTCTACTCCTAGGAGGAGGGGAAGAAGGAGCGATGGCCTGAGGGTCCCCTCGCCGCCTGCCACCAACCCGGCTCAGGCTATGACGAGTCGCGTTAGGGAGGAATCTATGGAGGTCATCAGTTGGCCACATTGAGATTCCTTCAAGCGAATATCATGCGCTCCGGCAGAGCCCAGGATCTTATATTCCAGACTTTGGTGGAGCGCATGGTGCACGTGGCTGTGGTCTCCGAACCGCTCTTCATTCCGTCGGGTGAGGAATGGGTCGGAGACCGTAACGGGGATGTGGCCATCGCGTCCAGGGCTGCAGTTGGTTCCCCAGCTCTGGAACGCGTGGTGAGAGGGCGCGGGTACGTCTCCGCCAAGATTGGAGACGTATCCGTTATTGGGGCGTACTTTTCACCTAACAGGCCGTTCTCTGACTTCGAGCTTTTCATGGCTGAAGTCGGAGACTTGGTAAATAGGCTACGCCTCAGCAAGGTGATCCTGGCCGGAGACCTTAACGCCAAATCCGCCGCGTGGAGGTCTTCGGTCACGAATATCAGAGGGAGGTTCTTGGAGGGTTGGTTGGCCTCGGCTGGGATGGTCGTCATGAACCGGGGGACGGCTGACACATGCGTGCGTTGGAATGGCGGCTCCAAAGTTGACGTTACCTTTGTCGACGCCGCCATGTCACCATGTGTCAGGAATTGGGAGGTAATGGTGGATACGGAGTCACTCTCGGACCATCGATATATTTGGTTCGAGGTGTCCGCACACCATACTCCCACTTCCCCCCGGTCAAGAAGAGATAATGGCCCTCGGTGGTCCGTCAAGAAAATGGATCCCGAGTTTCTCGTCGAGGCCGCAATCGTCCAGGCGTGGGCCGCTGGGCCCACGGGTGGGGAGGTAGCCGCGGAGGTCGAGGACCTCCAGCGGCGGATGTCGCTCGTCTGCGACGCCAGCATGCCGAGGGTGCGTGGCACAGGGCCGGCATGTGGGGTGTACTGGTGGTCGGAGGAGCTGGCGCGGCTGCGCAAACAGTGCGTGTCCGTGCGCCGCCAGTACACTCATTACAGGCGTCGTAGACGACGCGACGTCGAGGAGGAGAGGCGACGTTACGAGGCCTATCGGACTGTCCGCACCTCCTTGCGGATGGCGATCGCCGATGCCAAGGACAGGGCCCACAAGGAGATGGCCGAAGAGCTCAGTCGGAACCCGTGGAGGAGGCCGTACATAGCGGCACGGAAGAAACTTCGTGCCCGCGCTCCCCCCCTCACCGAGAGCCTACGGCCGGATTTCCTTGAATCCGTTGTGGCAGCCCTGTTCCCGCAGGGGGCTGAGTTGGAACCGCCTCGAATGGCGCCTCTCGAGGAGGAGGAAGGCACTGGGTTGGGTGCGCCGGGGGTGTCAGAGTGGGAGTAAGCCGGGGCGGTGAGTCGCATGAAGGCGAAAAACACTGCCCCCGGCCCCGATGGTATCCCTGGGCACGCCTGGTCTCTTGTCCTGGGTCCGTTGGAGTCTAGACTCAGGGCGACGTTCAGTGCCTGCCTCGAGCAGGGCCTTTTTCCCCGTAGGTGGAAAACGGGGAGACTAGTCCTGCTCAGGAAGGAGGGAAGACCGGCCGATACACCCTCTGCGTATCGGCCCATTGTCTTGCTGGACGAAGCAGGGAAGCTGCTCGAACGCATAATAGCTTCCCGCATAGTCCAGCACCTCCGGGAAGTAGGGCCTGACCTCAGTTGCCTCCAGTGCGGATTCCGCCAGGGCAAGTCCACCCTCGACTGTATCGAGGGTGTGAGACTTCTGGCGGAGGAGGCAACATCCCGGCGCGAGGTGGTGTTGGCGGTGTCGTTGGACATCGCTAATGCATTCAACACCTTGCCCTGGGGAGTAATTAAGGAGGCCTTACGCTTCCATCGCATCCCCATGTACCTGCAGCGTGTGGTCAGTAACTACCTGGCCGACCGCGCTGTTAGGTACCCGACGGCTGGGGGTGGATGGAAGGAGCGGAGGATGTCGTGCGGTGTTCCACAGGGGTCGGTTCTTGGCCCCCTCCTGTGGAACATCGGCTACGACTGGGTGCTGCGCGGGCAAATGCTTCCGGGGGTGCGACTGTTCTGCTATGCAGACGACACCCTCGTGACTGCTCGCGCGAGCACCCACCGGGAAGCCCGAGTGCTGGCGACCGTGGCCACGGCTCACGTTGTGGCCCGGATTCGCCGGCTAGGACTGGGGGTGGCCTTGGAGAAATCCGAGGCCATTTGCTTCCACAGGCCTCGGATGGCGCCCCCAGTGGGCTCCCGGTTGGTGGTGGGCGGGACGTCCATCGAAATCTCGGGTACATTACAGTACCTGGGATTGCTCCTCGACAGCCGATGGACGTTCGAGGCCCACTTCCGGCGGCTCGCCCCTAAGTTAACGGCGACCGCCGGAGCCCTGAGCAGGCTCCTCCCGAATTTGGGAGGGCCTAATGCAGGCTGCCGGCGCCTATACGCCGGGGTGGTTCGGTCGATGGCCCTGTACGGCGCTCCCGTATGGGCGGGGCGGCTGACCGCGAGATCCTTGCCCCTGCTGCGCAGGGCGCAGAGGATCATGGCGGTCAGACTTGTGCGGGGCTACCGGACCATCTCCGGCGAGGCGGCCTGCGCCTTGGCCGGGTCCCCTCCATGGGACCTAGAGGCTGAGGTGCTAGCTCAGGCCTACCGCCGTAGAGTCGACACCCGTTTACCAGGGGGAGACTTAGCGGCGGTAGAGGTGGATTGGCGGAGGGCAGCTCAGGAAGAGCTCCTCCGCCAATGGAGGCGGCGGCTTGAATCGCCCAGTGCAGGAGCCTGGACGATTTCAGCCATCCAGCCTATTCTCCAGGGCTGGGTCGCCAGGAGGCATGGGGTCCTCACCTTCCGCCTGACACAGGTGCTTTCCGGACATGGTTGTTTCGGGTGGTATCTGTGGAGGGTGGCCCAGCGCGAAGCGACTGGTGAGTGCCACGAGTGCGGCGCCGATTTTGACACGGCGCTGCACACGCTCGCAGACTGTCCAGCTTGGGCGGTTCAGCGAGCGGAACTCGTGGCACAGGTGGGGCACGATCTCTCCCTGCCCACTGTGGTTCGCGCCATGGTGGACAGGGAGCGATCGTGGGCAGCGATGGCCTCCTTCTGCGAGGACGTTATCTCGCGGAAGGAGGCGGCGGGGCGGATCCGGGAAGTCGAGTCCTTGGATCCAATCCGCCGCAGGCGAGCGGGGCACAGGCGACTCGCCAAAGTCCGTCGCATGCCGCCCTAACTGGGACCTCCGAGCGATCCGAACGGGGTTTATCGGACGCTCGCTGGAGTTAGGTCCCCGAGGCGTTCGATGCATCTGGTGCTCCCGATGCATCGTCCAGCGGAGGGAGGGGCCACTTTCAGAGAGGCCCCGACCCAGAGATGGCGCACTCTGGGCTACAGAGTTGCTGCTGGCGGGGATGGGGGGCAATGTCTTCATGGGTACCCTATCCCCGCCACCAGCAGCTTAGTGGAGCACACAGGTTATTTTAGTCGGTGCGAGTCCGACATAACCGTCGCCTGTCCCCGTCGGGCGGCGGTACCCATAAGGGGTTTTTTCAAAAACTCAAAAACAATAGTATTTTTTTTCATTCTCATTTTACGAAAAATAATGCCTTATTATCGAAGCAATTTTAAAAACTACAGCATTAATTCTTATCTAATTAAGTACCTTAAATATATTGTTGATTTAATATAGATCAATATGGCCGTTTACAGCATATAATTTAAACGAACATTTTCGAAGATATTACAGATTTAAGATGCCGCGAGGAGGCCGCCCATAGATAATACACTATATGAGGCCGCCCTTCGCCCTATAGCACTTCGAATTAAGCAGCGATCGGAAGCGTTTGTTTTTCACAAAGCTTTTGTGAAAAACAAACGCTTCCGATCGCCAACTTTTGTGAAAGTTATACATAAAGATATTCTATAATTTATTATTTGTAAAAATAAAGAACATAGGGAAAAATGTAAAAAGTAAATAAGTAAAAATGTAGTATATGAATTTAAATATTCCAAATATAGCAGCAAATCTTCATGGTATAAGGAGAGGGGAATTGTTTTACTCAACACGTACGGGCCACGGGGAGTAAAGAATAAATTAAAAGTACTGGATCAATTTTAATCTTTTTTTTTAATCGAGTGACATAGGCTAATTATTGTAAACCCGTGAAAAGCAGGGGCAAGCCGCTAGTTTTCAATATTTCTGATAACATTTTAAAGTTATTGAAAGTACAATAACATTGAAAATGAAAGTTTCGTTTCGATTTAATTGACCTGAGAAATGCCGGATTTAGCGCACCCGCGATATACTGAAAAGCGAAGCGTTTTTATTTTTAATTGACAAAAATATTGTATGAAATATGGAAAACGTATTTTTGTGTATTTATGTATATTATATACATAAAAATCTCTATTTTCATTGATCATGGAGTGAATGGAACAATTTGACTCATTCTTTTTGCTGTTAATTATTTGCTGTTAATTGTCTGTAGAAGGTTCAATTTTCGCACATAATAAACATATGTAACGAGACCATTTATTAATCCTTCGCCGCTGGCCTATTTCTTAATTATACCGCTGCCTTTGAGTTTACCGTCGACCATTCCGCGAAACCTTATCGCCGCTTTCTAGCCTGCCATCTGCTCAACAGTGCATTCTTATCTCCGCCTTTGTGATTGCCGCCTAAGCACCTTTATAGAAGCCGAAGAATGGGGATAGACCACTCATTCCATCGATCGCCGCCGTAGCGTGCGGATGTCTCGGTCGAGCGCAATCCGGTTGCCGCTCCCCCCGCCTGACTCACGCCCCTGCCGCGTTAGATAGTGAAAGTGCCCAAGGACTCTGGACTGTTAGTGTCGTTCGTTCCTGTGCAAGTGGATTGTGTTAGTGCTATTGTGAATCGATTAGGTAGTGTGGTGCTTCACGCATAACACTTGCCGTAGGTGGTTCCGTCCGTGCGTAAGTACACTAATTTTTAATTTAGGTACTCACCTCTTTCCCCCGAAGGGAGAGAGACTAAGACCTAGATTTTTTCTTAGGTACACACCTCCCTGCCCTCCGGCAGGGAGGCCACCCCCACACTAGCGGGCCAATATGGCCCCAACCCTGCGCCCCACGGGGCAACCGTTACTGGACGCAATTTTCGCGTTCCTCCAGGCGCACCACCCCGCCATTTTGCAGGAACTCGCCAAAGCCCTCCCGCCCTCTCAGGGCCAGAGTGGCATCCCGGTGGTACCTTCTCCCCCCTCTGCAGAGAAGGCCAAAGCTCGTTCCCGCTCCGTGTCTCCTGGCATGGAAGTAGAGGAAGCATCCGACTCGGAATCCGAGACTCCCTCAGAGTCCGGTGAGGAAGCCGAAGCATCCGATGCTTCGCAGTCCCCGTCCCCGTCCCCGTCCCCCTCGGCGTCATCCGCCTCAGACGAGGACGACGGCTTCACCGCCGTCCTATCAAAGAGCCAGAAGCGAAAGCTGAAGGCTCCCAAGACCGTCCCGCCCAAAAGGGCCACCAACGACGCAGGTGCACCTGCCCCGCGCCCCATCCCCAAATCCCAGCCTGCCTCACAGGCCAATACAAAACAGACTGACTCCCCACAAGACTCGCCTATGACGGAGAGGAAGGAGAAGGTGCCGCCCCTATTTGTTAGGGAAAAAGACGCGTGGAACCGACTAATCCCGCGCATGGACAGTTCGTCCATCCCATTTACTTCTGCCCGGTCCACTAGCCAGGGCATAATGGTACAATGTCCGTCTTCAACGGACCACCGTCGCCTCACGACACTCTTGGATGCCGAAAAGATCGGCTACCACACATACGCCCTTGAAGACGAGCGCGAACTTCGCGTCGTCATCCGCGGGCTCCCCGTAGAGATAGATTGCGACCTTATTAAGAAGGACCTCCTCAGCCAGGGCCTTCCCGTAAGACAGGTACACCGCATGTACCATCACAGAACCAAAGTTCCTTATGAACTTTGTCTCGCGGTCCTCGACCTCAGTCCTGAAGGCAAACGTGTCTTCAACGTCCAAACAATATGCAGACTGTCGGGTCTGCGTATAGAAACGCCGCGTACGCGTGGGGTAATGGGGCAGTGCCATCGCTGCCAACTTTACGGCCACTCGCAGCGCAACTGCACCGCACGACCTAGGTGCGTCAAGTGCCTGGGCGATCACGGCACTGCCGATTGCCCCAGAACGGTTCCGTCCGAGGAACCTCCCAGCTGTGTCCTCTGCAGGACCCAAGGGCACCCCGCGAGCTATCGCGGCTGCCCGAAAGTCCCGCTTAGGGCAAAACGAGGGGGCAGAAGGGCCACCCGTAAAAAGGCGGACCGTACCGCCCCCAAACCAGCTGAGAGGTTCGTCCCCGCGCCTCTCCCCACCTCAAACCCCTGGCACAGGAAACCGGCATCCGAGCCGGCTGTGTCAGCAAAACCGGCTCAAGAGACGGTAGCGAAACCCGCTGCCGCCATCGTGAGCTCCAATATAAGAGCTGCCGCTCCTAAAGCGACAGCCGCCCCTCCGGCAACGAGTTTCATTGACGACATGAAACTCGTTTGCGATATAGTGACCAAAATTGACACTACGGAGCTGTCAATTTTGGCAAACAAGCTGAGGAGTAATCCTCAAAACAGATTAATGGCCTTGCTCGAACACTCTAGTTTGGTGCAGGCCATCTCTAGGCTTTAAGCTTAAACCCTCACTGGGTAGGGCCACAACACGCAGGGCGTACAACGCAGACGGGCTTATCAGACACATGGACGAAGTCCGCGATTTCGTAGTTGCACACGATATTGATATTCTTCTAATACAAGAATCCTTCTTAAAACCCCAATTTCGCAATCCCAATATCGCGAATTACAGTTTGATTAGAAATGACCGTCTGTCATCCAAAAAAGGCGGCACGCTCATTTACTACAAAAGAGCCCTCCTATGCTCCCCCCTTGATTCCCCAAAGCTCACTAACATGGAGGCTTCAGTCTGTCAGGTGGGTATGACCGGCCATCAGTCGATCATACTAGCATCAGTATACCTCAGTCCGACCAAACGGGTACTCGAAAGAGACGTCCGCACTCTTCTCGCACTAGGCGACTCTGTAATACTGGCCGGAGACTTCAACTCCAAACATGGCCAATGGAACTCTCGCCGAACCAACCGGAACGGCACAATACTCCAAGGCCTCAACGGCCTTCCAAACCTCGCTTTTGAGGTGATAGCCCCTAACGAGCCCACCAGATACCCGCCTAACGGGGATCCAAACAGAGCAGATGTGCTAGATATATACATTTTCAAAAATGTAGCTCTCCAGTTACATTCTATAGAAGTCCTGCATGAATTAGACTCGGACCACCGTCCGGTTCTAATCCAGTTAGGGCAAACTACCTCCACGACCCGTCCCACGAAAACGATAATCGACTGGAGTAAATTAGGCGGGAAACTCCAGTCCCTAAACTCAGACCACCTAGATCAAATTCCTGACAAGATAGACTCCATAGATAGTGCCAAGTTCGCTGTTACCCACCTTACAAAACATATAACAGACTCACTCGAGCGTTGCTCTAAGGAAGTCCCCGACGACCGCGGTCGTGGGAGACTACCGGACGACCTGCGCGACCTACTTAGACGTAAACGTGCCACCACTAGGGCCCATGACGCATACCCGACAGACGATAACCGGAGAACACTCCGGCGACTTCAAAGAGAGGTTAGAGAAAAACTCAGCCTCAACCGTCAGTCCGCCTGGGACAACAAACTCTCAGAGATCTCGCCGAGTCACCTGGCTTTCTGGAAACTGGCGAAATCCCTGAGAGGAGACCAGTGTGCAGCTACACCTCCATTGTTACGTTTAAACCGTCCGGTCGCTTTTGACGACATCGATAAGGCCGAATGCTTGGCTGACAGTCTTGAGGGACAATGTACAAACAATCCCAGTCATCCCGAACACGCCGAATTCCACTCGGAAGTGGAAATGGCGGCGGCTAGGATATCCGCGAAGGCTCCCGAAAGCGAGCCACTCACTCCCACCACCGGAGAGGAAGTCCGTTCCATTATCCAAAACCTGAAGACCCGCAAGTCCCCAGGCCCCGACTCCATATCCAACAAAGCACTCAAGTGCCTCCCTGACCAACTGATAAACCTATTAGTATTGATTTTCAATGCCCTCCTGTTAGGTTGCTCCTTCCCCGACGAATGGAAGGAAGCAATAGTAATAGGTATTCGAAAACCGGGAAAACCCAGTAATCTCCCGAGCAGCTATCGACCCATCAGTCTGCTCAACAGCTTAGGGAAAGTCTACGAGCGAGTAATCCTCGCTAGACTCATAACGTTCATGGAGTCGATGAAGCTCATACCGGATGAGCAATTCGGCTTCCGCGCCAAACACACCGCGGTACAACAAGTACACCGACTTACCGAAGCCGTCCTAAATGGCTTTGGCAAAAAACGGTACACCGGTACTGTCTTCTTCGATGTCGCCAAAGCCTTCGATAAGGTATGGCATGCGGGTTTAATATACAAACTCGCGAACCTAGGAATCCCCGATAGACTCATTCTTATCATTCGCGATTATCTTACAAATCGCTCATTTAGATATCGTATTGATGGTGCGCTCTCCTCAAGACGCACCTTACGCGCCGGAGTCCCCCAAGGTTCGGTACTCGCACCGTTCCTCTACTCGCTCTATACGAGTGACATCCCACGATTCTCCACTAAAACCAGTGCAGTCACCCACTTAGCCATGTTCGCGGACGATACCGCAATTTATACGACCTGTAGAGATCCCATTACTATAAATGATAGGCTCCAAAGAGCAACCAACCAGCTCGGAAGCTGGTTCCGCCGGTGGAGAATCGAAATTAATCCCGATAAAAGCGCAGCAATGTTCTTTGCGAGATCTAGGAGAGCCATGGACTTCATCCGGACGCCCCCTAGAGTCTCCATTTACAACAAATACATAGATTGGCAAAAGGAAGTCAAATACTTAGGTGTCATCCTCGAACCTACCCTATCCTTTATCCGACACATCCGCGTTGTCCGTAACCGGGCAGCGTTCGCCTTGGGACGCCTCCACCCGATACTGTGCAAGGCAAGTAAACTGTCACTCCGCAACAAAGTGACACTTTACAAGACTTGCATCAGACCCATTATGACCTATGCGAGCGTCGCGTTCGCGCATGTTCCGAAATCACGACTGTGTCCGTTGCAGACACTTCAAAATCGATTCATGCGTACAGCCACTGGCTGTCCGTGGTTCGTGCGCAACGTGAACCTCCATAGAGATCTCGACCTACCTACGATAGCCGATCTTTTCAGACGATTCTCGACGACTTACTTCGAGAAAGCGTCCATCCACCCAAACCCCCTTATAGTGGCCGCGTCCAACTATAAGGTGTTCAGGCACCCCAATAAGATTCACAGGCGCCCGAAGAGCGTCCTTAACGACCCCGACGATGCTATAACAGCATCCAACAAGATATTCACACTACATTCACACAAACAGCGTCTTCGCCGGCGAAGACGAGGTCCCCGCTTGCTTGTGTCAAGCGGCCGCAGCCCTCTGCCGCGGCCGCCGTGACGCAGACTTCTTCCAAGTCATTTATTAGATGCAGCCCTCCAAAAACGCGCCGCCTTAAGCCGAGGTTCGGTCTCGCAGGAGACACCCTTAAGGCGACGCCCCCTGTAGGGCGGGTGCTTGTAATGCACCCGCTTGTATTATCCATCTCTTCTCGGCGATGCTTCTGCGCTCGCCCGTCTTATCGGTGACGCTGTCAAAGCTATTAGGGCTAACAGCATTAGTCATATTCGAAAAAAAAAAAAAAAAAAAAAAAAAAAAAGATAGACCACTGACACATTACTCGACAGTGCGCCGCGAACCATCATAGAACGAGGTCCACACTATCTACTCTCCGCGCTTATAACTATTGTAACTAACTTGCATTGTGAATAAAGTCGTTTTCAACACAGACCCGAACATTTCTTTGTAAGTGTTGCTCTACCCACGTGAGGCCCTTACAAGTGGCGCTTTACAACATTAGACCCCTTACAAGTGGCGTCCCGACGTGGAGCTGCCTTACACATATCTTTTTTTTAAACAGGAAAAAACTCCTTAGTTATAATTGAAAAATGAACGAAATTGGCCGGTACCCGAATTTTAACAGAGATGGTGGATGGACACTACCTCCGGCGTGGAAACCGATTTTTGACACTACCGGTTCATATGAAGACCGCTTTGAACCCGACACCGTAAGCGTTTCGTGCACAAACTTCATCTGGGCATGCGATGACGAAGACCAGAGCGACAGGGAACACTTGGAAGAGGCGCGGCCACCGCCGCCACCGTGTCCCCTCGCACCCCCGCCACCCACGAGTCGCGCCCAGCGAGCTGCGGGACGCAGTTCCCGCCGCGATTACGTCGTGTAAAGAGCTCATGAATAAGTGCCCCGGATGGGTTCGAAACTAGTCGGGCTAACCCGATAGAATAAGACATGAGTATAGCCGGTTCTATACAATAACTATGAATACTACTCACGATAGTTTAAATTTAAAAAAACTTCTTATGGATACCGCCCCACGTGGACAGACGACGGATATGTTGGACTCGCACCGACTAAAATAACCTGTGTGCTTCACCACGCTGCTGGTGGCGGGGATAGGGACCTATGAAGACATTGCCCCATCCCCGCCAGCAGCAACTCTGTACCCCAGAGTGCACCACCTCTAGGTTGAGGCCTCTCTTAAAGTGGCCCCTCCCTCCGCTGGACGATGCATCGGGAACACCAAATGCATCGAACGCCTTGGGGACCTTATAGGGTGGGCGTCGGATTAAACCCCGCTCGGAGCGCACGGAAAAGTCCCCGTTAGGTCGACACGCGATGGTCATGAGCGAGTCGCCTGCGCCCGGCTGGCCTGCGGCGGATCGGATCCAAGGACTCGACTTCCTGGATCCGCTCTACCGCCTCCTTCCGCGAGATAACATCCTCGCAGAAGGAGGCCATCGCTGCCCACGATCGCTCCCTGTCCACCATGGCGCGAACCACGGTGGGTAGGAAGAGATCGTGCCCCACCTGTGCCACGAGTTCCGCCAGCTGAACCGCCCAAACTGGGCAGTGCGCGAGTGTGTGCAACGCCGATAATATACATATCTTTGTCTTAATACTAATTAACTAATTATAGCCGCGGATAGCACCACGGGGATCTAGTTTTATGTATTTGTGAAATCGCTTTCGCTTATGTAATATACCCGTACCTTTCACCCGGGCCTCAGTATCTGGTTAAGTTTGGACCGTAAACTTGTGACAAGTATCTTTCATTACACATTCATTCATCGTGTATCTTGGGGATTCTTGGGGTTAGAACAGTAAATTCTTGGGTCCAGAGGCGAGATTGAAAACCGAATTGCCTATTAGAAAGTTATATTTAATGCATTATGTATAGCATAGTTATCCGCTGTATAGTTTCTGGCTGGAATAGAATAGACCACCCTCAGTTCTTACTGAGGTGTCCTAAAAGGCGACTTAGGTAGTCGACCTAATAGTTATAACAATAATAAATGAATTTGAATTTGAATTTGACCCGCCGTGTTGTATTCGGCTTAGTAGAATCCAACATCATTTCTCACCGAGGTGTGCTAAAAGGCGACTAAGGCAGTCGACCCGCCGTGGGGTTTTCCTGACAACAAAAAAAAAGGCAACCTGCCGTGTGGTATCCGGCTTAATAGAATAGACCACCCTCATTTCTTACCGAGGTGTCGCAAAAAGGCGGCTATTGTAGGTGCCGTGTGGTATTCGGCTGAGTAGAATAGACGACCCGACGAATATCTTACCGATGTGTCGTAAAATTTGCGTGTGTGTGATAAAACATGTAATTTCACTTACATGTTTTTTATTGATTTATTACATTATGTACCACAACGTACTAGGAACACCTGATTCCGCACTCAAAACTAGATGGCGCCATTCGAAGTTTGCTCCGCGCTATAGAAGTGCTTTCGTAGTAATATAAGAAGTCCCTATATATTATGTTATGAGATAAACATTGATATCAGATCCTAGGGCTCTAAAGTGCATCCTACTGGAACACTACGCCTCAGCGCGTCTGAGACGGTGCATCCTCCATACGGCACATCCACACTCGGAATGCAGTGAGGGACCCGTCGTCTGTCCGCGATGCTCTCCGTACTCGTCCTTAGTACGCATGCTCTCCAGTGACAGTGCGTGTGTCTGAGTCGGCGTATTACAATTATTAATTAATTACTCTTATATTTTTGGTCTGAAAATAATAAAAAGTGAAATTTCAGGATAGTGTTTTAATTTTAAAAGCAAGTTGATTAATACCAGAGCCTTCAAGTTTTATTACTACGATCTGCACATGTGCCCAGCTGCAAGCGCAATTTCCGATTCTAAACTTGTCCAATTAACAATTATTCTACATTTATCGTCGAATTTTGCATGTATTGCGGAATTATGCGCTATTTTATTGCATTTAGCTAACGCAGGTGCACTTGAGGATTTTATAAAAAAGGTAAACTTAGTCGACCTTTACGGCTCCTCGGTAAAAAATGACGTTGGTCTATTCTATTAGCCGGATACCATACGGCGGGTAAACTTGCTCTAGTCGCATTTTACGGCTCCTCGGTAATAAATGAGATTAATCTATTCTACTCAGCCAGATATCACACGCGGGTCAACTTGCTTTAGTAGCCTTTTACGATACCTCGGTAAGAAATGAGGATGTTCTATTCTTTCAGCCGGATATCACAAGCCGGATCGACTTACAATAGTCACCTTTTACAACACATCGGTAAAAGAAATAAGGCTGGACTTTTCTATCATCCGGATACCACACGGCATGTGTAAAAAAGAACAATATATCAAACGTCCCCAAGATAAATTTAAATTCACTTAACGTTAGTCTCTTGAGTTAACACAGTCGTGAGCTGAATCCAGTTTTAGTTTACTCAACACAACCCCACGAGCACTGTACTGTTTACAGTATGTAAACACCGAGGGGTAGAACCAAAACAGTGTCACCCAATATTCAAATACGGTATTCAAATCGACATCGGGTTGATCTTTCGAACGATGTTGTTAAGTAAACTAAATGCACTTGGTTCAGTTGATTCACACGTCTAGGGAATTTGTAGAGCGCTAGGAACGTTTTCAGTTACTATTTAGTTAAACGAATAAAATTAGGAACAACAAGTGACTGAGAATGGATAAAATACATAACAATAAATTCTAATTCTAAAATCTTCACTAGGATAGAAGTAATAATAAAATTATTTTGCCATAATCCGCGATGAAGTAATAGAAATTATATATAATGCTAAATGTAGAGTGGATAATCCGTTTTCATACATGATACATGTAAGATTCGTAAAAATGCATGCACAAACGTCCACCACCGCCATACACCATACACCACAATACACAAGGACTACACTCGTTCAATAAACAATGGTCCCGCAACTGAAGCATCATCAGGAGATAAAGTCCACGACAAAATCGCAAAGTCACATCGCACACCACCTACTACCTACCACCTACTACCATATACCACACGGCATGTGTAAAAAAGAACAATATATTTTCAAACGTCCCTAAGATACATTTAAATTCACTTAACGTTAGTCTCTTGAGTTAACGCAGTCGTGAGCTGAATCCAGTTTTAGTTTACTCAACACAACCCCACGAGCACTGTACCGTTTACAGTATGTAAACACCGAGGGGTAGAACCAAAACAGCGTCATCCAATATTCAAATACGGTATTCAAATCTAAATAGGGTTGATCTTTCGAACGATGTTGTTAAGTAAACTAAATGCACTTGGTTCAGTTGATTCACACGTCTAGGGAATTTGTAGAGCGTTAGGAGCGTTTTCAGTTACTATTTAGTTAAACGAATAAAATTAAGAACAACAGGCGACTAAGAATTAATAAAATAAATAACAATCTAACACTCTAAGTAGGGTCGGCACAAGATGCTATGAACATGTTTCGCATGATTTGTCTGGGTATTTTACGATCGCCCGCCTACTTGGCGTTAACTTACCTTAGTCGTATTTTACGACCTGGGTAAAAAATGAGGGTGGTCTTATTCTACACATCCGCATACAACACAGCGGGTCGACTTACTTTAGTCACCTTTACGACACCTCGGTAAAAAAATTAAGGGAGTATATCCTATCAGCCGAATACCACACGGCATTTGTAAAAAAGGACAATATATTTTCGAACGTCCCAAAAATACATTTAAATTCACTTAACGTTAGTCTCTTGAGTTAACACAGTCGTGAGCTGAATCCAGTTTTAGTTTACTCAAGACAATCCCACGAGTACTGTACTGTTTACAGTATGTAAACACCGAGGGATAGAACCAAAACAGTGTCATCCAATATTCAAATACGGTATTCAAATCGACATCGGGTTGATCTTTCGAACGATGTTGTTAAGTAAACTAAATGCACTTGGTTCAGTTGATTCACACGTCTAGGGAATTTGTAGAGCGCTAGGAGCGTTTTCAGTTACTATTTAGTTAAACGAATAAAATTAGGAACAACAAGTGACTGAGAATGGATAAAATACATAACAATAAATTCTAATTCTAAAATCTTCACTAGGATAGAAGTAATAATAAAATTATTTTGCCATAATCCGCGATGAAGTAATAGAAAATATATATAATGGTAAATGTAGAGTAGATAATCCGTTTTCATACATGTTACATGTAAGATTTGTAAAAATGCATGCACAAACGTCCACCACCGCAATACACCATACACCACAATACACAAGGACTACACTCGTTCAATAAACAATGGTCCCGCAACTGAAGCATCATCAGGAGATAAAGTCCACGACAAAATCGCAAAGCCACAACCCACACCACCTACTACCTACCACCTACTACCACATACGACATGGCATGTGTAAAAAAGAACAATATATTATCAAACGTCCCTAAGATAAATTTAAATTCACTTAACGTTAGTCTACCTATTGAGTTAGCACAGTCAAATTCAAATTCAAATTCAAAATATTCTTTATTCAAATAAACTTGTAAACAAGTGCTTTTGAATCGTCAACTCTACTGCTGGTTCGGAAAGCTGTTCCTACCGAGAAGAGCCAGCAAGAAACTCGGCGGTTGCTCTTTTAAAAATATAATTCTTAATGTTATTTACATTAAGTAGTTACTGTCTTGTACAGGTTCAAAGTGAGCTATATCCACACATTCTTATCTTCCAAATAATCTTCAAGAGTACAGTAGGCTTTCTGTATCAGCCTCTTTTTTTTTACACATATTACAAAATGCCGCCAACACTACAAGTAGTGTAGAATGTGTGTAGTGCTTAAGTAAACAAAGGTTTTTAGAATTAGGAGTTACTTTGCAGAGGTCCCAATATCGCACAAAGCCGACAGGTTATTTAAACGCTTTCGATTTCCAGCAAAGACAAATTTCTTACCCTTAGTATTAAAGTGACCTAATCCAAAATAGGCCTAATTGAGTTAGCTACATTATAACCCTTATTTCAATGGCATCTGTGACATAACGCTACTTACTATTAAAATGAGTGTTGTTGTTTACAAGTTATTGGTATCACTCACGAGTTTGTTGGCCAATTTGCCACTAATTCAACTAACTTTTTGAATTAGGTCACTTTAATACTAAACGTGTGATTTATTTTATTTTTTTATTTGGAAGAATGAAGAGCTTAAGCTTATTTATACCTTTCCACATATAAATCAAATATACAAACAAAATCAAAATAGAACAAAAAACGAAGTATGGGTATAGAGTCAAACCACATTCTAGAAATTCTCATATTCTCACACGTGCATTGTCAAAAAAATCAAAAATCAAAAAATATTTATTTCCATAACAACGCCGTGTGGTATCCGGCTGAATAGAATAGTACCACCCTCATTTCTTACCGAGGTGTCGTAAAAGGCGACTAAGGTAAGTTGACCCACCGTGTGGTATCCGGTTGAGTAAAATAGACCACCCTCTTTCTTACCGAGGAGTCGTAAAATACGACTAAGGTATGTTGACGTCAGGCAGGCGGCCGGTCGTAAAATACGTAGCCAAATCATATGACAACATGTTTGTAACATGTTGTGCCGACCCCACTTAGAGTGGGATAAGGGCAGGACATAACAAAAAATTTATTTCCATAACTAATTTTCACAAATTATAAACAGGGACCTGGGAATCTGGGACCATCCTAGTAAGTTACTAGTATTTCTACTAGTACTTGTGACAGGAGGCCCCCGGTCTTCCATTCCATTACATACATAAGGGGAAATATGTTGGTAAGTCCGTGCGTGTGCGAGCTTGTGGATGTGTGTAGTGTGTGTGAGTGTGATGTGTGACTGAAGTGTTTGCGAGTGTAGTGTTGCGTATGATTACGTGTGTGTGAGTGTGTGTATGCATGTGTGCATGAATGGGTGAATGAGATTTATATTAATGCTTCTGTCTCATCATAATTTAAATCAAGTAGCCATTTTAACAAGAGTTCAAACCATTGTAAATATAAATGTTAACTGCAGTCAGCTACGCATCCAGCTGCAACGATTATCTTGTAACCATCAAATTGTAATAATTTTTTTAAAAGATTAGCCGCCGAGTTTCTTGCTGATTCTTCTCGGTAGGAGCAAACTTCCGAATCAGTGGTAGCTTCTTTAAAACATTTGAAGATTCAAAAGTACTGTAAACAGTCCATTTGAATAAAGAATATTTTGAATTTGAATTTGAATTTAAGATATAATTTGCCAAAGTTTCATTTGCACCATAAAAAAGCATGTCAACAAACAATGGAAGCACTTTATGTTTGAATAATTTTTATTTCCGCCCATGACTCGTGCGATCCGCGAATTCCTTCCCCAAAGAAGCTATCTAATGGTATACCATCATTAATCAATCTATAAGAAAACCTTGGACTTCAGTGCCCTTGAGATATCCATTTTTTACGATAACTAACAACAAACTGTTATACAAGCTGAACAAATGATCGCACTAACATTATTAAGGCAATTTATCGCATTACATTATTTATAACAACGAGAACAAATTTGTAACTTTATTGTATACCAGGAGTCCGCCCCAGATTCGCACGGGTAAAAAGCATATAGCCTATGTCACTCAGTAATCACAGTATTTCTCTACTCCATTTTGAATTTTATTATACATATGAACCTTCCTCTTCAATCTAAGTTGACACACCGTGTGGTATCAAGCTAAGTAGAATAGAACACACTCTTTCTCACAGAGGTGTCATAAAAGGCGACTAAAGTAAGTTGATCCGCCGTTTAGTATCCGGCTGAGTAGAAAAGACAATCTTCTTTCTTACCAAGGTGTTGCAAAAGCCGACTAAGGTAAGTCTATGTCAGGCAGGCGGCAGGTCATAAAAACGCAGCCAAATCATGTTACAGCATGTTTATAACACGTTGTGCCGACCCCACTTAGAGTGGGATAAGGGCAGGAAGATGATGATGTATACCAGGAGTCCGCCCCAGCTTCGCACGGCTAAAAAGCATATAGCCTATGTCACTCAGTAATCACAGTATTTCTCTACTCCATTTTGAATTTTATTATACATATAAACCTTCCTCTTCAATCACTCTATATAATTAAACCGCATCATAGTCTTTTGCGTAGTTTTAAAGATTTAAGCAAACATAGAGATATAAGGACAGACAGAGAAAGCGACTTTGTTTTATACTATGTGGTAACGTTTATAGCTACTACTATTTTGATAATTGTCAATTTTTTACTATACTTACCCAAAGACTAAATTACGTTTAGCTGTCATTTATGTTTTGTTTTTCCGTGTCATAGTCGTTTTTGTTGTACCACGTTTTATAGTGACTTGACGGGATAAAATAAATGCGGTCGAACGGGATAAAAAGTATCCTATGTCCGTCTCCTGGTTCTAAGCAACCTCTCCACCAATTTTCAGCCGAATTGGTTCATCCGTTCTTGAGTTATAAATAGTGTAACTAAGACCAACTTTCCTTTATATATATAGATAGCAATTGCCAGTGGAAAGATTAAAACCGTAATATAGTCGTTTGATAAATATAAAAATGGTTAAAGAGGGTTAACCTTAAAAACTATGCTTTCGCGGACATTTATTTGCAACTTTGAGAGGAGAAGAATTTTGTAGTACATGATTTTTGAATAACTATCACCATTTACTCAGCGCACGCAAGGAAAACTTTAAATTTTGCTGTTTTCGTTTTTTTTGCTGCTCCTCTCCTATTCATATTGGCGTGATGTTATATAGCCTATAGCCTTCCTCGATAAATGGACTATCTTACACTCAAAGAATTTTTCAAATCGATCCAGTAGTTAGTTGAGATTAGCGCGTTCAAACAAACAAACAAACAAACAAACAAACAAACAAACAAACAAACAAACAAACAAACAAACAAACAAACAAACAAACAAACAAACAAACAAACAAACAAACAAACAAACAAACAAACAAAGAAACTCTTTAGCTTTATATATTAGTATAGATTTCTGCCAAAGTAATAGTAAAATAAAATTATTTTGCTATAATCCGCGATAAAGTAAATAGAACAATTATATGCTAAATGTAGAGTAGACTATCCGTTTTCATACCCGATACTACAGGATTCATAAAAACATATGCACAAACCTCCACCACCGCCAAAACAATACACAAGCACAACACACGTACACTATCACAAACTCAACAATCGTTTCGCCCCGCAACCATAAGATCATCAGGAAATAGACTCCATGACAACGATTGACAAGCTTCTTACAAGAGTTCGAAAGCAAAATAAATGGTGGTGGTTGAACTAATTACTATGTAACTGCGAAATAAATGCGAAAGTTTGTGAGTTTAGATGTATGTTTGTTACGGTTTGTACGGTTACGGTGAATCCGCTGAACCTATATCGATGAAATTTGGCACAATTATTCTTTATACACCGTATTAACATATAGGCTACAGAAATCCTGTTAATTCTACAAGAATAGGATGACATTGAAAAGCGCCATCTATTATCGACCTAACACACGAAAACAGTCCATGCGAACGAAGTCGCGGTTAAAAGCTAATATACAATAAGTTTTTTTTTTGACAATTAAAACAAGTTTGGAGTATAAAGAATTTAACGTTTATTTAGTGTAAATTTAATTCAGAAAACGATTTATTTCACTTGGCGAGTATCATCGGGATTTCGGAGGCGTAGCTGTAATATATTTTATCTGTTGCACTCCGATGGGCAGGGAATAGATAAGAAATTGGTACAGAAACCAGCATCACTGAATTTATGGTTCTTTATTTTTAGAAGCCTTAGAAGATTAAATTAAGCCGTGTGGTATTCGGCTGAGTAGAATAGACTACCCTCCTTTCTTGCCGAGGAGTTGCAAAAGGCGTCTAAGGTAAGTTGACACACCGTGTTTTATCAAGTGTTCTAAGTAGAATAGAACACCCTCTTTCTCACCGAGGTGTCATAAAAGGCGACTAAAGTAAATTGATCCGCCGTTTAGTATCCGGCTGAGTAGAATAGACAACCTTCTTTCTTACCAAAGTGTTGCAAAAGCCGACTAAGGTAAGTCTATGTCAGGCAGGCGGCCGGTCATAAAATAACTAGCCAAATTATTTGACTTGTTTATAGCATGTGCGCCGACCCCACTTAGAGTGGTATAAGGGCAGGAGGATGATGATAGAAGAGTATTTATTTATCTATACTTATAATAAATCTGTAGAGAGGTCAATTCTGTAACTGGAATATATTTCCAAAATAACTATCAGGGGGTGATTAGGGATCGATACTGATGCCAAAAATGCAATCAGTAAAATTTTTGTCTGTCTGTCTGTCTGTCTGTCTGTCTGTATAACCGTTATAGAAACAAAAACTACTCGACGGATTTTAACGAAACTCGGTACGATTTTTTTTCATACTCCTGGGCTGGTTATAGTATACTTTTCATCACGCTACAATCAATAGGAGCAGAATAGTGAAGGGAAATGTCGGGAAAACGGGAGAAGTTATCCATTTTTTAAGTTTCCGTCGCGTGTGCAACCTTGATGGTTAAAGCTACACAGAAATCATGTATGACGGAAATGTTCTCCTTAAAATTATATAAAAAATATCCCACGACAGCATATGTCTATCTTTTATGGTTGACTCACAATAACACGTGTAACTCCCGATAGCTTAGCAGTTCGAAGCTTTCTGGTCATATTTGTCTACTCCTACGTTTATATCACTCTCAGTCATCCCTAAATAAAAAAGTGAATAGTATTAACCATCATCCTCCTGCCCTTATCCCACACTAAGTGGGGTCGGCACAACATGTTATAACATGCTGTCACATGATTTGGCTGCGTTTTTACGACCGGCCGCCTGCCTGACGTCAACTTACCTTAGTCGCCTTTTGCGACACCTCGGTAAGGAATGAGGTTGGTCTATTCTACTCAGCCGGATACCACACAGCGGGTTGACTTACCTTAGTCGCCTTTTACGACACCTCGGTAAGAAAAGAGGGTGGTACTATTCTATTCAGCCGGATACCACACGGCGTAAGTGAATAGTATTAACCATTGTTTAAAAAAAGAATAATTGAAATCGGTATAGAAATACCAAAGTTATACATGAAATACGCTAATAATAAGCCATCGGGCGTGAATACTGAATCATGCTATAAGAATTATCACTACATAGTATAAAATAAAGTCAAATTCTTTGTTTGTCCCTATATCCCTATGTATGCTTAAATCTTTAAAACTACGCAACAGATTTTGATGCGGTTTTTTTAATAGATAGAGTGATTCAACAGGAAGGTTTATATGTATAATAACATTAAATATGGAGTAGAGAAATACTGTAATTTTTGAGGTTTCTGATGTGATGTGTAAATAATTACTTTTTTTCCGCTTACATTGCAAACGCAGGCTAAGCCCTACGAGATTTATCAAAATAATGTGCTAAGTATTTGTACACATTGAAAAGGTCTATAGAAAAGTCCGGAATGGTATATGTCCGGAATGCTATCTCTTATGGATAACCCACAATAGCATTTTTTGTCATTTGCTTTTTACGAAAAATATTGCCTTATTTTTGAAGCAATTTTTATACAATATAGCATTAATCTTTATCCAATTAAGTACCTGAAATACATTGTTGATTTAATATAGATCAATATGGCCGTTTACAACATGTAATTTAAATGAACATTTTCGAAGATATCACAGATTTAAAATCCCGCGAGGAGGCGACGCTTCGCCCTATTGCACTTCGAATTTAACAGCGATCGGACGCACAAATAAATGTCGCTCTTTTCAGAGTAACCTCTAAAGAAAACATATTTGTATTGTCTAATGATAACAAAGCTATGAATGTTGTATATAAAGACATTCTGTAATTAATTTTAAACATAAAATATATAGGGAAAAATGTAAAATGTAAATATGTAGTATATGAATTTAGATATTAGATATAGCAGGAAAGCTTCTTGATATAGGGAGAGGGGAATTGTTTTTTTTTACTTTACTGGATCGATTTTAATCATTTTTTTCACTGAGTGACATAGGCTTTATATTTTATACCCGTGCGAAGCAGGGTAGGCCGCTAGTTTTTTATAAAAACGTTAAACCATAAAAAACGTTAGAAAACCATTATTAATAAAAAAGTGTACTTATCTTCGGAAGTTAACACAAACCGTATACTTATTATAAAACAAAGTCCCCACTCTGTCTGTATGTGTTCGATTTTTTCCAAATCTACTGAACGGATTTTTGTATGGTTTTTACTAAAAGGTAGTGCAACTCTTTTAGAAGGTTTAGATTAATAGTACATAACCATTTATGTAAAATGTGTTGAAAAGGTCGTAAAGTTGTAAAAAAAAGCCTGCCGCTTAAACTTTAGTCGCATGCGCTGCGTAAACCAACAGAATTGTAGATCTATAAAAATACTACAAAAAAGTCCGCAAAAGCATGTCTCTATCTCTTATAGTTAGCTCGCAATAACTACTTTTATCTCTAAAATATCAATTCACACTTAGTTTTCTTATAAATATAAAAGAAAAACATAAATCATATATCGATAATAATACCATAACGATCGTTAAAGATGTGACCCACCTTCAGAATGCGATTTATTTCACTTCACTAGCCATTATAGGGATTCGCAGATACCTACTCGATACTTCACTAGAATATATTTTATCTGTTGCAATATTGCAGCAACATAGAGTTATTATACTAGAGTATGAGGAGTAAGGAGTAGAAAAATCAATTAATAAATAATCGATTTTTTTCCCATGGAAATAAATCGATTTTTTTAAAGCGATTAATTTGTATTAAAATCATCGAATAATAATAATAGATTTTTTTAACTATTAAAAGTTGCCTTTTAATAAAGGCTAATTAAACTGGACAACTATCAATAAATAATAACATATGCGCTGTTTGTGTAATTCGATTAAAATTTGTAGTTTGGCTACACTGGTTTCATCCAACAATGCATATATTATTTTTAAAAAAAAGGAGTTAAAAAACGAGTATAGTTAAAATAATTGATTTTTAAAAAATCGATTATTTATGAAAAAAATCGATTACTTAATAAAATAGTCGATTATTGTAACAATCGTTTTTTTTTCACATCTCTAATGGGAAGCAATGGGCAGTAAGCATAGAGTTAAAATGCGCCCCATTGCATAACAATCGACCTGATGACTTTGATTCTTTAGAGACAAACTGAGACGAGCTTAATTTTTACACCCACGTAAACAAATTCACAATTGTAGCTGAGTCTCTAAAGAGGAAATGCAGCTTAATATGCAAGCATAATTTAACATCTTAGTCATTGTTTAGTTCATATTACGCGACATTGATTAATGTGAGGGTAGGCCGCGACTAACTGCCGTTTTGGCAACAGTCCTTGACGCGGGAATGCGATCCAGTAACAAAACTAAAGCTAAGCTAATTATAGTAGTTACCGTCGGCGGCCTACAGTTATTACTACTAGAGTATACCGTACTGGAGTATTCCCCCTACTGGCGTAGTCCTTACTGGAATATTCCCTACTAGAGTATTCCCTAATAGAGCATTTCCTACTAGAGCATTCCCTACTTGAGTATTCCCTACTAGAGTATTCCCTAGTAGAGTATACCCTACTAAAGTGTACCCTACTAGAGTATTCCCTACTAGAGTATTCCCTACTGGAGTATTCCCTACTAAAGTATCTCTACTAGAGCATTCCCTAATAGAGTATTTCCTACTAGAGCATTATCTACTAGAGTATACCTTACTAGAGTATACTCAACTAGAGTATTCCCTGCTAGAGTCTTCTCTACAAGAGCATTCCCCTCTAGAGTAGTCCCTACTAGAGCAATCCCTACTAAAGCATTTCCTACTAGAATATTCCCTACTAGAGTATTCCCTACTAGAGTATCCCCTACTAGAGTATCCCCTACTAGAGTATCCCCTACTGGCCTAAAATGTTCCCCATTACAATATAGAGAAAGCAAATGAGACAGTAACCCCAAATTGCTAGTAAGCTTTAAAATAGAAAATCGAAATTTTACTCAAGAAAACAAAGATTATTGCTTGTAACAAATATAGGACCTCTTTATTCAAATAATCCTAACACTATAGTACGTTGGCGTCTGGATTTTCCTTAAGAAAGCGATTCGTTTCACTTCGGCAGCATTATCGGGATTCGAGGGCATTGACTCGTATATTTTTTATCTGTTGCACTCGAGTGGACTTAACGATCTGATATATTGGTATAGAAGCTGTGAAACTTACTAACTTGCTACTCCTTTTAATCTTTATATATGTATATTGATTTATATTGAGACATTACATATTTAGAGAGATTTTTGAAGTTGTCAAACGTAATATTGCGATAGCCGATAGGTAACGGACAGACCAAAAATGTTCAAAACCCGGGTTCGAATCTGTTGGTATTTTATCTCTCTTGTCTATTACAATAGACAAAGCAGGATATAAGCTTGCGGCTCCTGCTTTGCGCCTAGCAAAAGTACGTAATTCGTTTGTGGGTTTTGGTATAAGATTGTATAATAAAATTCCGCAATCAATTTCAGCTGTGCCATTACATTAGTTTAAAAACACTGTTAAAAAGAGGCTGATACAGAAAGCCTACTATACTCTTGAAGATTATTTGGAAGATAAGAATGTGTGGATATAGCTCTCTTTGAACCTGTACAAGACAGTAACGACTTAATGTACATAGTATTAAGAATTATATTTTTAAAAGAGCAACCGCCGAGTTTCTTGCTGGCTCTTCTCGGTAGGAACAGCTTTCCGAACCAGCAGTAGAGTTGACGATTCAAAAGCACTTGTTTACAAGTTTATTTGAATAAAGAATATTTTGAATTTGAATTTGAATTTGAATTTAAATTTTTTTCTCGAGTAATTTTTTTTAAATATTTTTTTTATTATTTATATCTTTAAAAAAATTACCAAACAAGGCTGGTACTTTGTATAAAATACGACTAAAGTAATTTGACCTCAGGCAGGCGGCCGGTTATAAAATACATACCAAATCATGTGACAACAAGTTTATAGCATTCCGTTCAATAAGAGCACCTTTCCGAACCAGTATCTTATACTTCGTAAAAGCCAGCTTTAATAAAGAATATTTTGAGTTTAAATTACAATTATGCTTATAACAAACATAATACATATTAGGTACACATGTTATTTGAAATATTCATACATGGCGGAATGCCTGAGACAACATTTGCCTCTGAAATGAATATTACAGCGTGCTTGAAGCTATGCGAGCTGGCAAGTAAATGTCGGGTGTAATATCTTGCGCGGTATGCAGTTTGTACAACGGTTATTAAAGGAGTGAAACGGTGTTGAAACGTTCAGGATTAGTTAATTGCTTCTGTATGTACCTGTCTACAGTGTTATGTCATGACATAATACAATATTTAAATCCCGGATTTGATTTTTGTGATGGAGATATTTGCAGGGTTTGAGAGTGACAGAAGCTACTGTTAATAATAAGAGTACAGTCCACGCGAACGAAATTGCGCGTAATATATAAAATTAAAGTCGAAAATAGTCTGACCCAACGAATAAAGAATAGCAACGAGTGGTCGGGACTGCTAGTTAATCTTACTTCCTACTAATATCCTACTGTTGTCGCCAATGACTTCCACTTTGTATTTTATAGCAACACCGTCATGAAACGAGTATCGCGCCCTTTTGACTGAAATGGTGGCAACACTGTGTCGTGTTGTTTCAGGTGGAGTCTTCTTACATATTACTAAAACGTTTCAGTTGCATGCAGTCTTTGTTCGTCTTTCAAGAGCATCTCGGAACGGGAATTGTGGTATTTCTGTTATATAGTGCTATTGTATAGTGTGTGCGTTAACACTACTAACATTATAAATGCGAAAGTTTGTCAGTTGGATATATCTTCGTTAATCTTTCACGGTGAATCCGCTGAACCAATATCGATGAAATTGGGTACAATTATTCCTTACACACTGAAATAACATATAGGCTTTAGTAATCCTGATAATTCTACAGGAACAGGATGACATTTAAAAACGCCATCTATTATCGATCCATCACACGACAACAGTCCACGCAGACGAAGTCACGGGTAAAAGCTGGTAATATATTAAACTAAATTTAAAATTTAAGTTGGTTTTTACAAGCACTTTTGAGTTGTCAAATTACATTGAAGCTACGACTGGTTTGGAAAGATGCTTTTACCGACAAGAACCAGCAAGAAACTCGGCGGACACTCTTTTTAAATATAAATATTTCAATAATGTATCTGTAATTGTGCACAAATCAAAAATTACAATCTATTGCGTAGCTGGTCGCAATTTACATCCAAGCTTCTTATCAAATTCAAATTCAGAATATTCTTTATTCAAATATACTTGTAAACAAGTGCTTTTGAATCGTCAACTCTACTGCTAGTTTGGAAAGCTGTTCCTACCAAGAAGAGCCAGCGAGAAACTCGGCGGTTGCTCTTTTAAAATTGTAATTCTTAACACTATTTACATTAAGTCATTACTGTCTTGTACAGTAATGACTTAATGTATCAGCCTCTTTTTAACTGTGTTTTTAAACTGCTGTAATGGCAAAGCTGAAATATATATCATTAATATAGTCCTCATATGATGCTGCATTAGCGACATCTAGTGACCGCTGTTCCATCGCCATACAAATTAGCGTTACACTTCCGTGACGAAACTACTCGAGTAGTTGAAAAAACTCGCACTAAGCACACTGGTCTGCTAGTTAATATATATTTCGGGGTATAAATCTTCACATACCTGTTAACAACAAAAAACACCGCGTTACACCAGCTTAATGTGATTTATATTTGTAATAACGTTCATCTTGGTACAAATAATGGAGTGTGCAAACGACTTTCTGAATGGAATTAATATGAAAACTTTGAGCGAACGCTAAAGTTTCCCAATCACAGCGAGCTTTTGTGCCGCGCGACAATTAATGGCCGCGACACAAATTACACTGTGTTTTATCGTGTTCAACTTTTAAACGGTCCTTTTAACATGATATGCATGATACTTCTGTCTGGCTTCCAGCTGTTAGGCGTCAATAGAGCAAATGAGAAAGTTAAAGTTTTGATTTTGAATAAAATCCCAAGAATACCGTTGTAAGCTTTTGATTAAGTTAAAAACTATATTTAAATAGGTGACAATTATACGTAGACGATAAATATATTAAAAAAAACCTTAATACTTCTTTCACCACTTTTCGTGCATCCGTCTTTTTCATTAACCAACATTCTAATCCTTACAAAACCGACAGGTCTTATGACCGTTTTATAAATCGTTATAATCCACTGTAGTCACGAAAGAAATTAGTTAAGTTGGAAACATCTAAAGATTTCTTAAAGTATAAGTAAGATCACGATCTATAAGACAATTAAAACGCCAAATAAAATGAGTTATAACGTTAATGTGACAAATAATGGAGTGTGCAAACGACTCCGTAAGAGGAATTAATATGAAAACTTTGAGCGAACGCTAAAGTTTTCCAATCACAGCGCTCTTTTGTGCCGCGCGACAATTAATGGCCGCGACACAAATTACACTGTGTTCTTATGTGCTCATCTTCGAGACGATAGCTGGAAACATGTTATACATGATACTCCCGATTCGCAATCGGTTTAGTGTATTTTTTCAGCTACGTCGCCCGTAACGTTCATAGCTGTTCAAGCTATGAATTGCAGTGTTAAAGGTGAGCCAAAGTACACCAATATATTATAATAATAATTTTTATTATTTAAAGGCATTATAACCATACAAGAAAATTAAATTCTTACACAAGGAAATAAAATAACAATAATTTCCTGTTGTAACTACGATGAACAGATAGCCAATATTTTAAGATCACACTCGGCATCCCATCGTTTACTCTTTGTAAAATGCTGTTTGATGTAGATCTTAGTCGATGCCAGAAAGATGCAACCCGGGCTCTAAGAATTGCATAAAAATCAGGAACTCCCGTCTCGGCGAACATACCGGATGCGCTACAGTATCTCGGTAACCCCATTAATATCCGAAAAGCATTATTATACTGAACGAGTATTGCAGTATATGATTTTTTAAGAAAATTTGTCCAAAGGTGACACGTATAGAAAGCTCTGGCAATATGCGTTGAACAGTATTACCTTAACAGAATGGCTGCATTTACATGCACCGAGTCATTATTATTATAAATCTGTAGTGTATCATTAATTCCTACTGATGATGCTATTGATGCAAAGGTTACGGGGCAAAATGATCGTAGATATTTTCGTAGTGAGTGTGTGTAGTGCTTGTGAAATGTGTTGTTGATGGCGGCGTTTTTTGAAACGTATTATGACTGGTCCTGCAAGAATAAGGTATACAAAAGTTGCCTGCTTCATACACTTAGCATTGCATAGATTTTCTTAACAAACAAGGATTTATCATCCTCCTCCTTATCCCACTCTAAGTCGGCTCGGCATAACATAGCATAAACATGTCGTCACATGAAATGACTACCGGCCGCCTGCCTGACGTCAACTTACCTTAGTCGTTTTTTACGACATCTCGGTAAGAAATTACCAGATACCCACAGCTTGAACAAATTAACATAGCTTAGAAATAAAATTGCCACAGAGTATTCAACACAATACGCCGTGCGGTATCAGGCTGAATAGAATAGTACCACCCTCATTTCTTACCAAAGTATTGTAAAAGGTGACGAAGGTAAGACGACACGCCGTGTGGTATCCGGTTAAGTAAAATAGACCACCCTCTGTCGTACCGAGGTGCCGTAAGGCGACTAAGGTAAGTTGACGTCAGGCAGGCGACCGGTCATAAGATACGAAGCCAAATCATGTGACAACATTTTTTTAAAGATGTTATCTCGACCCACTTAGAGTGGAATAAGGGCAGGAGGATCATGAATCTGCGTTTGTTAAGAAAATTTATGCAATGCTAAGTGTATGAAGCAGGCAACTTTTGTTGACATGTTTGTAACATGTTGTGCCGACCCCACTTAGAGTGGAATAAGGGCAGGAGGATGAGGAGTACAAAACACAATAAATAAACAAACACTGAACCCGTAGCAGTATTTTATCAACTTGCTCCGTCAGATATCTTTCAATGGCGAAAATTAAAGCCCATTTATCCCCATTTTGTCGGGAAAACATTAATTTTCGCAAACAATTACGTATTTATTTATAGGTGGATGCGGAACCAAATAACAGGTGGCGATTCACCGCTAACGATCCGCATTGCGTCAGGACCTTTTGTCTCGTAAAATTGCTGTAACAGTAGGGTGGCTATGCGTCATGTACAAGGACGACACAGAGTTTGTCAACGCGGATTACAGCTAAATAATTATATTGTAACTTGTACTATGGAATTCCACAAACGCCTGCTTCTATAAATTATTTACGAGGACGACAACATAAATATGAAAATATTTTCCCATATAAAAAAATAGCAATCGCCATTATCATAATCGCTCTTAATCTTGTATTTCTCGTCTTTTATATAATGGGCGCAACTTTCAGACTTCAACTAATAATGTCGTTTGGTCGCAGGATTTTCCTCCCCCCTCGTTACATGTCCATGCAATCCTCATCTTGCACTTTTCGTCTTATTATATTAAATACTAGTAATCGTAAGCGGCTCCGCTCGCGTGGAAAGATTAAAACCGAAATATACTTTTTTTGACAACCATAAAATGGATAAAATGGGTTTACCTTAAAAGATAGTTTTATGCTGTCGCGGACTATTAATTAAAACTTTTAGAGGAAAACAATTTTGTAGTACATGATTTTCGAATAACTATCACCGTTCACTCAGCGCACGCAAGTAAAGCTTTAAATTTTGCCGTTTTCGTACTATTTTTTATTGCTGCTCCTCTCTTATTCATCTTAGCGTGATGTTATATAACCTATAGCCTTCCTAGATATATAGAATTTTTGAAAGAATTGAAAGAATTTTTCAAATCGGTCCAATTTTTCAAGTGGTTCCTGAGATAAGCGCGTTCAAACAAACAAACAAACTCCTCAGCTTTATATATTAGTTTCTCGATAAGTGGACTGTCTTACACTGAAAGAGTTATTCAAATCGGGCCAGTAGTTCCTGAAATTAGCGCGTTAAAACAAACAAACAAGCAAACAAACTCTTCAGCTTAATATATTAGTATAGATAAATATTTTGGAGACTCGGTTACCCAAGTACTTATTTTCAAGGTTCGGGCCTTTCTGGGTAATATTATATCTGGCAAAGTACCGCCTGCTTCTATAAATCATATCAACCATCAGCTTAATATGGCAGAAGAAAAGCAAATTTTGCTTTTTTTATAGCAGAAAAAAGGCGGAATAATCCTCCTTTTTCAGTTATAATGGTGACCCTACTGTGAGAACACGAAGAACTATACGTGCGAAGACTTGTCCCAGTAATGCCATAAATATTATGAGGCCCAACTTGTAAACACTGACGCAATATTAATCTTTTTAATGATGCATACCGTTTTATTTTGTCATAATCCGCGATAAATAAATTTTAATCGTGGATGACTGGCCCGTTGGCGCAGTGGGTAGATCCTGCCTTCAGCTACGCGGGTCGCGGGCTAGATTCCCGCCGAGGGCCAACATATTCTATATGGAATTTGTTGGTCTTTAAGCCTTGGTGTATATTTGTATTTAAGTATGTCATCATCCTCCTGCCCTTATCCCACTCTAAGTGGGGTCGGCACAACATGTTACAAACATGTTGTCATATGATTTGGCTACGTATTTTACGACCGGCCGCCTGCCTGACGTCAACATACCTTAGTCGTATTTTACGACTCCTCGGTAAGAAAGAGGGTGGTCTATTTTACTCAACCGGATACCACACGGTGGGTCAACTTACCTTAGTCGCCTTTTACGACACCTCGGTAAGAAATGAGGGTGGTCTATTCTACTCAGCCGGATACCACACGGCGGGTCGACTTACCTTAGTCGCCTTTTACGACACCTCGGTAAGAAATGAGGGTGGTACTATTCTATTCAGCCGGATACCACACGGCGTTTGTATTTAAGTATGTATTTAAAAATATATAGGTAAATATATATTCACCAGTTGTCTGTCACCGATAACACAAATATTAAGTTACTTACATTGGGGACGGATAACCGTGTGTGTAAGTGTCCCATATATTTATTATTTATTATTATTATTATTCATTATAGCAAAATAATATTCTCATTACTTTTGTATTATGGACCTCCGCAAAGTAACGCCTAATTCTATAAATTATTTGCATATCGTTTTAAAAGATTTTCCGATGTTACTTAGGGAACATACTACGGCGTGTGATATCCGACTGACTGAAATAGATCAACCTCATTTCTTACCGAACTGTCGTAAAAAGCGACTGAGGTAAGTCGACCCGCCATGTGGTATCCGGTTAAGTAGAATAGACCACCCTCATTTCTTACCAGGGTGTCGTAAAAGGCGACTAAAGTAAGATCACCCACCGTGTGGTATACGGTTGAGTAGAATAGACCAGCCTAATTTCTTACCAAGGGGTCATAAAAGGCGACTAAGATAAGTTGACCCGCCGTGTGGTATACGGTTGAGTGGAATAGATCACCCTATTTCTTAACGAGTTGTCGTAAAATAAGACTAAGGTCAGTTGACATCAAGCGTGCGGCCGATCGTAAAATACGTAGCCAAATCATGTGACATATTTATAACATGTGGCGCCGACCCCACTTAAAGTGGGATAAGGGCAGGAAAATGATGACAACATTTTTCATTATTGTACTTAAATATTTAATACTTGAATAAATATTTTATTTACCTTTTTTAAAAACATTAAAATAAAATCAATTATGATCCCTATGAAACTAAAACACTCTATATTTAACAAATACATTCTACCTTCCTTTTTAATAGTACTTTATATAAAACTTGAAAGTTTTCATTCTATTAGTAAGAACTATGTTCAATAGAGTTGTAACAGACTTAACAATATTTTCGCTTTGAAAAATTCCTTCCATTCTGCGCTATTCATAATGAATGCACAAAGATGGAGCGGAGACGTAATGAGCCCTTTATAACTTTAAATCATTTTCATATGTTATTAAAGTAAATAGAAAAGGAAAACGTTAAAGTCGTGTATTGT
Organism: Morpho achilles; assembly: GCA_947086495.1. Lineage (NCBI taxonomy): Eukaryota > Metazoa > Arthropoda > Insecta > Lepidoptera > Nymphalidae > Morpho > Morpho achilles. The sequence goes on along the minus strand of CAMTZB010000018.1, from coordinate 1,761,590 downwards.
GTTCATAACTGTACATAAAAACCCACCACCAATCTGTATTGATATTCTAACCGTTTGTACACACATCATAAACGGCTATATTGAAACCGCATCCAATTGTACACACATCATAACCGGCTGTACTGATATCGTATCGAATTGCACACAACATAACCAGCTGTACTAATATCGTGACTGGTTGTACTGATATCCCATCCGGTTGTAATCACACCATCACCGGCTATACTGATATCCTATCCGGTGTTACACACAACATAACCGGCTGTACTGATATCCTGTCCGGTTGTACACACATCATCAACGGCTGTAAGTAACGGCCTGTTACTATCCCACTGCTGGGCATAGGCCTCCTCTCTCCATTTTTGGAGAGAAGGGTTGGAGCTAAGACCTACCACGCTGCTCCAATGCGGATTGGTAGGTTACACATATCCCTAGAATTCTCTAGAGATATGCAGGTTTCCTCACGATGTTTTCCTTCACCGAAAAGCGTGTGATAAATTGCAATTATCAATTAGACACATAAGTTTTAATAGAAAAACTCATTGGTGTCTGCCCGGGTTTGAACCCATGATCGTCTCTAGAGATTCACACGGTCGCACCGCTAGGCCATCACAGCTTGTATCATCAACGGCTGTACTGATATCATATCTCGTTGTACACACAACAAAACCGGCTGCACTGATATAGTAACTGGTTGTACTTATGCCATAACAGATTGTACAAAAATCATAACATACTGTACAAAAATCATAACCGGTTATACTTTCATCATAACAGGCTGTACATACAACATAACTGTACTCGAATTATAATTATCTGATGTGCACTAGTCGGTATTCGGACCAACTCGGGGTTTATCTGTTTATTTATTTAACACTACTTTTGCACGTTACTTCTTTAAAAAAATACAAAGACAAAAGCCATAATAAACACAAAAAAACTTAAAAATATTATTTTATTTAATTAAACTATGTTTATGCTCATTAAAGACATATATTTAAGTTTTATACATATGCCGGTATTTTGACATTTTAGTTGTTGTAATATAAACGAGAAACGGTTAAATAACAAAACGATAATATTGATTTACACCCTCCAACCGTTCAACGGCCATTAGACGCCGCAATTGTCGATAAAACCCAATATTGTTACAACACATTAGCTTCGACTGTAGCGAGCAACAACTGTTTGTTTGCCAGCCAATAGATAAACATAACTGATCGTATAACTAGGAAATGTGGACATGTTGGCCTAATACATACCAACATTATATCTAACTCTGTTACGATTTCACGGGTAAAAAAAGTGATGGCCTGTTGGTATCTCACTGCTGAGCATAGCATACTGCTCCTATGTCCGTTTTTGGTGTAGGGTCGAAGCTAGGATCACGCTTATCAATGCGGATTGGTTGGTAAAACATATTTCGGGAATTCTGCAGAAATGTGCAGGTTACCTTACGACATTTTTCCTTTACCAAAGTTATTTTTACAAGCTTATACCTCAAAAATTATATCAAATAAGAATATTAGTGTTTACAGATAATAGCTGCTTTATAGATAAAAACCACCTGTACTGATATTGTATCCATTTGTACACACATCATAAACGGCTATACTGATATCGTACCCGGTTGTACACGCACTACAACCGGCTGTATTGATATCGTTCCCGGTTGTACATACATCATAACCAGCAATACTGATAGCGTACCCGGTTGTACACACATCATAACCGGCTGTACTAACGTCTTATTTAGACGCCGCAATTTACGATAAAACCCAATATTGTTACAACACATTAGCTTCGACTGTAGCGTGCAACAACTGTTTGTTTACCAGCCAATAGATAAACATAACTGATCGCATTACTAGGAAATGTGGACGTATTGATATAATAGATACCACGATTTCACGGGTAAAAAAAGTAATGGCCTGTTGCTATCCCACAGCTGGGCATAGGCCTCCTATGCCCGTTTTTGTTGTAGGGTTGGAGCTAAGAATACGCTTATCAATGCGGATTGATTGGTAAAACATATCTCGGGAGTCCTTTAGAAATATGCAGGTTTCCTTACGAAATTTTTCCTTTACCGAAGTAAGTTTTACAAGCTTATAAGCTTGTAAAAAATTATATCAATTCAGATAATTAGTTTTTACAAATAATGAAGCTGCTTTATAGATAAAGAAGCTGCTACATAGATAAAAACCACCTGTATTAATATCGTATCCAGGTGAACACACATCATAACCACCTATACTGATATCGTACCCAGTTGTACACACATCATAACCGGCTATACTGATATCGTACCCAGTTGTACACACATCATAACCGGCTATACTGATATCGTACCCGGTTGTACACACATCATAACCGGCTATACTGATATCGTACCCGGTTGTACACACATCATAACCGGCTATACTGATATCGTACCCGGTTGTACACACATCATAACCGGCTGTACTAACGTCTTATTTAGACGCCGCAATTTTCGATAAAACCCAATATTGTTACAACACATTAGCTTCAACTGTATTGAGCAACAACTGTTTGCTTGCCAGCCAATAGATAAACAAAACTGATCGTATAACTAGGAAATGTGGACGTGTTGCCAGTATACATAGCGATATTATAAATACAATCTAGAATTGACTCTTTAGCTCCGTGGGTCGCGTTTTCGATTTCCACTTAAGGCCAACATTAGGGCAAATATCAATTAGACACATATTATTGTATAGAAACCGGCTATACCAACGTCGTATTCTACGATACACGATACGATACACTCACGACGTAGTCGGGGGTAGGAGGGGGTTGATGGGACACGTCGGTAGCAGCCTATTGTCGCTTGTCAATGAATTTGAACTCATGAACCGTTGGGGGAAGTTGGTAGCGGCCTATGGTCAATATGTATTCTGTCGCTCGTGAATTTGAACCCATGAACCCGTCATAATAGCGCATCTGCCTGGAATTGTAACCTACGACCTTCTAGAAAGGCTAGGCGGTCTCACCATATGATTATCACTTGAACTTCAGATAGCTTCTTAAATGTATAAACTTATTGGCAGTTTGAACAGTAATGGTAGCTAGCTCAGAGCCCCAACAACCTATTTACGTGTAATGGCCAATTAACCTGAATTAATTCCCGTGTTAACTACCTTAATGCTTAACTGTTACACAACAGCTACCTAACCTTAGTTATCTATCTTTATCTTTAATATTTAAATGAGTTAATCGTGTATGTATATATATAAATATATTTTCTGAGTCTTGGAAACGGCTCCAAGGATTTTCCTGAAATTCAGCATGTGTTTGGGAGTAAAATCGATTTAGCTTTTAAATAAATCTTAAAATATTATTACTATCTAAATCTATGTTTTATTTAAAAAAATCGTCTTATCCTTTGTCTTATCTTATCGTTTATGAGCATGAATTTTTTTTTTTAAATTTAGCATTGAAAGCAAAGGCGACCTTTTACGACACCTCGGTAAGAAAGAGGGTGGTATATTCTACTTAACCGGATACCACACGGTGGGTCAACTTACCTTAGTCGCCTTTTACGACACCTCGGTAAGAAAGAGGGTGGTATATTCTACTTAACCGGATACCACACGGCGGGTCGACTTACCTTAGTCGCCTTTTACGACACCTCGGTAAGAAATGAGGGTGGTCTAATCTACTTAACCGGATACCACACGGCGGGTCGACTTACCTTAGTCGCCTTTTACGACACCTCGATAAGAAATGAGGGTGGTCTATTCTACTTAACCGGATACCACACGGCGGGTCGACTTACCTTAGTCGCCTTTTACAACACCTCGATAAGAAATGAGGGTGGTACTATTCTAGTCAGCCGGATACCACACGGCGGTAAAAAATTATTCCTCTCTAAAAGTTCCAAATAAAAGATTACGACAGCATATGTCTAGCTTTTAAGGTTGACCCACTCTAACCACAATCCTTACACACGGGCGGAGATAATAATAAAGAATAATTGTGCTAATTTTCATCGATATTGTATGTTTGTTACCACGCCGTGTGGTATCCGGCTGAATAGAATAGTATCACCCTCATTTCTTACCGAGGTGTCGTAAAAGGCGACTAAGGTAAGTCGACCCGCCGTGTGGTATCCGGCTGAGTAGAATAGACCAACCTGATTTCTTACCGAGGTGTCGTAAAGGGCGACTAAGGTAAGTCGACCCGCCGTGTGGTATCCGGCTGAGTAGAATAGACCAACCTCATTTCTTACCGAGGTGTCGTAAAGGGCGACTAAGGTAAGTCGACCCGCCGTGTGGTATCCGGCTGAGTAGAATAGACCAACCTCATTTCTTACCGAGGTGTCGTAAAGGGCGACTAAGGTAAGTCGACCCGCCGTGTGGTATCCGGCTGAGTAGAATAGACCAACCTCATTTCTTACCGAGTTGTCGTAAAGGGCGACTAAGGTAAGTTGACACACCGTGTGGTATCCGGTTTAGTAGAATAGACCACCCTCTTTCTTACAGAGGTGTCGTAAAATACGACAGAGGTAAGTTGACGTCAGGCAGGCGGCCGGTCGTAAAAACGCAGCCAAATCATGTGACAGCATGTTTATAACATGTTCTGCCGACCCCACTTAGAGTGGGATAAGGGCAGGAAGATGATGATTGTATGTTTGTTACCCTTTCACAGCGGATTCGCTTTGAAAGAGACATACATCCATACTAACAAACTTTCACATTTATAATATTAGTATTCACAGGATCCAGATTAAATACTGAACTAGTATAATAAAAAGCAAACGTTTATGCAAACGAACTCACGTAACGTTTTGTTCTGTATTTAACTAGGCTAAGCCCCGGGCAGCGTCGAATAATAGCGGAAATAATATTGCCATGTTTTTACAGTCTCTATTGGATTTCCGATAAACAAGAGTGCAAAGGCACGTAATGCTATGTAAATCCGGGCATCGAATGGGTCACATGCATAGAGCTGCATATAGAGAAACATTTTTATCATTATTATTTTACAAAAGTAATAAGCCCTACGAGATTTATCAAAATGATGTACTTAGTGTTAGTACACCTTGAAAAGGTCTACAGAAAAGTCCGCGATGGTGTATGTCTATCTCTTATAGATAACCCACAATAGCATTTTTTGTCATTTACTTTTTACGAAAAATAATGCCTTATGTTCAAAGCAATTTTTATACAATACAGCATTAGTCCTTATCCAATTAAGTACCTTAAATAAATTGTTGATTTAATATAGATCAATATGGCCGTTTACAGCATGTAATTTAAGTGAACATTTTCGGAGATATTACAGATTTATAATGCCGTGAGGACGCCGCGCTTCACCCTATAGCACTTCGCATTTAACAGCTATATGTCGTTCTTTCAAGAGTTTGTTTAAAGCTTTAAACGTTGTATATAAAGACATTCTGTAATTAATTGTAAAAATAAAATACATAGGGAAAATGTAAAAGTAAATAAGTAAAAATGAACTATATGAATTTAAATATTCCAAAGATAGTAGGAAATCTTCTTGGTATAGGGAGAGGAAATTGTTTTCCTCCAAATTTAACGCTTGCGGGCCACGGGCAGTAATGAATAAATCAAAACTACTGGATCGATTTTAATCATTTTTTTACACTGAGTGACATGGGATATATATTTTATACCCGTGCGAAGCAGGGGCAGGCCGCTAGTACATATTAGTATTAACCCAAACTCGAAGAATTAAGAAATAGTGAATAGAATATGTTTACCCTCGGCGGGAATAGAATCCGCGACCCGTGGAGCTGAAAGCAGGGTTACAGCCAAATTCATGTACCTCTTATTTATTTCCCAATATATAACGTACTAATAATCGATAATAAAGAAAAAACAAAATCACGAAATTTGTCCATAAAAACCTATATCACAAACAATTTTCGAAATATCTGGACACAGAATTTATTTCCTAATCTAATAAAGGATTATATATAAATCCAGTGGTACTTTTATAGCCTTTATTGGACTGCCAATAAACAATTGTGGACAAATACACGTAATTGTATGTAAATCCAGTCCGGGGAAGCGCACGGACCAATATGCACCTGCAACTATTACAGAATAATAGAATGTAACAGAGAAAACACTTGTTAATGTTAACTTTGTTTTATCTATGTCCTAGCTTTCCCGCGTGAAAAGATTAAAACCGTAATATAGCATTTTGATAATCATAAAAATGGTTAAATTCCGCCGAGTGGTATCCGGAATAGAATAGTACCCTTATTTCTTACCGAGGTGTCGTAAAAGGCGACTAAGGTTAGTTGACGTCAGCCAAATCATGTGACAGCATGTTTATAGCATGTTGTGCCGACCCCACTTAGAGTGGGATAAGGGCAGGAAGATGTAGAATATAGTAAATGGAAGCAATGCAATCCAATTTAAGTTCAGACTAGTGATCGCCAGCGGCTCCCCCCGCGTGAAAAGATTTAAACCGTAATATAGAATTTTGACAATCATAAAAGCAGTTAAATTGGGTTAACACTAAAATCTAGACATATGCTGTTATGTGATATTACTTTTATGTGAAAAATTTCAAATCACACCTACTTTTTCTTATAAATATAAAACAAAAACATACATATATCAAATATCGATATTTACTGTTTTTTACTAAATGGTAATGCAATTCTTCCGGAAGGTTTAAGATAATAGTACATTGCCGTTTTATGCAAAATGGTTGCGTGGCTTAAAATATTTTATTATTTCATGTTTCATGTTTTATTATCATCATCATCCACGGCTTCGTCGCAACTATCCAAAAGTTCAAGGATTGATAAATGCGCATGCTCAAACTCAGAAATAATTTTTTTTATTTGATCGCAATACGAAAAAACAAATCGCATTGATTGGCATCGATTTTTGCTTGTAATCCGACCTCTAATGCTTTAGACATACGTTTCAAAGCAATAGTACGTTTTCTACGTAACAAAGGTAAATGTTGAATTGTATAACCATCTGTTAACGCAGATTTTGATTTAGATTTACCCGTTGCAATAAGTTTACGGAGAGTACGCTTTGGATTAAATGCCATTTCGGTATTTCGATAAAAAACAAAATCGCATAAATGAAATATATTATTACGTAATATTTACGAATAATGAAGCTAGCCGGCGCGGCGTGAGCAACGCGGACCGCACGAAATTGTAATATTAATAATATTTAGCTGCGATATTTACGAAAATGTACTACGTATAAATAACGAATGTTTAATAAGAAATATTTGTGTGAACTTAATGAATTAATCCATAAAAAATAATTTCATTTAGATTCTTATATAATATTTGTACAAGAAAACAAATATGATAATAGAAAACAAATGAGAGTAACTTTTCTCGGATTTTCGTGCAGTTCACACACACGAGAGTAGACTTCGAGCGCGAATTGATGCGTAGCCGCTCCCAGCGACTCGGTCCGGGGCCAATGGTAACGCGTTACTGCCGTATGCTCACAGAGCGTTGTTATTGGCCAGACCAAGCGCGCGAGATTTGAATTCACGAAGAGTGAATAAACCCTATAAAAATCTGTTCAGTAGATATTGATCAGATACAGACAGATAGCTTTCCGAGATTTTGTTTTATAATAATATAAAATAATAAATAAATATATGGGACACTTATAAATTAATAAAATAAATATATTGGACAATTACACACACGGTCGTCCGTCCCCAAAGTAAGTAACTTAATACTTGTGTTATGACAGACATCTGGTGAATATACTTATATATTTTTAAATACATACTTAAATACAAATATGCACCCAGGCTCGAAGACCAACAAATTCATTTATAGAAAATGTTGGCCATCAGCGGGAATTGAACCTGCGACCCGCGGTGCTGAAGGCAGGGTCACTACCCACTGCTCCAACGGGTCAGTCCATTGAACTTTGAAAGAAATATATTTGAGAAATATATTATTTATTTAGGCTACTTTCTGTGTAGAGGACAGATTAAAAATATGTTACTATCTCACGTTTTAACTACTCTGTACCAAGATCGTATGTTCTAGGAATACAGTTCCAGTCTCTACGGAAATTTCTCTTAATAAAAATATCACTTGGAACATCCACAAAGAGCTCCGAGCGATCGGGAATTTCTTTTATGATTTCTAAATATCTTGTAACTCTATTATCAAATAAAAATCTGATTCGAAAAATCGGGGTAATTTGATACCATCATATAAATTCAAATCCAAATCTTTAATATTTAAATGAGTTAATCTTGTATGTATTTATTTATTTATTTATTTAAAAAGGCCATCAACAATATAAACACCATATATAGATACAACTACACAATGTACAACGATTATTATAATTAAGTGCTATATTAATTATAGATGGCAACAGCATGCGCAGATTGACAACAACTATATGAACATAAACAAGTGACAATGAACATAAACAACGTAATAAATTTGAGAAAAAAGAAGATCTAAATATAAATACAATAAAGCGGCAAAAAAGAACAATTGAAAACTATAAATATAAATATAGGAGCTATGACTGTAAATTTAAAATACTATTTCAAGATCTCTCCTCCTTGTCTAGGAGGAAATACTGAATAATTTTGTTTCTAAAAAAGTACTCTGAATCACCCATAATATCAATAGACAGATAACTTGATAATCGGTTATAGTTATGTATTTATATATTTTTTCGGAATCTCGGGAACGGCTCCACGGATTTTCTTGAAGTTCAGCATTTAAGGGGTTTTAGGGGAGAAAAATCGATCTAGATAAGTTTTGTTTTAAAAAAATGTCGTTTTATCCCTGTTTTCAAGCTCAATTTTTTTTTGAAATTTACGTTGAATATAATCACAATTTTTTTCCTAGTAAACGTAAAGTCATAGTGGTTCATTTGGGGAACGGTCTAGAGAGGTGAAAATACCTATTATTTTTTAATTTTTCTTTTCAATTTTTTTTAAATTTAATTTTTTTTGACATCATTTTAAAAACTACCGAGCAAGGCTAAGGTACTAATTCTTCTTCAAGTTGGCTTTTACAAGCAATTTGGAATTAATTTATAGAAGTAGGCGTTACTTAGCGAAGATCATAATACAAAAGTAATTAAAATAAAAAATACCTAAATACTATAATTTAATACAATAATTATAATTTACATTAAGATTCGCAAAAACGAACGGAGTCTATTTCCTGATGATGCTTCGGTTGCGGGGCGTCATATTGAGGGGAAAGTTTTAGTTTCTATGACGTAATATTTTTAGGGGGTTACAAAAAGGGTGACAGAGCGTGACAATAGAGGGGGAGGGGTAAAAAAATTATTTAATCGTGACGTACTTTATGAAAGGCCCACGCCGTGTGGAATCCGGCTGAATAGAATAGTACCACCCTCATTTCTTACCGAGGCGTCGTAAAAGGCGACTAAGGTAAGTCGACCCGCCGTGTGGTATCCGGCTGAGTAGAATAGACCAATCTCATTTCTTACCGAGGTGTAGTAAAAGGCGACTAAGGTAAATCGACCCGCCGTGTGGTATCCGGCTGAGTAGAATAGACCAATCTCATTTCTTACCGAGGTGTCGTAAAAGGCGTTTAAGGTAAGTCGACCCGCCGTGTGGTATCCAGCTGAGTAGAATAGTACCACCCTCATTTCTTACCGAGGTTTCGTAAAAGGCGACTAAGGTAAGTCGACCCACCGTGTGGTATCCGGTTTAGTAGAATAGACCACCCTCTTTCTTACCGAGGTGTCGTAAAATACGATTGAGGTAAGTTGACGTAAGGCAGGCGGCCGGTCGTAAAAACGCAACTAAATCATGTGGCAGCATGTTCATAACATGTTGTGCCGACCACACTTAGAGTGGAATAGGGACGAGAGGAAAATGATGATCATATTGAGGGGAAGGTTTTAGTTTCTATGACGTAATATTTTAGTGGGTAACAAAAAGAGTGACAGAGCGTGACAATAGAGGGGAGAGGGGTAAAAAACTTATTTAATCGTGACATACTTTATGAAAGGCCCCTTGATTTTTCCCATCCTTACTTTGTACATTGTCCTTGGAAACACAAATGTAGGTAGAAAGCCGATGGGCCTAAACATCATTCTATCAACTGGAATGCCTTTCGGAAATTTTTATATATAGAGTTGTATATTCATAGGGCCGGTATCGATAAATAAAATATTGGAGCCCTACTTTGAGTTTGCTACAGGTAGATTGAAAATAACCAATGCAAATACGCCATAGAGGTATATTTGAAGGATGTGGTAAAAAAATAGCAAAAACATATTCAAAGTATTGTTTAAATTCAAAATTTATGAAAGTTATATATTAAAGCTATTTCCGTCGTGTGGTATCCAGCTGAATAGAATAGACCACCCTCATCTCTTACCGAGGTCTAAAAGGCGACTTAGGTAAGTCGACCCGCCGTGTGGTATCTGGTTAAGTATAATAGACCACCCTCATTTCTTACCGAGGTGTAAAAAGCGATTAAAGTAAGTTGACCCACCGTGTGGTATCTGGTTAAGTATAATAGACCACCCTCCCTACAGAGTTGTCGTAAAATACAACTAAGGTAAGTTGATGTCAGGCAGGCGGCCGGTCGTAAAAACGTAGCCAAATCATGTGACAACATGTTTATAACATGTCGTGCCGACCCCACTTAGAGTGGGATAAGGGCAGGAAGATGATGATGAGATATGCTTATACCTAAAGCATATTACAAAATTGGAAATAATTTGGATGATAAAAATGCCTGGATTTGAAAATTCTTTCAGCTTCATACAAAATGCGGTTTAATAATGTAAAATTTAAAATGTTTAAACGATTGACTTTTTGGTAAGAACAACATTCCGAGCCAGTTGTAGCTTCCTTCATATTGATACTTGACGATTCAAAAGTAACTGAAAGAGCTTATATAAAAGTATTTTTGGGAATGACTTTGGATACAAAACTCTAATGTAGCACACACATAACAATTCTTGCAGGGAAACTCAGTTCAGTGGTCTATGCCATTCGAAAGATTAGACAGTTTACTGACGTCGAAACAAAACTTGTTTATTTTGCTTACTTCTATAGTGTTATGTCCCATGGAATATTGCTATGGGGTAAATGCGCGGATAATGAAAAAATCTTTGTATTACAAAAAAGAGCCGTACGTGGCATTAATAATTTAAATCCGCGTGATTCCGTGCGAGAGAAGTTTAACGAAATAGGTATTCTTCCATTTGCTTCACAATATATTTTAAGTAATTTGATTTTTTGATCTAAAAATATAAAAAATTATAAAACAATAGGTGATGAAACAATAAGACCTACCACGCTGCAACAATGCATATTAGTAGGTTAGACATATCTCCAGAATTCTCTAGAAATATGTAGGTTTCCCAACGATGTTTTCCTTCGCCGAAGCATGTGATAAATTGCAATTATCAATTAGACACATAAGTTTTAACAGAAAAACTCATTGGTTTCTGCCGGAGTTTGAACCTGTGACCTCCTCGAAAGAGTCGCACGATGTTACCGCTGGACGGTAGCCCAGCTTCCGTCTAAATATATTTTCGTAGCTCCCAAGTATATGCGAAGTGGCTTTTGGAAGAAAGGGTAAAATTTCAGTCACGATCTAAGCAGGGAGCGTCTCATAAATATTGTAATGGCGCAAATGTACCCGCGGTTGATGAAATTTATTTAAATGCCCACATATATTGGGTGGGATCAGTAAATGAGTTAGGTATTATCTGCAACGAGATTGGTTAGGCGTTGCGGATGTTATGGTAAAGCTTGAACGTAGATAATTTTAAATTCTGGTAATCTCCACTCAAGTGACTAAATGTTAACAAGTAATAAGAAATATTTTTTGAAAATAGCAAACTGAGAACAAGCAGTAGAGATGACGATTCAAAAGCACTTGTTTACAAGTTTGCTCGAATAAAGAATATTTTGAATTTGAATTCAACCGCTACAAAAATAAGCTTCCTGAAGAACTTTTGGGTCGTCAAAGATCAACAACGTTATTCATCACGCAAAGTCTCTCTTACTTAATACCAGCGAATGTAAATAAATAGAGGTAATAAAACTAAAAGTCTAAAACGTATGAACTAAAGGGTGGGAAATAACGAAAAAAAAATTAGTGAGTAGAACCACCCTCATTTCTTACCGACATGTCGTAAAAGGTGAGTAAGGTAAGTTGATCCGTGCGGTATCCGGCTGAATAGTATAGATCAGCCTCATTTCTTACCGAAGTATCTTAAAAGCGACTAAGGTAAGTTGACCCACCGTGTGGTATCCGGTTTAGTAAAATAGACCACCCTCTTTCTTACCGAGGTGTCGTAGGATACGACTAAGGTAAGTTGACGTCAGGCAGGCGGCCGGTCGTAAAAACGCATCCAAATCATGTGACAGTATGTTTATAACATGTGCCGACCCCACTTAGATTGGGATAACGGCAGGAGGATGATGAGACAATTTCAAATAATTGAAACCTAGTTTACATAATTTGTGTTATTGTCACCTTTTTCTACCTTAATATGAATGTTTGTTATTATTTTAAATGTTATAGCCATCTTTAATTAATAAAGCATTTAGTTTCTATTTTTAATGTATAATGTATCTTTTGAACATGTATTTAATGTTTATATTGTTGATGGCCTAATTAAAAAAAATCTGGTAATCTCCTCTCAAGTAATTACTGAATGTTAACTAGTAATAAGAAATATATTTTGAAAAGAGCAATCTGAGTTTCTTGCTGGCTCTTCTCGGTAGGAGCAGCTTTCCGAACCAGCAGTAGAGTTGATGATTCATAAGCTTTACTTGAATATTTTAAATTAGAATTTGAATTCAACTGCAACCAAATTATCCTTTTCAAGAACATTACATTGTTGGTCTTTGGATCTTCAAAGACCAACAATGTAATCATAAAAAGTCATATCACAAGTTACTTAACAACCCTTGAGCCTTTTACGACACCTCGGTAAGAATGAGGGTGGTTTATTCTACTATACCGGATACCACACGGTGTTTCTACTTACCTTAGTCGATTTTTACGACACTTCGGTAAGAAATGAGGGTGGTCTATTCTACTCAACCGAATACCACACGGTGAGTCAACTTACATTAGTCGCCTTTTACGACACCTCGGTAAGAAATGAGGGTAGTCTATTCTACTCAGCCGGATACAATACGGCATTATATTTTGCATACCCAATAATATTGTAATTGGTATCAGAATGATTAATATAAAATCAAGCCTCTTTGGTGTTGTTTTATTATAAAGTAGGTTTATAAACTTTAAAATATAAATATAAAGTTCGTAATAATATGTGAGAAAAAATTTTAATCTGTGACCCCCCTCTCCTAAGAGGGTGGGCTACCAATTTCATTGGTGGGGTTGGGTGGGGGTTAAATTTCATTTTTTCTAATGAATAATATTCGCGAACTGCCGCCGTATATCTCAAGATCCCTAAAATAATGTCCACTTCGTGCTTCGTTTGAACCACGTATTAACAGAGAATACAGTAGCTGTTTAGTTACAAGTAAATTATTTTTTGTTTTTATCTTAATCGGTGAACAAATTTAATATATTCTTTCCGAGGTTTCGATAAAAGCAACTAAGGTAAGAATACCCGCCGTGTGGTACCCGGTTGAGTAGAAAAGAGGACCCCCTTTCTTACCGAGGTGGTGTTAAAGGCGACTGAGGTAAGTTGGCCCGCCATGTAGTATCCGACTGGGTAAAATAAAATCCCCTTTTTCTCACCGAGGTATCGTAAAGGCGACTGGCGAAGGTAAGTTGACGTCAGGCAGGAGGTGGGTTATAAAAAAAACTAGCTAAATCTAATAACATGTCTTTAACATGTTTGGTGACCTAACTAAGAGTGTGATAAGGTAAGGCGAATGATAATGATGAAAACTAGTTAGTGTAAGTTAACCATAAGAGATAGGGACATGCTGTCGCGGATTTTTTGTAGTATTAGTGCAGATCTACAATTCTGTAGTACATACCTACTCTAGTGTACCTATCTCTGTTGATTTACGCGGCGCAAGCGATTAAAGCTACAAGCAGGCAAGTTTTTTTTCAACTGCGCGACGGATCGACTTACCTTAGTCGCCTTTTACAACACCTCGGTAAGAAATGAGGGTGGTCTATTGTACTCAGCCGGATACCACACGGCATACGTTTCCCGTTTGCAATATCTCAAAATTGAAGATATTTGCAAAATATATGGTATATACACCGCTTTTATACATTTGTTTTTTTTTTCTTTCTCTTTTCTAAATAGTAGCGGCCTGTTACTATCCCACTGCTGAGAATAGACCTCTTCTCTCCGTTTTTGGAGAGTAGGTTTGTAGCTAAGACCTACCACGCTGCTCCAATGCGGATTGATAGGTTACACATATCTCCAGTCTCAGTCAATTCTCTAGACATATGCAGGTGTCCTCACGATGTTTTCCTTCAACGGAAAACTTGTGGTAAATTGCAATTATCAATTAGACACATAAGTTTTAACAGAAAAACTCATTGATGTCTGCCCGGGTTTGAACCCATGACCGACTCGAAAGAGTCCGCTGGGCTGCCAAAGCTTATATAGCTTTTCTGAATGTAGGTATAAAAATAAATAAATACATAAAGGCTTGCTCAAATACTGGAACGCCTCAAACAGGTCTCAAGTCAGACTAATGTCCCTTATCTTAATAGGAATCTCGGTTTCATAATGTCCAGGCCATCAACGTTATTCCGAAAGCAACCCCCCTCCCCTATTCCACTCTGCTGATAGTGTCGCTTTTTTTAATAACCACACTCCGTTAAATCTGAATTGACTCGGTAATTACTGGAGGACTTGGTTTTTTCATTAAGCGATCGCGGAGAATTTTAAAAGGGGAAGTTAAATTTGGCGCGCATTCTTAGCGTTTCTGCCGACCGTTTTAATTTTAAATAACGAGTCAAATATGAATGTGCATGGAATTGTGCTATCCGGCTTATCGAATTGTCGTAAAAGGCGACTGAGGTAAGCTGACCCGCCGTTTGGTATCCGGCTGAGTAGAATAGACAACCCTCATATCTTATGGAACAATCGTAAAAGGCGACTCAGGTAATTGACCCACCGTGTGGTTTCTGGCTGAGTAGAATAGACTACCCTCTTTTCTTACTTCGATGACGTAAAAGGTGACTAAGGTAAGATGACCCGCCGTGTGGTATGCGGCTGAGTAGAATAGACCACCCTTATTTCTTACTTCGATGACGTAAAAGGCGACTAAGGTAAGATGATCCAGCTGTAGTATCCGGCTGAGTAGAATAGACCACCCTCATTTCTTATCAAACTGTCGAAAAAGGCGCCTGAGGTAGGTTAATGTCAGACAGGCGGCCGGTCGTAAAATACGTAGCCAAATCATGTGACATGTTTATAACATGTTGTGCTGACTCCACTTTGAGTGGAACAAAAGCAGGAGGATGATGATCAGTAAAGTACTTATATATATTTACCATATTCGTCTTTGGAACAATTTTGAATTTAGAACACACTAATAAAAATATTTTTCTGTAGTAATTAAAAAATTCGTAATACACACAAATTATAATGGTAGATTTATTATTAATCGTGGTCTGATATAATGGACTTTTGTCAAGCTATCTGTAGTAGCTTATCTAAGTCACATGATATAATACATAACGTTTGACAAATGTTTAATGACGTTCTTGTAGGTCACGAACAATTTTTTTATTACATAAATAAAATAAACTATTTAGTTTAATCAAAGAAGTAAATTATTCAAATTTTTGTTGGATATGAAAACTGTTCTGACTTACAAATGCCTAGTAGTTTGTAGTAGTATTTATGAAATAGAAATCGATGTTTAAAAAAGATATTATGTACTATTATTAAATATTATTTTGAACCTTACTACCTCATAACACAATAATGATCGATTGAATAATATATATTATTATCAATTCAGTCAACTGATTAATTTATATATAGCTGATATCTCATAATCCTTGAATAAGATGGTATAATAATATTTGATATAAACTAAATTACGATTTACTTATGTATATTTTCGGATTCGAATACAAATACGAATATAATTTAAAAAATTAAATGTCGATAAAACAGTGTAAGACTTCTAAAATCAAAGATCTTACGTTAGTGACATCTATATTTATATACATAGAAATTTGAATAGTTCATTTCCATTTTCCTAAGATTGGTTGTGGATTGGTCCATGCTTATATTTATACTTTAAAACACTTCGTACTGTGTTAATATAAAAATATTAAATAAGGCTGAGTAAGAAATGATCGATAAACTATTTTTACGCCTTATATACAATTTATATGTAACGATATTATATGTTATATTGCAGCAGCAGGGTCATCTCGGTTACTCCCCGGGTGGGGGGTAGGCGGGGTACGGGCCTCGAGGCGTACCTCTTTGCTAGGCTTGGGTATGATTGCTATATAAGAATCATATTCGTTCCACGATATGATCGATTGTAATCACGTGATCATACCTGCTATTGCTAATGCTATTGGAATACAAACAAATGTATTCTTTATGTCGTATGCAGTGTATAGGACATAAAGACTACATTTGTTCGTATAAGAAATGCTAATGCTGCCAATGCTATTGGAATACAAACAAATGTATTCTTTATGTCGTATGCAGTGTATAGGACATAAAGACTACATTTGTTCGTATAAGAAATGCTAATGCTGCCAATGCTATTGGAATACAAACAAATGTATTCTTTATGTCGTATGCAGTGTATAGGACATAAAGACTAAATTTGTTCGTATAAGCAACCATTTAGTCCATTAACGTAAATAATATAATAGCGGATAGCGTTTTTGCTAATCAATGATAATTTTTCCCAGTAATATTGATTAGCAAAAACGCTATCCGCTATTATATTATTCAGCTATTCGCTATAATATTATTACTTGATAAAGCGATTGCTATTACAAACAAATGTATTTTTTAAATAATATTCAATACGGTCGATATTTCTAGGATATAGTTTTAGTTGCAATAACGTTAAAGTGCTTTCTTCTCCGTAAATAAATTATCGACCGTATTATATGAGATGTAAGAATTACATTTCTTTGTATTAACAATAATTTTGCTCAATATCAGTGAGTTAGTCTCAGTATTAATTTATTATTTTACTTTTTCATAGAATACCTATCCATAATTTTGTATAGCAGTAGCAGTTACTCTAAAACTCATTAGCAGATGATGCTCTATGAAAAGTTTTTCATATCATCATCATTAAGTGACTGGTGATGCTGACCATGCCTACTCTTTGCCCGGGCATTTCCTCGCAGGCATTCTGCCTGGACTATGTTCTGGCCGTAGGCCGAGGTCACGTAGGTGACCTAAGGGTTGTCGGTTTCATTCAACGTTAAATTCAAAAATATATGTTATAATCAAAAATATGTTATGAAATTGTAACTAATGCGACATCTAGGCTCACATATAAAAAAATAACGATGACATCTTTCGGAGTGATTTGTAAATATACTAAATAGTTCTTGTTCGTGCCGTGGCGCTCACAACCCAAACAATGAATTCCAACATGGAGGCAATGTGGTACACAGTTTGAAAATGCAGGCCGTGTCATGCTTTGAAAAAAATCATTTTATACTTGAATTTGGTGGAAAATGTCGGACTCTAAACGTGCTACTCTTATAACAGTGGGTGCTCCAAAAAGTGCAAAGAGTAATGTGAATAAAACAGTGAGATTAACTGTAAATCTAGACGAAAGCAACGAAAGTAAATATCCAGAGCTGAATTACAAGGAACTACTCATAACAACAGCGGTAAGTTATCACAGAAAATCATAGTAATTTACGCAACCATACTGGTTTTTCAGCTCTTTGCATTGTTAGGAATCATGAGAAAAATTTTTAGGATGATAACTTGTTCCGTTTGGCGGCTAACGATGGTTGTAAACGAAACCCTGTCGAAATCGTTTAGGATATTTTTGCTTACGTTACACAGCTTTGCATTAGGTTTGTTACATGATTTCGCGTCTACGGGCTACACGAGAAGCCCAGATATCGGTCGCCATGTTTGCAACAATCTAAGAAGAATATATAAAAGCCTAGGACATCTCTAACGAGGCTATGTTTTGGTCGATGTCCTCGAATCATTATCTCATATTTTTGGTTAATATGAATGTACATATTATTATTATTAAGTAGACATTATAACATTCTGATTAATTGCTGACGACACCTATACAATTTAATGATAGCAAATCGAGCGAAAGTAGTAGACATGGATGACCTAGGTTAACCCGCGTATATCTGTTTCCGGCAAAGGGCTATTTTTAGGTTACTTTCTAATTATAAATTATTATTGAATTTTTTTTATATTTCATATGACATATGTTAAGTAATTTTATGTACCTACGTGCAGTATATAAATAAAGTCAGATAGCGTGCATGTGCGCGTGTGAAGTTATCTATTTACGTGTGGCAGAACTGCTTTTAAGTTTGGCAAAGGATTATGGGGATTATTTATGCGATATTTGTAATCTTGATAGGGTAATAGACTGGGTGCTAGTATTTTAATGTATATGCATCTGTTGTTAAACTTGATTGACAATGTTGCCAATTTCACGGAGAGTTGCAATGTGCGTGATTTAGTTGTGGCAGTATGTATTGCTGTCTTTGTGTGTTAAAGCTTTTTGTTTGCCATTAAAACTTGAATCGATAGCTCTCATAGGTAAATAATGTATAGGTTATGTATTACGCGTGTGTGTTATGTATTCCATTCTATTGTCTGTATTACGAATTAATGAATACTTTGTTTGTGTGTTAATGTTGGCTATTGTTTTTTGATATCTCGTTTTAAATTAGTGTTTTTAAGATGAGTATTGTTATTTTATTGCTTTCGCGGTAGGAAATTCGCGTTGTACTGGACATTTGGTGCATTTTTTGTTCCTGTCCGGCGATTTCTCGCTTTGTAATATGGTTTTTTTTTGTTTATTATTTGCAGCTCGTTTTTGTTTGCTGTTTTGACTATAGGTGATAATGACTTTTAGCGGTATGTCGCTAATTAGGATTTATATAGTTAATCGTTTGAGCTAGTTAATTCGATTTTAAATAAGAAATAATAAATATTTGTTTGTAAATTGTGTTTAATTACTTTCTTTTATCAAATTACAGTACCATATTACATTAGTGAATTTTATTAAAATTATAGTTAATGAAATTCCGAAATATTTTATTGCTAATAATATCGGTTTCTCAGAAAGTTGTTAAATACCATATTATTTTTTTAGAAATTCTTAGAAATTTGTAGAAAGCTATAAAAATTAACCAATCTTGTTTACACTGTATACTTCTAACCATTTAGAGGCTAGACAATTTTAAGCACTTGGAATTAAATGTAAAAAATATATATATTTTATTATTGTGCTATGTTTATAGTATCTTTACTCCATAGGTTTAAGTAGTTAACTAAATGTAAACAAACAAAACCATGTGACTCAGCGATGGTAAACATTTTATAGTTATAAATATTTACACATAGAAATTGAAATAAAATTGCATTTCTCAAATTTATTTTTTTTTTTTAATCATTATTTTTGGGGGTTTTTTCACAAGAAAAATGCCACCCCTATAGTAAAACATTCCTTTAATAAAAATTTTATTTAGTAAAATTAAATATATATCCTTTAGCATATCAAAAAATATAAACTTTAGTATATCATAAGCAATAAAAATTAAATTTTAGAAAATACAAAAGAACTGTTTTTTAACTTGTAAAGTTTTAGTAACATCATTTAATAAGTTTCTAAAGTTCATCACCAAAACTATTATAATTTTGGAAAAATAACAAGAAATATTAGGAAGGAAGAATTTACAAGTGATATTAATATATTGTAATAATGCTGTGTGGTATCCGGCTGAATAGAATAGTACCACCCTCTTTTCTTACCAAGGTGTCGTAAAAGGTGAATAAGGTAAGTAGATCTACTGTGTGGTATCTGGCTGAGTAGAATAGATCACCCTCATTTCTTACAGAGGTGCCATCATGTGGTATCCGGTTAAGTGAAATAGGCTACCCTCTTTTTTACCAAGGTGTTGTAAAATACGAATAAGGTAAGTTGATATCAGTCAGGTGGCCGGTCGTTAAATATGTAGCCAAATCATGAGATAACATGCTTATAACATGACCCGATGACCCCACTAAGAGTGGGATAAGGTTGGGGAGATGATGATTAATATATTGTAATAGTTATTTTGCATTTTAGTAGGGATCATGATAATAAATGCATTAATTCTGTATTACATTACACAGCCTGTATTAATTTAGTACTAGTGTACTAAATTCTCAACCTGTCAGTTGCAAACCATAGAGTCATTGTTGATTTATGGTATATATTTTTTTTTCTAGAGGAAAAAGAGAGTAGAGAACGGCAAAACAACAGGGCTGGACCCCTTCTCTGATAATGATGATGACGTCAAAAGAGTGGCGAGGGAGTTTGAACAAAAATATGTGAGTAGTGAACAGTATATATATGTATATATATATGTATATATTTACTAAAACAAATAATGCAGTGTGATATCTGGCTGAGAAGTATAGACCACCCTCATTTCTTACCAGAATGTTGTTTAAGATGACTAAGGTAATTAGATCCACCATGTGGTATATGGTTGAGTAGAATAAATCACCCTCATTTCTTACCAAGGTGTTTTAAAAGGTGACTAAGGTAAGTCAACCTGCTGTGTGGTATCCAGCTTAATAGACTAGACTACCATCGTTTCTTACCGAGGAGTCGTAAAAGGCGACTAAGCTAAGTTGATCTGCCGTGTGGTATCCGATAAAGTAGAGTAGACCACCTTCATTTCTTACCGAGGTGTCGTAAAAGGCGGCTAAGTTAAGTTAACCCGCCGTGTGGTATCCGGCTAAATAGACTACACCACCCTTATTTCTTACCGATGTGTCGTAAAAGGCGATTAAGTTAAGTTGACCCGTCGTGTGGTATCCGGTTGAGTAGAATAGACCACTCTCTTTCTTACCGAGGTGTCGTAAAGGCGACTAAGGTAAGTTGACATCAGGTAATCATCTTGATCAAATCCGAAATATGTCATCTTAGGTTCAAACTAGTAAATCCGCTAATAGCATACAATTTAGACGTTTCATTCATTCATTTCATTATGACAGCCCCATATATTCATTTTATTTTTATTTTCTGTATTTTTTTTCTATATTTACTCTATGGTAATTCTCTTCTCTTTCTTTCTACTTCTTCTACTCTATACCAGTAATGTGCTAAAGCTTTTTATTCCAGGGTGGCAAGAGCACATATGGTAGGAAAGGCAAGTCCAAGTATGACGAGTTTGCTGATATTGGATACGGTTATGATGAGAATGACTCTTTCATCGACAACACACATGGTGTAAGTTGTATACTTGTCTATGCTGTTTTTTTATACTTAACTAATATCCCTTTCGGGGAACAGGTTCGTAATAGCAATGGGTAGATTAGAGCAGGTGACACTGTCGGGACAGCAGTGAAACCCATGTCCCAACATGGGGAAATGGGTGGAATAGTCGGAAATAGGAGCTGACCACCCGACCTGCACCGACAGGCATCCCCGAAATTAGATAGAATTTTTTTATTTTTTTAACATTTTTAAGAGTACATAAATACATTAAACTTAAATATAGCATTAAAAAAAACGCCGTGTGGTATCTGGCTGTGGTGGCTGAATAGAATAGTACCACCCTCATTTCTTACCGAGGTGTCGTATAAGGCGACTAAGGTTCTCTCCATCTCCATAAATTTATGTCTTATGGAATACTTTTGTGGAGTAAATTTCCAGATATTTCAAAAATAATTGTATTTAAAGAAAGTAATCTTATATTGATTTAATATTACCAGCAATGGATTAAAAGCTAGATATATGCTGTCGCAGACTTTTATTTAGAACTTTTAGAGGGGAACAATTTCGTCATACATGATTTTTAAATACCTATTACCGTTTACTCAGCGCGCGCATCCAAAGCTTTAAATTTTGCCCTTTTTGTAATATTTTTTATGGCTGCTCCTCACCTATTCATCTTAGCGTGATGTTATATAGCCTTCCTCAGTAAATGGACTATCTTATACTGAAAGAATTTTTCAAATCGGTCCAGTAGTTCCTGAGGTTAACGCGTTCTAACAAACAAACTGTACAGCCTTATATATTAGTACAAATTGGCCCATTTAATATGCGATGATTAATTTATACATAGGTTATATGTATAAGTTAATCATCGCTGGAAAATGTAGTAAGATTTTAACAATCCGCTGACTAAATTCTACCTGAGATGAAACAAAAGCTATACGGACGAGAAAAAATACGATAAACGAAGATCAATACGAATTTCAAATGGTAATAAATTCTAACCTTGAACTTATAAAACGTCCATAGAGTTCAGGAACATTAATCAAATCGAAAGGAATTGTTTTTTTTCATGTAAATAATTTCTAGTATAAACAACACATTTTTTTTACGCTTTACCTGGCTGATCAAGCCTTAGTCGGTCATTTTATTAAAATACTAGCAATCGCCAGCGGCTCTGCCCGCGTTGTAAGATTAAAACCTTAATATTATAGTCTTTCGATAACCATAAAAGTGGTTAAAGTGGGTACAACCTTAATAGCTAGACATATGCTGTCGCGGACTTTTTGAAATTTTAGAAGGGAACAATTTTGTAATAATAAATTTTGAATAACTATTATTGTCTATTTAACGCAAGCAAGGAAACCTTTAAATTTTGCCGTTTTCGTAATATTTTTTATCGCTGCTCCTCTCCTATTCGATTATCGACTGGCCCGTTGGAGCAGTGGGTAGTGTCACTGCCTTCAGCTCCGCGGGTCGCGAGTTCGATTCCCGCCGAGGGCCAACATTTTCTATAGATGAATTTGTTGGCCTTTGAGCCTGGGTGTTTATTTGTATTTAAGTATGTATTTTAAAAATATATAAGTATATATTCACCAGTTGTCTCTCACCCACAACACAAGTATTAAGTTACTTACTTTGGGGATGGACGACCGTGTGTGTAAGTGTCCTATATATTTATATTTATTGTTCATCTTAGCGTGATAATTATTCCTTAATAAATGGACTATCTAACACTGACAGAATTTTTTCAAATCGGTCCATTAGTTCCTGAGATTAGCACGCTCAAACAAACAAAACTCTTCAGTTTTATATATTAGTATAGATATAAAAATTCATTAAAAAAATGTTACAATGGCTGGCAATGTCTGGGAATCGATCCCGGGTATTTTCACTTTTTCAGACCGCCCGATTACACCACTGAGCTATTGCGTCTTTACGAACTTTTAAATTATTTAATTATTTATTTTGTGATGGAGATATTTGCAGGTTTCAAAAGTGACAGAAGCTACTGTTTATTCCAAGACTATAGTCCACGCGAGTGAAGTTGCGGATAAAAGCTAGTTTAATATATAATTATATTGTATTGTTGCAGTACGATGAGATGATCCCACCGGAATGTGACACGTTTTATGGTGGATTCTACATCAATAGTGGTTCGCTGGAGTTCAAGACTGTTCCGGAGAACCAATCTGCTGTGTCCGATGGGGAGCCTAAAAGGAATAAAGTAAGTACCTTTCTATGTCATCATCTTCCTGCCCTTATCCCACTCTAAGTGGGGTCGGCACAACATGTTACAAACATGCTGTCACATAATTTGGCTGCGTTTTTATGACCGACCGCCTCCCTGACGTCAACTTATCTTAGCCGAATTTTTCCTCTATAAGAATGAGGGTGGTCTATTCTACTTAACCGGATACCACACGGTAAATCAACTCACCTTAGTACCCTTTTACGACACCTCTGTAAGAAATGAGGTTGGTCTATTCTACTTAACCGGATACCACACGGTATATCAACTTACCTTAGTCGCCTTTTAAGACACCTCGGTAAGAAATGAGGTTGGTCTATTCTACTTAGCCGGATACCACACGGTGGGTCAACTTATCTTAGTCGCCTTTTAGGACACCTCGGTAAGAAACGAGGTTGGTCTATTCTACTTAGCCGGATACCACACGGTGGGTCGACTTACCTTAGTCGCCTTTTACGACACCTCGGTAAGAAATGAGGTTGGTCTATTCTACTTAGCCGGATACCACACGGTGGGTTGACTTACCTTAGTCGCCTTTTACGACACCTCGGTAAGAAATGAGGTTGGTCTATTCTACTTAGCCGGATACCACACGGTGGGTCGACTTACCTTAGTCGCCTTTTACGACACCTCGGTAAGAAATGAGGTTGGTCTATTCTACTTAGCCGGATACCACACGGTGGGTCGACTTACCTTAGTCGCCTTTTACGACACCTCGGTAAGAAATGAGGTTGGTCTATTCTACTTAGCCGGATACCACACGGTGGGTCGACTTACCTTAGTCGCCTTTTACGACACCTCGGTAAGAAACGAGGTTGGTCTATTCTACTTAGCCGGATACCACACGGTGGGTCGACTTACCTTAGTCGCCTTTTACGACACCTCGGTAAGAAATGAGGTTGGTCTATTCTACTTAGCCGGATACCACACGGTGGGTCGACTTACCTTAGTCGCCTTTTACGACACCTCGGTAAGAAATGAGGTTGGTCTATTCTACTTAGCCGGATACCACACGGTGGGTCAACTTATCTTAGTCGCCTTTTAGGACACCTCGGTAAGAAACGAGGTTGGTCTATTCTACTTAGCCGGATACCACACGGTGGGTCAACTTACCTTAGTCGCCTTTTAGGACACCTCGGTAAGAAACGAGGTTGGTCTATTCTACTTAGCCGGATACCACACGGTGGGTCAACTTATCTTAGTCGCCTTTTAGGACACCTCGGTAAGAAACGAGGTTGGTCTATTCTACTTAGCCGGATACCACACGGTGGGTCAACTTACCTTAGTCGCCTTTTAGGACACCTCGGTAAGAAACGAGGTTGGTCTATTCTACTTAGCCGGATACCACACGGTGGGTCGACTTACCTTAGTCGCCTTTTACGACACCTCGGTAAGAAATGAGGTTGGTCTATTCTACTTAGCCGGATACCACACGGTGGGTCGACTTACCTTAGTCGCCTTTTACGACACCTCGGTAAGAAATGAGGTTGGTCTATTCTACTTAGCCGGATACCACACGGTGGGTCGACTTACCTTAGTCGCCTTTTACGACACCTCGGTAAGAAATGAGGTTGGTCTATTCTACTTAGCCGGATACCACACGGTGGGTCGACTTACCTTAGTCGCCTTTTACGACACCTCGGTAAGAAATGAGGTTGGTCTATTCTACTTAGCCGGATACCACACGGTGGGTCAACTTATCTTAGTCGCCTTTTAGGACACCTCGGTAAGAAACGAGGTTGGTCTATTCTACTTAGCCGGATACCACACGGTGGGTCAACTTACCTTAGTCGCCTTTTAGGACACCTCGGTAAGAAACGAGGTTGGTCTATTCTACTTAGCCGGATACCACACGGTGGGTCAACTTATCTTAGTCGCCTTTTAGGACACCTCGGTAAGAAACGAGGTTGGTCTATTCTACTTAGCCGGATACCACACGGTGGGTCAACTTACCTTAGTCGCCTTTTAGGACACCTCGGTAAGAAACGAGGTTGGTCTATTCTACTTAGCCGGATACCACACGGTGGGTCAACTTATCTTAGTCGCCTTTTAGGACACCTCGGTAAGAAACGAGGTTGGTCTATTCTACTTAGCCGGATACCACACGGTGGGTCAACTTACCTTAGTCGCCTTTTAGGACACCTCGGTAAGAAACGAGGTTGGTCTATTCTACTTAGCCGGATACCACACGGTGGGTCAACTTATCTTAGTCGCCTTTTAGGACACCTCGGTAAGAAACGAGGTTGGTCTATTCTACTTAGCCGGATACCACACGGTGGGTCAACTTACCTTAGTCGCCTTTTAGGACACCTCGGTAAGAAACGAGGTTGGTCTATTCTACTTAGCCGGATACCACAAGGCGTTTAATACATTTCTATATATGATAGAGAAAGAAGTATTATTGTATCCAGAAATTAATAATTTATAAAATTAGACGTTACTTTGATATATATATACGAGATATATTATTTAGCTTAGCTTAGCTGGATATATTATTTTAAAAGAAAATATATGTACTGGCCCGTTGGAGCAGTGGGTAGTGACCCTGCCTTCAACTCCGCGGGTCGCGGGTTCGATTCCCACCGAGGGGCAACATTTTCTATAAATGAATTTGTTGGTCTTTGAGCCTGGGTGTATATTTGTATTTAAGTATGTATTTAAAAAATATATAAGTATATATTCACCAGTTGTCTGTCACCCATAACACAAGTATTAAGTTACTTACTTTGGGGACGGACGACCGTGTGTGTAAGTGTCCCATATATTTATATAATTTATATAATTTATAATGCTAAATGTAGAGTATACTGTCAAATTCAAAATATTTTATTCAAATAAACTTGTAAACAAGTGCTTTGAATCGTCAACTCTACTGCTGGTTCAGAAAGCTGTTTCTACCGAGAAGAGCCAGCAAGAAACTCGGCAGTTGCTCTTTTAAAAATATAATTCTTATTACTAGTAACATAAAGTCATTACTATCTTGTACAGGGTCGGACAGTAGCTATATCCTTCTTCTTCTAAGTAATCCTCAACAGTATAGTAGGCTGTCTGAATCAGCCTCCTTTTATCAGTGTTTTGTTTTTAAATTAAAATGTAAGATATATAGATTTATTTATAAATATTCTTAATAGTGGTCTTTACCAACAGAGACGGATATCGTCGAGCAGCAGTGAGGAGGAGTCGTCCGAGAGCTCCTCGGAGTCCGACAGCCAGGAGGCGAAGGACCCCAAGGCCATCGCCAACGGCGAGCTGGACTCGCACAAGACTGAGCACCGGAAGAAGGTACAGCATCACAGTTATCTATTTATTATTATTTTAGTTAGTTATCTATTTGACTAAAAAAACGGTGCTAGCCCAGCGGTAACACCGTGCGACTCTTTCGAGGAGGTCACGGGTTCAAACCCAGGCAGACTCATATATACAGAGTGGTACCGACGATACGACATTAAATAACTTCACTGCTCACTTGGAAGTAATACATTACTTTGGTATAATTCAATGTATTTAAATATAGAATTTTTTTTTTTTTTTTTACTTTTTAAGGCTAGCGCCTGGCTACGATCTCGCCTGACGGAAAGATGCAGCCGAAGGTGGACCGCGCTTGCCAATGAAGTGCCTATTCACTCTTTTTTTGAACGTATTCAAATCGTAGGAATCGGGGAAGATCGATGCAGGAAGGGAATTCCACACCTTGGCTGTACGCATGAGGAAAGATGAGCTGAACCGACTTGTGCGAATTTTTGGAATGTTTATTGCATAGCGGTGCAGCCCATCGCGGCGTCTGGTCGTCCGGTCGTAAAATGGTGAGGAAGGGATCAGATCAAATAGATCTGTGGCACACTCTCCGAAATATATCCTGTAAAAAACAGAAAGTGATGCGATTGCACGTCTATGTTCTAGGGAAGTGAGCCTTCTTCGGGTCAGCTTACTATCGCCTATAATTCGTCTGGCGCGTCGATCCACAGAGTCGAGTGCCTCTAGTTGATACTTTGCGGATCCATCCCAAAGATGACTGCAGTACTCCATACAAGAACGGACTTGTGCTTTGTATAAAGTCAAGATTTGTTCTGGTGTGAAGTACTGTTTCACCTTGTTTAGGATACCGAGTTTTTTTGCGGCAGTTTTTGCTTTTTTCTCAATGGATCGCCCGAAATTCAGAGTAGGAGTAAGCTGCATGCCAAGAAGCTCTAAACAGTCCGTTAATTGCAAGGATATATTTCGGAAAGTAGGAGTCAGATGAAATGCACTCCGTTTAGCAGTGAATAAACACGCCTGTGTTTTACTGGGATTAAATTCAACAAGATTGGCATGGCCCCAATCAGACACTGACTTTAAAGTTAAATTTAATCGTCCAACCATGTCGTCCCTCTGCTGGTTGATTTCAGCACTACTCGCTTTAGGATTGGATGTGTATCTCTCTACAACAGTGCTGTCATCAGCATAACCTAAAATGCCAGGCTTAAGTAAATCATTGATGTGCAGCAGAAATAGTGTTGCAGAGAGAACCGATCCCTGAGGTACGCCGGCATTAATAACCATTAGATCTGACGAGCAACCGTCAACAACCACTCGTATCGATCGTTCCCTCAGGAAATCCGCTATCCAGATGCAAAAGTTGGAAGGTATTCCATAAGCGGGCAGCTTGCCAAGAAGACAGTCATGCCAAACCATGTCGAAAGCCTTTGAAATGTCCAGTGAGACTGTAAGAGCCTCACCATGTTTCTCAATGGCCTCGCCTAAGAGATAGGTGACATACACAAGAAGGTCGCCAGTAGACCTATTTCGTCTAAAACCGTATTGCTGATCCGAAAGAAGATCGTTACTTTCAAGGTGTGTCAAAAGCTTCTTATTCACTATACGCTCCATAGTCTTGCAGAGCATGGAGGTGATTGCAATCGGTCTATAGTTTGAGGGGTCAGCACGGCTGCCTTTCTTAGGCACTGGCTGAACGTTGGCGAGTTTCCATGATTCTGGGACTTGAGTCTTAAGAAGGGAGAGACGGTACAGGCGTGTCAAAATGGGAGACAGTTCAGGCGCGCAACTGCATAAGACGATTGCCGGTATTCCATCAGGGCCACTGGCCTTGTTACAGTCTAGGTTGCGAAGCTCTCTAAGCACATCCTTTTGATGAATGCGGATCTCTGGCATTTCAGAAGCGCATTCATCCAAATACGTAGGGAGTTTCCCACCAGCAACTAGACTTGAGTTCTTCGCAAACATAGAGACGAGCAGATTTGCTTTATCAATAGCGGAAAAAGCTAAGGATCCGTCTGGCTTGATCAAAGGCGGCAGTGATGGACGACAAAAATTTGTCTCAATAGACTTGGAGAGGGACCAAAAAGCCTTACTTCCTGTAGGATATGAGGCTAATTTGGCCCCGATCCGGCGAATATGGTCATAGCGAGCTTTCTGGAACACCCGTTTGGAGGTTTTGGCGGCAACGTTAAATGCTTTCTTCTGTAAATACAAGTCCGGTGTGTTATTTTTGCGAGCTTCGAGCCAAGACTTATATGCTAGCTGTTTCTGTTGTTCCGCTTTAGCACAGCTTTCGTTATACCAACGCGGAGCTCTAATATCTAGAGATACATCTGAATATGGGATGTAATATTCCATCGCTCGACGTATAACCTCGGATATGGACTTTTCGCAAATGGTAGGATTTTCAGATGAGAAGCACGTCTGCCGCCAAGGATAAGATGCCAGGAAGTGGCGCATTTCGTCCCAATCTGCTGATCGATATCGCCACACCCGACGTATGCCCTTAGGACTAGAATCAGGTGGGTTAAAGGTACTAGTAGACCGGATCATGCGGTGGTCAGATGTACCCAAGGGGGCACCGACTGAAACATTGCATCGATCCGGGTCAGTGGTCAGGAAGAGATCAAGGCAATTGGGTGTATGGTCCACAACATCAGGTATCCGTGTAGCTTCACGAATCAGCTGGGAGAGGTTAGATGATAGTGCAAACTTGCGTGCTTCTCTCCCGGCATGGTCAGTTTTTTTATATCAGTTAGTATATATATTTAAGAAAAATATATATACTAACAAACAAAATACGTTTAAATTGCGAAACACCCTCATTCATTAGGGTTCACTCACCTTGTAGTGCGCGCGTACGGCGCTCGGTATAGATATGACGATCGCAGCGAAGATCAGACGGAGCGGTGAAGAAGAGAATAGATAAGAGTGATTGATCAAAGCATATGTATAATAACATTAAATATGTAGAGAAATATTGTAATTTTTGATGTTTCTAATGTGATGTCGTAGATAATTACATTTTTTCCGCGTACATTGCAAACGCAGGCTGAATACTGAACCGAAGATATTACAGATTTAAAATGCCGCGACTAGGCTGCGCTGCACTGTTCTATAGCACTGCGAATTTAGCAGCGATCGGACGCGTTTGCTTTTCACATGGCCAACTATATGTCGCTCTTTCAAGAGTAATATCTAAAGAAAACATGTTTGTATTGACTAATGACAAAAAAAGCTGTGAATGTTGTATATAAAGACATTCTGTAATTAATTCTAAAAATAAAATACATAGGGAAAAAGGTAAAAAGTAAATAAGTAAAAATGTGGTATATGAATTTAGATATTCCAAAGATAGCAGGAAACAGGGTATAGGGAAAGGGGAATTGTTTTTTTTTCAAATTTAACGCTCGCGGGCCACGGGCAGTAATGAATAAATCAAAACTTCTGGATAGATTTTAATCATTTTATTCTCTGAGTAACATGTGCTATTTATTTTATACCCGTGCGAAGCCGGAGCTGGCCGCTAGTTTATAATATTAATATGATTATTTCTAGAAACTTTTATATTCTCTTACAGAAGAACAAAAACATTGATAAGAAGAAAGCGAAGAAAATACGAAGAACTGACTCTTCTGCTGCCACATCTGGGAAGCAAACTTCTGATGGTGAGGTTTATTTTGAATACACCATTGTTCTTTTCCAAAATAACTTAATGCTTGTGCTAGGAGTGATATACAACTGGTAAATATATATATATATATATATATATATATATATACAATTTTTAATATATACTTAAATGTATAATCCATCTGTATGTAAGTAAAATAGACCACCCTCATTTCTTACCGTGGTGTCGTAAAAGGCGACTAAGGTAAGTTAACTCGCCGTGTGGTATCCGGCTGAGTAGAATAGACGACCCTCATTTATTACCGAGGTGTCGTGAAAGTCGACTAAGGTAAGTTGATACGACGTGTGGTATCCGGCTGAGAAGAATAGACCACCCACGTTTTTTACCGAGGTATCGTAAAAGGCGACTAATATAACTTAACGTCAGACAGCCACCGATCATTAAATGCTTAGCCGAATCAAGTAACAACATGTTTATAACATGTTGTTCTGACGCCACTTAAAAGAGATGAGGGCAGAAGAATGATGACTAATATTACAAATAGGGTAAATCTGTCTGTATTTATTAATCTTGTATTATTTATATCAGATAACGCTCACGGGGACGCTGAGAGTGCGGACTCCCGCACGTCCCAGTCTGACTCGTTGACGTCCAAGCCCGCTCCGAGCTCGGAGAATGCTGTGACGTCAGATAGCTCAAGGTGATAATTTTACCTACCAACATAGTTAATCTTTTTTTTATATCAAGCAACTCCTTTTTTTATAGAATTAGGCGTTACTTTGTGGAGATCCATAATACAAAAGTAATATTAAATTATTTTGCTATAATCCGCGATGAAGTAAAATAGAAAACATGTAATGCTAAATGTAAGTGGACAATCGGTTACCATACCTGATACATGCAGGATTCGTAAAAACACATGCACAAACCTCCACCACCGCCACCACAATACACAAGCACTACATATCTTCACTATCACAAACTCAACAATCGTTTCGCCCCGCAACCGAAACATCATCAGAAGGACGATCTACGTTTAGCATTATATATATTTCTTATTTTACTTCATCGCGGATTATAGCAAAATAATTTTATTATTACTTTTCAAGAAACTCCCTTAACGGTACCATAGTCTGAGAGGTACGGGTGTTAAGTATGTCGGATTTGTTTGGGGGGGGGGGGGGGAATCGATCTAGCTAGGTGTTACAGAAGTATCTCGGGATGATGAAATTAATAATAATATCTCCTGGTACAATCAACTTTTATTCCAGCAGCGTTACTGCTAACACGAGCACTGATACAGTAACAACCTACATCTATTTTTTTTTTTTTTTCGAATTGACAATATGCTGTTAGCCCTAACGGCTTTTACAGCGTCACCGGGCGGGACGGGCGAGCGCAGAAGCATCGCCGAGGTTGCGGACCTACATCTACCCATCTCCTTATTTATATTGACAATAGCCCGCCGAGAATCAGCCGTTATAACACTATTTGATATTCTTACTTATTTTATGCATAATTATATAATGTTTAGTTTATTATAATATTTATATTTTATTATTAGATTATTATTATTAACGATCAAATATCGTAGATATCAATGTGCACTACCGGAAGTTTATGGACTATGACGCGTTAGGCGTGTTAGTGGTATTCAACATAGGTTTTATTTTTAAAAAATGTTGTTTTATCACTGTTCCGCCGTGTGTTATCCGGCTGAATGGAATAGTACCACCCTCATTTCTCACTGAAGTGTCGACTAAGGTAAGTTGACCCACCGTGTGGTATCCGGTTTAGTAAAAAAGACCACCTTCTTTCTTACCGAGGTGTCGTGTCAATCACCCAGATGCTTTTTTGTAAGTGTATAGTTTACGAGTTAGAATATTACATTTTTGGACTGAATATATATTTATTATTGAGTGATTTTTTTTTATTTTTTTTTTACAGAGATACCGAAGGTAAATCAGAAGAGATCAAACTGCCAAACCCGATCAGAGAAGTTCTACAAGAAATGGACGCTTTGGTTCGGCAAGCGAGGGATGATCCCACCAAGGACAGTACTAAAACCGACCAGTGTATCGTCAGGTAAGTTGGGAAAAAATTTAACGCCGTGCGGTATCCGGCTGAGTAGATTCGACCACCCTCATTTCTTACCGAGGTGTCGTAAAGGGCGACTAAGGTAAGTCGGCCCGCCGTGTGGTATCCGGCTGAGTAGAATCGATCACCCTCATTTCTTACTGAGGTGTCGTAAAAGGCGACTAAGGTTAGTTGATCCACCGTGTAGTATCCGGCTGAGTAGAATAGACCACCCTCTTTCTTACAGAGGTGTCGTAAGATACGACTTTGGTAAGTTGATGTCAGGCAGACGGCCGGTCGTAAAATATGTAGCCAAATCATGTGGCAACATGTTTATAAAGTGTTGTGCCGACCCCACTTAGAGTGGGATAAGGGCAGGAAGATGATGTTGAGTAAAGTGTAATTTAGTAAAGTAGAGGTCCTTCCTATACCACTGTTGAAGCAAATAGTTATGCTTCAAAAGTAATAATAAAATTATTTTGCTATAATCCACGATGAAGTAAACTAGAAAATATATATAATACTAAATGACTGGATAATCCGTTTTCATACCTGTATATGCAGGATTCGTAAAAACGCATGCACAAACCTCCACCACCGCCACCACAATACACGAGCACTACATACGTTCACTATCACAAACTCAACAATCGTTTCGCCCTGCAACCAAAGCATCATCAGGAGATACAGAGGGGAATTTTGTAATACATGATTTTTGAATAATTATTACCGTGTACTCAGCGCACGCAATGAAAGCTTTATATTTTGCCGTTTTCGTACTATTTTTTATTGCTGTTCCTCTCCTATTCATCTTAGCGTGATGTTATATGAACCAGGGCTTCTTAAACTGTGGGTCGCGACCCCCAGGGGAGTCTGCAAATGTCTGCAAATGCAAAACTGTTATTTACATTGTAAAATAGTGCGATATTACATCTACGGTTAATATATATTTCATTATATGGAGGAGGGGGTCGTTTAAAATTTCCTAAGCTTGAAGGGGGTCGCTATATAAAAAAGTTTAAGAAGCCCTGATATAGCCTTTCTGAATAAATGGACTATCTTACACTGAAAGAATTTTTGAAATCGGTCCATTAGTTCCTGAGATAAGCGAGTTCAAACAAACAAACAAACTTCAGGTTTATATATTAGTATATAGCCTATAGCCTTCCTGAATAAATGGACTCCAAAAATGGAGAGAACAGGCCTATTCTTAGCAGTGGAATAGTAACGAGCCGCTAGTTATAAAAGCTGATTTTAATATATATAGCTTGGATAACCGCTCTAACCGGTCCAAACACCCCCCCCCCCCCCATGTTTATTATTAGTACCTGATTAACCGATCGGTAATTTTTTATAAATAAAAAAAAAGAAACGTAAAAAAAAATAATAATTGGGTAGATGGGGCGGCTCGCTCCTAGGTAGTTACATTTCTCAAGACCGCCCGTTCCCCGAATAAGCTACGCTGATTTGACAGTTAACGACAACAATAGCGTTTTATATACAAAGATATTAGTATGTTGGTATTTTTTAATTCCCAAAACAGGGATAAAACGAATTTTAATTTTAAGTAAAACCTAGCTAGATCGATTTTTCTCCTCATGCATGGTGAATTTCAGGAATGTCGTCGGTGCCGTTTCCGAGATTCCGAAAATTTATATATACACACACATACAAATTGACTCATTTAAATATTAAAGATGTTATGTATTATGTAAAACAATCATAATAAAATTATTACAGAATCATACGAAGATACTGAAAGTTTACTTACTATTCAGAAATAAGCTTATGGCAGCACATCTCTACGCTTTCTCGCCTGTAGGACACTCTTCAATCACAATGCACTCACACATACACACAACTCACTCACAAATACCCACACACAACTCATTCACACAACAAATAAACAAACAAACAAACACACACACACACTCACACATACATAATACATATACACAAAAAGAAAATATATAAATGCACGGACGCACGTATATTACATTCTAAGTACCATGTACGTTCATTTAAACACGTACTTACTAATCACTACATATTATAAAACAAAGTCGCATTCTTACTATGTACGCATAAAACTTTAAAACTACGCAACAGATTTTGATGCGATTTTTTTAATAGATAGAGTGATTCCAGAGGAAGGTTTGTACGTATAATAACATTCAATACGGAGTAAAAAAATACTGTAATTTTTGAGGTTTCTGTAAATAATTACATTTTTTTCCGCTTACATTGCAAACGCAGGCTAAACCCTACGAGATTTATCAAAATAATGTACTAAGTATTTGTACACCTTGAAAAGGTCTACAGAAAAGTCCGCGATGGTATATGTCTATCTCTTATGGATAACCCACTATAGCATTTTTTGTCATTTACTTTTTACGAAAAATATTGCCTTATTTTTGAGGCAATTTTTATACAATACAGCATTAATCTTTATCCAATTAAGTACCTTAAATAAATAGTTGATTTAATATAGATCAATATTTCCGTTTACAGCATGTAATTTAAGTGAACATTTTCGGAGATATTACAGATTTAAAATGCCGTAAAATGAGGACGGTGCGCTTCGCCCTATAACACTTCGACTTTAGCAGCGATGTCGCTCTTTCAAGAGTTTGTTTAAAGACATTCTGTAATTAATTGTAAAAAAAAAATACATAGGGAAAAATGTAAAAATAAATACGCAAATATGTACTATATGAATAGATATTCAAAGATAGCAGGAAATCTTCTTGCGGGCCACGGGCAGTAATGAATAAATCAAAACTACTGGATCGATTTTAATAATTTTTTTTCACTGAGTGACATGGGCTATATATATTACTAGCTGCCTGCCCTTGCTTCGCACGGGTATAAAATATATATCCCATGTCAGTCAGTGTAAAAAAAATGATTAAAATCGATCCAGTAGTTTTGATTTATTCATTACTGCCCGTGGCCCGCAAGCGTTAAATTTGGAGAAAAACAATTTCCTCTCCCTATAGCAAGACGATTTCCTGCTATCTTTGGAATTTCTAAACTCATATAGTACATTTTTACTTATTTACTTTTACATTTTACCTATGTATTTTATTTTTACAATTAATTACAGAATGTCTGTAAACAAACTCTAAAAGATTCGAAGTGCTATGCTATGCTAGGGTGAAGCGCGGCGTCCTTACGGCATTTTAAATCTGTAATATCTCCGAAAATGTTCACTTAAATTACATGCTGTAAACGGCCATATTGATCTATATTAAATCAACAATTTATTTAAGGTACTCAAGTGGATAAGGATTAATGCTGTATTGTATAAAAATTGCTTTGAACATAAGGCATCATTTTTCGTAAAAAGTAAATGAAAAAAACTGCTATTGTATTAAAAACTGCTGTTATATAGTCATAAAAAAAATTGTATTTTGTGTGTAATTTGTATTTTGTGTGTAATAAATAAATAAATATGTTCAATGTTTTGTGTGTTCAGGTTGCACACCGCTCTGTCGGCGGGCGGCGTGGACGGCGCGGTGCGGCGCGCGGCGTGGGGCCGGGCCGCCAAGGTGGTCAACACGTCCAGGGCGAAGCTGCTGAAGAGGGCCAAGGACCTGCACGCTACCGCCAAACAGACAGAACCACGTGAGTTTGTATATTGGAAGTTTTTACACAGAGTCGTTTTAGTAGAGTAGTAGAGTAGATATCTAGACACACGGTCATCCGTCCCCAAAGTAACTTAATACTTGTGTTAAGGAAGACAATTGGTAAATATATACTTAAATACATATATACACCCAGGCTCGAAGAACTAACAAATTTTTATTAAAAAAATGTTAGCCCTCGGCGGGAATAGAACCCGCGACCCGCGAGGCTAAATGCGGGGTCACTACCAACTGCGCCATGGAGCCAGTCGATATTAAATAAATCCACTGATCACTTAAAAGTATAAGATAACTTTGGCATAAATCAATCTACTTAAATATCGTTTTTAAAATATATATATTTTTTTTTTATAGTACACATATAGAGAAAAAAAATAGAACATATACAAAGGTGGACTTATCCCTAAAAGGGATCTGTTCCAGTCAACCTTAGTGTTACAAAAAGAAAAGGACAAGAAGTAAAATACTAGTAAAAATAGAGAAAAACAAAAATTACGAAAAAGTATATACAAATTAATATTAATGTATTTTCGAATATATTATTATACAATTATTGAGATCTAGCTAACAAGTAATGGTCGACTGACTTGGACAGGCGAGCTTATTCCAAAAAACACGACAAAACAATAATATCACATTTCTGTCTCCCTCGCACTTGTATCTAGTTTCTCGGTCAAGGTTATGCATTACATACGAAATAGAATGGAATTGGGTACGGTCATTCATCGTTTATACATCTTTTAACTTCTAAGGTTTTATCTTCTAAGGTGTAGGTACCTGGTATTAAAATTAATGTCGTATGGTCGGACCACCAATAAAATTCATCAGCATCTTCCTGCCCTTATCCCACTCTAAGTGGGGTCTGCACAACATGCTATAAATATGCTGTCACATGATTTGGCTGCGTTTTTACGACCGGCCGCCTGCCTGACGTCAACTTACCTCTGTCGTATTTTAAGACACCTCGGTAAGAAAGAGGGTGGTCTATTCTACTAAACCGGATACTACACGGTGTTATCCATCGTAAATTAATTTTCTAAATTTAAAAATTCTAAATTTGTTCCAGCGCCATCACAATATCCCAATCCCGAAGCCCCTCCAACCACGAGTGCCACCACCGCCACCACGTCCGTAGTAACCAGTTCTGGCGGTAAAGCGGACGATGGCCTGTCAAATTTGGACACCACTTGGATGAGTCCTGAAGAGAAGGAGGCCAAGATTGTGGAGACATTGCAAAGGTGATTAAATCTTTAATATTTAAATGAGTTAATCTTGTATGTGTGTAATTTTTTTATTTAATTTTATATAATAGATTATATAAAATTAAATAAATAAATACATATATAAATAAATACATTTTATGTAAGTAGCTGTAGACAGCTATTTATATAATATCAATTTTACTTAACAGAATTTAGTAAAGAAAGTACGAAAGCTGCAGTAACGACGTGATGTGCACGTTTGTGTATTATATGTGTGTGTGTACACATACACATGTGCGCGCGTGCGTGCGTGTGCATGCGTGCGTGCGTGCGTGCGTGGGTACGTGGGTACGTGGAAACGGTTCCAACGATTTTACTGAAATTCAGCATGTTTGGGGGAGAAAAATCGATCTCGCTAGGTTTTATGTAAAAAAAAATCGTTTTATCCCTATTTTTGGGCACTAAAAATACTAAATTTTATATTGAATTGAATTTTTGCCATTTTGCTATAAACTGTCAAGTCAGCGTAGCTTATTCGGGGAACGGGCAGTCTCGAGAGATGTAACTACCTAGGATTGATCCCAACTGCATAATTTTTTTCTTTCTTTTCTTTTTAGTTTCTTATTTTTTTGGAAAAAATACTAATATTAATAAAGTTTCAAGTATGGGACTAGTGAGAAGACTGAAAAGGTCAAAGCCTTTTGAGTTGGTGTAATTTAGTGATAGTGTAGTGTTAGTGCAACTTAAAAAGAACACAAGAACAATGCTTCTCCACTAGTAAAAAAGACTTAAGTCATTGGACCTGTTCTTAGGTATAAGTTAAGTTATAAGTTTAGGTTAAAATTAAGTTGCTTATTAGCCTTATGGCTTAATAAAGATTGTAATTTATATGACTATGACCGGCCCGATGGCGCAGTGGGTAGTGACCCTGCCTCTGCTATAATCGAACCCCTGATCTGCAAAGCTGAAGATAAGATTACTGCTAACTGCGCCAATTGGCTAGTCAATAAGTTAGTCAGTTTGAAAATAAAGTTTAAGAGTCAGTGATTATCATCAGTCAGGAGGCCTATGACAGATGAAATCAACAGAATAATTACTTAATTAACATTCATTTGACTGGCCCGTTGGCGTAGTGGGTAGTTACCCTGCCTTCTGCTCCGCGGGTCGCGGGTTCGATTCCCGCCGAGGGTCAACATTTTCTATAAATTAATTTGTTGGTCTTTGAGCCTGGGTGTTTATTTGTATTTAAGTATGTATTTAAAAAATATATAAGTATATATTCACCAGTTGTCTGTCTACCATAACACAAGTATTAAGTTACTTACTTTAAAAATTATAAATAAAGTTTTTCTTATTCTTATTCTTATTCTTATTCTTACTTTGGGGACGGACGACCGTGTGTGTAAGTGTCCCATATATTTATTTATTATTTATTCTCCATATTTCAGGCTTAAAGTATTGATCGAGGAGCGTAAACCGGAAATGATGAAAACTTACAAGGCCGAATGTGACCGGGTGCAAGAGAAGAGGTAAGGACATATTGAAATTAGAATATTAAGAAATTTAAATATTAGTTGTAAAGAAGGATTTTAGGCTTATTCCCACTTAGCACATATTTTTTAATCGCCAGAATGATGTCAGGTTTTTTTAAATGCGTTATTGCACTAATTAGATATAAACGTACAAAAAATGGACTTAACACTAAATGAAGCGTTCTCTACCAGAGAACCATAGACGCAAACAGAAAATTTAAATAGCAAGCAAACAAACAGAAGAAGAAAAGTAATGGTAGGTGTTAATAATTAAAAAAATTATCTGTATTAATAAACTGTAGCGATTGAGAGCAAATAAGAAATAAATAGATGGATAAGAATAAAAATAAGATAATATAAGAAAAAGAATAAGCTGTGATGGCCCAGCGGTGCGACCGTGTGAATCTCTAGAGACGATCACGGGTTCGAACCCGTGCAGACACCAATGAGTTTTTGTCTTAAAACTTATGTGTCTAATTGATAATTGCAATTTATCACACGCTTTTCGGTGAAGGAAAACATCGTGAGGAAACCTGCATATCTCTAGACAATTCTGGAGGTATGTGTAACCTACCAATCCGCATTGGAGCAGCGTGGTAGGTCTTAGCTCCAATCCTTCTCTCCAAAAACGGAGAGAAGAGGCCTATTCTCAGCAGTGGGATAGTAACAGGCCGTTACTTACTTACTTATGAAAAAGATGGTATAACAATATACATAGCAATTTATGCAAAACATTACAGATTATCAATGGAGGTGTTTTTTCTACATTTGATTTAAAAGAAGACTAGTAGATTTTTTGATAGAATCAGGGAGATAATTTCATAGTCGTATGGCGTGCGAAGTCAAAGATTCTGACAAAAATGTGGTTCGATGATAAGTGGAAAGCTTAAGGAGATAAAATGGGCGGAGATAACGATGTTTTTTTAAACTGATTCCAGAAAAAAGCTTCAAATAGCGTCCGCAGTGGATGGTGTTCCTCACATAGACAAACGGCTACCCAAACGTCGTTTCCCCTGGTGTCCTCGCAGTAGGGCGCTCCTGGCGCGCCTCGCGACCCTGGCTGGTGACCCTGAAGCAGCAGCAACCCTGCTGGCCAACCGAGCTTTAAAGCTATTCCCCAGTGGGTTTGTCAGGATGCCTACACTACTGCGGCAGGCTGAGTGAGTACCTTATACAAGTTTCCAATTATCATCACATCAAGTCATCATCATCATCCTCTGACCCTTATACCACTCTTAAGTGGGGCAATATGTCTTCTTCCATTCTCCTCTATCACTGGTCGACTCTGGTCCCTGATTTAATACACATATCATTTTTCACACAGTCCATCCATCTTTATTTCGGTCTCCCCCTAGCCATGCATCCATCCACATTCATATTTAAAACTCTTTTGGTCACATGATTTTCATCCCTCCTCATTATTATTTTGCTATAATCAGCGATAAAGTAAAATAGATATATATTAAACTAGCAAGCCAAAAGATCACTGTAGAAACATCAAAACCGTAATATAATATTTTGATAACCATAAAAATGGTTATATTGGGTTAACCTTAAAATCTAAACATATGCTGTCGCGGTCTTTTATTTAGAACATTTAGAGGGGAACTCTTTCGTAATACAATATTTTAAAGTAAGTTTATTGCTGCTCCTCTCCTATTTATCTCAGCATGATGTTATAGCTTATAGCCTTCCTCGATAAATAGACTATCTGATACTTAAAGAATTTTCAAATTGGTCCAGTAGTTCCTGAGATTAGCATGTTCAAACAATCAAACAAACAAACAAACTCTACAGCTTTATATAATACTATTATATAAAAGATGCTAAATCCAGAGTGCACTATCTGTTTTCATACCTGATACATACAGGATGCGTGGAAACACATGCACAAACCCCCACCACCGCCACTGCAATATAAAAGCAATACACACATTCACTATCACAAACTCAACAATTGTTTCGCTCCACAACCTAAGCGTCATCGGGAGATAGACTGCACTCTTTCTATCGATATCTATCTGAGTATTTTATTATACCATATCTGTGTTTCTACATATCCATTATCTGAACTCATTACAAATTCTCTCATTTCAGCTTAAGTAAAGAAATTAAGGCATCGGACATAAAACGCCAACGCTTAAACTCTACGTCCCAACCAGTAACAAGCACCGCGCAGTTCACTGAGCCAATACAATTCCCCAGTTCACTAACAGTCACTACGTCCCTCAAGAACGTCGATAAACCTGACGAAGATAAAGACAAATACAAAATGAACCCGTCTGTGTTCGGATCTATAATAAACTCCTACTCTCTCACCCCTGACTTAGTTATAGAAAAACCTGATGACAGAAAGAAAGAAACAGACAGAAGTAAAGACGATATGTACATTCCCCCTAACAACATAGGCAGCATAACCATAACACCAGTCCCACAGCAAAAAGACAAGAAAGTTAATAACGTTTGTGACAAATCAAAAGAACCTCTAATACGAGTTAAATCACCAGCAGCGTTGAACGAAATGGTCATGAATAAGAAAGAGAAGGAAAAACAGAAGAAGACAGAAATCCGGAAAGAGCCAAGTAAAAGAATCGACACACCGTTACACATAGACACAACAAACCATAGTAAAAAAGAGCCAACGCAAAGTCCAAAGAGTAAAGAGGAGTTCAGTAAAAAGCAGATAGAAAGTATGAGGATAGCGGAAAGCAATATACCCAGACCGGGCCTGGTGTCTGTGAACCATTCACCTACCTTTGCGAAACCTGATAAAAGGCCACCGGAAGTAAAGAAGAAGAAGGATATCCTCATTGTGTCTGATTTGGATCCTTTAGCAGATATCCCTCAGGAACCTCTGGCTGTGGACGACAGTAGTAGTGACGTAGAGGTGGTCGAAGAGAAGTCTGACAAAAGCGAACCTAAAAGTGTGAGGAGTGATACAGTGCCTTCAAAGGACAAAGTGAGTGAGAATCACAAGAAACTGAACAGTGTTAAAGTGAGAAGTGAGAAAAGTGTTAGTTCTAAGGAGTGTAGGAGGAAGTCGGAGGAACAGACAAAGGAGGAGATTGAGGCGATAATGAGGAATATTAAAGAGATGAAGGTGAGTTTCTTAACTTTCATAATTTCAAATATTTATTAGACTAGAACCATGAAACATTTTGTCATATAAATTATTGCTGTTCCTCACGAATCTTAGCGTGATGTTATATAGCCTATAGCCTTTCTCGGTAAATGGACTATCTTACACTCAAATAATTTTTCTAATCGGTCAAGTAGTTCCTGAGATTAGTGTTTTCAAACACAACACTTCAAATTCAAAATATTCTTTATTCAAATAAACTTGTAAACAAGTGCTTTTGAATCGCCAACTCTACTGCTGGTTCGGAAAGCTGTTCCTACCGAGAGCCAGCAAGAAACTCGGCGGTTGCTCTTTTAAAAATATAATTCTTAATACTATTTACATTATGTCGTTACTGTCTTGTACAGGTTCAAAGAGAGCTATATCCACACATTCTTATCTTCTAAATAATCTTCAAGAGTATAGTAGGCTTTCTGTATCAGCCTCTTTGTAACAGTGTTTTTAAACTGCTGTAATGGCAAAGCTGAAATTGATTGCGGAATTTTATTATACAATCTTATACCAAAACCCACAAACGAGTAACGCACTTTTGCAAGGCGCAAAGCAGGAGCCGCAAGCTTATGTCGGTTCCTGCTTTGTCTATTGTATACATCACCTATCGTTTTATAATTCTTTATATTTTTATGTACATAAATTAAATTGCTTAAAATATACTGTGAAGCAAATATAAGAATACCTGTTTCCTTAAACTTCTCTCGCAGGGAATCACGCGGTCTTAAATTATAAATGCCACGTATAGCTCTTTTTTTCAGTTTCTTCAGTTTTATATATTAGTATAGATACAAGTGAACGACTAGCTATCGCAAAATAGCCAAATGTACAGTGGATAAATTCCTACAAAGTGAATTTAGGTTAAAAAAAATCATATAATGTATAATTCTGTCTATTTTTTAATTTTCTAAATTTAACGTAAAATAATACCAAAGCAAAGCTACGCGTTGATGTGACGACATTTTATGATTTTGTCGTATAGTCTATCTCCTGCTGATAATTTAATTGGAGGGTGAAAGAATTGTTGAGATTGTGGTAGTGAATGTGTGCAGTGCTACCACTGTGATAGTAGTGTATGTACTGTAGTGTATGTACTGTAGTGGTTTCATTATAAACATTATTATATATTAGTTTACGAACCCTGTATGTATAAGGTACAAACTCAGATATTATACTTTTCTTTTAGCATTGCATCTCCCTCTATCATTGCTCATTACTAAGATAGTGGCCATTGCTAGATTTTTATCTATTATCTAGCGAATTAACAAATATCATAATTACTATTGTAAGAAATGAGATGTTTAGAAAGTTAACAAAGTGTGAGAAATACATATGTTGGACGGGGTGCGAAGTTACGTACATGTACATGTTATAAACATGTTGTCACATGATTTGAATACGTATTTTACGACCCGCCGCCAGCATGACGTCAACTTACCTTAGTTGTTTCTTACAACACCTCAACAAGAAACACAGGTTGTCTTTTCTAATCAGCCCGATACCACACGGCGGGTCGTCTTGTACGACACCTCGGAAACATAAGAGGGTGGTCTATTCTACTAAGCCGGATACCACACGGCGGGTCAACTTACCTTAGTCGCCTTTAACGACACCTCGGTAAGAAAGAGGGTGGTCTATTCTACTCAGCCGGATATCACACGGCGTGTCAACTTACCTTAGGTGCCTTTTACGATACCTCGGTAAGAAATGAGGGCGTTTAAATAAAGATGATATTATTATTATTCATTTCTGTCTTAAACTTTTTCAGAATTCGCAAGAGCCTGCATCGTTGAACTGCAATTCTTATGGAGGTGTTATTACAAGTGGTGAGGAAACTTAATTTATCTTAACCAATACACAATAATATACCCAATATTATTAGTCAATTATTTTAAACTTAATTTATCTTAAAGCTAATGATACTTAATACAATTAGTAATTTATTTAATGATGGATAGGAAGAGCATATAAATTATATATCCAAAGGGATATTGTAATATAATATAATTTAATTATGTCATT
This sequence comes from Morpho achilles, assembly GCA_947086495.1. NCBI lineage: Eukaryota > Metazoa > Arthropoda > Insecta > Lepidoptera > Nymphalidae > Morpho > Morpho achilles. Next base: position 1,717,460 of record CAMTZB010000018.1, on the reverse strand, counting down.
TGTTATGTGCGGTATTGGAATATTTTTGAAAAAAAAAGAAAAGTTTTCCTTACATAGATAATGAATTCAGCATGCATCAATTATTTTAAAAGACTATGAGCAGTTTTATTGCATTTTTTTTCTCTTATAATAATTTTTATTGAGTTAAGAAAGTAAATAAATTGTTGGTTGTCAGACAGACAGTTTCCTGCTGAGACCCAAAAAAATCCAGCTGAGACTCACAAGAGTCCTCTTAGACTCAAAAGAGTCCTGCTAAGACTCACGAGAGTCCTGACAAGAGACTTAAATGTGTTATGCTGAGATAATTTATGGTGTGGTAATGGTCAAATAAACAAATAATCTTGTCAAGCTAAATAGCAACCATGGACACAATTTTTTCTTGGTCTTTCCTTCAGAAACAGAATAACTACATAGGCAATTGGTAATTAGGTATTTATTTCATAAATTGACGCAAACAAAGTTAAAATTTACATTTCTGTATGTAACTTTAATATAGCATTCCTTAATATCTGATTGATGCTTGACAAAATGTCTGTTTGAATAGAAATAAAATTTGGTATGAATATACGCCGTCAAGCTGTGGTAGCCCAGCGGTAACACCGTGCGCCTCTTTCGAAGAGGTCTAGGGTTCAAACCCCGGGCGACACCAATGAGTTTTCTAGTAAAACTTATGTGTCTAATTGATAATTGCAATTTATCACACGCTTTTCGGTGAAGGAAAACATCGTGAGGAAACCTGCATATCTCTAGAGAATTCTGGAGATATGTGTAATCTACCAATCCGCATTGATGCAGCGTGGTAGGTCTTAGCTCCAATCTTTCTCTCCAAAAAAAAAAACGTAGAGAAGAGGCCTATGCTCAGCAGTGGGATAGTAACAGGCCGTCTATACGCCGTCGCCCTATCTGAAAACTAGGGAGAAATCGCAGGTAGGAATTAGTTAGCGATAAATATAGAAATATTCCAATACTGTCCGTCCCGCAGATGACATAATATGTTTTAATATTGTTGCCATACGATTAATACAAATTTTTGACTTCATGCAGCTAAGCACGAGTCTTCCAAACAAACATACAACAGGCCCGCCATTTTCGGCGAGGCGCGTACCGATAAAGACAAGTTGTAAGTGCGCTTGTCACTTCCCATCCATCGCATTCGTAAGGGCGGAGTGTTGATATGTCACGTCAGAATACTTTAAATTTATTTTAATATGGTAACAATTAAATAAAAAAAAAATATGATCTTTAAATCCCAATTAGATGTGAATTTCTCTTTCTCTTTAGCTCCGAACTTAATTCGTTTTAGAGATCCATTTTTTGTCCTTATCTTTTGGTCACATAAAGTTGCTGAAAGTTGTGCCCATTGCAGAAAAGATGAGAAGTGCGATACTAAGTTGGTATGGTCATTTATGAGGAGGAATGAATCATGTGACCAAAAGAGTTTTAAATGTGGACGGATGTATGACTAGGGGGAGGCAGAGAAAAAGATTGATGGATTGTGTGAAAAATGATATGCGTGTTAAAGGAGTGGCACCAGAGTTGAAATGATAGAGGAGAGTGGAAGAAGACATATTGTCATTACCCTGATCCCACTTAGAGTGGGATAAAGGTAAGAGAATGATGATCTTTTGGTCACAATGATAAAGCTCTATCCCTCTCGTTCTATGCTCTTTCCGCTTCTTGCCTGAAACACGTGCCTTCACATGTACGTGCCTGTCGCTCCATCAATTCTAAGCCTTCTTAAAAGGCCTTATCAAGCCCTAACTAAAGTTAGTTTCCTCATCCTGGCATAGTTGTCCTTATTACTGAGGGTCCCTGATGCCGTAGTGTCGAGTGGTCATCTTTTCGACAGTTACTTGGTCCTCGCCTTTGCTGAATAAAGCGCAACGTCCAGTTTAGTGTCCAACGCATTTCGGATCTGGTTGGTCCACTGAATTGAAGTACATCCTCGCGGTCTTTTGCCGTCTATATTGGTAACCATGAGTTGCTTGAGGTTTTTACATTTCTTCCGATGTGATCAAAGAACTCAAGCACTCTTCGCAGTCTATCTGCCTGCTTTTGCCGTCGATCTGACCGGTAACCATGAGTTGATCTAGGTTACATTTCTGGCGATGTGACCAAAGAACTCAAGGATTCTTCGCAGGCATCTATCTGTCTGCTTATGCAGTCTATACTGGTAACCATGAGTTGCTCGAGGTTACATTTCTGGCGATGTGACCAAAGAACTCAAGGATTCTTCGCAGGCATCTATCTAGCTGCTTATGCCGTCTTTACCGGTAACCATGAGTTGCTCGAGGTTACATTTCTGGCGATGTGACCAAAGAACTCAAGGAATCTTCGCAGGCATCTATCTGCCTGCTTTTGCCGTCTATACCGCTAACCATGAGTTGCTCGAGGTTGTTACATTTCTGGCGATGTGACCAAAAAACTCAAGCACTCTCCGCAGGCAGATGAAAGTCAGTTCCTTACATTTAGTTCGTGCAATAGACTCATTTGTGCGGAAGGCCGTACAAATAAACCTATATAGAACACGATTGAAATACACCGTAATATAACCTATTTAAACAATTTTACCATTATCTTAACTTTATCGAGATCCAACACATCTAAAGCACCTTGAAATATTTTTGGACGTAACATTTTAATGTCTCCGCCTTAATCCATCTTCGCTAAGATTTCCTCGCACTGTTTCACTATTGTATCATAATCCAATATGGCTTTAACATCATACATATCAATATAATCGTGCGTTAATGCGTGTGCGTTTATAATTTTACCACAACATATTGTAGTTTGTTGATATAATATGTATAATGTCTATACTTAAAAGTCAAAGTCCCTAAAGCTAACTGTCTGTATGTGATTGATTTTCCCAAAATCTACTGAACGAATTTTTGTACGGATCACTAAAAGAGTACTAAAAAAAGTGCAATTAATTTATAGAAGGCGTTAATTTGCAGAGCGTTAATTTCCATATAACAAAAGTAATTATAAAATTATTTTGCTATAATCCGCGATAAAATTTATCCATTTATATATAGAATTGCATTCTTCCGGTAGTTTTAGGTTACTTCATTACCGTTTTATGTGAATTGTGTTGAAGAGACCGCGCGGTGTGAAAACTTTCGACTGACTTACTTGCGTGCGCCGCGTAAACCAGCAGGGATACACTAAAATAATGTACTAGACAATAATAGATCTATAAAAATACTACAATAAAGTCCGCGACAGCTTATCTCTATCACTTATGGTTAAATCACAATAACTACTTTTATGTTCAAAATTTCGGGGCGAAGTTGCAGATAGTACTACATAAGTTGCTTAGCTTGACTAAACCTGAATCATCCCGCTTTTCGGTTTTGGATGCTTACATTCTACACATATATCAGAAAACAACCGCCTTGTATACTTATGAATATTTTGAAAAAACATATTTCTGTCTTCATACGTACATAGTTCATCGTTCACACGCAATGCCGCACGCATTTACGTACGCCGTGTATAAAATCGATATCCGAACTATTGATTTCTCAGCTTTTATATATGTTCTGTGTATTGCTAATGACTGGAGTTTTTGCGTTGTTTTATATATTTATTTACGTATTTCTTACAATATTATTGCGTAATCCACTTTTGTAAGATGGTTGAAAATAAAATAAGAGTTTTGTTGAAGGTGAAAACATATGATTCCTAACAAAGGTACTTGTGTTTAGGATTATCTTTATAAAATATGAATACACTGGATTACAACAATATGTCAAGATAAGATTAATATATAAGCTATATAAAAAAAAGAATTTATATTGCAAATATGGTTTGCAGTATAAATTCAATAAATATTTTAAATCTGTATTTTCATTCTTGCATTAACAAAGTCCGAAGTAGAACCTCTCTCCGGAATAGAACGCCTCTCCGGATCTCCGCAATAGAACTCCTAATTCTACAAATTATTTTTCTCGAAATTTTGAGCGTTTTATAGGTCAAATTGACCTCGAATTCGGATTGAGAAAATAAGTCGACGTGCCCGTTGGCGCAGTGGGTAGTGATCCTCTCCTAAAATCTCTCTCTCTCTCTCGGAAATCTCCTAAAATCTATAGTTAACTAAACAGAATAAAAAATAAAAATAAAATCAAAAATAGAATAGTTTAAAATTCTGATAAATTAACAATAATAAAATAGCCACACCACATACAATGGATAGATACCACAAACACTCACTCACACACACACTCACACCCACATACATACACAACATTCTTGCACACACATACGCATACACAATATTAGTTAACATTATTTTGTTTTGTTTATACACGTTGTAAGTATGTATGACAATGGAAGGCACTAGTAACCAAAATACAAGCTAGGCTTAGTTTGGTTGCTAGTGGAGACTTTTAGAATGTAAACTAGATAATAAGCTTTTGTTAAATAGTGTTTACCAAAACTGTTTTGAGCAAAAATAAATAATTTCTAATTCTAATTTCTAATCCTGCCTTCAGCTCCGCGAGTCGCGAGTTCGATTCCCGCCGAGGGCCAACATTTTCTATAAATGAATTTGTTGGTCTTCGAGTCTGGGTGTATATTTGTATTTAAGTATGTATTTAAAAAATATATAAGTATATATTCACCAGTTGTCCGTCACCCATAACACAAGTATTAAGTTACTTACGTTGGGGACGGACGACCGTGTGTGTAAGTGTCCCATATATTTTACAACAAAAAAAAATAATAATTTATAGAAGCAGGCGTTACTTTGCGGAATTCCACGTAAAGAAGTTATAATAAAGTTATTTTGTTGTAATCCGCGTTTGTTAGAGAATACATGCAATGCTAAGTGTATGAAGCAGGCAACAATTACATACCCATACATGCAGGACAAGCTGCCAACACCAACATTCCACACAAGCACCACACACACTCACTACCACAACCTCTACGATTACTTCGAACCAAAACCGAAGCATCATCAGGAGGATAGATTCCATGAACAAACAAAATACCTAACCGTAGGTCGGTCCGGTCAAATGTACTTTTCAATGTTTTTTTTTGTGTGTGTTATTTTTTGTTTGGTTAATAGTAAGTTATCTACAAAGATACCTTTGTTTCAGCGCAGAACCCACTTCTTTAAAGAAAATGGATGGATATAGTACGGTCACAGGTTGGTTGTTTTAATTCACTGTAAGTAAGAAGAGTGAGTAACGGCCTGTCACTATCCCACTGCTGGGCAAAGGCCTCCTCTCTCCATTTTTGGAGAGAAGGGTTGGAGCTAAGACCTACCACGCTGCTCCAATGCGGATTGGTAGGTTACACATATCCCTAGAATTTTCTAGAGATATGCAGGTTTCCTCACGTTGTTTTCCGTCACCGAATTCACTGTATTTACGTATTTTTTAAATTTACGTATTTTTTAATTTTTGACTGGTTGGCTGGAAGAGATTCCGATTACAGAATAAGCCCGCCATTGCAAATTATGTTGTTTTTTTTTTATATATTTTATATTAATAATGCGATAAAGAGATTAGAAACAAACAAACAAACAATTTTTTGTTATACATATTTATTTTATAAATAAGTCTGATAGTACCAATTCTTCATAAAGTTAGTAGATCGTTTATGGACTTTCGTATATCATCCTGGTCTTATCCCACTCCCGCCGTGTGGTATCCGGCTGAGTAGAATAGACCACCCTCATTTCTTACCGAGGTGTCGTAAAAGGCGACTAATGTAAGTTGACCCGCCGTGTGATATCCGGCTGAGTAGAATAGACCACCCTCATTTCTTACCGAGGTGTCGTAAAAGGCGACTAAGATAAGTTAATGTCAGGCAGGCGGCCGGTCGTAAAATACGTAGCCAAATCCTGTGACAACATGTTTATAACATTTTGTGCCGACCCCACTTAGAGTGGGATAAGGGCAGGAGGACGATGATGATTTGGTATAAGCACAATCGTTTTTTTATATCAAAGACAAGATTATATATTTTTTTTATCTTTCCAGGCTGATATCCGCAGCATCACTGCGAAATGAAGGACTATAATACATGTGAGATGGCTGCTTATTACTACAAGATCTATAATTGATTTATTGTAAAGATATTATACTTATTGAGTAGTTATTGGCTGAATTTTTTTGGGTAAAACTTACGTCTTAATGTCTATTTGCACTGATTATAACTATTGCCCAACCTCCCCTCTGTTACCCCAATATCAATTAAAGATAGTGATTTCAACGTGAATGAAGTCGCAGGCAGAGCTAGTATTTAGATAGAGATAAAGTACTGGGTCACTGAGCCTTGTGATTTTTTAAAAAATGATAAAAGGAAAATTAAAAAAATAGTCAGGCAGGTGGGGTTCGAACCTAGGTGCTTTCATCTCTCTAGACCGCCCGTTCCACAAATGAGCTACTATGGATATACGTTTAAAAGCGAAAATTGTCTTTTAAATTCAACGCAAATTTTTAAATTTAAAAAACAGGGGTAAAAAGACTTTTAAAATAAAACCTAGCTTTTTAGCGATGTTTCTCCCCCAATACCCCCTACATGCTAAATTTCAGGAAAATCGTTGGAACCGTTGCCGAGAATCGAAAAATTTATATGTACACTGACATACATATAAGATTAACTCATTTACCAAATTAAAATTCCAATTTAAATAATTGTTTATTCAAATTGGCTTTTACAAGCACTTTTGAATCGTCAAATTACAATGAAGCTACGACATCTAGCTAGTGAGTTTTCTGTCACCCATAACACAAGTTAAGTTACTTACTTTACCTGTATTCAAATTTATTTATTTTCTTTTAAATTATAAAATACTAGCGGCCAGCTCCGGCTTCGCACGGGTATAAAATATATAGCCTATGTCACTTTGTGAAAAAAATGATTAAAATCTATCCAGTAGTTTTGATTTATTCATTACTGCCCGTGGCCCGCACGCGTTAAATTTGGAGAAAAACAATTCCCCTTTCCCTATACCATGAAGATTTCCTCCTATCTTTGGAATATCTAAATTAATTTACTACATTTTTACTTATTTACTTTTACATATTTCCCCATGTATTTTATTTTTACAATTAATTACAGAATGTCTTTTACACAACATTTGCGTTTTTGTTATACCACGTTTTATAGTGACTTGGCGGAAACGCGGTCGAACGGGATAAAAAGTATCCTATGTCCGTCTCCTGGTTTTAAGCCAAATTGGTTCATCCGTTCTTGAGTTATAAATAGTGTTACTAACACCACTTTCTTTTATATCAGTGATTCTCAACCACTGTGCCGCCAAATTTTAAAAGTGTGCCGCCAAATTTTGCAAATATACAATAATGTTAATATTATTAAATTATATCATTTAAGAAGAAAAATAATTTTATTATTAGCTTGTAATTAACCCCTTAATAAACGTTTAGTTATTATTGTAGTATATATTAGTTTATTTCGTATATTTAAAGTTTTTGTCATAAACTATTTATTCAGTCTGTTGTAGTAAGTAAATAATTTTTATCTTTTTCTTTGTGTGCCGCCAAATTTCGAAATCGTTAAATATGTGCCGCAACAAAAAAAAGGTTGAGAATCACTGTTTTATGTATATAGATTTTCCTATGACATTACAGAAAACCCTTCCAACACCACCTTTCCTACGTTTAGAAATTTAATATCGTTTTAAAAAAAATCGACTATCTACAAAAGATTCAGTCAAATCGTACTTGTAATTATAAATCTTTTAGTTATAAGTAATTAGGTATAGACAAACGACGCTTAGCTGAAAAACAGAATAGATTTAATGATTAAAAATGATCGATTTTATTCAGTTCAAATAGTTTATTTAATTACGAAAGGAATATTAATATTATTAAAGAATTTTTATTTTACAAAACCTATCATCGAGACCTAAGACTTCTAGTAGGGGTTCTTTTATAATAAAATTAAAGTAACCTAGCTTAAATGAAAGTAAAATAAATCTTATAATACGTAAAAGTAAAATAACGGCCTGTTACTATCCCACTTCTGGGCATAGGCGTCTTTGTTTTTGGGCTAAATTGGATTGGATTGGAGCTAAGACCTACCACGCTCCTCCAACGCGGATTGGTAGGATATACATATCTCCAGAATTCTCTAGAGATATGCAGGTTTCCGCACGATGTTTTCCTTCACCGAAAAGCGTGTGATAAATTTAAATTATCGATTAGAAACAAGTTTTATTATTTGTATAATACTAAAGGTTTTTTTTACAGATTTAATTTTAATTTTCGTGTCTAGTTTATTCGGGTTACTCTCAATTTAAATAATATTTATTTAATTAGGACATGGTGGCGCATTTTAGTTTACAATTGAATAAAATAAAATTATTTATTATTCTTAATTACTGATGTCAAAAGTGTTAAAAACCCTTGGGTTTTAATTGGGTTTTAAAAAAATTGTGGATGAAATCGATTATTTTTAATAATATAAATGGATGTATTGTTAATTCTAAAACATGTTCTCAACGTTCCTATGACGTCCGCGTTAAGTTGAGCATGGGGATTTTTGAAAGATTTCAAAAGAGAAATGATTTTATTTGTATAGAACACTGTATTTTGTATAAAAGGTTAGATTAAAATAGTTTTACACGGTTCAGTTTCAATGTTGTGTATTGCACTGCTCCACGAAGGTAAACCGGTAGCTTAACATGTTCGCACAAGTTTTAATCGTTGACGCCAACCCTTGGTTCCCAAAATAGTCCAGGTTAAACCCCAGGGGTTCATATAAGATTCGACGGGGTTCATAACGTAATAAAAATATGGGTATTCAAAATTTGTTATGCAATTTTTTGTCGAGTTTTGGAAATTGTTAAATGGAATAAGCGATCAGAACTTGTGTGAACATGTTTTAAGGCTATATATAATCACGTCACGTAACGCGTTTTGTAAACTATGGAATGATCTTCCTCCACTGGTTGGAGCACATTCCATATTAACGCTTTATTTTATTACTTAAAATCAAAAATTTGTTTTTAATCTACTTTGAAATGAAATGCAAACAATTATATCTTCCACTGCCAAACTTTTAAAAGGAATCTGTGATAAATTAAAATTAATGAATCACGTTAATCTATATTAATTACTTAATTTGATTTAAATCAATCTTTTATTATTTACCATTTCAACGGATCCTTTTGGATATATTTGAACCAAATTTTTCTGTTTAGGCACAAGACATAATGAGCGTTTTCAAAAGCTACGTTTTATTTATTTAAATTTTAAATTTAATACAGAAATGAAAATGATTTAATAATACACTGACATTAGTTTTATTATGAATAGAGACTAAATTACAACAAAATTATATATTTTTTTAGTAGTTAAATGCTTTATTATTTGAGCCGTCAAATGAATGCACTTTTATTGATGTTTATTTTGTTAATTTTATTATAGATTTGGAAGGTTACTGTTTTTATCACAAACTAATATCGCATGTATTTAAGCAATTTGCAACAGCAAATTGCAATAAAGTAACTCAAACTTTACAAAACTCTTAACTTAACTATTTATTTTAGTAGTTCTTAGCGTAATGTCATAAATGGCATTGAAATATGGATTATAATGTATTTGACTCAATTAGGCCTAATTTTGAATTAAGTCACTTTAATACTGAGCGTACGATATTTTCGGTTTGGAAATCTTTCGGCTTGATTTATCTTTGTGTTTGTCATGTAACACAAGTAGGCTTGTGTTTAACATGCTTGTGTATGATTGGTGTTTTATTCGGATTGAATATTTAATATTTTACATAAAAATCAAAACAACTTTATAAGTTGATAAATACATAATGCTCTCTAAGCACCATTTCATGAGATCTATATAAAAATAATTATTGAAAAAATTGCACTTTTTGCCTGTGACATTTTATTTGGCTTTTAAATGATGTATCATTTTTATATAATTTGAGATTAATATATTTGATTATATAATACTTCTCTTACTATTTACTTAAATAGTAAACGAGTACGTTTTATAAAATTATTCATTAATTATCAATCTCTTATTATTCGTTGGAGAAATTGAGCGCTTAAAAAACGCCGCGTTTGAAACGCTATTTGTATTTTGTGCCTCACGCGTTTTATACTACGTGGAGCAGAATATTTTTAATTGTTAATGTAAATCTATATTCATTCTGAAAGGTGATTAGTTTTTAAAGATATTCGTCTATTTCAAACTTCATAGTTAGAAATTTTGACATCATATTTTTTCTGTAAATTTATAATTTTTGTTGCAGACTCATAATTACTGCAAATCAAAGAAAGAAACAAGGCTTTATAATTATGGGATTTATCTTGATATTGATTCATTTTAACTAATCGGCCTTCTCTAATAGAGTTAGACGTGAGTGACATTTTTTATTTTTTCTCCACTGATGTACGTGGTCTTTATCGAAATATTTTTCAGGGCGACTTTTGCACCTTTTTTATGTAATTTGAGATAAATATATATATTTATATAATACTTCTGTTGCTATTTAATTAAATAGTAAACGAGTACGTTTTAAACAATTATTCTTTTATTATCAATCTCTTATTATTCGTTGGAGTAATTGAGCGCGTAAAAAACGCCGCGTTTGGAACGCCATTGTGTTTACTCAACGGTCTTCCTGCCCGATTTAGATAAATTAAATAAATTTCTCTAATAAAGCAAACTTAAAGATATAGGGCATGCTTTTTTACGATTTTTTGTTTCGTCAATTACTAATATATTTTCTACGGATGCCATTTATATAGGAAATTAAAATGGTTGTTCTATTTTTCTTATGTCCCAAAGAATTTAAAGCTCAACTTCGTTCGTGTGGACTGTTGTCGCGTGTTAGATTGATAAAAGATGCCGCCTTTTAATGTAATTAAATAATTAACAGGATTTCTATAGCCCATATGTTAACCCGGTGTATAAGGAGTAATTGTGCCAAATTCCATCGATATTGGTTCAGCGGATTCGCCGTGAAAGAGTAACAAACACATCCGTATTCACAAATTTTCGCATGAATAATGTTAGTTAGGGACAAATATATCTTTTTATTTTTGTCCGTTCGAGTTATTAAATGTTTAAATACCTTCAATGTTTTGTATCCTAGTGTTAAGGCCTACTATACAAGATTCAATTGTACTAAATTTCATCCATATCGACCCAGTTTGACATTAGGACAAACAGACTTTCGTTATTTAATAATTGGATTTAAATGATATTTATATCATCAAAAAGAGGTGATAGTGATAAGTTAATCACCTTTCAGGATGGATGCTGTTTGAAAGATTTTATCTGACGATTGAATAGCGCACGCGAGTTTGTTTTTTGAAAATTTTTGGAATGAACGAAAATAGAGTTTACACGTGCGTTATTGAATCGCGGTTCACATAGATTTATTGTAAAGCGGCAAAGAGAAATAGATTTTTTTTTCGAGTTTGTAATTATGATGTAAAATTCCAAATAATGTCCATTGTAATGATGAATAAATATTTATAATTAATGGAATTTTGTTTTGGTGTGTTTTTATAAGCTCGTCACATTTGAGACTGCACACATTCACTACTACAATCTCACAAGATTTTATATACTAAGTTAATGTGGTGAAACTTATTAATATACAGATGCCCCATATGACATTAATTTCACTTTTACTTACACACCTTAGCACCCTACATAAAAATTTCAGTTAATTTAGTGAAGTAATTTAACCCAAGAAATAATTTTACGTTTTAAATAAATATATATGATATAGAAGGGTGAATGACTGTACCTTTTTCCATTTCGTATGTAATGCATAACCTTGACCGATAGGCTAAATATAAGTGCGAAGTATACAAAATCAATATGCTGGGCATAGGCCTCGACTGTTTTTGGATAAAAGGGTTGGAGCCTAGAGACCTACCACGCTGCTCCAATGTGCATTGGTAGGTTACACATATTCCCATTATTGTATAACATAATTATCTAGAGCTTTCTCCACAATTATAACAAAGGGCGATATTTCTCCTTTATTCTTATGCAATAATAAAAAGCAATTTTCTCAAAGTCAACCCATTTAATCTTTCTCAACAACTCAATGACACATAACGACGGCTACAATGTTTTTTATATTATTGGCCAACTCTTTGAAGATGTATTAGAAACATGTTTTCCTTCACCGAAAAGCGTGTGATAAATTGCAATTATCAACGAAACGCGTTTTAATAGAAGAACTCCGCCCTGTCCGTGGTTTGAACTCGTTACCCCCTCGAAAGTCGCACGGTTTTATTGCTGGGAAAAAACGAAAAATAAAACCCAACAGCGTGTTTATAATTTTTTTATTAATTTCACAAAATTTATTATTAAAAGCCACAATTTTAAGGCTTTTAAGCTGTCAAGCGTTGACCGTTTAATTTCCAAAGCCCACCGCTGGACAGAGCGTGGGCCGGAAACTGTAATTCGAAGCTAACTAGTGTCTACATTAGTTTATATTTTATAGAAAATATCGATATCCACTTTGTCCTTTATGGGCGTTGTTTGACTTAGGGATGTGATTTGTGGAAAAAATAACGAAATAACCGATTTTCTCCCACGAAAATAAATCGGTAAAAAGAAATTAAAACATAATAAATTGATTATTAATAGTCGATTTTTTCTAACTTTTTAAAAATATGCATTTTATATTATTAATAACTATAGAACAAAGACTAATTGGAGTGAACTAATACGTAAAAAAAACAAAGATATATTGAGATTTCTTTTATGGGACACACAAACGGTCGTCTGTTTCCAAAATAAGTAACTTAATACTTGTGTTATGGGTGACAGACAACTGGTGAATACATATTTATATAATTTTAAATACATAAATACAAATATACACCCAAACTCGACCACCAAATTGATTTATGTAAAATGTTGGCTTTCAGCGGGAATCGAACCCGCGACCCGCAGAGTTGAAGGCACTACCCACTGCTCCAACGGGCCAGTCATGTAATTTAAATTAGATTAAAACGTGTAATTTTTTAAACATTCTAAAAAAGAGGGTTTAAAAATCGATAATTAAAAATCAATTGTAACAATAAAATTAGTATAAAATCTTTATCGTTAGACATCCCTAGTCTAACTTCGTAAAAACACACACTGGCGGATAAAACGCCGTTTAAGTGTGTGTTGGGATCAAGTCATCAAAACTACTTGCCAACTTCATTCGGGGTATATAACTTCTGTACCTAAGTAATTTATTTATTTATTAAAGGGACTCCAACAAAGGTACACACAAAAGTTCCGTAATAACTATTTTAAAAAATTGGCTTAAGTGTATCCCCAATTACAGGAGAACACAACATGCAATGCACCCATACTCATAAATGCGAAAGTCTGTTACACTTTCATGGCTAACGCTAAACCAATATTGATGGAATTTGGTAAAAATGAAACTTATATACCCGTGCAACATCTACACTAATATTATAAAGAGGAAATATTTATATGTGTTTCTAATGTTTTCACACAAAACTACTGGACTGATTTAAAAATTCTTTCCCCATTGGAAAGCTGCATCGTTACTGAGCAACATAAGCTATATTAACATTTAAAAAAATAGGTAGCGTTGCGAAAACTATTGATGATATATTTTACTTAGTAGACTTTCCACTGCCATGAGATCGGTATATACGCTGATACCGCGGGATATTACTAGTACTTATTATAAAATAAAGTCCCCTAAAAGCTTTGTCTGTATATAATGGACTTCCTCAAAATCAATCGAACTAATTTATTTCGAAATAATTTACCGCCTATTGTACCACTTCTTTGTATATTTTCTGTATTCTTTTTTAGTGTACAATAATACCTACATACATATCATTAATTTTATCTTGTTATTATTAAAAATGCATTTCTTTTGAAGGTTTAGGTAAATAGTTCTAGTATAATACCGTTTTATGTAAAAAGTTTTGTAAAAGAAAGTCGCCTGTAGGGAGATTTACTCGCGTGCGCCGCGTACAAACATAACTAAAGTAATGTTCTAGAGAATTGTAGATCTACAAAAAAAATACGAAAAAGGCCGCTAGAGAATATCTCTTTCTTTTCTGGTTAACTCACTATAACCACTTATATAGATCTTCTTCTTAAGATTTATTCTGCAAAATACGGCGTAAAAGTTTCGATGATTTGATCCCAAACTAAATAAAATTAATTACCCTTCTAATTTAAAAACAAGGTCCTAAACAAACTTACCAATGATTTCCACTCATAAAAATACACACACTTTACTTTGACATAACCAGTGTTGCCAGAATTAATTTTAAAAGATCTCATCTATTAGTTTTATAATAAAGAATATAATTTAAAAAATTGAAATAAAATAATTATTGAAGACGTAACAAAACAAAAAAAAATTTTTAGCGACCCGAAGCAAACTTTGATATATTTATATTTATGATACTCCATATCTATTTATTTAATAGCATCCGTCGATGTTGTTTCCGGCAACACGAGATATTATTAAACAATGAATACATTACATATACCAATCAAATGCAATATAAAATAATACAGATTCCCTAAACCAATGTCAAACCGCCCACTATATATTTAATCATCTCGTATAAACAATGACATATATTACTTAACATTAACGTGTGAATAAAACTATGTTTACGTATAAGAACAACTCAGTGTATCCATATGGTACGACAAGCAACATTGATCACTAGGTAATTGAAGGTATGTATATTTTGAAGCTAATCTGTGATATCTAACGCCTTAGACTATTTTTGGGGCATGTAAACGACCTTGGAACGACGGAACACGATAAACTGCGAAGGTAAAGATTTGCCCAAGGTCATCAACCCCACTACGTACATTTAAATATACTATTAAAATTGTTATAGACACAAAAACTTTATTATACGTTCCCAGATACAGTGTTATCAAGATAAATCCCATTTCCTTTAACGTGGGTCCCAGCACCCTATTTACATTTTTTTTATTCATTTCAATTACTTAAATCCAGTATGACATAATCTGTCGTTAAACACCGCCATCTTGATTGACTAATCGCAAAATGGCGCCTAAAATTTAGCTTGTATCTACATATTGCGAATAACTTCAGGAATTTAAATACAAATATATATTTATTGAAAGCTCAACGATTTCAAACACCCTTGTTATAATGAGGCATGCGATATAAAATATAATATTTCTGATTATAGCCAAACTGGCAAATAAATAGGGATTAATTTCTGAACAGTTTGTAAAAATTACATTGTTTGTATATGACATTTTTTATGACAAACTAACTTATATAAGCTAGACACCGTAAATATATGAATATATCAATATCCATCGCGATGTTATACCAAAAATATTTATCTTTCGCAATCGATTACGTATTTATACAAGCTTAAGCAAAAATAAACTCTTTACATATACATTTAAAGTCCTAATTATATTATTCTACGTCCAACTTGATATTCCATTCAGATTCAAGAAATATTTAAGAGCGGATGCTAAGTTACTGAAATTCATTGAAATTACTTATTACCGTAATGAAATATTCAACATACCATCTTTGAAACACGCACACGGCGCTAAATAATTAAACGAATATTGAAATATTTAATTTATTTAACTTAAATCTTCAGGATACAGATAAGTAGATAAATTTAGAATTGAATTTAAATCGACTTGATAATTCGAAATTCGATTAAAGATAACTAATAAGTTGAACCCACTTCCCAAACTTTTGAATTTGCATATTTTCAAAAAAGCTCCCAGTAACTATTGCAACCGCACTTGAGTGTCACAATTTCTTCATACCGTGCTCGAAAATAATTTTCCAACTTGAAACTGAAATATGTTTCTTTACACTATTTAAGTTTCATGTTGGAAACTACCTAACATCGTTCCATACTTTACAAATGAAATTCCATTGAAGTTACAATTATATTTACAAACGCCATTACCTAATATATTCTAGACTTACGAATGCCTTATATTATATCTGTTTGATATAGCAACTGCCAAAATTGATTCTTAAAACTTTAATGCGGTCCTTTCACCTATTTTGTAACACAAGTTCTGTCTTATGTTAATATTATTTCAAATTGGTGAATTGAAATGCATTAATGCCAAGAATAAAGCGATTAGCCTTTTAGATTTTAGGTCTATAATATTTATGTCTAGACCAAAACTTTAGCGTTATTTTACTTCAATTCTTAGCCTAAACGCGGCCTAAATGAAAATAATCAACGCCTGGATGTCATTCATAAAGAATTTTTCTGTTTACTTTATATTGTAAATATTAATATCATTCTGAAAGAAAGACTTTATACTAATTAGATTTCAAATTTTCGATGTCAAAAATTAATGTTATTTAAATGTTATCTGTAGTCTTTGACGGGCTGCTGAATACAGATTAACTTACTTATAATTTTTCATCACAGAAAAGTAGGGTAAAATTAGTGCATGGCAACACAGGCTCAATTAGATTTCAATTTTTCTATGTCAAAAATTAATGTTATTTAAATGTTATCTGTGATCTTTATCTGCTGAGTACAGATTCATTAACTTATAATTTTTTATAACACAAAAGTAGGATAAGTTAGTGCATGGCAACACAGGCATTGATTATTCTAAGGCATAAAACCATTTTACATTGTGTATAATTTTACAGCGTAGATTATATTTAACTTGACTATACACCGCTATGCGAAACGGCAAGCGAGTAACACTATCATTACACATACCTTAACATTTACAAAACCGTAACGTAATGTACTACCGACTAGGAATTAAGGTAACTATAAAATTATGAGACCAACAAACATAAATCTAAGTTATATAAATCATTAACTCGATAACACCAACGCTTTCGGCGATATAATATTATAAAGTCTGTGTCAATAGAGAAATCGCCTTGAAGTAAACAAGAAACTTAAGTATTTTGTTAAGTTTTTGCTTCTGCGAATCTGCTATAATACTCAGCCATCTAGACAAGTGGAAGGGATGGTCTATGGGATATATAGGGATAATGTTAAGACAAAAACCACTCTAGATTCTTGAGTCTTTTTGTAGTATTAAAAAAACTTGGTATGTGAAGATGCAACCATATGATTAATTTAATTTGCATCGAGTGTATATTACTTAACTGATAATTTTACATTTGCATACTTTCAAGCACTTTCTTTTGATACAGACTTATACAAAGCCTATACGATATATAAAATGATGGCTTTATACAAATATGCTAAACAATGTGTACTTAACATTAATTGTGAACAAATCGTAACGCAGTGATCTAAAATGTGAATAAAGTGTGTAATTATTGTTGTAACTAATAGTCAAATCCTTAAATTAAATACTTGACATAGCTGTAAATTTGGTTAAGACTTGACTTATAGTTAGAACAAAAACTCAAAGTAGCTCTTAAAATACAATTATAATTAATTATGATAATAACGACAAAATGGTTTGTCGTAACATAGATATGTATGAGAAATAATATTTAGGTTATCCAAATGTAGCATTTGCAGTAAATAAAATTGGCTATGAGAGACAACAGAGCAGCACTGCAAGTTAATTTTTTCGAAATCTTTGGTATATATATCTCAGGAAAAAGAACCTAAAGCATATTGGCCAAAGCTACGCAAACGAGGCAGGCAATTCAAGTTTAAAATCCATGGAAATGGGACAATCGACATCCAATAATAAAGAGACTATATAAATCGACCCTGAATTGAAGCAAAGGACTGCGAAATTCAAGCATGTCTTTACATTCATACATGAACGAAATATGACCCTATAAAGTTTACAAAACAAATCAGAAAACCGATAAAAGCAACCTTAATCAAAAAAATCATCAATGACCTATCCACATACAGATTAAAAAGACTCATATCCTCTACAGCATAGACTTGACATTGTATAATCTCATATATAAGCTGTATTTAATCATAAAATTTTCACAGTCTAGGAATTTACGTATTGATTTATATAGTTGGAATTTCGTAGGTTTTATAATAAATAACCTTTATTGTATAAAATGTTGGGTTTAATTAGCGCATTTTCTCCTCAAAATTATGCTGAATAATTAACTCGGTTTGAATCTACGATCATTCTTATTCATTCAACCCTTTTTAATCTCTCACATAGATTTAAGAAATAGGTTAAATTTATATTGTGGTAGAAATGGCGTATATATTAGGTCCTTACATATGAAATTGGCGTTTTCTATGGGAGGAACATAAAGTCGTTTTTTTTTAATGAAATATATTTAATTAATCAAAGTATGCACTTTTGCCATCTCATAGGTTTAAAATTTCTTCATTATTGTGCCGGTTGAGTAACGTAACGCAGCAGTCGACGTGCGTTTGTCGGTTTGCTTCACTCAATTCATGAGGTACCCACCTTTCAAGCTTTTTCACCTTCCCAATTTGCTTCAAGTGGATTAGAATAGTTTTATCATTAACACTGGAGCCTGCAGCTAACTCGGACGTGGTTTGCGATGGATCCGCTTCCACAATAGCCTTCAATTCTTCATTATCAACTTTGGTCTCCGGCCGTCCACGAGGCTTGTTCTGCAGGTCGAAATTTCCAGAACGAAAACGTTGGAACCAAAAACGCACTGTGTTTTCTTTTGCGACACCGTCACCGTACACATCATTAATCCTTCGAGCCGTTTCTGCAGCACTGGTGCCACGGTGGAACTCATACTCGTAAATAACGCGATATTTCATGTTTTCCATTTTGTAAACAGAGTGACACAAAGAAAAAAACAAAAAAAGAAAAAACAAATGAATTAGGGGGTTTGAATCGCAAATGCATGAGTAAATAGCTGTATGAATGTGAATTTGAAATTCCTAACCAAAAGGTAATATTTGAGATCAAAGTGGCCAGTACGACAAAACGCCAATTTCATATGTAAGGACCTAATACTTGTTATTTTGAGTAATATTTTTAAAAAACATGACGTCTTATTTTATTATATTTTTTAAGTTAAGCTTTAACTTCTATTTGAGAAAAAGGAGGTAAATTTTGTTTGATTATGGCAGCCCTGTGATATTGTGAAATGAGTTAAAATCGTAAACAGATGCAGGAATTTGTGTTTAGCTTAGTAATCCACACGCTTCCATTCGTATTTCAAAGCGTTTTGTTTGTGCTTTATAGACTCTAAATATTCTAAATATTGTTTCTATTACATAGTAGAAAGTCTTAGCAATAAAAAAATTGTTAAATATAAGACGTTATACCTTTTTTTTTTCTTTCTATATTGGCCAGATGAATAATAATATGTAAATAATTATTTCAATTCAATTTACATTAATTAATTGTTGGATTTTAAACATCTTGTAGACCTTAACGAATCTATTTCTCATTAATTATTTTATTGTTTATTATTAAAATCAGCAAACGTTTAATCGGAATTAAATAATATAAATTATTATAGAGAAGGTCAAATAAAATGGAATTAACAAAAGACTTTAAAGAAAGTAGTGGAAATCTATTATAGATTATATAGTATTGGTTACAATGGTTTAATAAATGCATAGAAATGAAATAATTGTATATAAATGTACTAGATCATATCCAATTGTATTTTTCGAATTTTCATTTAATTACATACATCGATATAACTAATAAAAACAATCGTGTAGAGATTATGAAGATTATAAGATTATTAGATGATTATGATGTATGAGATTATGAATGATACGTAAATAAAAAATTATATATCTTAAAAAAAAATTATTAAATTGAATATATCAATCGTGTACAAATTATGAAGATGCATAACGCTAAAATACAAAATTAAATTAAAAAAAAAAGATTGAATATATCATGATTCGAAAAAATTTATGGCGATTGAAGAGTTAACAATCGAATCGAATAGATGTAGCTTTAATCGAGTTTAGAATTCAATCGATATAGTTGGAACATGACATACATGAAAACGCAACGTAACACAAGGGCCTGTAAGACATTTTAATTATTATTTTAGAACACAAATTAACTAGACTATACTATAGTTTATAATTAACCTTTGTGTTTCACGCTTCGGTATAAGGGATATAACGCTGAGCTAAGCGTGCCCTGCGGTGCGGTGCGTGCGCCGGCCGCACGTGAGCGGCACGTGAGCGGTGCGGCAGCGGAGCGGATGCGGCGCGGCTGCGTTACGCGGAAGCGCTCCTCGCTAACCGCTGGGAGTTTACTGGAACAACGATAAAATAGATTCATCTAAAATAGGGATCGATATATGTCGCCTCAGTAATTAACCATCGATTGTTCTAGAGTTGACGAATGATAGAGGAAATGGAAGAAGATATATCGTGCCGACCCCACTTAGAGTGGGTTGAGGGTAAGAGTATGATGATGATGTTCTAGATTTTGTCCAAATATCTCCAGCACTAAGACACTTTTTAAATAATCGCAAATGAAACGCCTAAAGTAACTTCTTATTTTGTGAATTAATGTAAACGCGCATAAAATTTACTGTATAAAACTATCGAAATAGTAGCCATAAACCATTCCTAGGTTGGTAACTTGGATGGTTGTGTGCAAATACTTAATAACTTCTAGGTCATCTTGGATCTTAGGTTTTAAAAATTTATGTATTTATTTTAAAAACTTCACCCGCGAAGGCATTACAATATTCTATTTGATCTTGTGGGGCAAATAACACATTTTATAGAAACAAAACAAGCTAATATGACGCGCTCCACTCTTTTATTTACCCATTGAAGCAAATTTAACATATGTACGAAAAATAAATAAAAACTGGTATTGATCAGTTTGTAAGTATAAGGTACTTGCTAAGGAACGGTTGTTCTTGAATTTGTGTTCAACGAGTTAAATTTTTT
Source organism: Morpho achilles (assembly GCA_947086495.1). Lineage (NCBI taxonomy): Eukaryota > Metazoa > Arthropoda > Insecta > Lepidoptera > Nymphalidae > Morpho > Morpho achilles. Next base: position 1,696,630 of record CAMTZB010000018.1, on the reverse strand, counting down.
CCGAATACGCGAGAAGGCGGACGTCTTGTTACATACAATAAGCGAGCGCTACTTCATAAAGAGAGCGTCGCCAGATTTATCACGCGACTAGTCGACCACGACGTTCGCAAACAGATCGTAAATCACGCAAGTTGATAGCTCACACAGAGACAAAATGTAATTTTAAACATTTATATCACTCACACATTTATATCAACTAGTGGGGCGCGCCATTTCAAATTAGATAAGCTCTATTAGATTTACTTATTTAAATTTAAGACTATGTTAAAGTCTTAGAGAGTTAAGTAGACGCGTCATTTCAAATTAGATAAGCTAGGTATATTAGATTTACTTATGCAATTAAGTTGAAGTCATAGAGTGCAACAGATATAAAATCAAGTTCCCTGTAGCCAATTCGTGGAATAAGCGGAGCTTACTTGCCTAGCTCTTTCCTGCATTGCTCTACAACAGAGTTTGTTGAAGTGCAGCTATTTAATTTACCAGTCCGTCGGTTCGCAAATGTCGGAACCATTTCCATGGTCTGAAGACCGGTTCCCCATTTGGAGACGACACGTCGCCCTAAACCGTGGTCCGGTCTCACAGGAGGCACCCTTAGGACGACGTTCCCCGACGCTAGTAGAGCTTCTGCGCTCTACTCTGCTCATTTAGCAACCTCAACGATGCTTCTGCGTTTGCTCGTCCCGCCCGGAGACGCTGTAAAAGCCGTTAGGGCTAACAGCATACATCTTCTCCTTCTTCCTGCGGCACTACAATCCTTTATGGGTTCTGGCCTCCTCAGCGAGCCTTTTCCACTTCGCTCTGTCCCTAGCCTCCCGTCTCCAAGATGTGACTTTGCCCATAGATCTGAGGTCCTCCTCGACACATTCCTCCATCGCTTCCTCGGTCTGCCTCTGGGTCTTTTTTGTTGCGGGATCTACTTGGAAATGGTTTTGGCAGCTCTAATATCGTCCATGCGTTCCTAACAGCATACAGTCAATTTAAAAATAAAAATATGTAGACGTACATTGTGGGTCCGCTCAGGAGGCGCGGCGGCCGGTCAGCGAGCCCACGAACGACTTGAGCGCCTGCCCCAGCGACGCGCGCGCCGCCTCGCCCGCCAGCGCGCCGCCGCCCGCGCAGCCGCCCGAGCCGCCGTGCGCGTCCAGGCACTTCTGGTAGCGCAACTGGGGAAACCGACACACACACTCACTAAACTTACTAAATCCCTGAAACACCGGATACAGGCACTTATATCTAATCGTAAGAACATTATATTTGTAACATTCGGGTTAAACCACCCCCGCCATCACAATACACAAGCACTACATATCATAACACAATAATCGTCACGCCCCGCAACCGAAGCATCATCAGGAGATAGACTCTACGACAAAATCGCAATCCTATAAATTATTTACAATATCAGTATAGGCGCTAGTACCTTGCAAGCGGCCTCGATGGTCTTGCAGAGCGCGCCCGAGGAGGGCTCGGCGTGAAAAGCGTGCGCCACGAACAGGTCCTGCGGCGTGTGCACGATGAAAGCGCAACGCCGCACGTCGCGCCCGATACCCAGGAATGAGAGGTAGCGCACGCGGCACTCCGCCAGCGGCGTGCTCTCCTGCAACGAAACACGACAGCGTACAGAACGTGGCACGATAGCGTAGCGACAGCGTATAGAACGTGGCACGATAGCCTATAGAACGTGGCACAATATACACCAAATAAGGCCAAGAATCAGCTATTGGCCGAGCTAGTGCGTTGGCGTTTTCTTGGCGACTGAGGCAACTCCTAGAAATACCAAAAATCGCCTGTCAACGGACACTGACGTGGGATAGTAATCCGAAATTGTTTTCTAAAGGATTGAAAGCTGAACCCGAGATATCCATCTACCAAGACGACTCGGGTGTTGCGATTCATTGCATTGCGTTTCGATATAGTACATATCAAAGCTCGGTTTTAATAAAACGGGTGATGCTCATAGACCAAAACGACTTGGGTGTTGAGCTTCATTTATTTTAGTTTTTGGCGTAGTTATATGGCCCAACATCAAAATAGACGGAGAGACAATCTTTAAAAGCTGCTGTATCTAAGGAAATCCCTTAATGACACCAACATTCAACAGGAGACTTTCAAAGAAGAGCTATTGAAACCAGCATTCAAATATAAAGTCCCTTACCCCTTCCTCTGTGATGGTGATCATGGACGGAGCAACGGCGACTGCGACAGGCCTCCAGGCGGACGGAGCCCTAGCGGCCGCCAGTCGGTCCAGGGCGTCGTTGAGTACATCCATGCCGGTGGCCCTCGGCACCTCAGCACTGCCGAGATAGCGGGCCCTGACCGTCTTACGGGGCTCCTCCATCGGCGTGGGGAACGACGCTCCTGTAATTCATAGATAAGCGAATTGTATCCAAGTAATTTCTTCACGACTATGGATGGGCCTTATAAGAAAGCTCAGAGTCACTTTAGCGGACGATGGAGCGAGCTATGCTTGGTGCATCTCTACGCGATCAAATCAGGAATGAGGAGATCCATAAAAGAACCCGAGTTACCGAGGTAGCTCAACGTATCGCGAATCTGAAGTGACATTGGGTGGGGCACGTAGTACGTAGAACCGATGGACGTTCGGGTCCTAAAATGCTAGAATGGCGATCTCGCACCGGAAAGCGCAACGTCGGTAGACCCCCAACGAGGTGGACCGATGACCTCAAAAAGGTCGCGGGGAGCCGCTGGTTCCAAGCAGCTCAAAATTGTGAATTGTGGAGATCCCTTAAGGAGACCTATATTCAACAGTGGACGTCCATCGATAGAGAAAGAAGAAGAAGAAGAATTTCTTCAAGTAATATTTGTGCTAGGACAATAGTGACAAACATAACATTCCACAAATTCGAGTTGTTAGTCCAATTATCTGATGTAATCTGTAGGAGATATTACATTTCTCACAACTGCGTATCTGTGGAACTACGAGTATTAAGGTCCATGTTTGCCAAAATTGCGTATCTATCTGACTTGTATGGCATTGTGTATAATTCTGACATAAATAATGCCTGGATTTCAATGTTATTAAATATCTATAAACTCCAACTTTTGTGTTCTTAAAATGCTGGATCGTAAATTGCTGAATCGTGTTATCGTTTATGACCTGATAATATTTATGGCATTAATTGGTGGCCGCCTGCATGACGTCAACTTACCTTAGTCGTTTTTGCGACTGCTCCATGAGGGTAGTCTATTCTACTCAGCCGGATACCACGCGACAAATAGATATTTCGCTCCACCCAAAGAATAAAGTTATATGTTCCTTGTTAGAAGTATAAACAATGCAACTCTTATAACTTAATCTTCTACGCTTATTCTTCGAATAAGGTGATTTATATTAGTGCACTGTCTCATGAAATAGAAGCAGCGAGACGAAATGCAGTCTGTTCAGCATCAGAATTACTGTTGCATTCAGAATCTTCTCAAAGGACCTACCAGAAAGCGGCCTAGGGCGTCTCGCAGCGGGCAAATCAGTGGGACGCGGTGGAGGCTGCAAGGACCGCTCGATCATGATCCGCTTGCAGATATCCCTCAAGGCGTTGGCGATCGACCGAGCGGGCGCTTCGCATCTGAACACGTGGCACATGTGCTTGCGAGTGACACGGTCGCGGGCCACGTACGCGAAGTCCCTGGTTCGAAGACGAAAGATATTTACTTTGGGGTACCTTCAAACAATTTAAAGGGAACGTCGTGGGTTCTGCTTGATCTCCTTAAAACTACGTCCAACGACTAAGCAAATAAAATCAAATCAAGTAACAAATCAATTTTATTTCATCCAGTAAACAAAGATGGCATGTTAGTTGTAGGCTTAACATTAAAACATGTTTTTAAGATACTAATTAGAATCGATTTTCAAACAAGAACTGGTGGTTGGAACTCTTCCTAGATTTTTTACAATCTGTGTGAACTAACAAACAATACTAACAAAACCGAAAGCTTCAGAAGTAAAAACTAATTTTTATACAACCTAAACTACAGTGTATGAAATCAATTTGTTATCTCATCGTTTATTTGTTATAAAAATTTTAGACAAATGTAAGAAATTCTAGCATCGAACCAGAATATTGATTTCAACAACTTTTTAGGTCTCTTCCTTACTGAGAAGTTCTGCTCTATACAACCACCCAACCCTTTTTTTTCAATAGAGAATACTGAAATGTAATAATATATAAAAGTAAAATAACGGCGTAATCCCAATGCTGAGTATAGGCCTCCTCTCTACGTTTTGAAAGAGATTGGAGCTTTGACCATCTACACTACTCCCCAGAATTCTCTAGAGGTATGTAGGTTTCTTTACAATGGTTTCCATCATCGAAAAGTGTGTGATAAATTATTATTACGCATTAGACATATGTTACAGAAAAAGTCATAGATGCCTGCCTGGTATTTGAACCCGTGTCTACTCTACAAATTATTTATATTTTATCCTTTACCTTTCACTACTCCCAGAGAGCATGATGGAAAATAAATGTGATTAGTTATTACATGATATTAGGAAAGGTTTATGATCGACTACAGACATCACAGGTTGTGTTCACAAGAACAAAACTAAGGTAAGAATCCGTGAAACACATTATCACAAAAAGGTATAGTGCTATCTAAGTTTACCATTACATATATTTATACCGAAGATTAAATGCGATGTAAGATGTGGGAAAATTTGTGACACTGATGTCCACGTGGGCGAAACCGCTGGCAAATCTAGTATAATAAAATATAGCTGGTATAATTGGACTACATCTCCGTTGTGACTTTACTCACCGGCCGTTGTCTCTGCCCACTCCCCATACACGGATGGTGTGTATTGGCTGAGTGTGTAGTGTATTTAAACTCTCTGGATCTATCAGTTTGAGTGCGCCGTCGTCCAGATCCATAAACAAATCCTTCCCCTGGAAAATTATAAGTGCCTATTACTATCGCATGGGCTGGGCATTGGCCTTTTTCTTTAAGACACAAGGGGTGAAGCTTAAAGCCACCGCTATGCTCCAATGTGAACTGGTAGGTTACGATATGCTAGTATTTCTCCAGAGGTATGCATGTTTCTTCATGATGATTTCCTTTATCGGAAAGCGTGGGATAAATGGAAAAAAATAAGTAGCAATTGGGCACAGTTACAATCACAATTACCAGAAACTCATAAGTGTTTGCTCAGAGTTTGGACGTCTTTTAAAGTGTCACACAGCCTAACCTCTCGGCTATCACATAATGAAATTATATCCAACTAGTTTCTACCTGGAACTTCGTTTGCGTGGACTGTTCTCGCGTGATAGGTTGATAATAATATCATTCTATTCCTGTAGAATTATCAGGATCTCTATAGCCTAAATGTGACATCGGTGAATAAGGAATAATTGTGAAAAATATCATCGATATTGGTTCGGCGGATTCGTTGTAAAAGAGTAAACGTACCTCCATACTCACAAACTTTCGCATTTATAATATAAGTAGGAAATAGGAAAGGATAATGCTTTTCCCGCGGTTTACCAGATTAGACAAAAGATGGCGCTGTTCCTTTAACATCACTAAATCTATCTTCGTACGTGTATTTTTTGTTGTAAATACAGAATTATTATTACTATTATTTTGATTAAAATCTACAATTTTTAAAGGGAGTCTTCGATTACGGTCTTTTGTACAATCAATAGAAAGTAATGACATAAATAAAAAGCAAAGACATGTGTTAAGTACCACTGGTTTCTTTAACAGTATATGCATGTTATTATACCAAAATGGTATGACTGCAGTAGAAGATAGGATTACCGGGATAGGTTGTACGGTGTTTACGGACAGTAACGAATTTATTTATCATTATGACTAACTATTGGAAAGAGCTCTCTAGTTTTTTAATGGAACGGGAACGTTATTAACTACGGGGAACCCTTTAAAACAAGGGATTTTAAATGGAAAACGGTTGGGTTTCAAAATCGTTACTCACATCGCCCCAACGTCCGACTTGGTCCAGCAAATCGTTGCGGCCGAGGCTGAGGTCCACGATGCACTTGTTGACGGCGCGACTCGACCTCTCCGGGGTGAGGTCCGCCTCGGATATCTCCACCCAGCCCAGGGAGCGAACGAAGAAACGCACCGCGCGCCCCTCGGCTTCAGGACGGGCCGGGTAACTGCGGCGTCTAATCGGACACATAAATTCAAATTCAATTTCAAAATATTCTTTACAGTTACCAGGGACTTCGTTTGCGTCTATTTTATACTTTCATCATTTCCCTTGCCCTTCCACCGTATGGTATCCGGCTCAGTAGAAAAGACCACCGCCATTTCTTACAGAGGTCTTATTTCAATCTAAGTGGTGTAACCCGAATCGAATAGATAGACAGATAGATGCTTTTTTTCAATAATACTAATCATCATCATTTATCACTATCCTGCCCTTATACCACTCTAAGTGGGGTCGGCACATGTTATAAATATGTGCTGTGATTTGGCTAGGTTTGTTTTACTACCGGCCGCCTGTCTGACGTCAATTTACCTTAGTCGCATTTTACGACACATCAGTAAGAAATGAGGGTGGTCTATTTTATTGAGCCGGATACCACACGGCGGGTCTATTTACCTTAGTTGCATTTTACGACACCTCGCTAAGAAATGAGGGTATATATTGCAATTATCAATTACACACATAAGTTTGAACAGAAAAACTCAGTGCCTGTAAAACTCATTGATTAAATTATTCATAATTGAGTGTATTTTAAGATTTAAAATGATGCGATTGGAAGGTAGAACCATTTCAACTTACTTGTATGCGACTTCCTCTCTTCGTTTCCTGTCAGCCTCCTGGTCCACGTGGTCCAGAGCGCCACTGGTGGTACTCCTGGTGACTGACGAGGTCATGGCACCCTCATATTTGACGTCGGACAAGTTGGAGCAGTCGCGCACCATGGATATGCGCGACTCTCTGGCTTCTATGGGCGGCATCTTTGGTATTTCTCTTTGGATGGTCCCACTCTTTATGTGCCAGTAGTAGGGACCGTCGTTATCTGAGGATAAAAACATAAACACATGTATTAGTCATTTTTTGATTTTTTACTTTCAACACCACAAAGTCTGGCTTCTAAATGATCCTCCTTTTGCAAGTTGAAAGTAAAATTAATGATATTCTTTATAGATAGGTACTTTTATTTTACTATATAACCAATTCATTATATTATAGTAGATTATGATACTGTTGCATAATAAGGGTTCTTATAACACGCGTGTGTTTTAAAAAAATGAGCCGCAGGCGACTTTTTTTATAGTATCACACGAGTGTTATAACACCAAGTTATGTACAGTGTCATACAGTACTTTATCTACTGTCGTACTATAATATGTAAAACAATATTAAGTAATAAAAACCAAACTTTGTTTAAATATTGAAAAGATTTTTTAAATGCCAAATGTTAGCGCCAAGGCGCAAACTTCGATTGTGCATGCGTGTTGCGTCGCCGCGGACTCGTTCATTGAAAGGTTTTTATTAAGGTAGAGATTCAACCTCCTTGGTCCAGCTGGAGGCTGTATAGGTGTATCGTTATGATTAAAAAGTTATATTATGATACAGGTGTCCATACAAGACCTGTATCGTAATAAAACTTTAATTTTTTTATATTTGGTCTATACGTAACGTTTGTCATAAGAATTTTGGTTTCAGTTTTATAATCTTTGTATTATAGTATCAGAATAGATAAAAAGATAAAAGTAATAATAATTATATTTTCCTACATACCACGTATAGATCTAAACGCAAAATTCCATTTGAGTTTGAATTACAGTTAAATTACTCATTTGTTAGTAAGTACTTTACGTTGTATTCAATTAAATTAAAAAAAACATCTAACTCACTTATATATTGCTAACCATAAAAAAATTTACTATTAATAAAACAAAAAAAGCTGCGATAGCCGAGTGGCGAGATCGTGCGATTTATTCGAGGAGGTCACGGGTTCAAACCCCGGGCAGGCACCAATGAGTTTTTCTTTTAATACTTCTGCGTTTAATTGATAATTTCAATTATTCACACGCTTTTCGATGAAGGAAAACAGCTTGAGGAATCCCGCATATCTCTTGAGAGTTCTGGGCATATGTGTAACCTACCAATTCCGCATTGGAGCAGCGTGGTAGGTCTTAGCTCCAATCCTTCTCTCCAAAAGCGGAGAGAGGAGGCCTGTGCCTAGCAGTGGGATAGCCGTTACTTTACTTTAAAACAAACAAACCTCTCTCTATAGTTACACGATGCGACACATGAGTTATCATAAAACGAAGAAACTTTACCTATGGTATAAAGGATAATCTATTTTAATTATCTCGGGTACAAATCAGTTAAAGCCGTAGGACCACCAAAGCACAAACACACACACACGCACACACAAACACATTGAATAACTTCTGCAAAATATTTTTAAAGTCTACCTTCGTGTTTCTCCCATCCAGGCGGGAGGGTTTCTTTCTTCGGTCGCAGTTTAACAGGAATGGCGTAGAGGTCGTCGTTGGGCCCCTCCGCGCAGTGGGGGACGGAGCCCGAGTGTCTTTTCTCAGTATCCTCCTGATCGGCCCTCTCCTTTTCGGGTGGGGGTGAGTCCCCTCCACCATTCTGTTGGGGCGGCGTGATAAGGCCACTTTTTTCGCTGCAACAAGAAAAACAGTGTTTATAAAAGACTTGTCATATTCCTGTCATATGACATTTTGAGCTGTGTTACTGTTTCCATGGGATCACTAGTTCAAACCTCGGCCAGTCAGCAAAGACTTTTTAAAATCTTTTTTTAACTTGCCGTGTACGTAAAGGTGGAATTGCCGTCTTCCAACTCCTCCCTTCCAGAAAGAAGATAGGGAGCCTATGCCCTGCATGGAGTATGTAACATACCTTTACCTATTTTTTTGTTTGTCATATTTCGGTAGGTTTTCTGTTATATGTAAATGACAGAAGCAAGAAGTGTAGCTTTGACTGTCTGTTTTTAACTTCGCTTTCCTAGTATTTTTACATGCTTTAATTTGACTGTGCAATGTCCTTACAATTGATAACTAGATTCTAAGTTATTCATTGAATCTGGTATATGAAACCATAATATTAAAATGCTTCAAAAACTAACGTGTTTGATTGATATCTTTAATATTTAAATGAGTTAATTTTATATATATACATATATATTCAGAATCTCGGAAACGGCTCCAACGATTTTCCTAAAATTAAGCATATAGGGAGTTTTGGGGAGAAAAATCGATCTAGAAAAGTTTTATTTAAAAAAAAGTTTACAATTTTTTTGAAATTAACGTTGAATACAACCACAATTTTTCGCAAAACAAAAAGAAAGTACAAAACGAAAAGTCATTGTGATTCATTTGGGGGACGGGCGGTCTAGAGAGCTGAAAATACCTAAGATCGAGCCCCACCTGCCCTATAATTTTTTCATTTTACTATTCAATTTTTTTTACATCAAATTACCGTTTTTTTTTTACTAAATTACCGAGCAAGACTCGGTCATCCAGGTACTTAATAATAATGAATCAACGAAAGCTCAAAGACTGTTTAAACTTTTACTTATTAATATATATTTCGTTTTACAATATGTAAGGAACATCTGAAGGGACTTACTTTGTTTTGTTTACAGGCGAAGACCCTTCGTCCTCCACTCTGAAAACAAAAGAAAGTGATCCACTTTAGAAACTGTCTAGATGTTAAATTTAATATATTCGCGAACGGCGAATTTAATCCGAAAATTTAATCCGAACTTGACAATAGATTCTCATATTTATCGAGCTTTGTGATCGAATTTACATAATTTGCGGAATTGTCATTGAATTTTCAGTTGTTAACAAAGAAGAACCAGCAAGAAAGTCGACGGTTTCTCTACCTTGACATTTCTCCTAAGTGAAGTAAAACCTTTTATACTTTTATGGCATTAAGTTTACTTCAAACTTTTGTCATCACTACCTAACTCTTGGCTATTTCATTAGCAGCGTATCAACTTTATAGCTTTCCCGTTAACTGACCTATTTGGGAACACTTTGTGTTCCAAGTTGACATAGCGCGGACGTGTAATCACTGGAACAAGTTAGAACAAGTTGTTGTGTAGCTTAAAAAATATTTTATTGACAAACAAAAAATATAACGAAGTATGGGAATCGCGTGAAATCACATTGCAGACGTTATTTAATTGACTTTTGACGTTAACAAGTCTATTTCATGTCAATTTACTATTTACTAGATTAGTAAGATAGATTTAAAAGATCGACACATTAGATTTTCCTAAGCGAATTCAAATTCAAAATATTCTTTATTCAAGTAAACTTGTATACAAGTGCTTTTGAATCGTCAACTCTACTGCTGGTTCGGAAAGCTGTTCCTACCGAGAAGAGCCAGTAGTTCTGTATCAGCCTCTCCTTAATAGTGTTTTTAAACTGCTGTAACGGCAAAGTTAAAATTGATTGTGGAATTTTATTATAGAATCTTATACCCAAACCAAATATTAAAACAAATACGAATACAAAAACTAGCTAGGTTTTATATAAAAAACCCGTTTTATCCCTGTTTTTTGGGCATTAATAATACTAATATTTATATCGAATTAAATTTTTGCCATAAACTGTCAAGTCAGCGTAGCTTATTCGGAGAACGGGCAGTCTCGAGAAATGTAAATACCTAGATCGATCCCCAACTAAATAATTTTTCTTCAATTTTAGTAAATTGTCACGAAATAAACTTCTTAACGTTCCTTACGTGTTACGTGTACGTTAATCTCTCTCTCTCCACTCTCATCTCTTACGGAGGTGTCGTAAAGGCGACTTAGGTAAGTTGACCCACCGTGTGGTATCCGGTTAAGTAGTAGAAGTAGTTGCCTTTTACGATACCTCGGTAAGAAATGAGGTTGGTCTATTTTACTAAACAGGATACCACACGGCGGGTCGACTTACCTTAGTCGCCTTTTACGACACCTCGGTAAGAAATGAGGTTGGTTTATTTTACTCAGCCGGATACCACACAGCGGGTCGACTTACCTTAGTCGCCTTTTATTTATTTATTTATTTAATAAGTACACTAACAATATACATATTAAGACATTGACTACTATATACACACATATTTTAAAAATATACTGATATGCACATCTTTAAAAACGACACCTCTCTCTGTTTTACGACACCTCTGTAAGAAATGAGGGTGGTACTATTCTATTCAGCCGTATACCACACGGCGTGAATTTCCTAAGCGAATACCAAATACAAAACCAAATTCTTTCTAATAAGATGCAGCGAACAGTGTCCGTCCTGGCGTAATACAAACTCGTTCCCGTTTTATGTCCGCAGTTAGCTCGGGAACACCTCGTAAACGGACATAAACCGGGAATCCTCGTGAATTTTAACAGCACGCCCGATGCGCGGCTTTGTTTACGAAACGGTTGCCAGGTGCCGTGTAGAATTTTAGATTTCAATGCATATTTGACCACTGAACTCTATCTGATGGCCTGTTTACGGTTAAAACTTCCTGTTTATAGTAGTAGAAATCATATTAATAATCACTACATAGTATAAAACAAAGTCACATTCTTTGTTTGTACATATATCCCTATGTATGCTTAAATCTTTAAAAGTAAGCAACAGATTTTGATGCGGTTTTTTTAATAGATAGAGTGATTCCAAAGGAAGGTTAGTATATATAATTCAATACCGAGGAGAGAAATACTGTAATTTTTGAGGTTTCTAATGTGATGTCGTAAATAATTCAAATTTTTTCCGCTTACATTGCCAACGCAGCCTAAACACTACGAGATTTATCAAAATGATGTACTAAGTATTTGTACATCTCGAAAAGGTCTACAGAAAAATCAAGTTTTATCTTAAGGTTTTAACAAAATTCTCCCTACTCTTACCGTTGAGGAGTTCCCTCGTCTGGAGCCAATCCTGGCAGCATCAGGTCATGCTTATCATAAACATGCATTGTCATAGGGATTGGAGTATGTAAAATCTCAGCTCAATCAGACACCGGGAAGTGGGTCAAATTTAACTTGCAAGATTCCACCTTCACATTCACGGCAAGTAAAATAAAAGCGTTAAATAAAAATAGCATTTTTTAAATGCATTACCAATCAATTTTATATGACTGAGTGTTAAATAACACGCTCTATTTTCCTTGCAAGCAAACTGCGGAAGTTAACAACTGAATCTAAAAATAACTAGTTAAAGATACCTATCTAAAAGATTTAAGAGGCAGTATTTTTAGCGGGTAATCGATTGAAGTGTGACACGAGTGAAGGAAATTATAAATTACAAGTGTTATGCGCCAATTTAAACGTTTAAGTACCAATATCTGGGTGATCAAGCTTCGCTCGGTAATTTTTAACAAAAAAAAATAAAAAACTTAAAAAAAAGAAAAAACAATTATTTAGTTGGGATCGATCCTTGACATTCACATTTCTCGACGCTGCCGTTACCTGAATAAGCTACGCCAACTTGACAATTAATGGCGAAAATTCAATTCAATATAAATGTTAGTGTTTTGTTAATGCCCAAAAACAAGGATAAAACAATATTTTTTTTACATAAAACCTAGCTAGATCAATTTTTCTCCCCCAAAACCTCCTACATGCTGAATTTCAGGAAAATCGTTGGAGCCGTTTCCGCGATTCGGAAAATATATATATATATATACAAGATTAACTCATTTAAATATTAAGATAAATAATAATAAAATTATTTTGCTGTAATCCGCAATGAAGTAAAATAGAAAATATATATAATGCTAAATGTAGAGTGGACAATCGGTTATCATACCTGATACATGCAAGATTCGTAAAAAACACATGCACAAACCTCCACCACCGCCACCATAATACACAAGCACTATCTCCTGATGATGCTTCGGTTGCGGAGCGAAACGATTGTTGAGTTTGTGATAGTGAACGTATATAATGCTTGTGTATATGCTTTGATTGTGCGAAACTTCATCAATATCGGTCCAGCGCATTAGCCGTTAAAGACAGAGAAACTTTCACATGTGCAATATTAGTACGAATTCAGTCATCACCCTCTTATTATTATCCCCCCCTAAGTGGGGTCGCCACAATATGTTATAAACATATTTTTACATGATTTGGTTAGGTATTTTACGACAGGGTGTCTGCCTGACGTCAACTCATCTTAGTCGCCTTTAACGACATCTAGATAAGAAATGTGGGTAGTCTATTCTACTTCGCGGGATACCACGCGGCGGGTAAACTTACCTTAAACGCCTTTTACGACACCTCAGTAAGAAATGAAGGTTGTCTATTCTACTCGGCGGGATAGCACACGGCTGGTCAACTTACCTTAGTTGCCTTTACCGACACCTCGGTACTAAATGAGGGTGGTACTATTGTATTCAGCTGGATACCACACGTCGAAATTAGTATGAATTCAGTCATCATTTGATAGAATAAAAGCTCATATCAAAGCTGTTGTGAAATATTCATGCAAAAGTTTGTCCTATTATAATAGACTGCAACTTAATTAAGCTTGCATGTCAGACAAGTATTGCGAGCGAAAGTTTTAATAAACTTTTACTGTCAACTCTGCTGTTATTGCAGCAAAGTTTTTCGGACTTTCATTGATGTGTAGCTATTTAATTACATAGAGCGAATCTTTTCGGAAATTCAAAAGCTTAATTGAATATATCTGGAAGCTTTCTTCAAAATCGCCTAATCTGTTTAAGATAAGTTAAGTTTTATCTTTTATAGGGCTAAAATTATCATCATCTTCCTGCACTTGTCCCACTCTAAGTGGGGTCGGCACAACATGTTATAAACATGCTCTCACATGATTTAGCTGCGTTTTTACGACCGGCCGCCTGTCTGACATCAACTTACCTCAGTCGTATTTTACGACACCTCGGTAAGAAATGAGGGTGGTCTATTCTACTCAGCTGGATACCACACGGCTAAAAAGACATACAGGTTTTTTTTTATTTTTATATATTAATACGTTTATTTTTATATATTAAGAGTAACAGTCCGGCCATGCGTTGCTGTGGCACAATCTACTTTAGATTTCGTTTGTTCTATATATTTATTTATGACACGAAGTAAACGGAAAAAGGAAATCTATGCCCAAAACTTGTAAAATAAGAGAGCGTTACTTGACTTTGTACTTTTGAACAAAGTTGCCGGCAACAATGTTAAACTTAGTATTCTATAAAATGCGGTCCAATCTTTAGTTGCGATAGCACACAACGCGAGTTTCCTGTGTTAGCTGAAAAGCTCAAAGGAGATCGCCTTGCAGCGCAGCGGCGCACGTATTGCAATAAAGTAGGATAATGTGTGGTGCAAGGGACGAGCGGGCAGCGATCAAACGAGGTTAGAAAATGCTACATGTACTTTGATGTATAACCATACTTTAAACTCCAGTGGAGCACACACATAACCACTCTCGCTGGAAAACTCAGTTCAGCAACCTACGCTGTTCGAAAGATAAGACAGTTTACCAACGTCGAAACAGCAAAACTTGTTTATTTTGCTTACTTCCATAGCATTATGTTTTATGGAATATTGCTATGGGGTAAATGCGCGGATAATGAAAAAAAATTTGTATTACAAAAAAAAGCCATACGTGGCCTTTACAATTTAAGTCCGCGTGACTCCCTGCGACAGAATTTTAAGAAATTAGGTATTCTTACATTTGCTTCACAGTATTTTAAGTAATTTAATTTTTGTTAATAAAAATATAAAGAATTATAAAACGATAGTGATCTATATAATAGACAAAGTAGACACCGTCATAAGCTTACGGCTCCTGCTTTGCGCCTTGCAAAGATGCGAAATTAGTTTGTGGGTTGGGTATAAGATAAAATATAATATCTATAATAAAATTCCGCCATCAATTTTAGTTTTGCAATTACTACTATTACTATTAGTCTAATTTGAAATACAAAGAACATTATTAAGGGTATTTATACACTACAGTTGACGTGAATGAAGTCTCCATTACAGATTATTCCATACTAGCAATCGCAGCGGCTTCGCCTGCGTGGAATGATTCAAACCAATTAACAATTTTGTAATAAATGATTTTTGAAAAACTTGTACCGTTTACTCAGCGCACGCAAGGAAAGTTTTAAATTTTGCCGTTTGCGTAATATTTTTTATCCTGCTCCTCTCCTTTTCATCTTAGCGTGATTTTAAATTCAAATTCAAATAATTCTTTATTCAAATTGGCCTTTACAAGCACTTTCGAATCACGTTATGTTAGCATATACCCTGCCTCGATAAATGAACTACATTACACTCAAAGAATTTTTCAAATTGTTCCAGTAGTTCCTGAGATTAGCGCGTTCAAACAAACAAACTCTTCAGCTTTATATATTAGTATAGATATAGATATATTATCGCTTAAAGTTTGTTACTCGCACCACACACTACGTCGTATTATGTTCAGCGATAGAACACGCGCTCGCAGCGGAAGTTTGAAGCCATCAAGTGAGCTCAGCAAAACCTAATTTTAAACTAGCTTTGTGCTTTACGAAGTTTATGATGGTTTATAAATGTTTTGTTGACCTTTATAAACGGTCTGTAAGCGTCGATTACAGTTGGTTATGTTTGTACTTTGGATTTGGATAATTGGGTATTTATATAATACGGTTTGGATGATTGGACATTCATAGCTTCTTCTTAAACAAATCGTAATAATCTTTATTCAAATGAGCTTTTTAGAAGCACTGTTAAATCATCAAGGATCAATTTGATTTAATGAAGCTACAATTGGTTGAGAATGTTGCTCTTACCGAGAACAACTAGCAAGAAATTCATTTCTTTCTTATTTTATACTATGTAGTGAAGTTTAGCTATTATTTTGATAATTGTCATATTTTTACCATACTTGACCAAAGACGAAATTATGTATAGCTGTCATTTTAGTTTTGTTATTTCAAGTCATAGTCGTTTTTGTTATACCACGTTTTATAGTGACTTGACGGAATAAAATAAACGCTGTCGAACGGGATAAAAAGTATCCTATGTCCTTCTCCTGGTTCTAAGCAACCTCTACACTAATTTTCAGCCGAATTAGTTCATCCGTTCTTGAGTTATAAATAGTGTAACTAAGACCAACTTTCTTTTATATAATTACTAGTAGCCCGCTCCTGCTTCGCACGGGTATAAAATATATAGCCTATGTCACTCAGTAAAAAAAATGATTAAAATCTATCCAGCAGTTTTGTTTTATTCATTACTGCCCGCGGCCCACACGCGTCAAATTTGGAGTAAAACAATTCCCCTGGGGTGCCAAAGTGATCGGCCTCCTCGAGGCGCACCCTGGGCAAGCTTAGTCTTGGCGAACGGACCACTGTGGGGTGGCCAATTCAGTTGTCCTTCTGATTAGCAGAGGGCAATCTGGACAGGCCGGGGACTCCAGGGGGGCTAGGGTGGGGTTTCTAATGAGCGACGGGTCCGGTTGGGCTTACTCTAAGTCTAGCTGGACATGGTTACGGCCACCGTCGGCGAAACCCGGAAGCACAGCATTGGGAACGGGGACCTTCGGGTTGCGAGGAAGAAAACCTCTATAAAAAATTACCCGGTGGGGGCGGAAACGCCCACCAAGGCGTTGTGGCCCCTACTTGAGGCGCGGTCTCTCCCTGTTGACCGTGACATAACAAACACGGTGGGCTGGGAACGACCGTGGGCAGCGATGGCCTCCCTTTGTTCGGTGGAGGGGGGTGAAGGGAGGCGGCGAAGCGGTTCCACGAACTGTTGTTCTGGATCCAATCTGCTGCTGGTGAGTCCAGGTGTTAGTGACTCACCCAAGCCCATCGTCTGCCGCCCTAACTGTGGACCTTCGGGTGTTCCAAATGGGGTATATCGGACGCCTGGCTTACAGGTCCCCGAGGCGGTCGGTGCATCTGGTGCTACCGATGCACCGGTTAGCGGAGGGGGGCTTCTCTTTCGAGAGGCCCCTACCCGAAGAAGGTTTTTGTTCTCTGGGATCAGAGCTGTTGGCGGGATGGGGGCAATATGTACAATGATACCCTGTCCTTGCCATCGGCAGCGTGGTGGAGCACACAGGTCGTTTTAGTCGGTGCGGGTCCGACATAACTGCCGCCTGTCCCCGTCGGGCGGCGGTACCCATAAGGAGCTTTTTTCTGTATAAAAAAAAAAACAATTCCCCTTTCCCTATACCATGAAGATTCCCTGCTATCTTTGAAATATCTAAATTCATATACTACATTTTTACTTATTTACTTTTACATTTTCCCTGAGTATTTTATTTTTACAATTAATTACAGAATGTCTTTATATACAACATTCACAGCCTTTTTGTCATAAAGAAAGAATCTTCATTACACAATACAAACATGTTTTCTGTAGAGGTTACTCTTGATAAAGCGACATATAGTTGGCCATGTGAAAAAAAACCCGTCCAATCGCAGCTAAATTCGAAGTGCTATAAGACAAAGCGCGCAATCGCTATACCCTGCATTTTAAATCTGTAATATCTTCGAAAATGTTCATTTAAATTACAAATGAAGAAGAAAATGTCAAAAAAATGCTATTGTAGGTCCATAAAAGATAGACATAATATGTATACCATCGCGGAGTTTTCTGTAGACCTTTTCAAGGTGTACAAATAATTAGTACATTATTTTGACAAATATTGTAGGGTTCGGCCTGCGTTTGCAATGTAAACGGAAAATAAATGTAATTATTTACGACATCACATTGGAAACCTCAAAAAAGATAGTATTTCTTTACTCCATTTTGAATGTTTATAATAAAAGTTTATAATATGTTGATTATACATATAAATCTTTCTCTTCAATCACTCTATCTATTAAAAAACCGCATCAAAATCTGTTGCGTAGTTTTAAAGATTTAACCATACAAAGGGATATAGGGACATAGGAACAGACAGAGAAAGCGACTTTGTTTTATACTATTTAGTGACGTTTAGCTATTATAACTAACGACGATATTTCTCCTTTATTCTTATGCAATAATAAAAATCAATTTTCCCAAAGTCAACTCATTTACTCTTTCTCAAAAACTACTCAATGACACATATGACAGCCACAATGCTTTTTCATATTAATGACTAACTCTGAAGGAGGTTGTATTAAAAACATGCTGTAATAGTCGACCATCCTGACAATTTTTGCGACCCCACAAATCTCATAAGCTGACTTCTGGGAATGAATCTACCACTGATTCGGAATGCTGATTGTACTGAGAAGAATCGGCAAGAAACTCAATACTTGCTGCAATGTTTAATCTGTAAAAGAAAAATCATTTCGCACCTTAAGCTCACCCTCAATCACTGTCATGGCATAACACAGCTCAATAAGTGGCAACCAACTCAGCAGAAGATACACACGTAAACAGACTCGCAAATGATAACGCTCAAAGAACAATCACCACATCTAGGCAGGGTCTAGCTGACAGTCGTTGCAGATTGCCACAGCTTAGAAAACGATCGTTACAACTGGAAATCCAAAATCTACAAATCCAGAAAATAATCGTCATTCTAGCTGACATTTCTATCGAACAATAGTCACGGGCGCGTCTATGGCCTCACATAGCACATAGTCACGTTGATCTTACAGAGTTAATAAACCGAATACCAATTACCATCATAATATCACCATAATAATCTCTCCAATAAAAACTCCATTTTTTATTAAATAGCATCGTATATCGCAACTATCTCTCAAATTAAACGAAATTCGCACTCTCCGTGTTGTCTCAAGATATTGATGGTCATTTGTCTTTTCTTTAAACTCTTTAAATTTCCAGATTTTCCTTTTGTCCGCTCTATTTGTGAGTTTAGGCCACATCACCTTCTGAATATAATAAACGACGATATTTCTCCTTTGTACTTATTATATTTATTCAATAAATAAAAACAGTTTTCCCAGAGTCAACCCATTTACTCTTTCCCAACAACTTAATGACACATATGACAGCCACAATGCTTTTTTATATTAATGACCAACTCTATGAAGGAGGTTGTATTAAAAACATGTTGTAACACTATTATTTTGATAATTGTCAAATATTTTGCCATACTTCACCAAAGAAAAATTACTTTTAGCTGTCATCTATGTACAAAAGTAACGCCTAATTCTATAAATTATTGTCATCTATGTTTTGTATTCCACTGACATTTGCGTTTTGTTATTCAATGTCATAGTCGTTCTTGTAATACCACGATTTATAGTGACAGGATAAAATAAATGCGGTCGAACGGGATAAAAAGTATCCTATGTCCGTCTCCTGGTTCTAAGCAACCTCTACACCAATTTACGCCCGAATTGGTTCATCCGTTCTTGAGTTATAAATAGTGTAACTTAGACCAACTTTATTTTATATATATAGATAGATTTAATGTAAAGGATATTAAGGAACCAGTGTACGACTGTAGTGTATGACTGGCCCATTGGCGCAGTGGGTAGTGATCCTGCCTTCAGCTCCGCGGGTCGCGGGTTCGATTCCAGCCGAAGGCCAACATTTTCTATAAAAAAAATGAATTTGTTGGTCCTTGAGCCTGGGTGTTTATTTGTATTTAAGTATGTATTTAGAAAATATATAAGTATATATTCACCAGTTGTCTGTCTACCATAACACAAGTATTAAGTTACTTACTTTGGGGACGGACGACCGTGTGTGTAAGTGGCCCATATATTTATTTATTTATTTATTTAGTGTAATAGATGTTACCTCAGCAATCTAACGAAATAGACGAATATGTATGTCGGTATGTGTCCGTAGGCCGCGTTGTTTAGACACATCGCGCGTTGCGTGGCGGCGGTGCAGCGCCGATCGATGCACTGCGACTGCGCACTGCGGGGGTCAGCGATCCCGCCGCGTCCTGCGTTTAGGGTTGCCAACTTTTTTTTGACAAGAAATCTGTCTATGCTAATATTATAAAGAGGAGAAAATTGTATGTATGTTTGTAATATTTTCACATGAAAACTACTGGACCGGTTCCAAAAATTATTTTACCATTAGAAAGCTGCATCTTTACTAAGCAACATAGGCTTTTAAAAGAATAAGCTGCTGGCACAGCCAGTAAACTATATTTAAGCTTGAGAATATTAAACAGTATTTTATATATTTAATTAATATTTTTGTGAGCTTCTGACATAACTTATTAATATACAGTCCTTTATAAAACGTGGACTGCGCCTAGGACAAACTACAAACATAATTAAATCATAATTAAGTCTTACTATATTTTTGTGGTTGCGCTGCATTGAGCGCCCTTAGAGTAATAAAAATGTGTGAGCGTTTATGTCTAACACTAACTTAAGTATTTGATGCTAAACAGTATTTTTATATATAATTATTAATTTAATTATGTAATGTAGGGAAAAACAGTTTAAAACTGTTTTGTTAAAAGCAGTATTATAGTTTAGTTGGCAACCCTACCTGTGACTAGCTCGGCGGGACTTCCGGGACAGTCCCGGATTTCACGATACAAGTTAAAGTCCCATTCAGTTTGGGGCCGACGGCGTACTGAACATTTTATTACCAACGTATACTTAAATAATTTATTAAGTAGGTACCTCCATGTTTCCCCTTAAAATAAACGACGACGACGACATGTATCGGCAAGTTCGTTCGCGTCAATTTAAACGTTAAAATACTATCAACTAGCTTTTACCCGCAATTTCATTTGCGTGAACTATTGACGCGTAATAGATTAATAATAGATGGCGACCTATTCCTGTTTAAGGGGATTTCTACAGCCTATATGTTATTACAGGGATAATTGTGCCAAACTTCATCGATATTAATTCAGGGGATTCGCCGTAAAAGAGTAACAAACATACTCAAAAACTTAAGCATTTATAATATTAGTGGAATATAATTATTTTGTCCTGAATGAATAATTTTTTTTTCATCCTTAATACATTATTCTCATTTACACAATACATTTTAATACATTTTTTTGGAATATATGATGCTAGCTGTACCTACGTTAATTTTTTAAAAGATGTAAAAAAGGCAATTTTATAAAAATAAAAAAAAGATAGAAAGCACGATGACATGTGGGAAATCGATCCCAGATTTTTGACACATTTATTCCCTATACACCGCATTAACATATAGGCTGTAGAAATCTTGTTATTCAACAGGAATAGGTTGACATTGAAAAGCGCCATCTATTATCAACTTATCACACGACAAAGTCCACGCGAACGAAGTCGCAGTTAAAAGCTAGTTATAAAATAGGTTGTAACGTATAAATTACGAAATTTTAATGAGTTTTTATTGCCATGAGTAATAGACAGGGGAGCCTTGAACTTAACATTTCATGCTATTCAAGCTATTGGCATTCGAGGAAAAGAAAATGGCCGACGGTTCGTGCGTCACGATGCACATGACACATTCCTTATGACGACATATGTTTATGGTCGTTTGGAGGTCAGGTATTTTAAAAAGGACAATTTTAAAAATATTTCACTACGTTTGCAATTAAACAAATTCAATTATTAATACCTGGACGACAGAGACTGTGTAAATTTTTTAAAAAAGAACCTTAAAAAAAGTAAAAAACGCCGGTGTCAGATGGGACTCGAATCGATATTGAACTTTTTTGGTCCGCCGTTAAACATTAGGCATCAGAATCACGTTTGACACCTAAAATTTCATTCACTTTGTAGTCAACATTTTAGCTTTTTTTCAGTATCTGAAAACAGGGATAAAACAAAATGTTTTTAAATGAAACTTAGATCGATTTTTCCCCTCCAAAGCCCCCTACATGCTGAATTTTATGAAAATCATTGGAACTATTTCCGAGATTCGGAAAATGTACGAGTGTATAAATATATACATATTCCGTAAATTTTCATGACATTCAGCATGTAGGGGGTTTTTAACGGAGAAAAATCGATCTAGGTAGGTTTTATTTAAAAAAAAACGGTTGCCTGTAAAGTCGGTTTTACGGGCATAGATTTTACGTGACAACGTCTTTTTAAATGTGATGGATTGGAGTGGGAGAGAGACGCAAGGCATTCGCCAGTCCGGCGGGCCTCTTTCGTTCGGTGACATCGTAACAGACGTGAGCGGGCGTTACACTTTTTCATGAGTGACTCCAAGCCGCAACCTAATTTAAGACGTTGTCACGTCAAAATGTTGTTTTATCCCTGTTTTGGGACATTGAAAAACTGATACAATTGTATGAGAAAGCAAAGGTTAATTGCGCTGTCAATTACAGTCTCGATAGCTTATTTAAGTAACGGGCGGTCTCAAATTCAGAATACCAGGTTCGAATCCAGGTAACATTCAACATTTTGAGTGTTGTTTAATACATTAATCTGATGACGTCACATATTTTATTGATTTTTAATGTTTTAATCGATCTTTAACGATGTGGTAGAATGTACTTAATTGATTTTGATTGTAAGTAATACACTATTCATCATCCTCCTGCCCTTATCCCACTCTAAGTGGGGTCGGCACAACATGTTATAAACACGCTGTTACATGATTTGGCTGCGTTTTTACGACCGGCCGCCTGCCTGACGTCAACTTACCTCTGTCGTATTTTACAACACCTCGGTAAGAATGAGGGTGGTCCATTCTACTAAACCGGATACCACACGGTGGGTCAACTTACCTTAGTCGCCTTTTACGACACCTCGGTAAGAAATGAGGTTGGTCTATTCTACTCAGCCGGATACCAAACGGCGGGTCGACTTACCTTAGTCGCCTTTTACGAAACCTCGGTAAGAAAAGAGGGTGGTACTATTCTATTCAGCCGGATACCACACGGTGTAAGTAATACACTATTATTAAATATAATTATTTATTATTTCAAAACATAGTTAACTTGCCAAATGAAATATGTAATTTTTGTTAAAGATTTTAGGCACCTAGGAGCAGATAATATTTTGAAAATGCGCTTTTACGAATCCTGCATGTAAAACAATAGTAATAATAAAATTATTTTGCTATAATCTTTGACATTTAAATGATTAATCTTGTATTATATAATATCGTTTTATCCCTGTTTTTGGGCATTAAAAAATACTAAAATGTACACTGAATATATAAAACACTATTTTTGCCGACAACTGTCAATTCAGCGTAGCTTATTCGGGGAGCAGGTGGTCTCTAGAAATGAAAATATCTATGATCGAGCCCCCCCTACCCAATTATTTCTTTTTTATATTTTTTGAAGATTTACTACTACTATTGTATTATTTTATGTTATGTATTTCTACAAAGTACATCTAATTCTATAAATTAATCCTGCATGTATCAGATATGAAAACGGATAGTACACTCACTACATTTAGTCATCATCATCATCTTCCTGCCCTTATCCCACTCGTGGAGTCGGCACAACATGTTATAAACATGCTGTCACATGATTTGGCTACGTTTTTACGACCGGCCGCCTGCCCGACCTCAACTTACCTCTGTTGTACTTTACCTCCTCGGTAAGAAAGAGGGTGGTCTATTCTACTAAACCGGATACCACACGGTGAGTCAATATACCTTAGTCGCCTTTTACGACACCTCGGTAAGAAAACTCACTACATTTAGTATTACGTATATTTTATCTATTTTCGTGTATCGCTTATAACAAAACAATATTATCATAATTTTTGTAAAATGCTTTTAATTATGGACATTTGAATCATGCGGTCACGATGCGCTTATAACTAAACAATAACAGTAAAATAGTTTTTGTGCAGTGACTCATATCAAAACTCGTCCGGGTTTTTATTACAGTATACAGTACTTATACCACAGCGCATTAACTGTGCTTTATGTTACAGATTTTAATAATAATATATAACGAAAATATAGGTGTCTGTATGACCCTGACGATCAAATAACGATCGCAAAAACTTACACATATAATACACGCACACAGCGTCTTCGCCTTCGAAGACGAGGTCCCAGTTTTCTGACGTCAGTCGGCCGTGGCCGTTCTCGCCACACTTCCGACATGATGACTAGTCACAGCCATACAAACAGACCTGCACTACACGTCGCCCTAAGCCGTGGTCCGGCCTCACAGGAGGCATCTTTAGGAGAACGTTCCCCGACGCTTGTACAGCTTGATACAACAACGTGATGACTAGTCACAGTCATACCATCAGCCCTCCACTACACGTCGCGCTAACCCGTGGTCCGGCCTCACAGGAGGCATCTTTAGGAGAACGTTCCCTGACGCTTGTACAGCTTTATACAACAACGTGATGACTAGTCACAGTCATACCATCAGCCCCCCACTACACGTCGCCCTAAGCCGTGGTCCGGCCTCACAGGAGGTACCTTTAGAACGACGTTCTCCAACGCTAGTAGAGCTTCATACAACGACCTGATGACTATTCACAGTCATACCATCAGCCCTCCACTACATGTCACCCTAAGCCGTGGTCCGGCCTCACAGGAGGCACCCCTTAGGACGAGGTTCCCCAACGCTAGTAGAGCTTCATACAACGGCGTGATTACTAGTCACAGTCGTACCATCAGATTTCCACTATACGTCGTCCTAAGCTATAGTCCGGCCACACTGTACGCGCCCTTAGGAGGACGTTCCCTGACGCTATTAGAGCTTCTGCGCTCTAATTTTCGTTTTTTGCAACGAAGATGATTCTGTACGTGATGCTTTAAAAGCCATAAGAGCTAAAAGTATATAATCACTTCGAAAAAATGATTTTATAATAGGCGATGGATGTTCGCAGCTGGACAAAGGTATCTTTAAGCAATTTCCACGATACGATCTTGTGTCGCTTGGACTTTTTTTTGAGGTCGTCAGTCCATATCATAGGAAGTCTACCAATCCTAAACTTTACGGTGCTGTGTCGTCTAACTCCTATAGTTTTAAAATGAATAGAATAATTTAAAATATGGCGATGCAGTACACAAAGTAGGAACCGACATAAGCTTGCGGTTTGCTTTGCGCATTACATAAGTACGTAAGTCGATTGTGGGTTTTAGTATAAAGATTCTTTAATTAAAATTACGCTATCAATTTTAGCTTAACCATTACAACAGGTGAGAAGGGCTAATACAGAAAGCCTACTATACTATTGAGGATTACGTAAATGATAAGAATACGTGAATATAATAACTCTTCGACTCTGTACAAGATGTATTTTGAAAAGAACAACCGCCCAATTCCTTGCTGGCTCTTCTCGGTAGATAGAGCTTTCTGAACCAGCAGTAGAGTTGACGATTTAAAAGTACTTGTTTACAAGTTTACTTGAATAAACAATATTTTGAATGTGAATCGTTTAAAACTGCGTAATAAACCATAGTTAAATCATCATCATCCTCCTGCCCTTATGCCACTCTAAATGGAGTCGGCACAACATGTTACAAACATGTTGTCATATGATTTGGTTACGTATTTTACGACCAGCCACCTGCCTGACGTCAACTTACCTCAGTCGTATTTTACGACTCCTCGGTAAGAAAGAGGGTGGTCTATTTTACTCAACCGGATACCACACGGCGGGTCGACTTACCTTAGTCGCCTTTTACGACACCTCAGTAAGAAATGAGGGTGGTACTATTCTATTAAGCCGGATACCACACGGCGTAATAAACCATAGTTAAATATCATATATAATCTGTACTCACCTCCTGTTGTCGAGGTAGTTATCGTAGTCTAGAGGCATTTTGTCGTCGTGCATGTCGTAGAGGTCGCTGTAGATAGCGGACTCGAGGCGCGCCGGGTCCAAATGGTAGTTTGGGTTCTCGTACGAGAGCAGACCATTCTCTGTGGACAGACAGACAAATAAAACATAACAGAACAAAGATTATTATCTAATACTGTTAAACTAAAAGCTGTGATAGCCCAGCGAATCTCTCGAGACGATCATGGGCTCAAACCCGGGCGGACACCAATGAACTATTAAAACTTATGTGTCTAATTGATAATTGCTATTTATCACACACTTTTCGGTGAAGGACAATATCGTGAGGAAACCTACATATCTCTAGAGAATCCTAGGATTATGTGAAACCTACCATCCGCAATGGAGCAGCGTGGTAGGTCTTAGCTCCAATCCTTTTCTGCAAAAATGTAGAGGAGGCGTATGCCCAGCAGTGGGGTGGTAATAGGCCGTTACTCTACTGTTAAACGGTGCTTATTAGTAAAGCATATTACACAATTGTAGATTATTTAAATAATAAAAATGCTTAGATTTGAAAATTCTTGCAGCTTCAAACAAGACTGCGGTTAAATAATGTAATTTCAAAATATCTAAAAGATTGATCGGCAAATTTCTTGCTGGTTTTTCTCGGTAAGAGCAACATTCCGAACCAGTTGTAGCTTCATTAAAACTAATTGATCTTTGACGATTCAAAAGTGCTTGTAGAAAGCTTATTTGAATAAAGATTAATATCTGGGTGACTAATTTTTTGCAAAAAAAAAAAAACTTTAAACAAAGAAAAAAAAAATATTTAGTTGGGAATCGATCCTTGGCATTCACATTTCTCGAGGCTGCCCGGTACCCGAATAAGCTACGTCGACTTGACAGCTAATGGCGAAAATTCAATTCAATATAAATGTTAGTGTTTTTTAATACCCAAAAACAGGGATAAAACAGTATTTTTTTACATAAAACCTAGCTAGATCAATTTTTCTCCCCCAAAACCTCCTACATGCTGAATTTTAGGAAAATCGTTGGAGCCGTTTTCGAGATTCAGAAAATATATATATATATATACAAGATTAACTCATTTAAATATAAAGATTTTGATTTTGATATAGATTATATTATCTGAATTTTGGAAAAGGCTCCAACGATTTTCATAAAATTTAATATCAGGTTGCCAGTTTGTATCAGTGTATCATGCATATCGTTTTATGAATGTTTTTTCTTATCATTAGATGATATGAATGCGTGGATATAGCTACTGTCCGACCCTGTACAAGATAGTAATGATTTAATGTAACTAGTTATAAGTATTATGTTGAAAAGAACAACCGCCTTTCTTGCTGGCTCTTCTCGGTAGGAACAGCTTTCCGAACCAGCAGTAGAATTTACGATTCAAAAGCGCTTGTTTACAAGTTTATTTTAATGAATTTTGAATTTGAAACAGAAAAATCGTTTCCTATAAGGCTTAAGTTTGACAGTGCGGTTGTATGTAGGTACTTAGGTTCTATATATACAGTTGTATGGCTTCGGCGTCGCATTACCGATGCCTGCCAAGTGCTGGCACGTCGCGACTATGCGGCGGATATTATTTTCTACATCCCTTAGAAACAGGGTGGATATGGATAATATATTTGATTAGAAATCGCCAGCACCCGCGTGGAAAGATTAAAACCGTTATATAGTATTTGGATAACCATAAAAATGGTTAAAGCAGGTTAACCTTAAAAGCTAGACGTATGCTGTCGTAGACTTTTATTTAGAAATTTTAGAGGGGAACAATTTTGTAATACATGATTCTTGAATAACTTTCACCGTTTACTCAGCGCACGCAAGGAAAGCTTTAAATTTTGCCGCTTTCGTAATATTTTTTTATTGCTGCTCCAAATCGGTCCCGTAGTCCCTGAGATTCAACAAACAAACTCTTCAGATTTTTATATAGATTTCCAATTGATACTTATATTATAAATACCCGTTGGCGCAGGTGGCAGTAACCCTTCAGCTTTGCGGGTCGCGGTTTCCATTCCTGCCGAAGGGACCAACATTTTCCAAAAAATAAACGATTTGGCGGTTCTTCGAGTTTGAGTGTAGATGTATTTAAGTATATATTTAATTACCTAAGTATATATTGAATGGTTCTGTAAAAACCGTGTGGTTTGAGAAGAATACACAATCCTCTTTCTTACCGAGGTGTCTTAAAAGGCGAATAAGTTTCGACGACCCGCCGTGTGGTATCCGGCTGACTGGAGTAGACAACCCTCATTTCTTATCGAGGTGTCCTAATATACGACTAAGGTAAGACCGTGTGGTATCCGGTTAAGTAGAATATACCTCCCTCTCAACTCAACTCCCTCGATGATAGAAAGCTACTATCGAGGTGTCGTAAAATAATAATAAATAGGTTAAGTTGACGTCAGGCAGGCGGCCGGTTAAAATATGTAGCCAAAGCATGTGACAACATGTTTATACCATGTCGTGCCGAAGCCACTTGCTTTGGGGACGGATGACCGTGTGTGTAAGTGTACCATATATTTACTATTATTATTAAGTTATGCGCACAAAGTCTCGGGTTCATCTTGTTATGTATAATTTTGTTTCATACTTCCCTTATTTAGGTTATAGAGGTGTTATATAGGTATTTTAGAGGTTTTATAGAGGTGCTATGTGGACCCATAACCGTTAGGAGCTTGCTCGTTACGAGCGTGCAATTTGTGGCTCATTTTACGTGTAACCTGAAAATCTGCGTGTGTGGTAAGTACCTAGTTAACCAAGCCTTACTCGGTAATTTTATCGTCATCCTCCTGCCCTTATCCCACTCTAAGTGGGGTCGGCACAACATGTTATAAACATGCTGTCACATGATTTGACTGCGTTTTTACGACCGACCGCCTGCCTGACATCAACTTACCCCTGTCGTATTTCACGACACCTCGGTAAGAAAGAGGGTGGTCTATTCTACTAAACCGGATACCACATGGTAGGTCAACTTACCTAAGTCGCCTTTTACGACACCTCGGTAGGAAATGAGGTTGGTCTATTCTACTCAGCCAGATACCGCACGGCGGATCGACTTACCTTAGTCGCCTTTTACGACACCTCGGTAGGTAATGAGGGTGGTACTATTCTACTCAGCCGGATACCATACAGCTATTTAGCATATATATACACATACAAAATTTAAATATTAAAGATCCAAAGATAATAAAAACGACATTGACAGACAGTTAAAGGTAGAAATGATTTTAAACGTTTGCCGTGTATTTATTTATTCCCCATGGTATATTTTTCCATCAAGTTCAAGCCCATGGACGGCTAAATGCATTCATACTTCATTATTGCATTCCGTAAATTCTAGTCGAAGTTTGCGTGTTTTGAATTGTTTTTTTTCATGAATATATTATATTTAACTGTATACATAACATATAGCGTTAACCGTGACTTCGTTTACATCAACTTAATTTTAAAATGTTATATGATATGTAATATCTATGCCGTGTGGTATCCGGCTGAATAGAATAGTACCACCCTCATTTCTTACCGAGGTGTCGTAAAAGGCGACTAAGGTAAGTCGACCCGCCGTGTGGTATCCGGCTGAGTAGAATAGACCAACCTCGTTCCTTACCGAGGTATCGTAAAAGGCGACTAAGGTAAGTTGACCCACCGTGTGGTATCCGGTTAAGTAAAATAGACCACCCTCTTTCTTACCGAGGTGTCGTAAAATACGACTGAGGTAAGTTGACGTCAGGCAGACGGCCGGTCGTAAAAACGCAGCCAAATCATGTGACAGCATGTTTATAGCATGTTGTGCCGACCCCACTTAGAGTAGGATAAGGGCAGGAAGATGATGATGATATGCAATATCTATACTTATATATAAAGCTGAAGAGTTTGTTTGTTTGTTTGAACGCGCTAATCTTAGGAACTACTGGACCGATTTGAAAAATTATTTTAGTGTAAGATAGTCCATTTATTGAGGAAGGTTATAGGCTATATAACATTACGCTAAGATGGATAGGAGAGGAGCAGTAATAAAAATTTGCGAAAACGGCAAAGTTATATTTAAGTGATGACGATTGACGATTGACGATTGAAAAGCAGCGCATATACTAAAAAACTGAATTGCGCTGAAAAACTTTTATATTATTAAGAAACAAAGGTTAATTACGCTATCACTTGCAAAGTCATGATAGCTCAGTTGGGAAAAGGCGGTCTAAAGAAGTGAAAATACCCCGGATCAAGTCCAAGTATCAGCAGCCCTTTTCTTTTTTTCATATTGCATTTTTTTAATATCTTGTTACAAAAAATACTACCCAGAATATATAAAATTTAAAAAATCCCGTTTCTCCTTCAGGAATAGGAAAAAAAACATTACAATATTCAGGGTATTTGAACACTTAAATTGTCGCGAATAGTAGTAGTTGAGGGTATTTGAACATTTAATTTGAGGCAAACTAAGTCACGAGTAACAATATTAGTACATAATTGAGGTTATTTGAACACTTAAGTTGAGGTGACCGTAGTCGCGAGTATTAATAGTAGTACTTAATTGAAGGTATTTGAACACTTAAATTGATGCTAACAAAGTCGCAAGTAGTACATCATTGAAGGTATTTGAACATTTAAGTTGAGGCGAACCTAGTCGCGAGTACTAATAGTAGTACATAATTGAGATTATTGGAACTCTTAAGTTGACGTAAAAGAAGTCGCCATTACTACTTTTAGTAAATAATTGAAAGTATTTAAACCCTTAAGCTGTGGTAGCTTTTCGGTGAAGGAAAACATCGTGAGGAAACCTGCATATCTCTAGAGAATTCTGGAGGTATGTGTAACCTACCAATCCGCATTGGAGCAGCGTGGTAAGTCTTAGCTCCAAACCTTCTCTCCAAAAAACGGAGAGAAGAGGCCTATTCTCAGCAGTGGGATAGTAACAGGCCGCTACTTACTTACTTTTAAACACTTAAGTTAAACGAAGATTCGGGTACAGCTTATAGTTTAATATACCAGCCAGTTAATACGGGCAATCGTATAACCGTATAACACAAGTAAGAAAGTGTAAATAAGACGTGCCCGGGTATCGATCGCACGACCTTCGACGCCCGGTCGCGTCGAGCGCAGTCTCCTCGTAAACTAGACGACGTACTTCGTAATTACCAGAGACACCGAATTGAAGCTATATATAAAAGCATGGAAGCTGTGATAGCCAGAAGAGTGAGTCATTCGAGAAGGTCAGGGGTTAAAACCCCGAGCAGATCTCAATGAGTTTCTCTATTTAAAAAACTTGTGTCTAATTGATATTTAAGTAACCTGAAGATAGAAGGAGGGCTTTTCGCACAGTGAGTAAGTAAGTAAGTAAGTAGCGGCCTATTAGTATCCCACTGCTGAGAATAGGCCTCTTCTCTCCGTTTTAAGGAGAGAAGGATTGGAGCTAAGACCTACCACGCTGCTCCAATGCGGATTGGTAGGTTACACATATCTCCAGAATTCTCTAGAGATATGCAGGTTTCCGCACGATGTTTTCCTTCACCGAAAAGCGTGTGATAAATTGCAATTATCAATTAGACACATAAGTTTTTAACAAAGAGGTCATGACCTCTTCGAAAGAGTCGCACGGTGTTACCGCTGGGCTACCACAGCACAGTGAGTACGTTACAGTAACTCAAATTATAATAAACCATAGCCCTGGTGTGATGGTTTTATTCTCCCATGAAATATATGTCTGTGTGTATACCAAAACTTCTCTGATAATAAATAATAAGCATTGGTATGTCGTTTTATTTACCTATGAATTAAACTATAGAACTGGGCGCTGTTTTATTTATTCTTTTTCCTGTTTCCCAGTCATGGTATTTCAGGTACTGACGCCGTGTGGTATCCGGCTGAATAGAATAGTACCACCCTCATTTCTTACCGAGGTGTCGTAAAAGGCGACTAAGGTAAGTCGACCCGCCGTGTGGTATCCGGCTGAGTAGAATAAACCACCCTCATTCCTTACCGAGGTGTCGTAAAAGGCGACTAAGGTAAGTTGACCCACCGTGTGGGATCCGGTTTAGTAGAATAGACCACCCTCTTTCTTATCGAGGTGTCGTAAAATACGACTGAGGTAAGTTGATGTCAGGCAGGCGGCCGGTCGTAAAAACGTAGCCAAATCCTTAGACAGCATGTTTATACCATGTTGTGCCAACCCCTTAGGGATGGGAGTGGGATAAGGGCAGGAAGATGATGACCGAATTGAAGCTATATAAAACGGCATGGAAGCTGTGATAGCTAGAAGAGTGAGTTATTCGAGAAAGTCAAGGGTTTGAACCCCACGCAGATCTCAATGAGTTTCTCTATTTAAACAAAATTATGTGTCTAATTGCAATTTATGACATGCATTTTATGAAGGAAAACATCGTGAAGAAACTTGCATATCTCTAGAAAATTTAAAGAAAAAAATTGGAACAAAAAATACCAGAATTTGTTTTCGGACAAATTAAACGAGGAAATAATTTGAATGTTCCACTAAAAACTGCTAGATAATTATACAGTTTGGTTTAACATTATATTATAATTACCGAAATTGTTCTTTATATTCAATTGTTTTGTAACATAATAATTCTAATATTATACATACTAGCGCCACCTACAGACTACATAAGACATGTGATGTAAAATTATATATATTATCTGTGAATAAAAGTTAGTCTTTGATTGAAAGCATTACATGCTGTGTTTTATTAGAAATGTACAACTAAGTTATTATATATTGTTTTATTGTAATACTAATAGTAATTCAAATTCAAAATATCCTTTATTCAAATAAGCTTGTAAACAAGTTCTTTTGAATCGTCAACTCTACTGCTGGTTCGGAAAGCTGTTCCTAATGAGAAGAGCCAGCAAGACACTCGGCGGTTGCTCTTTTAAAAATACAATTCTTAATACTAGTTAGATTTAATCGTTTCTATCTTGTACAGGGTCGGACAATATCTATATCTTCTTATCGTCTAAATAATCCTCAACAGTATCAGGCTTCCTGTATCAGCCTCTCTTTAATAGTGTTTTTAAACTGCTGTAATGGCAAAGCTGTAATTGATTGCGGAATTTTATTATAGAATCTTATACCCAAACCCACAAACGACTTACGTACTTTTTTAGGGCACAAACAGGGGTCGCAAGCTTATGTCGGTTCCTACTTTGCCTTATTGCCTCACCTATTGTTTTTTTAATTCTTTATATTTTTATACTAGCGGCCTGCCCCTGCTTCGCACGGGTATAAAATATATAGCCCACGTCACTCAATAAAAAAAATTAAAATCTATCCAGTAGTTTTGATTTATTCATTACTGCCCGTGGCCCGCACGCGTTAAATGTGGAGAAAAACAATTCCCCTCTCCCTATACTAAGAAGATTTCCTGCTATCTTTGGAATATCTAAATTCATATACTACATATTTCATTATTTATTTTAACAATTAATTACAGAATGTCTTTATATATAACATTCACAGCTTTCTTGTCATTAGACAATACAAACGTGTTTTCTTTAGAGGTTACTCTTGAAAGAGCGACATATAGCTGCTAAATTCGAAGCATTTTAAATCTGTATTATCTTCGAAAATGTTCACTTAAATTACATGCTGTAAACGGCCATATTGATCTATATTAAATCAACAATTTATTTAAAGTACTTAATTGGATAAGAATTAATGCTGTATTGTATAAAAATTGATTTGATGATTATGATAAGGCATTATTTTTCGTAATAAGTAAATGACAAAAAATGCTATTGTGGGTTATCCATAAGAGATAGATATATACCATCGCCGACTTTTCTTTAGACCTTTTCAAGGTGTACAAATATGTAAAAACAAAATATAGAACAAATATAAAGATGTAAGAACAAAATATACTCACTTCCCCGTTTATGTAATCCCATGTTGTCTAGCACACTAGCACATATCGTCGACACTTTCACAGCACATCACTATTCTACTGTCACCGTGGAAAGCGGGCTACACACCGACGTACGAATTACGATATTGCCTGCGAAGATTTTATATAAGTATGGTAATACTTGAACGCGGTGCGAATTTTAATTGAAAAACACATTTGCAAAAGTATGAGGTTTTGTATTGCGATTTTGTCGCCTAATGTGATTATGTCGATTAAATGTAACTAGTATTCGATTAAATGTAACTAGTATTCGATTAATTGTAACAAGTATTCGATTAAATGTAACTAGTATTCGATTAAATGTTAGTAGTATTCGATTAAATGTAACTAGTATTCGATTAAATGTAACTAGTATTCGATTAAATGTAACTAGTATTCGATTAATTGTAACAAGTATTCGATTAAATGTTAGTAGTATTCGATTAAATGTAACTAGTATTCGATTAAATGTAACTAGTATTCGATTAAATGTAACTAGTATTCGATTAAATGTAAGTAGTATTCGATTAAATAACTAGTATTCGATTAAACTTAACTTGTATTAAAAATTGTATTTTTAAAAAGCAACCGCCGAGTTTCTTGCTGGTTCTCCTCAGTGGGAACAGCTTTCCGAACCAGCAGTAGAGTTGACGATTCAAAAGTACTTGTTTAAAAGTTTATTTGAATAAAGAATATTTTGAATTTGAATATCTCCCCATTATGGAGCCAAACTATTGTTGACATTGTGTTAGAGAATGTGTGCAGTGCTAGTGGAGTATGATGATAGTAGTTTATAAGAAGAATTGCCTGCATATGTAAAGCATGCAATAGTGTAACCTATATTAATTATCATCGTCATTCTCCAGCACTTATCCCACTCTAAGTAGAATCGGCACATGTTTTAACATGTTGTAAGATGATTTGGCTAGTTATTTTTCGACTGGTTTCCTGTCGTCAACTTAAAACTTAGTCGCCTTTTACCAAACCTCAGTAAGAAATGATGGTTGTCTATTCTACTCAGCTGGACACCACACGGCGGGTCAACTTCAACTTAGTCGCCTTTTACGACAACTCATTAAGAAATGGGGGTAGTCTATTCTACTCAGCCGGATACCACACGGCGGGTAAACTTAACATAGTCACCATTTACGACACCTCAGTAAGAAATGGGTGTGGTCTATTCTACTCAGCCGGATACCAAATGGCGGGTCAACTTTAGTTAGTCGCCTTTTACGACAACTCATTAAGAAATGGGGGTTGTCTATTCTACTCAGCCGGATACCACATGGCGAGTCAACTTAACTTAGTTGCTTTAAGATACCTCCCTAATTTTTTAATTTTCAAATTCCATTTTTTTTTAAATTTTAAATACAACTTCCGCTGCTACATTTTATTATTGAAAACTATCGTGAGTGGAATTCATAATTAATGTATAGATACCGGCTATACTCACGTGTTATTTTATCGGATGAGCGCGACTAGTTTCAAGCCCATACGGGGCTCTCAGCTCATAAATATGAGCCCCGTATGGGCTAGTCTTAACTAGTCGGGCTCATCTGATAAAATAGCACGTGAGTATAGCCGGTATCTATACTAATTATTCGGAAAACATAACAAAACTGTCGAATAATAGTAAAATTTGACATAGTCATCCGCTTTCGAATCAAATGAAAGTGAGCTCTCATTAGCGGGCAAATATAACATCTTACATGTAGTTCGCACGTCGCTAATTGCACTTAAAAATGCACAAACCATCATTTTAGGCCTAGTTATAGCGATGTGAAAAAATAATCGATTATTTTTTCATCAAAAATCGATTATTTTAAATCAAATCATCTTTACTTGCAGATTATGGGTCATATAAAGGTCTTTAAATTAATTAAATACAGCCATAAACTGCCATAAGTGGCGTGCAAATGTCAAAAATATAAAGTTACATAAATTAAAAAATCAGTCAAAATATAATAAAATATAAATAGTTCAGTCCAAATATTAAATTATAAAATTATGTAAATGTAATTAAAAAATGACAAAAAGAAAATAATTATATACTACAATTAACTAAAAATTCATTGATATCGTAATAACATTGTTCCAAAAGATAATTAAATAATTTAATTTTAAATTGGGTAAAAGGTAGTTTAGGTATCACTTTTACTTCATTACTCTTTTTCTTGATTTTTAACATTAGATATGCATTGTTGGATGAAACAAATTTAGCCCAACTACACATTTGAATCCAATTTCACAAACAGCGCATCTGATATTATTTCTTGGTAGTAATCCACTTTAATTAGCCTTTATTGTAATTAATTATTAATATTAAAAAAAGACAACTTTTGAAATAATCGATTTTTTAAATATAGATTATTTTTAAAGGGATAATAATCGATTATTTATTCATAGATTTTTTCTACTCCTAGTCACATCCCTAGCCCGGTTCACATTGTGTTGTTGCGTAACACAAACCTCTAAGATTAACCATTGAGAGAGTGAAACTCTTTTTTCGTATTGTATTACTCTGATTATCATTCTCCTATTCCAAAAGTAGCGGCCTGTTACAAATCTACCGTTGGGGCTAGGCCTGCTCTCTCCGTTTTTGGAGAGGATTGGAGCTAAGACCTACCACGCTTCTCCAATGCGGATTGGAGCCGCGTGAAAGGCATAAGGCATTATTTTTAGTAAAAAGTAAATGATAAAAAATGCTATTGTGGGTTATCCATAAGAGATAGACATATACCATCGCGGACTTTTCTGTAGACCTTTTCAAGGTGTACAAATACTTAGTACATCATTTTGATAAATCTCATAGGGTTTAGCCTGCGTTTGCAATGTAAGCGGAAAAAAATGTAATTATTTACAGAAACCTCAAAAATTACAGTATTTCTTTACTCCGTTTTGAATGTTATTATACGTACAAACCTTCCTCTGGAATCACTCTATCTATTAAAAAAACGCATCAAAATCTGTTGCGTAGTTTTAAAGTTTTATGCGTACATAGGGATATATGGACAAAGAATGCGACTTTGTTTTATACTATGTAATGATGTAAGTTTTTGTATTTTTTTAATGCCAAACAACAGTGATACGACGATTTTTTTTAAAATAAAACCTAGCTTAATGGATTTACTTCTATAAATTAGAACAGTAATAATTCAGACCACTCAGGCAAAGCCTGTTTTTAAAATTGATGAGATAAATAATAAATGCGAATTATGCTTTTTGTATCTCTATATTTATAACCTGTATAATGTCCTTGCTTTTTGTTGATAATTCAAAAGAGTAGCAAAAAAAGGTTGACGAAAAACCAGGTCTAATATTTGGCTACAATATTAAAATACGAAACAGGTAATAAAATTTATCATTAAGTATAGTTTTTTGAAAACGGCTATAAAAACAGTATATTTAATATTTAAATGAGTTAATCTTGTGTGTATAAATATATATATATTTTAGTATATTTTCGGAATCTCGGAAACGGCTAACGGCTTCAACGTCAGCTTTTTCCTTAAATTCAGCATGCAGGAGGTTTTAAAGGAGAAAAATCGATCTAGGTTTTATTAAACAAAAATACGTTTTTGGGCATTAAAAAAATACTAAAATTTACATTGAATTTTGCCGTTAATTGTCAAATTAGCGTAGCTTATTCGGGGAACGGGTGGTTTCGAGAAATGAAAATACCTAGGATAGAGCCCCACCCATCCCATTAATTTTCTTTTTTTTCGAAGTTTTTTTTTATTTTGTAAAAAATCAACAACCAACAAAATAAAAAGACGTAGAACAAAATTTTAAAAGAGTACAATAGAAGCATTAATTTTGTTTTTATCTTTTGTCTGGAAGTTTTTTGATAGAATAATACGTCATAATGGACTCTGTGTATTTTGAATTATGATTTAATGTTTATTCTTAAGTACCTACTTATGAATAAACATTGTGTTTTTATAATAATAAAATCTTCCGCGTCGTATAAGTTTAAATTATTGTTTGAAACCCCAGTAAAATAATAATGTATTTGTTAACTAATTGAAAAGCGCCATCTATTATCAACCTATAACACGACAACAGTCCACGCGAACGAAGTCACGGGTAAAAGCTAGTATATATTATACGAGAAACAACACAATATACAATATTCGAGAACGATATACGAGGTTAAGTCATTTACATATTAAATATTTTTTTATTTACTCTATCGCGGATTATAGCAAAATAATTTTGCTATAATGCTATAAATATAATATAATTTGCTATAATATATCTGTTAGACCTAACGGCTTTTACAGCGTCACCGGGCGGGACGGGTGAGCGCAGAAGCATCGTCGAAGATGCGAAATGCGGAGAGTAGAGCGCAGAAGTTGTACTATCGTCGGGGAACGTCATCCTAAGGGTGCCTCCTGTGAGGCCGGACCAGGGCTTAGGGCAACGTGTAGTGGAGGGCTGATGGTATGACTTTGATTAGTCAATACGACGACGGAAGGGTGGCAAGAAGCCACGACCAACCGACTTCAGAAATCTGGGACCTCGTCTTCGCCGGCGATATTACTTATGTATTTTTCCAGTTGTTTTGTATAACAAGTACAGACGTTACACACAATTTTAGGAAAACAATTACGCCGCTCAGTCGACCGCGGCGCCGGATACCGAACTACCTCGGATATAACGATAAATCATATTGCGAAATTGCGCTCTTCAATATTACTTTGATTAAATAAATAGAAATTACTCTGTATGTAAAAAGCTGTGTTAGCCCAGCAGTAACACCTAGGGATGTGACATGGAGTAAAAAAATCATCACTAAGCATTGCAAGTGTTAGCTCATACTATATAGAATAACACGATATATTAGGAATACCACAATTCCCGCACCGAGATGCACTTCTCTTGAATGGCCAACAAAGACTGACTGTCACTGAAACGTTTTATCAATAGCAAGACTCCACCGGAAACAACAACGGCAAAGTGTTGCCAACATTTCAATAAAAAAGGGCGCGATACTCTTGTTTCATGACTGTGTTGCTATAAACTACAAAGCGGAAGTTAATGGCGACAACACATGTATATATATGTATATATATGTATCTTACAGACGAGTGAAATTCGACCAGCGGATATAGCCGGATTAAATTCTCCAAATATAATTTTATTTCGAAAAACCGGAAAAATAACATACTTACTTTTTCGGTTACTTGTTACCTTCGCATATTAATTAGTTAAATCAGCAGTTTTATGTGTCAGAAATAAGTAGTCTATAACCATTGAACATTTGCAGTTTATAGTTAACTAATACGAAACCGCTATACCCAAAATTAGGCAGATTTAATTTTTTAAATTACACATATGAATATTTTTATATTAAACTTGACATATGAACAATTTTTACTTTGGAGTAACTATGTTCTTCTCCAATATATCATATAACAATATTCATGAAAATTTGAGCAGCAGCAGGGTAAGTTGTTTTAAGAAACTTTATTACATGGCTCTTAAAATTATAAATGGTGTCTATGATATGTAGTTAATCTATAATTCGAATCCTATAAATAAATAATCAAAACCTCGAATTAATAAATAATCGATTTTTTCCCATTAAAATAAATCGATTTTTATAAAATCGATTATTTTGATACGAAATAATCGATTTTTTTACTTTTTCAAAAGTTGTCTTTTTTAATATTAATTATTAGAATAAAGGCTTATTAAAGTGGACAACTACCAAGAATAATTATCAGATGCGCTGTTTGTGAAATTTAATACAAATATGCAGTTTGACTACATTGGTTTCATCCAACAATGCAAATCTAATCTTAAAAAACAAGAAAAAGAGTAAAAATAAAAAGGGGATACTTGAAATAATCGATTAAGAAAATACGATTTTTGCTGAGACAATAATCGATTATTAAAAATCGATTATTTTGAAAAAATAATTGATTTCTTGACATTCCTAGTAACACCGTGGCGACTCTCGCAAGAAGGCCACGAGTTCAAACCCGGGCAGACACCAAATTTTGAGATTTTCTATTAAAACTTATGTAACAATTATAATTGCAATTTATCACGCACTTTTCGGTGACGGCTAAAATCGTGAGGAAACCTGCATATCTCTAGAGAGTTCTAGGGATATGTGTAAACTACACATATCCCTATTGGATGGATCCCTCCATGGATTGGAGCAGCGTGGTAGGTCTTAGCTCCAATCCTTCTTTCCAAAAACGGAGAGAAAAGCCTATTCCCAGCAGTGGGAGAGTAACAGGCCGCTACTTACTTACTTTTTAACTTACTTCCTTTTTTTTAATTTAAAAAAGAAATCAAGCAAGTGCGGTCAAATTCAAGATATTCTTTATTCAAATAAACTTGTAAATAAGTGATTTTGAATCGTCAACTCTACTGCTGGTTCGGAAAGCTGTTCCTACCGAGAAGAGCCAGAAAGAAACTCGTCGGTTAACCCACAAATCCGGTCATCCAGGTACAATATTTATTAGCTTTTATCGACTCTATCTTTAGTCAATACGGTGACGGTCCATACACCTTACACCGTAATCTGTTTCCGCTACGAGCGCTTTTCCCTATGGATTAAAGTCGGGATTTTATCCGCTTAACTAGGTCACTCTAGACCAGGCGTTGCGCTTAATCGGCTGAATTAAGCTTTTCGAATGTTTTATTCTAGATACATCTGGATTTCCAAACAAAATCCTTTTATTGGAAAGCATTTTATTTCAAAGTACTTTTTATTTGAAAACGATATAATAAAGAAAAAAATAATTGGGTTGGTGGGCCTCGAACCTTTCTCGCGACCACCCGTCCCCGAATAAATTACGCAAAAATAGACTTGACAATTAACGGCAAAAATAGTGTTTTATATATTCAACATAAATTTTAGTATTTTTTAAATGCCCAATAACAGGGATTATTTTTTTTAAATAAAACCTAGCGATATCATTTTTTCTCCTCGGAAACCTGCCTGCTGCATGCTGAATTTCAGGAAAATCGTTGTAACCGTTTCCGAGATAAAGATTTTGAAGTCGGTGATTTTAATACTAAGCGTGCAATAAATCATTCCTTAATGTAGTGTTTTGCGCAATTTATTCTTATATAGCAGTTTAATATATTAGTTGTCATAGTCCAGCGGTGAGACTTTGCGACGATTTTGAGGGAATCACAGGTTCAAACCCCGGGCGGGCACCAATGAGCTTTTCCCCTAAAACTTACGTGTCTAATTGATAATTGCGATTTATCGCACGCTTTTTGGTGAAGTTAAATAACGCGAGGCAAACTGCATATCTCTAGAGAATTCTGGGGATATGTGTAACCTACCAATGCGCATTGAAGCAGCGTGGTAGGTCTTAGCTCCAATCCTTCTCTATAAAAACAGAGAGGAGGCCCAGCTGTGGGATAGTAACAAACCGTTACTTTACTTT
This sequence comes from Morpho achilles, assembly GCA_947086495.1. NCBI lineage: Eukaryota > Metazoa > Arthropoda > Insecta > Lepidoptera > Nymphalidae > Morpho > Morpho achilles. Next base: position 1,655,720 of record CAMTZB010000018.1, on the reverse strand, counting down.
TTACTTATATATAAGATAAAGCATCCTATTTCCTCCCTCCCCTCCAAAAAAAAACAAAGTACTTTGGTTTTTTTAACTTAAGAAACTTGGCAAAATGGTTTCATTTCTAACTTTTACTTTGAACAAAAGTCGATGCTAAGTCGCCGATACCATAAATCTAATATCAATAATTTAAATGCCATATCTGGTTTAAAACTCCGGTTTCATCTCTTCAAATGTCAACACAGTTCTAAGGTTAAACTGGTATTAAAAAAAAACATCGACATTTCGCAAGCTGACTTAACCTTCCACAAAAAGATATAGAAAGTTGTTTTTATACAACAATACTGTCATATAATTGGACGATCTCTATGACTGAGTACTTATACACTACACAAGGCTTCAGGTTCGATTTTCGATTCGGTGAAAAGGTATTGTTCTTTTCTATAGGTCCTATAAAGTAAAGTCAATTAATATTATTGGAGAGATACCGTCTAAAAACCGATAAATATTGATTTTTAAATAATGAACTACTTTGACAGTAACCATCAGCAAAAAAAACAATTTCAAAGAATAGAACAAAAGGAAAAATAATTGCTAATAATTTATAATGTATCATCGTCCTGCTGCCCTTATTCTATTCTAAGGGGGGGTTGGCACAACATGTTGTCGCATGACAATGGTCGTAAATACATGTTACAAATATGTATTTACGACAGGCCTTCTGCCTGACGTCAACTAACCATAGTCGTATTTAGCGTCACCTCGGTAAGAAATTAGTGTGGTTTTTTTCTACTCAACCGGATACCACATGGGGGGTCGACTTACCTTAGTCGCCTTTTACGACTCTCGGTAAAATATGAGGGTAATCTATTATAGTTCGCCGGATATCACACGGCGGATAATTGCTAATAATAAATAATATAAAAGATTCAATAAAAAGGAGACTGAATCAGGAAGCCTACTATTATCTATATAATACAAAATACAAACAAAAACTATTTTTTGTAGGAATTTGAGATTAATAGATTTAAAAAATATCTCAAACATTTTTTAACAATAATTACAACAAAAGAGTTTTCAAATAAGAATCAACAGAAATTAAAAATCAATTAACAAGAAAGGAATTAAGTACTTTTATTTTTCAAAGTACTAGTACTTAATCAGTACTATTATTCATTTACTTATCAATTTTTCATACAAAAAAAATAGAAAAATATCTACAATAAATATTTTTCGTCTAACTGTACACTGTAACTATGACGTCATTCTTTAACAGTCACGAACGGCTAAATTGAAACAGACAAGTTATAACTTATGTAACTTCTTCAACAGAAATAAAACCCTTTCTAGGCTTTTCCAGTTAAGAAAATCGTGATAACGATATTACATTGAAATACGTAGTGCTTGGGTGACCGAAATTATTTATTATTTTAGTATCTGGGTGACCGAGCCTTGCTCCGTATTTTTTAAAATGATATAAAAAAATAAAAAAATAAAAATTGAAATTTGACAATTAAGTTATACCATTTATTGAATATTGCTTTGCAGCCGTTCAAAGTAGGTGACGATTGGGAATTAGATCGGCTCCCCGTCAGCACTGGCTTACTTAGTAGCTACGGACCTCCCCTAAAAAAAATAAGCTTTGGTAGCCCAGCGGTAACACCGTGCGCCTCTTTCGAGGAGTTCTAGGGTTCAAACCGCGGGCAGGCACCAATGAGTTTTCTAGTATAACTTGTGTCTAATTGATAATTGCAATTTATCACACGCTTTTCGGTGAAGGAAAACATCGTGAGGAAACCTGCATATCTCTAGAGAATTCTGGGGATATGTGTAACCTACCAATCCGCATTGGAGCAGCGTGGTAGGCCTTAGATCCAAGCCTTCTCTCCAAAAAAAAAAAAGAACGGAGAGAAGAGGCCTATGCCCAGAAGTGGGATATTAACTGGCCGTTACTTACTTACTAAAAATTGAACAGAAAAATGAAAAAATAATAGGGCAGGTGGGGATCGCTCCTAGGTATTTTAATCTCTCTGAACCACCCGTTCCCCAAATGAACTACAATGACTTTACGTTTGACAGCGAATAATTGTGATTGTATTCAACGTAAATTTCAAAAAAAATTTAGAGCCCGAAATCAGGGATAAAACTACATTTTTTAAAATAAAACTTATCTAGATCGATTTTTTCCCCATAACCCCCTAAATTTCAGTAAAATAGTTGGAGCCGTTTCCGAGATTCCGAAAATATATATATATACAAGATTAACTCATTTAAATATTAAGATACATACAAGATTAACTCACGCCGTGTGGTATCGGGCTGAATAGAATAGTACCACCCTCATTTCTTACCGAGGTGTCGTAAAACACGACTAAGGTAAGTTGATGTCAGGCAGGCGGCTGGTCGTAAAAACGCAGCCAAATCATGTAACAACATGTTGTGCCGACCCCACTTAAAGTGGGATAAGGGCAGGAAGATGATGACAAGATTAACTCATTTAAATATAAAAGATAAGGTTTTATCAACTTGCAATGTTGAAGGTGGAAGTAAAATTTGACCAACTTCCTAGTGTCCGATCAAGCTGAAATTTTACTGGTCCAGTCCCGATGACAATGCATGTTTATGATAAGCATGTTTATGACCTGATGCTGCCAAAATTGGCTCCAAATAAAGGAACTCCTCAACGGTTAACAGTAGGGGCATTAAATTTTGTTAAAAGCTTTTTCAACTTTACTTGTTTTACGATATAGTACCTGGTTGACCGAGCCTTACTCGGTAATTTTTTACAAAATAAAAAGAAGAAACTTGAAAAAAAGGAAAAAAAATGAGTATTTGAGATCGATCCTATTTAATTTTTTATTATTGTATTAAAACTTCTCGAGACTGCCCGGTCCCCGAATAAGTGTTTTATGTTCAATATAAATGTTATATTTTTTAATGCCCAATAACAGGGATAAATCGAATTTTTTTACATAAAACCTAGCTTGATCAAATTTTCTCCCCCAAAACCCTTCTCCATGCTGAATTACAGGAAAATCGATGGACCGTTTCCGAGATTCCGAAAATATATATTTATATACATACAAGATTAACTCATTTAAATATTAAAGATTAGATACATATTTGATCGATAAAGGCCTTCTAATATTAATTTTTCTCGCGAAAACCGAACTGTAAAAACACATCTGGAGACATCTGATTTCTGTCTGATTTTTCACCTGAGCTATTATAACGTTGCTATTGGCGAAATCTACTTTGGTATTCTAATTATATTTTAGACGTTTTTTATTATCTGAAAAGACGAAAAAAGTTTTCTAAAAATGAAACATAGATCGATATAAATCGCCCTCGAAATTCCGTGCATACTAAATCTATACTAATATATAAAGAGTTTTAAGAGTTGTCTGTTTCTTTGTTTTATTGATTTGAACCCGCTAATCTCAGGAACTACTGGACCGATTTAAAAAATTCCTTGAGTTTAAGATAGTCTTTTTATCTAGGAAGGCTATAGGCTATATAACATCACGCTAAAAAGAATAGGAGAGGAGTAGCATTAAAAAATAGTAAAAAAAATGGCAAAATTTAAAGCTTTCCTTGAGTTCGCCGAGTAAACGGTGATAGTTATTCAAAAATAATGTATGACATAATTGTTCCCCTCTAAAAGTTCTAAATTCAAATTCAAGATATTCTTATAACTAGTTACATTTAGTCATTACTCTTGTTTAGGGTCGAAGAGTAGCTTTATCCACGCATTCTTATCATCTATGTAATTCCCAACACTATAATAGGCTTTCTGTATCAGCCTCTCTTTAACAGTGTTTTTAATCTATAATGACAAAGTTAAAATTGATTGCGGAGTTTTATTACAGAAACTTAATACGATATTCAGATTATATATACAAGCAATTATTCATTACAAGGTATAAAATATTTTGGAAGGGTTTTGTAAGCTTGTATTCGTATATTTGTTCTTTATATCCAGGCTAAATAGACCCGGCTTGTTTATAATCCATTCATTGTACACTAAACTAAAATAGTGTATGGCGAACATAAATCCGATGGTAATAGCGGGGTCAACGTACTGAGCGTGTTCCAAATTGCAGGGTATTTGTTAAATTTTCGCATGTCCTAGATTTTGCGCGTATTGTAGATAATGCTGTTAAATTAATGTTATCACGTAACCAGCACAAATCATATCAAATGGATCTATATCCAAATAAGCTCTTTTGAATCGTCATTATGATTAATGAAGCTACAACTGCTCTTACCGAGAAATACCAGTAAGAAACTCAACGGTCAATCTTTTAAAAATTTTCAATTTTACATTATTAAACCGCAGTCTTGTATGAAGCTGTAAGGATTTTCAAATACAGGCATTTTTATCATCTAAATCATCTTCAATTTTTTTTTTTTATATATATATGGGACACTTACACACACGGTCGTACGCCCCCAAAGTAAGTAACTTAATACTTGTGTTATGGTAGACAGACAACTGAATATATACTTATATATTTTTTAAATACATACTTATATACAAATATACACCCAGGCTCAAAGACCAACAAATTCATTTACAGAAAATGTTGGCCCTCGGCGGGAATCAAACCCGCGACCCACGGATCTGAAGGCAGGGTCACTACCCACTGCTCCAACGGGCCAGTCAATTTTATAATATGCTTTATGTATAAGCATATCTCTTATACTTAATTTAAATGTTTCTGTAGATCGGTCTAGTATGGATAGCGGAATTTTATTCAAATAAGCTCTTTCAAGCACTTTTGAATCGTCAATATGATTGATGAAGCTACAACTGGTACGAAATGTTGCTCTTAAATTCAAATTCAAATTCAAAATATTCTTTATTTAAATAAACATGTAAACAAGTGCTTTTGAATCGTCAACTCTACTGCTGGTTCGGAAAGCCGTTCCTAACAAGAAGAGCCAGCAAGAAACTCGGCGGTTGCTCTTTTAAAAATATAATTCTTATGACTATTTACATTTAGTCATTACTGTCTTGTACAGGGTCTAAGCGAGCTATATCCACACATTCTTATCTAAATCTAATTACGAAGAAGAAACCAGCAACTCAAATACTAATATTAGTATAGGTTTTAGGTATGCCCTAGAAAGTTAGTAATTAGTACATTTATACCGTTAGGCACGCAATGTTTTGGTACGGGGGTTCGAGTCTCAACCAAACAGCTATTTTCACCCCTGCATTAAGTGATCCATCATTTTTGTATTTTATGGCGTTATTCGGGTCACTAATGGGGTGGAAAAGCGAAACGGTCACGTAATTAGAAAAAAATTATTTTTATACTCTTTTGTTCGTAGTTTGTTGAAATTCAATCCAATACATATAATCGTTTTTTTAATTAGTTTACTTAAAAAATGGGGGCGGCTTTTTGTTTTGAAAAAAAAAAGTGGTTTGATATTGTGATAGTGAATGTGTGCAGTGCTATCTAATGCTAGAAAATCTATGCTAAAAGTAGAGTGTACTATCCATGTTCATACCTTATGTATGCATTGTTCATAAGCCGGTAAGAAATATGGATGATCTATTCTACTCAGCCGGATACCACACGACGGAACATAATTATATCTATCTATCTATATTAATATTATAAAGAGGAAAAATTTGTATGTATGTTTGTAATGTTTTAACACAAAACTAATGGACCGATTTGAAAAATTCTTTCACCATTGGAAAGCTGCATCTTTACTGAGCAACATAGGCTATATTACATTTTAAAAAATAGGGATCCGTTATAAAAATATAATAAGGTGTAAAAAAATAAAATATACGCTGGTGAAACCGCGGAATATTACTAGTATCACTACATATTATAAAACAAAGTCCCTATATCCGTATGTACGCATAAAACTTTAAAACTACGCAACAGATTTTGATGCGTTTTTTTTTAATAGATAGAGTGATTCCAGAGGAAGGTTTGTACGTATAATAACATTCAATACGCAGTAGAAAAATACTGTAATTTTTGAGGTTTCTGTAAATAATTACATTTTTTTCCGCTTACATTGCAAACGCAGGCTTAACCCTACGAGATTTATCAAAATAATGTACTAAGTATTTGTACATCTTGAAAAGGTCTACAGAAAAGTCCGCGATGGTATATGTCTATCTCTTATGGATAACCCACTATAGCATTTTTTGTCATTTACTTTTTACGAAAAATAATGCCATATTTTTGAAGCAATTTTTATACAATACAGCATTAATCCTTATCCAATTAAGTACCTTAAATAAATAGTCGATTTAATATAGATCAATATGGCCGTTTACAGCATGTAATTTAAGTGAACATTTTCGGAGATATTACAGATTTAAAATGCCGCGAGGACGCTGCGCTTCGCCCTATAACACTTCGACTTTAGCAGCTATGTCCGTCTTTCAAGAGTTTGTTTAAAGACATTCTGTAATTAATTTTAAAAATAAAATACATAGGGAAAATGTAAAAGTAAATAAGTAAAAACGTACTATATGAATTTAGATATTCCAAAGATAGCAGGAAATCTTCTTGGTAAAAATTCTTGGGAAAGGAAATTGTTTTCTCCAAATTTAACGCGTGCGGGCCACGGGCAGTAATGAATAAATCAAAACTACTGAATCGATTTTAATCATTTTTTTACACTGACTGACCTGGGATATATATTTTATACCCGTGCGAAGCAGGGGCAGGCCGCTAGTAATACATAAAGGCTTAGTGGCACCACCAGCTATTGTAATCTCTCGACCCGGCTTAACCCTAATTAAATGAAAGATTAAACTGAATTCTTAAACTAAGTAATGCATATTTTATTGAAATCATTCACGTTATACGTATCAGCAAAGAGACATAAATAATTTTGGGTTATTTTATATGTGCGGATTAGATACTATTAAATAATAAATTAAAAAAATGTAATTATTTTTTTTTATCTTAGATCAGAGTATTCTGAATTCGTAACCACCCGTTACCCTATTGAGCTATCATGACCTGCAATTGACAGCGGAATAATCCTTTGCTTTCTCATAAAATAATAACAGTTTGTAGAAAACAGGGATAAAACAACTTTTTTTATAATATAACCTATCTATCGATCGACTTTTTTGAATTCGGTCACTTTAATAATAAGCAACCGATATTTAGTTTAATATAGTACTCTACTTTTACTATAATATACATAGACTCCCGCAAATTCTATCGTATTATAGTAAAATAATACTATCCAATAATATATAAGTACTGGAAACAGTCTACGATTTTAATTTTAATCATTAATTTTGTATTTAAGACTCGCAAAGTCACGCCTAATATTAATTTAATTATTTTTTTCATAATTCGACCACAGACTATATATAACCAAACATAACCGTTAATGTTATATTTCGAAACACGTGAAAATATACTTTTTAAATTACTCTTAACTATTTAAATAATGAAGAAGCTTCCCTAAATGTATATCTCATCAAAATTGAATTTAAAGTAGAATGTCTGATTTATACATGACTGTATAACTACGATTAACAATTAAAGGCAAGACACGTTTCTTTAATTTGAAATGATCATAATTAAAATGTCATTAACATTTTATTTTCACATTATAAAGCCTATTATTAAATATACCTATAAATTGTAAAGTAGCTATTTAAATAACGACGGAATGAAATTGTAATAATATAATTTGCATAAAATAAAAAGTAAGGAGTACACCAAATGTAAATTACAATCGATAAAAAACAATATTGCGACAAAAAATTTACATAACTATTGCTTCGAATCGTAACATATCGATGTTTCATTTACATAACCTCTGTTATTGATTTACTAACCGCTGCATTCGTGTATAGAAAAAAATAAACGAATAAGAATATAAAAAACCGTTTAGTAAATAATAAAAGAAAAAAATTAGGTCGTTCAAACAATTCTATTTAAAAATAATAATCGAAATAATATTTGTAACAAGTTAATGAATGGCTCCAATAAAACCTTTTTAATGTTGACCTAGACACGAATAATATACAATCACGCTACTGACACATTAAACACGAAAATTAAAACTGATTAACAGTAGCATCGCAATAAAAAACCTCGTATGCCGATCTTTATCCGCACAGATTAAACAGCTCACGATATTCACACTATAAAACACCTAATTTAAAAAATAAAATGTCACAGCACAGTTTAAAAATGGATTTACTTTTTAAATGTGATCGAGGCACGGACAACGTTCATACACACGCGCGGTCAGCAATAGACTGGCTGAAAGAGGTCGCCAAGGAGGGAGAGGGCGCCCTCCCTCGCAGACTGTACGGTGCTCCACAGCTGATTATACATATAAAAACTTTTTGGTTCTTTTTAAGTCTCGCTGGCCATTATCATTGGAATGGAATCGAGTACTTTGTTAACTGTGATTTAGACGAGTAATTTTATTGCAGACGATTCTCATGCGGCTAACTTATGTTCGCAATCTAATATGCAAATTTGCTGAGTAACAATATAAATCGATACAAGAAGCTGAAAGTAGACATTTTGTTTTTTTCTGAACACGTATAGCGTCTTTCGTATACGCCCTGTGGTATCTTACTGAGTAGAATAGACCACCCTCATTTCTTACTAAGGTGTCGTAAAATGCGATTAAGGTAAATTGACGTCAGGTGGCAGTCGTAAAATACGAAGCCAAATCATGTGACAACATGTTTATAACATGTTGCGCTGATCCTGCTTAGAAGTTAGAACAGGATAAGAGCAGGAGGATGATGATGACGAATGGCATCTTATGTTTTTATTTTCACGATTTCTGGTGAACTTTGAGAGCAGAGAGAATGGGGAGGAGAAAAAACGTGAGGGTTTAGATTTGTTTACCAGTTGGGCTAAATAAAAGTAGACAGATTTTCAAGGGATTTCAATGCTACACACTATTATGCCGCTTAGATGCAGCGACTCCATTTTCTTAATGAAGTCATCGGTCCATTTTAGCCGTGTGGTATCCGGCTAAGTAGAATAGTACCACCCTCTTTTCTTACCGAGGTGTCGTAAAAGGCGACTAAGGTAAGTCGACCCGCCGTTTGGTATCCGGCTGAGTAGAATAGACCAACCTCATTTCTTACCGAGGTGTCGTAAAAGGCGACTAAGGTAAGTTGACCCACCGTGTGTTATCCGGTTTAGTAGAATAGACCACCCTCATTCTTACCGAGGTGTCGTAAAATACGACAGAGGTAAGTTGACGTTAGGCAGGCGGCCGGTCTTAAAAACGCAGCCAAATCATGTAACAGCGTGTTTATAACATGTTGTGCCGACCCCACTTAGAGTGGGATAAGGGCAGGAGGATGATGAAGTCATCGGTCCATTTATAAGTGATCTACTAAGCAATGTATAATATTACACCACTATAAATCATACTACAACAGTGCCTGACAAATCCACGGTTAAGATTAAAACCACGGTTAAGAAAAAAAGACGGTTGCCTGTAAAGTCGGTTTTACGTGACAACGTCTTTTTAAATGTAATGGATTGGAGTGGTAGAGAGACACAAGGCATTCCCCAGTCCGGCGGGCCTCTCTTACGTTCGGTGACTCATCGTAACAGACGTGAGCGGGCGTTACACTTTTCATGAGTAACTCAAATTAGGTTGCGGCTTGCAACCTAATTTTAGACGTTGTCACGTCAAAAATACCGTTTTATCTTTGTTTTTAGGCACTAAAAAAGTACTAAAACGGGAACAGAAAGCAATAGATATTTGAGCTGTCAAATGCAAAACTGTAACCAATAGCTGTAGCCTATTTTGTGAGTGTGTCTGTTGGGTGTGCTTTGACGTTTCATAGGGTTTTTCTACGACTTTTACGAAATTTTTTCATGAGAGAGAGAGTTTTTAGAAATTTGTCTACATTAATTTTTTATTCAGATGAACCAAAGGTCACCAAAAATCGAATGAAACCGTAGTGCGCCCTACAGTTTCATTCCTTCACTTCACTTCAAGCAAAACAATCTATAATTTTCGTTCGAACAAAGGACGAAGGGTCAAATTTGAAACTTATATTAATTATCTCATATATATTTTAGAATAAATAATATACTCAGCCGGTAAAACATATACACAAAATCAAACTCTCGGGCCTCACTTTTTGTACTTTTCAAAGAAATCCATGTTTTTTTCACGTTGATCACGGATTTAATCTGTATCACGTTCTCACGGTGATTGTTGTTTGTCTTGGACTTTTACTTTCACAAAAAAAAAGTCCCTGACCTTGTTGAAGAATTAACTAGTTTTTAGTATAGTCTATTAAAAACACTGATTTTTTACTCGGTTTTAGATAAAAAAAAAGCCCGCTGTGTAAATATAAAAATATTTTGGCTTTGTACGCTTAATAATATGTTAATCGTCTTACATATAAAAATGAATTTTTGTCTCTATGTCCTTTACAGAGTTAGCAACGGTTGGACGGATTTTAAATTTTCAGACAATCTTTGACTCGTAAAGGCGACTAAGGTAAGTCGATCCGCCGTTTTGTATTCGGCTCAGTAGAATAGACCACACTCTTTCTTAACGAGGTGTCGTAAAAAGCGATTTAGGTAAGTCGACGTCAGATAAGCAGGTCGTAATATAGCCATAAGAAATGGACAAGGGCAAGAGAATGGTGATAATTTATATCTACGAATGAATTTTGGTCTAAGATTTAAAAAAAACTAAAAAAAATTGATACGGATATTACTCAAACATTTAATAGTTTTTTGTTACCTACTGATTTATATTTAATTGCAGCTATATGCATATTTAAAATTAGAACGTCTTCATAATACCTGTTTAAATAACGAACGTTTAACCTATTTAAATTCTGTATACCTACGGCCTCATCAAATAGGCAAAATTAATTACCGCATAATTAAACGCTACGCAAGCGCTGTGGAAACATTTAAATGAGAAACTTTATTAATTTTAATAGGTGCCGTGAATCAAGTGTACGCCGGTTCAAAAACCTTTTGACAGCTTGAATATGGCGCTTAAAATACTACAGACTATAAATGGAGCTATTTGGATTTTATCGAGACATTTTTAGGGTGCAGCAATGAACCCTAAATGTGACATGATGATTACGTTGGTATTTCTAAGATAAAAATGTTTATTAAAACTGCATTCAAATAAAATTTAAAATAAATTTAATTACAAATGATATGCAAAAACTAAAGTGTCAAGAGTTTTAAAGGGTCTTTTACTGAAAAGAGAATTAAGTATTTTTAATACTTCATAGTAGTAAGACGTCAATAATACATAAATACTATTGAGAATTTTTCTTAAAATTTTATACATGTATAACATTTATACATATATTTTATACATTTAATAAATTTTATACACGCAAGTATAAAATTTATACATACATGTATACAATTTTAATATAATTTTTTCAATTTATAATAAGCTTTTATAAGTATGCTTACATTCGAATTATGACCGCTATTTTTTTTTACTTATAACATAAGGAAATTAAAAAATAAACCTAGCTAACCAAATCACTTAAATAAATTAAATTATGATCGTTATTACACGAATAACTGATTAATTATTAAGCAGTTAAGACTTATTACGTAATTCTTCAACAATAAAGTATTTTGTCACTTTCAAAGTTGGGACAGTTGTTATGCCAAAAGGAAAAATAGGTTTGCATACATGAAGAATTAAAATACTATTTCATACTAAGAAGAAAGTGATTATTAGTAATAATAAATAATATACACAACAAAAGTGAAAAGTTAAACCTACCGGAATATAAACTGTGATAAAAAACAGACAATGTTCCTGATATTTATTATATTTAATATAATAACTGTTTATATACCAGTGTTAGTAACGTTACGAAATGTCACATTCTATTCGTTATGGCGCGTTCATTTCGCCCGAAATCGTTATTGCTTTGGACTCGTTACAAGCGAGAAAAGTTTTTATTGTCAAATATTATTACTGTCTGGTTAAACGTTCTGGAGGGGTGAGAGCAATCTGCAATAGTTCGTTGCTGTGTTATGACAAAGATAATACTCATATCGACGGCCGCCATTTTGTATAGCTTATTATATCTTGTTTCTCTCTGAACATTATGTTATCTATGTAAGCCTTTCATATTCTCATAGAATATCTTTTAAAAATTGGAATACTTTATTGAGAAACCTAATTTCTTATTTGTTTCTTTTTTGAGCCATCGTAAAACTAGACATTTATTTAATACTAGCTGTGACAGCAGCTTGGCATGGTTATAAATGTGTCATCTTTTTTTTCTAAAATTAAAATTTTTAACATAAAAGTAGTTATCGTTAGTTAAATAACTTTCGCCGTTTACTTAGCGCACGCGTGGAAAGCTTAAAATTTTGCTGTTTTTCATTGCTGCTTTGCTCCTATCTATTTCGCTTCTTCCATATAATATACATATAATATATCCTCGATAAATGGACTATCTTACGCTCAAAGAATTTTTCAAATCGGTCCAATAGTTGCTGAGATTAGTGCGTTCACACAATCAAACAAACAAGCAAACTCTTCAGCTTTATATATAAGTATAGATATAAGGAGCTGTGGTAGCAAAGCGGTAACAACGTGTGACTCTTTCGAGGAGGTTACGGGTTCGAACCCGGGCAGACACCAATGAGTTTTTCTGTAAAAACTTTTAAAAATTAATTGATAGTTGCAATTTATCACACGCTTTTCGGTGAAGTAAAACATCATGAGGTAACCTGCATATCTCTAGAGAATTCTGGAGATAATGTATGGTGTAACCTACCAATCATTGGATCAGCGTGGTAGGTCTTAGCTCCAATCCTCTCCTAAAACGGAGAGAAGAGGCCTATACACAGCAGTGGAATAATAACAGGCCGCTACTTTTACTTTTACTTTATTGATATATTTTTTTAAATGAAGGGCATAATTTATAGAATTAGGCGTTACTTTGCGGAGGTCCATAATACAAAAGTAATGAGAATGTTATTTTGCTATAATCCGCGATAAAAGGAAATATATGTAATGCTAAATGTAGAGTGACAAAATCGCAAAGGGCTCGGTTACGGGGCGAAACAATTGTTGAGATTGTGGTGGTGAATGTGTGCAGTGCTTGTGTATTGTTGTGCCATCGGTGTCGGGTAGTGCATGAGTTCTTAAAAATTCTGCATGTATCACGTATGAGAACGAATAGTACACTCTACATTTAGCATTACATATATTTCCTTTTATCGCGGATTATAGCAAAATAATATTCTCATTACTTTTGTAAATGAAGGGCGTCAAGGCATTTTGTGTTTTTCAGCGGTGATATCGTTATTTATTCATTAAGTCACTGACCGCAAAAGGTATGTTACGTTACGAAAAACAGGTAACAATGCAATATTGGGTAAGGGTGTGCGGCTCACTGCACATTTATACAAATTGGGTGGGACGCGTCCGCCATTTTGTGTCTATGACAGCTTCGAGTTTGATCTCTATCCTTCTTCTTCTTTCTCAACCGGTGGATGTCCACTGCTGAACATAGGTCGCCTTATGGGATCGCCACAATCCACGATGTGCCGCTTGGATCCAGCGACTCCCGGGACATTTTTGAGATCGTCAGTCCACCTTGTTGGGGGTCTGCTAACGCTGCGCTTTCAAGCGGGATCGCGATTCCACCACCTTAGGACCCCAACGCCCATCAGTTCTACGTACTACGGGCCCCGCCCATTGCCACTTCAGATTCGCGATACGATGAGCTGTGTCGGTAACTCTGGTTCGTCTACGGATCTCCTCATTTCTGATTTGATCCCGTAGAGATACTCCGAGCATAGCCCGTTTCATTGTCCGCTGAATGACTGATCTCAATCCATAGAGTTATTATACTAGAGAACGGGGGCAATGGGCAGGCGCTTAAGTGATAGTGTCATAATAAATAATGACAGCGAAGACTAGAATTGTATACTGATCTTTGTTTAATTACACATATGCAGAGAATATATATTAATGGCGGGTTCTTAATTTTAATACTTAGAACATTTTTAGCACACCTTTTCGATGCGTTTTTTACACCCAATGTATGTCATTTTATTAAAATTAAAATAATTAATGTATAGAAACCGGCTATACTCAGATGTTATTTTATCGGATGAGCCCGACTAGTTTCAAGCCCATACGGGGCTCTTATTCATGAGCTCTTTACGCGGCGTTATCGCGGCGGGAACTGAACAGTTCCCGCCTTGGCCCGCCGGGCTTGAAACTAGTCGGGCTCATCCGATAAAATAACACGTGAGTATAGCCGGTTTCTATACATTAATTATGAATTCCACTCACGATAGTTTAAATTCAAAAATTAAAATACTTTAAATTAAACAGTATGTACAAAAACTAGTGTCACTATTTCAAATAATGGGTCGCTTTTACACTTACAAATAGGTAGCTACGCTTTACTGCAATTTGCCACAAAACAACAATTTTTTTGAATTAGGTCACTTTAATACTAATAGTAATATACAAGTGAAATTAATATCCTTTATATTATTTTCAGAATACTATTGGGGTTGCCGCGGTTTTGTTCCGCGTCAAATATGTTCGCTTATACGCAAACAAATTGTTTTCAAGCCGTCATAAGAAAGAAGACCGCATCTTTACTAACAAGACTGCGGTCCAGCTCCAATGGTATTCTGAAGACGTTAATATGTAAAATGGACTCGCCTAGCATGCATCATTTTACAACGGTGCTTGTGTGGCAGTCCTGAAGTCTTTTTTATTTTTATTTTTTATTTTTTTGTACTACTAACATTTTTTATTTTTTAATCTAATTTAAATTTTATATATATTTTTATTATTATTATTATTTTCCTTTTAGAAATTTTGACAAAATTAATTTATATTACTAAGAGTGGACCCTGGTTGTCTGAAATAAAGATTTATTATTATTATTATAAATACGAGAATAAATAGAGAGAGGTCCGTAATACAAAAATAATGAAAATCTCCTCTCTCCGTTTTTTGTAGTGAAGGTTTGGAGCTAAGACCTACCACGCCGCTCCAATGCGGATTGGTAGGTTACACATATTTCTCTAGAGATATGCAGGTTTCCTCACGATGTTTTCCTTGCTATGTGTCTAATTGATAAATTGCAATTATCAATTAGACACATAAGTTTTAATGGATAATGATCCATGATAAGGTGTCTGTTCTGGGTTTGAACCTGCGATCTCTTTGAAAGAGTCGCACAGTGTTATCGATGGGCAATCACAGAGATATATATATCCCGTAACCGTTACGGGGGGTTCCGGGGCGAAACGATTGTTGAGATTGTGGTGGTGAATGTGTGCAGTGCTTGTATACTGTTGTTATCGGTGGCGGGTTGTGCATGAGTTCTTATAAATTCTGCATGTATCAGTCAACGAACAGTACACTCTGCATTTAGCATTACATATACTTTCTTTTATCGCGGATTATAGCAAAATAATATTTCCATTAGTTTTGTCTTTTTACGAAATCAATGGTTTTTCTACGAAGTCGGCAGCTTGTATGGAATACAAACACCGCGACTTTCAATCGCCATGAATGATTAATCATAAAGCCGAATCTTATCGATTTCCCATTAGGAAATACTTAACCATGGTGGCTTGGGAGACAGGCGTATGGTATAATGGGGGGTATTTGATGACCTAGTTACGTATATTATTGATTGAACGTTTAACATTGTTTGACTGGTGGCAGGTTTTATGGTAAGTGGTAGATGCCGTTGGTTAGTAATAAAGAATAATAAATATAATAAGCTACGCTGACTTGACAGTTTATGGAGCCGTTTCCGACATTCCGAAACAATATATATATATATATATATATATATATATATTAATGTAATAAAAAAATACATGGGACAGTTGCACACACGGTCGTCTGTCCTCAAAGTATTTTAGTACTTGTATTATGGGTGACAGACAATTGATAAATTAACCTGTGACCCCAGAGCTGAAGACAGGGACAGTTCCCACTGCAACAACGGTACAACTTTGGCAACTTGTGACAACAAAAGGAGTCAACAACTCGCACATTTGTACAACAAACATCGAAAAACGAACCGACTGACTAATACGATATTAATCGTAAAAGCCTTAAAGAAAACCCGATAATGAAAAGTGACTTTATTTTTAAAGCACTAAAGTTCAATTTCTATTGCAAAAGTTAATAGACCGTCGACTTGTTTATAGGGTAGCGGGAAAACCATGGCTGACTCATGGTTGAACTGAAATACACGTATTTCCTAGTTTCATAGAAGTTAAATGTAAGGTAATAGTTTCTTACAAATTGCATGAATAGAAATAAATAAATATATGGGACACTCACACACACGGTCGTCCGTCCCCAAAGTAACTTAATACTTGTGTTATGGATAGACAACTGGTGAATATATACTTAAATAATTTTTAAATACATACTTAAATACAAATACTACTTAAATGCAAACTATCTTTTCTTTAATATTTAAATGAACTAATCGCCAACGATTTTCATGAAATTCAGCATGTAGAAAGTCAGGGGTTTTCTTTTCTATCTGTTTTCGGGCATTAAAAAAAATAAAGAATGAATTCAAATGATATTTGAGCTTTCAAATACAAAGCTGTGGTAGCTTAATGGTAATCGGTGGACCAAAATTATTGAAAACATAACATGGCATTTTTTTTATATCTTTAAAAAAAATACCGACCAAGATTTTTCTACTTCGTTGGTTCTTCTGGTCTGAGTGTTTATTTGTATTTAAGTATGTATTTAAAATTATATATGTATATAATAACCAGTTGTCTGCCACCCATAAACAGTGTTGCCAACCACATGCAACTAAAAAACAGCAGCTCATCAATAAAAACAAACAGTAGCATACAGTAGGTAAATTAAAAAAAAACCAGAGCTATCAGATATCTGCGCCGTATGATATCCGGCTGAGTAGAATAGACCACCCTCATTTCTTACCGAGGTGTCGTAAAAGGCGACTTAGGTAAATTGACCCACCATGTGGAATCCGGTTGAGTAGAATAGACCACCCCTTTTCTTACAGAGGTGTCGCAAAATAAGGTAAGTTGACGTCAGGCAGGCGGCCGGTCGTAAAATACGTAGCCCAATCATGTGACAGCATGAGTATAACATGTTGTGCCGACTCCACTTTTAGTGGGATAAGGGCAGGAAGAGATATGTGGCATTCTTAGCTTAAAGACTTACTGCCTGACGTCAACTTATCTTAGTCGTATTTTACGACTCCTCGATAAGAAAGAGGGTGGTCTATTCTACTTAACCGGATACCACACGGTGAGTCAACTTACTTAAGTCGCCTTTTACGACACCTCGGCAAGAAATGGGTGGACTATTCTACTCAGCCGGATACTACACGACGGGTCGAATTACCTTAATCGCCTTTTACGACACTTCAATACGAAATAAAGATGGAATATTCTACTCAGCCGGATACCACACGGCGGGCATATAATCCAAACTGATATAAATGCTAATTTCTTTTAGTCTGACAAATCAGGTTTGAACCTATTACCCCTTGAAAACAGTCACTATCCATTTACCATGTCTTATGCCCGGTTCACGTTATTCCAATCCAATAATCCAGCGAGTTAATCCAGTCCAGTGCTGGACTGGATTATATCGTTTACATTATTCCAGTCATTAAAAGCTCTGTCGTAGCTGTACTAAATTACTGTGTAATAGAATTCCACAAATAAAACAATACGTGTTCACTGTTTAGCGTGGTAGTCAAGCACTGGATTCAACTGGATTGGGCTTTCACACTATTCCAGTGGCACTGGAATGGGCGAGCTGGAATGAAAAATAGAACGCCAATCCATTCGACTGGACTGGATTGATAACTGGATTGGTACACTCCAGTGCAGGTTCACATTATTCCAGTAGCATTCCAGCACTGGACTGGAATAATGTGAACCGGGCATTAAGTTAAGTATGTCACATAATAAATATTGTCCGATGTAGACGTAATAATATGTTAATGCAATGCAAGAAATTATCAGCCCAAGCTATTTGGTGTTCTGCCAACTGGCCAGAATTTACTGTACGGACTTTAACTCTCTGACAATAAAAGAACGGTCGTAAAGGCCTTGCTTTGTTCAGATACGAATGGACTCTTGAGCACGTAGCGTTTGGTATTCGTTAGAGGGATATCGTATTTGTCAATTAAAATTAACGTTAAGAACTGTATTTTGTTTATTTAGGGAAGCTAAATAATTACATTCTGGGTACGTAATGTTATTACCGTTACATTAACAAACAAATTTATTTATTTATTTATTTTATACTATTACTAATGAAAATATTATTTAACTATAATCACTACATAGTATAAAACAAAGTCGCATTCCCTGTCTCTCCCTATGTCCCTATATCCCTATGGATGCTTAAATCTTTAAAACTACGCAACAGATTTTGATGCGGTTTTTTTAATAGATAGAGTGATTGAAGAGGAAGGTTTATATGTATAATAACATTCAATATGGATTAGAGAAATACTGGAATTTTCGAGGTTTTTAATGTGATATCGTAAATAATTAAATTTTTTTCCGTTTACATTGCAAACGCAGGCTGAACCCTACGAGATTTATTAAAATAATGTACTAAGTATTTGTACACATTAAAAAGGTCTACAGAAAACTCCATGATAGTATATGTCTATCTCTTATAGATAACAATATAATTTTTTGTCGTTTACTTTTTACGAAAAATAATGCCTTATGTTCAAAGCAATTTTAATATAATACAGGATTAATCCTTATGCAATTAAGTACCTTTAATAAATTGTTAATTTAATATAGATCAATATGGCCGTTTACAGCATGTAATTTAAGTGCACATTTTCGGAGATATTACAGATTTAAAATGCCGTGAGGAGGCCGTGATTCGCACTATATCACTTCGAATTTAGCAGCTATATGTCGCTCTTTCAAGAGTTGAATGTTGTATATAAAGACATTCTGTAATTAATTGTAAAAATAAAATACATAGGGAAAAATGTATGTAGTATATGAATTTAGATATTCCAAAGAATGCAGGAAATCTTCTTGGTATAGGGAGAGGGGCATTGTTTTTCTCCAAATTTAACGCTTGCGGGCCACGGGCAGTAATGAATAAATCAAACCTACTGGATCGATTTTAATCATTTTTTTCACTGAGTGACATGGGCTATATATTTTATACCCGTGCGAAGCAGGGGCAGGACGCTAGTATACTATATAATCGAGTTAATTCTCCATACCACCACACGGCCACACTACATGCCACACGGTGGGTCGACTTACCTTAGTCCTTTTACAACACCTCGGTAAGAAATAAAGGTGTTCAATTCCACGCAGTTGGATACAACATGACGAGTCAACTTACCTTAGCTGCCTTTTACGACATCTCGGTAAGAAATGAAGGTGCTCTATTCTAATCAGCCGGATACCACACGGCGGTTCCAGTACCTTATTCGCCTTTTACAACACCTCAGTAAGAAATGAAGGCGTTCTATTCTACTCAGCCAGATACCACATGGCGGGGCAACTTACTTTAATCGCCTTTCACGACACCTCGGTAAGAAATGAGGGTGGTCTATTCTACTCAGTTGGGTACCAAAAAGCATCATCATCATTCTCCTGCCCTTATCCCACTCTAAGTGGGGCCGGCACAACAGGGTATAAACATGCCGTCATATAATTTGGCTGCGTTTTTACGTCCGGCCGCCTGCCTGACGTCAACTTACCTTAGTCAAACTTAGATACCAACAAGCATCAACAGGAAAATTTAGTGCATAACTGAGAATTTAAATTTGTTTTTTATACTTCGGTCAGAAAAAGTCGCAAGCTGAAGATCGTGAATTAATAAATTACATTTCGAATAAGCATTAACATAAAATTATATTACGACAACGTAATTTGGTAATCAGATTACCTAAGACATACCTTAATTTAATATTAACAACGAAAAGTGATTTTAATGTTTCACTGAAATATGTGATAGTGTTATCTTTTATCTTTAATATTTAAATGAGTTAATCTTGTATGTATATTGTTAACACATGTTTTTAATACAACCTCCTTCATAGAGTTGGTCATTAATATGTAAAAGCATTGTGGCTGTCATATTTTTATGTGACATTCATTGAGTTGTTGCGAAAGAGTAAATGAGTTGACTTTGGGAAAAATGCTTTTTAAATATTGTTTTCTTATTTTGTAAAAAATTACCGAGCAAGGCTTTAGGCTAAAAAGGCTAAAAGTACCAACCTGGTACTTTTTATAAAATGACGAAATATCGTATAAATGTCGTCTTTTTATTAGGCTTGGGTATGATTGCTATATAAGAATCATATTCGTACCACGATATGATCGATTGTAATCACGCGATCATACCTGCTATTGCTAATGCTATTGGAATACAAACAAATGTATTCCTTATGTCGTATGCAGTGTATAGGACATAAAGACTAAATTTGTTCGTATAAGCAATCATTTAGTCCATTAACGTAAATAATATAATAGCGGATAGCGTTTTTGCTAATCAATGTTGCTAGGCAAAATTATTGTTATTTCAAACAAATGTAATTCTTTTATCTTATATAATACGGTCGATAATTCAGGAAGATGACTCACTTTTACGTTATTCCAACTGAAACTATATCCTAGAAATATCGACCGTATCGAATATGTTTTAAGAATTACATTTGTTTGTAATAGCAATCGCTTTATCAAGTAATAATATTATAGCGAATAGCTGAATAATATAATAGCGGAAAGCGTTTTTGCTAATCAATATTACTGGGTGAAATTATTGTTGTTACAAACAAATGTAATTCTTAACTCCTATATAATACGGTCAATATTTCTAGCTTATAATTTAAGTTGGAATAGCGTCTTCTTTGGAACAAAACAAATCTTGTCTTTATTTTAATTTATTCATTTATTTAACCCACGTTCCTTTGCATGTGTTTTTGCTCAATATCAGTGAATTAGTCTCAGTATTAATTTATTATTTTACTTTTTCATAGAAAATCCATAATTTTGTATAGCAGTATAGCAGTTAATCTAAAACTCATTAGCAGATGATGCTATATGAAAAGTTTTTCATATCATGATCATTAAGTGATTGGTGATGCTGTCCATGCCTACTTTTTGTATACAGTGATTTCAATGTTACATTTTTTAAAACTTCTATTAAACAAAAATGATGTTATTTTTCTATAATCGAAAGAAAATAGAAAATATATTTAATGCTAAAACTTTCATACAATTTTGGCCAATTTTTGAAAATGGGGCCAATAAATAGCGTTTTTATTTATTAACTATCACTCAAAATTTGACTCATTTTGTCAATCTAATAGCAGAGTTATAAAAGATTTAGTTAAAGTGAGGTTGAGAACTTCTTATGTGTTAAACAGCTGATTTTTGGAAGTTAATTGATTTCTGAAAAAGAATCAACTTTAACTATAATTTATTTATTTAACATGATTATTTAATTATTATTTATATTGAAATTGTCATCAACACCATATTTGTTTTATTTTTATTCGATTATTGTAATCGATTTTTATTTTGTAAAAAAAGATATATTTTTTTTGTAAAAAATGTTTTTTTGACAAAAAAAAAAGTAAGTAGCGGCCTGTTACTATCCCACTGCTGGGCATAGGCCTCTTCTCTCCGTTATTGGAGAGAAGGATTGGAGCTAAGACCTACCACGCTGCTCCAATGCGGATTGGTAGGTTACACATATCCCTAGGATTCTCTAGAGATATGCAGGTTTCCTCACGATGTTTTCCTTCACCGAAAAGCGTACGATAAATGGCAATTATCAATTAGACACATTTTTTTTAATAGAAAAACTCATTGGTGTCTGCCCGGGTTTGAACCCATGATCGTCTCTAGAGATTCACACGGTCGCACCGCTATGCCATCACAGCACTCGTTTTTTTGTTAACTATACTTTAATCCTATATATATCCGCCACCATTTCAATCAAAAAGGGCGCGATACTTTAGTTTTATGACTGTGTTGCTATAAAATACAAAGAGGAAATAATTGGCGACAACACAATTAACCC
The DNA here is from genome assembly GCA_947086495.1 of Morpho achilles. Classification (NCBI taxonomy): domain Eukaryota; kingdom Metazoa; phylum Arthropoda; class Insecta; order Lepidoptera; family Nymphalidae; genus Morpho; species Morpho achilles. The sequence continues at coordinate 1,633,670 of CAMTZB010000018.1, read as the reverse complement.
CACTGTCTAAATAGCAATAAAGTGTTACAACATGTTTTTAATACGACCTCATAGAGTTGGCGATTAATATGAAAAAGCATTGTGGCTGTCAAATTGTAATGTGTCATTCATTGAGTTGTAGCGAAAGAGTAAATGGGTTGACTCTGGGAAAACTGCTTTTTATTTATTGAATAAGAATAAAGGAGAAATATCGTCGCTTTTATAAAAAGTTCTATCGAATAGATTTCATTTCGAGGCAATCCGTTACTCGTTGAGAGCACTCACAGAGTACCCGCAATATTTATTAGTTCTTAAGGGGGAGGGGGGGGGGGTTAAACCAAACTTTGTACAATGCAAGTTGGATTAACACCATCATCATTCTTCAGGCCTTATCCCACTCTAAGTGGGTTCGGCACAACATGTAAAAATGTCATATGATTTTGGCTAGATATTTTACCAGCCGCCTGCCTGGCGTTAATCTTAGTTACCTTTTGTTTATACCTCGGTAAGAAAGAGTGTATTCTATTCTACTCAGCCGGATACCACACGGTGAGTCGACTTACCTTAGTATCCTTTTACGACACCTCGATAAAAAATGATGGTGGTTTATTCTACTCAAACGGATACCATATAGCGGGTCGACTTACCTTAGTATCCTTTTACGACACCTCGATAAAAAATGAGGGTGGTCTATTCTACTCAGCCGGATACCACATAGCGGGTCGACTTACCTTAGTCACCTTTTAAGTCAGTTCAGTAAGAATTTACGACACCACGGCAAAAAATATGGGTGGTCGATTCTCCTCAGCCGGATACCATACGAGTGACCACAGAAAATTCGACGTTAAGTTTTTTTGTTACCTTTCATCTAAGCTCAGTCTGGACATTGTGTTACTCAAATCAAAATCCTCCTGCCCTTATCCCACTCTAAGTGGGGTCGGCACAACATGTTATAAACATGTTGTCATATGATTTGGCTGCGTTTTTACGACCGGCCGCCTGCCTGACATCAACTTACCTTAGTCGTATTTTACGACACCTCGGTAAGAGAGGGTGGTCTATTCTACTAAACCAGATACCACACGGTGGGTCAACTTACCTTAGTCGCCTTATACGACACCTCGGTAAGAAATGAGGTTGGTCTATTCTACTCAGCCGGATACCACACGGCGGGTCGTCTTACCTTAGTCGCCTTTTACGAAACCTCGGTAAGAAAAGAGGGTGGTACTATTCTATTTAGCCGGATACCACACGGCGTTGGACATTGTGTTACTCATTGTGTTTAAATATTTTGATTCCATCTGATCGAATACAAAAATAGCAGCTCGAACCAGCAGAATGGCTGACGCGAGTCACGCGACGCGCTATCTTCAGACATCTTGGCGCCGTCCACCCTTCCCCCCTTGCCTCCCCCTCAGCTTAGTGCGGATTTTCTATAAGACATGCTACGGTGGCCATAAAGTCTGTACCCATGTAACTAAATGCTTGTTTACCATGTAAGAAACCATTATGTACCAGTGTCTGTAAATTTAACTGATGCCTGTGAACGCAATAAGTGCCGCAAATTAGCGAGGTTTTCCAATTCTTGTTCAAAATCAAATTAATCTTTATTCAAATAACCTCTTTCAAACACTTTTGAATCGTCAAGGATCAATATGATTAATGAAGCTACAGTAAGTGTATAACGCAAATACGTTAGTGCCGCGAATCAAACTAGATGGCGCTGCATCGAAAAAAAACGGCCTGTTACTATCCCACTGCTGGGCATAGGCCTCCTCTCTCCATTTTTGGAAAGAAGGATTGGAGCTAAGACCTACCACGCTGCTCCAATGCGGATTGGCAGGTTACACATATCCCTAGGATTCTCTAGAGATATGCAGGTTTCCTCACGATGTTTTCCTTCACCGAAAGGCGTGTGATAAATTGCAATTATCAATTAGACACATAAGTTTTACTAGAAAACTCATTGGTGTCTGCCCGGGGTTTGAACCCTAGACAAATATACAAGACAATTTATTCAAATAACCTCTTTCAAACACTTTTGAATCGTCAAGTATCAATATGAATAATGAAGCTACAACTGGTTCGGAGTGTTGCTCTTACCGAGAAGAACCAGAAAGAAACTCGGCGGTCAATCTTTTAAACATTTTCAATTTTACATTATTAAACCGCAGTCTTGTATGAAGGTTAAAAGATTTTTAAATCCAGGTTTTTTTATCATCCAAATAATCTTCAATTTTGTAATATGCTTTACGTATAAGAATATATGTTATACTTAATTTAAACCTTTCTGTAGACTGGTCTAGTATGGATTGCGGGATTTTTATTGTAGAAGCGAATACCGAGACCATCGAATGAGTTGCTAACTCTGCTGAGTTCACAGGTATCACAAGCTTTTTGTGACCTCTCGTATGTCTATGATACACATCGAATTTCGTCTAATATTTATGGATATTTTTCCGTAGATGTTAGTTATTATACCCGTGTTTGCAAATTTAGCCTTCATGCAAACTTGACCCATATTTTTGAATTCAACGTGAAAGCGTGATCCACTGAAACATTATCGATAAAATTTGGCACAATTATTCCTTATACACCGGAGTGATGTATATAGAAATCATGTTAATTCCATAAGAATTATATCTATACCATCAGCGGTGGTAGTGGAATGGTCAGGGTAGCGGACTTGCGATGGAGAGGTCGTGGATTCGAATCCCGGCCAGTATAGTACCGAACCGTGAACCCACTCCTACACAAGCATTTAACTTTGCTAAGAGGGTAACAAGTTTATTAGTAATTTGTAACCCAAATTGCTAGTAACCTTTAAAACCTTTGACTGGCCCGTTGGCGCAGTGGGTAGTGACTCTGCTATCTGCTTCGCGGGTCGCGGGTTCGGTTCCCGCCGAGGGCAAACATTTTCTATAAATGAATTTGTTGGTCTTCGAGTCTGGGTGGATATTTGTATTTAAGTATGTATTTAAAAATATATAAGTATATATTCACCAGTTTTCTGTCACCCATAACACAAGTATTAAGTTACTTTGGGGACAGACGACCGTGTAAGTGTACCATAAAAAAAAATCACCGAAAACAGTCCACGCGAACGGTGTTACGGGTAAAAGCTATTTATTTTTAGATATATTTCTATGAATATGACAATAGATTTAGAAACAAAAATATTGTCAGATTTTTTACAAGTAGGTTCAACGTAAAACTAAAAATTTTATGACGTGAGATTAAGTTATCTAGACCAAAACATATGATTACTATAAACTGTTATAGCATTAAAAAATATTTCCGTTAGCGTAATTTGTGATTATAATTTTGTAAATGTAGGTGAATTTATAATTAGGCGTCTACTAAACAAAATATTATAGGAGTCGGTTTTTAAATCTTAGCGCGTATTTCCGTATTCATTTATAGATTTAACAGTAAGGCTATGGAATAATCCTTACTTCCTGTTTGGAATCATTTTCTATTGCTATCTTGTTTATGGTATAAGTTAGTTGTGCCGACCCCACTTAGAGTGGGATGAGGGCAGGAGGATGATGATGATGGTCAGGTGGAGGACTATTATGTGCATGTGGCTCACCTATAAAGCTGGCCTCGTCGCTGGCGTGCAGCGCGTGCATGACGAGCGCGGCCAGCAGGGCGGGGCGCGGCGGCAGCGGCGGCGCCAGCCCGCGCAGGCTCACCGGCGCGGCGGACCAGATGGCGCCGCAGAGCATGCCCTAGCGCCCGCACACCATGCCCGCCCGCGAGGAGGCGTCCTGGAACGAGAACAGCGCACGTATGAGCGACGGATAGCGTCATGGGCCGGCAGTGTTGTAAGACTTAAGAACCCTACAATATTCCGCGAGGACTGCAACGGCGATAGCACTTGTATAAGAGACAGGGTCCTCAAATGAGATCTTATAGCCAGGGGTTAGCAGCTTTGTAAAACAATATTCTGTAAACCCCTACCCAAGAACCCTACAACCGTACCAAAAACCCTACAAATAATACTATTCTGCGAGGACAACGGCGTGCGGACGCGACCTGCAATGCCAATAGCACCTTCATCATCATTTCCTTACCCTTATCCCACTCTAAGTGGGGTCGGCACAATATGTCGCCTTCTTCCATTCACCTCTATCATTCGTCAACTCTGGTGCCTATAGCGCACGCATAAGAAACGAAAAGATACTATAAGCACATTCTACTTACAGGTCAGGCGTCGGGAATGTGTTACACCAAAGAGCCATGAAAATTAAGTATAATATTAATTTAATTAAATCATAGATCATGTAGAGCTATTCATTTTCATATTAGGACGTTACAATTTAATACACGGATCTTAATGCCAGAAAATTTTAATGTAAAAGAGTCACAACGGAGTTCCGTAAACTCATTAAATTTCTACTGCCAGTATATCATATTTAAGCATACATATTTAAGCTGGCGAGTTGCGACTTATTCGTATATTCTTACGGGCGCGCTGCAAGTACGTGTATGTCACAACGAGTGAGTTGGAAGTTCGCCACTCGCTGCGAGTGCGAAGTGTGTATGCTAGTCGATTCTCACAGCGGACTAGCTGCAAATAAGACACCCATCACATCGCCGCGACACTATCACTATGTCACACGCTTATAGTTCATGTATGATACGATACACATATACGCTAGTGTAGGCGAGGCCTTAAAGCTTCAAAGCGCTTATCGCCTCTCAGCTTTACTACAAATAAAGCTTTCTGCGAACAAAGAAACGGGGACGTTGCTCGGGATCCGTGTCACAAAAGACGCAGAGCTCAAAAGGACCCAATTTGTAAATGAGCAAGCGTTACAATAGTTGTTTACATAATGTCAGTGGAATTTCTACAAGAATATTGGCTTTACTTTAACAAGAAAACAAAGTTCGAGCGAATACGTAATTGGATTATCCTTTTAGGGAAAGTTCTTTGTCAGTGAAAACTTTGTGATAATTAGTTTTTAGAACCAAATATTACCATGAACGTTATTAAAGTTTAGTTTTTGAAAATTTTCTCTAACAACAAAGAATAATAGGAGTCGCCTTTTACGACAACTCGGTAAGTAATGAAGGTGGTCTATTCTACTCAGCCTGATATCACACATCGGGTCAACATACCTTAGTCACTTTTTATGACACCTCGGTAAGAAATGAGGGTGATCTATTCTACTCAGCCGGATATTACACGGCGGGTTGATTTACTTTAGTGGCCTTTTATGAGACCCCTTTACAAATGAGGGTGGTCTATTCTAATCAGCCGGATATCATTGCGTCTAAAATCTGTTTGTTTTTTGTTGGTAATTTGATAAAACTTTGTTTTCGTTGTCTTTGATATGTCACATTTTTCCGTTAAAATATAATGAATAACACACGCACACAAAAATTATAAGTACATTTGACTCGGCCGACCTATGTACAAGACAGAAATGACTAAATTTAGCTATTAAAAAAATATATGTTGAAAAAAGAAACCGTCGATTTTCTTGCTGGCACTTCTCGGTAGGAAGCTTTTCCGAACCAGCAGTAGAGTTCATAATTTAAAAGCACTTGTTTACACTTTTAAGTAAATAAAAAAGCAAGAATAAGCAAGTTTAATTAAGCTTAAGTTATAGTTTACTTTATACGGCGTACTTGTCCGACCGCATCGTAGGTCTGACTGAAGGATGGGATCCTTTCAGTTTCCAACCGCAGACGCCACTTTATAGGTCACCCAAGACTTAATAAACGGTCTTGTTAGTTAGAATACATCGATCTAGCTTATTTTCATTTACAGAAACCATCGTTTTATCCCTGTTTTCAGGCAATTAGAAACGTGTAAACGAGTAAACGGCGAGTACATCACTCACCTCAGATTTGCTGACGATATGCTCGTTATGGCAGAGACTCTAGAGGACCTTAACTCGATGACCTCAGTGGAGTATCTCAACAGGTGGGCCTTAAATTGAACATGAGTAAGGCAAAAATTATGTCAAACTCCCATGTTCCGTCCACCCGGTCATCGTTGAGAACTCTGCACTTGAAATTGTAGACGAGTATACGTGGGACACACAGTCCGATTAGGTAGGTCCAATTTCGAGAAAGAGGTTAGATGCCGAATCCAACTCAGATTTGTTTCAGACGTTTGGGAAGCTATGCGGGATCTTTTAGTCCAAAATACCTCAGTGCTTGAAGACCAAAATCTTCGAATAGTGCGTGTTGCCAGTGTTGACTTACGGTCATCGGTTTGCGCTGGTTCACATTCGATACTCTCTCCTAGGGTCGGATAGTCTACGTCCAAAAGAGATGAAAGATCTCGCTACCAAAAAGATCCTGGAATTCCTGGACGACACCTGCGTTGGCAGCGAACTGTAGTCAGTGGCGATCACAATAGATCAGAAATGGTCAAAGTGATGCTGGGCCCTCAGGCGCTGCAAAGCCACTACTCCCAGAAGAAGAAGATGACTTACAAATCAGAAACGTGGTCGCTGACTATGGGCCTCATAGGAAGAAACGAGTCTTCACCTTATGGCTGAGTGCCATAGATGACGCTGATGATGACGCTATGATGATGATAGACGCTGGTAAGATGGAAGATACTAGGTAAGGATAAAATTGAAGTTGAGGATCTGACAAATATCTCCTTCAGGGATATTATCAGGTTCGTAAAAGCTACGGGTAGGTTAGAGCAGGTGACACTGTCGGGACAGCAGTGAAACCCTTGTCCCAACATGGGGAACTGGGTGGAATAGTCCGGAATAGGAGCTGACCACCCGCCCTGCACCGACAGGCGTCTCCGAAATTAAATAGATAAATGGGCCTCATAAGAAAGCTCAGAGTCACTCAGCAGACGATGGAGCGATCTATGCTTGGTGATCTACGCAATCAAATCAGGAATGAGGAGATCTGTAGAAGAACCAGAGTTACCGACATAGCTCATCGAAAGTAGCAATGGGTGGGGCATGTAGTACTCAGAACCGATGGGCGTTGGGGTCCTAAGGTACTGGAGTGGCGATCTCGCACCGGAAAGCGTAGCGTCGGTAGACCCCCAAGGAGGTGGACTGACGATCTCAAAATGGTCGCGGGGAGCCGCTGGATCCAAGCGGCTGAAAATCGTGGGTTGTGGAGATCCCTTAAAGAGACCTATGTTCAGTGGACGTCCATCGGTTGATAAAGAAGAAGAAAGAAAGATCATTAGAACACGAAAGTAAATTTCGCCACCTAAATTTCGTAAAACCTACCTAAAAGTCTGTCAAAGCATGTGTCTATGTCTTATAGTTAACTCACAATAATTACTTTTAAGATCAAAATTTCAATTTGGGAAATTTTTTGTCACACACCGATTTCCACGCGGGAAAAGCCGCAAGCACAACTAGTCTTTGTTACTACTAATAATATAAATGCGAAAGTTTGTGAGTATGGATGTATGTTTGTTACTCCTTCACAGCGAATCCGCTGAACCAATATCGGTGAAATTTTATTTCTTTTACAACAGGGTAACATATAGGCTATGGAAATCCTGTTAACACTACAGAAATAGGAAGACATTGAAAAGCCCCATCTATTATCAATCTATCACGCGAACGAAGTCGTGGGTAAAAGCAAGTAAAGCACCGGATATGACACCACCGATTTTGACACCACCCGTACTAAGACCACCAGAAGACGACTTTGAGGTCTGGGAGCTCCCATTCCCAGACCTCCCCACCGAACAAGACATCCATTAGGTCACCTAGGTGACCTGGGCTTACGGCCCAAATACCGACACCTTTAGGTGACCTGGGTGACACCTCGGCCCACGGCCGGAACATATACCGGGCTTAAGTGCCCGCGAGGAGATGCCCGGGTAGAGAGGATTTCCTCGAGGCCCGCACCCCACCTACCTCCCCATAAGGAGAGTATGTGAGAAGACCCTGTTGCAAGCAAGTAATATTATAAATGCGAAAGTTTGTGACTATGCATGTTTATTTATTACTTTTTCACGGCGCATCCGCTTAACTAATATCGATGAAATTTGGGACAACTATTTCTTTTATACCGGAATAAACATATAGGCTTTAGAAACCCTGTTAATCCAAGAGGAATAGGATGACATTGAAAAGCGCCATCTATTATCAACATATCAAGCGACAACCACGTAAATGAAGTTGCGGATAAAAGCTAGTATATAAAGCTGTTGTCTTCTCTTTGAGATATTCAAATTGTCAGCTTTTTGCTTTAAATTTTATATACTCGTGTGTAACGAGCGAGTGACGTTAAAAGATGCTGTGTGCAGATTGCAAATGGGTCGCTGTAATTACAGCGTCATTACTCCACTATTCTCTGCCTTTGACGGTTCTTTATAGGTCATTTTCTAGTTTTTAATGGAAACTGAAAACTATATCTCACATAATTCATATTTCAAGTATTTAAATGCGATCTTTAAAACTTGAAATAAAGGTCAAATAAATTATAACAATAAGTGGAGGAAAAATATGCCGTGTGGTATCCGGCTGAGTAGAATAGACAACACTGGTTTCTTACCGAGGTGTCGTAAAATCGACTATGGCAAATTGACCTGCCGTATGGTATCCAGCTGAGTAGAATACACCAGCCTCATTTCTTAACGAGGTGTCGCAAAAGGCGACTAAGTTAAGTTGACCCGACGTGTGGTATCCGGCTGATTAGAATAGACAACCTTTATATCTTATCGAGGTGTCGTAAAATACGACGAAATAAATTCTTTCAAGCACTTTTAAATCGTCAAGAACCAATATTACCTAATTACCTAATGAAGCTACAACTGGTTCGGAATGTTGCTCTTACCGAGAAGAACCAGAAAGAAACTCGGCGGTCAATCTTTTAAAGATATTCAATTTTACATTATTAAACCGCAGTCTTGTACGAAGCTGAAAGGATTTTCAAATCCAGCCTTTTTTATCATCCAAATAATCTTCAATTTTATAATATGCTTTACGTATAAGTACATCTCTTATACTTAATTTAGACCTTTCTGTAGACTGGTCTAGTATGGATTGCGGAATTTTATTGTAGAAGCGAATACCGAGACCATCGAATTAGTTGCTAACTCTGCTGATATATAATACAAAGCTTTGAATATACTATTGAATAAGCGTAGAGGGAAAATATCGTTGTATTATATATTATATTATTAATCGTAAAATGGTTACATTAAGTCTATTTCGCTTTTATATATATCAAAAACTTATACAATACCTGGACCGCGTTCGCGCTATCAAAGTATCCGCCAATAAATTTAAATACAAACTAAATTGTAACAAATGGCGGCCATTATGCAAATTGCGAACGCTTCCTAATTTACTGGCGATTTTCTCGGCGCTTGGCCTTTTTATATGAAAATTATTGCTCTTGGAAGACCCGCCGTGTGGTATCCGGCTGAGTGGAAAAGACCACCCTCATTTATTACCGAGGAGTCGGAAAATAAGACTGGGTAAGTTGACCCACCGTGTAGTACCCGGCTTAGTAGAATAGATCATTCTCATTTATTAACTAGGTGTCATAAAAGGTGACTAATGTAAGTAGACCCACCGTGTAGTACCTGACTTAGTAGAATAGACCACCTTCATTTATTAACGAGGTGTCGTAAAAAACAACTAAGATAGGTTGACCCGTCGTGTGGTATCCAGCTTCGTGGAATGGACCACACTCTACCAGGTGGTCGTCCGTAAAAACAGCTAAATCTTGTGACAGCATATTTATAACATGTCGTGCCGACCCCACTTAGAGTGGGATAAAGGCTTGATGATGAATATTAAAAGGATAACTGTATATAAAACATTTAGTCGAAGCCTTAATGTTACGCGTCAAGTCGAGACGGAATATTGCGTCACCCATCGCCCCCCTTTTACACCCCCCCTAAGGGATGCTGCGTGCGTCACAGACGTCTGATTGGCGTAGGTTAGGACTCAGGTATGTTATGAGGAATGAAAGTATATGGTGTAACCAGGTTTAATTTAATTTATTTCTAGTAAACGCCGTGTGGTATCCGGCTAATTAGAATAGTACCACCCTCTTTTCTTACCGAGGTGTCGTAAAAGGTGACTAAGGTAAGTCGACCCGCCGTGTGGTATCCGGCTGAGTAGAATAGACCACCCTCATGTCTTACCGAGGTGTCGTAAAAGGCGACTAAGGTAAGTTGACTCACCGTGTGGTATCCGGTTAAGTAGAATAGACCACCCTCTTTCTTATCGAGGAGTCGTAAAATACGACTAAGATAAGTTGACGTCAGGCAGGCGGCCGGTCGTAAAATACGTAGCCAAATCATGTGACAACATGTTTATGACATGTTGTGCCGACCCCAATTAGAGTGGGATAAGGGCAGGAAGATGATGAATTTATTTCAAGTAACTTAAGACTCATAACAAATTACAAACAACTTAAGCATGAACATTTTTCTTCATTGTTAAAGGTGAAGGAATCCAAATAATTTATAGAATTAGGCGTTACTTTGCGGACATCCATAATACAAAAGTAATAAATAATAAATAAATAAATCTTTATTGTTAAACTCATAAATTTTACAAAATGTAACTTAAACTATGAATTCCACACTAAGCATGCTTGTATCGTGGAATTCGTTCTATTATGTTACCACTTAATAATTTTATTTTATTAATAATAAAATTATTTTGCTATAATCCGCGATGAAGTAAAATAGAAAATATGTATAATGCTAAATGTAGAGTGGACAATCGGTTATCATACCTGATACATGCAGGATTCGTAAAACGTACGAATCTTGGTCGTGGAGTCTATCTCCTGATGATGCTTCGGTTGCGGGGCGAAACGATTGTTGAATTTGTGATAGTGAACGTATTTAGTGCTTGTGTATTGTGGTGGCGGTGGTGGAGGTTCGTGCGTGTGTTTTTTACGAATCCTGCATGTATCAGGTATGATACCCGATTGTCCACTTACATAAAACATTATATATATATTTTCTATGTTACTTCATCGCGGATTATAGCAAAATAATTTTATTATTACTTTTGTGAAGGAATCCATCGTGAGGAAATCTATATCTCAAAAATTGGAGCGTGGTAGGTCTTATATCCAAACTTTCTCTCCAAAAATAGAGTAGAGACCTATGCCCAGCAGTGGGATAAGAAGCTAGCCGTTATTTCACTTTTAACATGTTAAATCGTTAAGCCTTCTCTACTTTTGACAAACTAAAGCAATTTAACGTTACATAAAATAAATAAATATATGGGTCACTTACACACACGGTCGTCCGTCCCCAAAGTAAGTAACTTAATACTTGTGTTATGGGTGACAGACAACTGGTGAATATATACTTATATATTTTTAAATACATACTTAAATACAAATATACACCCAGGCTCAAACACTAACAAATTCTATTAAAGAATATGTTGGCCCTCGGCGGGAATCGAACCCGCGACTCGCGTAGCTGAAGGCAGGATCACTACCCACTGCGCCAACGGGCCAGTCAAAACCATAAATCAAAAGTCAAAAAAACAAATCGGAACTAAAACTCTCGCATGACATACTCGTCTAAGATCATCATCATTTTCCTTCCCTTATCCCACTCTAAGTGTGGCCGGCACAACATGTTGTTAAATGTTTTGGCAAGATATTTTCGACCGGTCGCCTGTCTGACGTGAGCTTTCCTTAGTCACCTTTCAGGACACCTCGGTAAGAAATGAGGGTGGTCTATTATACTCAGCCGGATACCACACGGCGGGTCAACTTAACTTACCTTAGTCGTATTTTACTACACCTCGGTAAGAAAGAAGCTGGTCTATTCTACTCAACCGGATACCACACGGTGGGTCAACTTACCTTAGTCGCCTTTTACGATACCTCGGTAAGAAATGAGGAAAATTATAAATCTTTTGTAATCTATTAGAGAAAAGTAAGTGAAAGTTTCGCATTGTAACCCCTTCAAAATAAATCGATTTGTGAACAATCGATTAAAAAGAAATCGAATACATCGATTATTAAAAATCGATTTTTTGGAGCTAATTTGTTTTTTTAAATATAAATAATAACATAGTCGCACCGTTTGCAAAATTCCATTAAAATATGTTATTTGGTTACATGGGCTTCATCCATATCTTATCTTAAAATACAGGAAAAAAGATGGTAAAAAATAAAAGAATAGTAAATAAGGGGTAATTAATTAAATCGTTTTTTTAAAACGAATAAATATGTTTAAAAATCGATTTTTAAAAATTAATTATAATAATAAAATAATCGAATCGTATATACAATCCCTACTGTAGCTTTATAATTTATCGCTCACAGATATACAAACGAACGGACACAGCGAGGTTTTTGTTTTGTAATATTTTGATAAAGATTCAGGGTAAAGCGAGCGTTCCGTCATATTATTTCACATTATAGAAGGTTTGTTGTACGTAAAGTGTAAATATGTACCTATATAAAATATAAGAGAATATTCGCAAAAGAGGTTCTTTTCTTATTCATCAGCTATATCGATAAAAAAAACAGCAGTGCTATCAACAGTCAATCTAACGAGGTTAGTGATAATTTCATTATCCTTATTTGTTGTAAATAGTTTTATAAACGGCCTGAAATCAAATACTTTAAGAATTTGATACAACTCATTAAACTTGGACTAAGTATAACCATAGACAAAATATATCGAGGCTAGTGATAATTTCATTATCCTAATTTTTTTAAATAGTTTTATTAGCGGCCTGAAATCAAGTACTTTGAGAATTTTCATACAACTCATTAAACTTGGACTAATGATAACCATAGACAAAATATATTCTTTTCATTTGCGACGTAATACGATATACTTTTCTTTCAATGTATATTTTAGTAAATAAATTGCTATAATACTCAATCTAAAGTAATTATATACCAATTTTACGAATGGAAAAGCAATTGTTTGCATATGTGCAAATAAATCGATGTAGTTTTGTTAAGTTAATTGAAATTTTATATAAATAATATATAACACGCAAGATAAGTAACAAACTAATGTTACTTATTAATATAAAAACTTAAATCTCAAATTTCAACGCTTTAATGACCTGAGCGGGAGTAAATAATGAAAGAAAATGTTAATAAATTAATGAATGTATAACATTGAATTGACATTCGTTAAGAAAAAATCAATGATTTGTATATCTTATTTTTCTCTATGGATTTGTCATATTTCTTGTATTAATATAACGTAAACTATGTCTATGAACAAAAAGAAAGGTATTTTAACGGATATAATAAGAAATTCTTACCTTTTTCCTTAAAGACGTCGCGTTAGATCTTAGAGGAAAAGAAATATTACGTAAGCTTGAAATAGTTCAGAGTTTTTTGCACAAACAACAAACAACGCACGCACTGGTTACAGTTTCATTTAAACTTGTCTGTTTTTCATTTAATTTCGTATAAACGATAGTTTTTAACTGGAGAGATATACAAATGGAAATAAAATGGAGGCGTTAGGCACCCTTAGCGATTTGGGGTTACTCGATGTCGCTGTTCCCACGCATGCGTTATCAACCCCTAATACTCGTCCGGAAACGCCCTGATGTTTTATTTATATAATATTATAATAATATTCTTAATTAATTAGCAATACGCTTTTACATTTTATAATGGCACATTAAAATTCAAATCATTCTTTATCACAAGCTTTACAAGCAAGTTTTACAAGTTCAAATCCAAAAGTAATAATAAAATTATTTTGCTATAATCCGCTATGAAGTAAAATATAAAATATATATAATGCTAAATGTAGAGTGGACGGTTTTCATACCTGATATATGCAGGATTCGTAAACACACATGCACAAACCTCCACCAACGCCACCACAATACACATGCACTATACACGTTCACTATCACAAACTCAATAGTAGCCCGCAACCCAACTCTTTCAAATCGTCAAAATATTATTAAGCTGCCACTGGAGATTGTGTTAGTGAATGTGTCTAGTGCGGTATGGCAGTGCTGGTTTGAAGAGCATGAACATAAATCCTGCATGTATAAGGAACAAAGGGTAAGTACTCTACTTTTAGCATTAAGTATACAGATTTTCTCTAAACGCGGATTATAGCAAAATCATTACTATTGTGTTATGGACTTATGTAAAGTTATGCCTAAGTCTATAAATCAAATTGTAACACGAGTAGGTATAGGATTAATAAAGAATCAAAAGTATTTGTAATAATTTGTCTTTATCTTTTTTAACTTTAAATAGCGATCTTGCCGTTTCTGTCACAATTCCGGACGTTAAAAATAATTATATACATTTAAATACGGTTAAAATGTATTGTAAACATTTTTTTACGTATATATTCGGAAATTATTATATACTGATGCAATATTTTATTTTACAATTATTTAATAAACCGCCATCTTTTTAAATACTTTAGAACTAAGTAGCGAGCAATTGTTTAAGATTTTACATAGAACGCCATCTAGGGTGAAACTAATTAACAATCTGCGAAATTTGTTTATGGTCTAATTTCTTAATTTATTTTAGTTTTTATTATATTGTTCTTATAAAATTAAACAAAATTAGTGACTTTTAGGTGAATATTTTAATCACTTAACACGAGTAATAATTAAAATCACAAATCAATGAATAATCAATAATGAGATCTTTCGAATTTCCTTATTCCCAGTCTTTTACTATGTACTTTAAATCGTTTTATATGTACAATTTACGTAGAACCGAGTCAATGTTTACGTAATTCAGCAGCTTTTTAATGAAAGATATTCCGAATTGCAATATCAACGAAATGATTCTAAGAAAACAAAATTGCTGTTAGCTCAATATACGGACGGATATTTAGACTCGATGAATTTTCTAAACGTCTCCGAAACATTTTTAGTAGTCAGGTAAGATTTTGTGGGTAAAAAAAGTTTTATTTCTCTTTTATTTGGCATTATCCAAAAATATTTATAAAACCATTAACTATTTATAAAAAAATATCCAATTTGGTAAAAGCGATCTCGAGATTTGCAATTAATTAACGCTTGACATAGAGGGGTTTTTTAATATGAATATGTAAAAAATAATAATCAAGTACAAAAGTAATAATAAAATTATTTTGCTATAATCCGCGATGAAGTAAAATAGAAAATATATATAATGCTAAATTTAGAGTGGACAATTGTTTATCATACCTGATACATGCAGGAGTCGTAAAAAAACACATGCACACACCTCCACCGCCGCCATGATACACAAGTACTATATACGTTCACTATCACAAACTCGCAAAGCTTTGCGATTTTGGTCGTGGAGTCTATCTCCTGATGATGCTTCGGTTGCGGGGCGAAACGATTGTTGAGTTTGTGATAGTGAACGTGTATAGTGCTTGTGTATTGTGGTGGCGGTGGTGGAGGTTTGTGCATGTGTTTTTTACGACTCCTGCATGTATCAGGTATGATAACCGATTGTCCACTCTACATTTAGCATTATATATATTTTCTATTTTACTTCATCGCGGATTATAGCAAAATAATTTTATTATTACTTTTGTAATTTATTTAATATTGTATAAAAATTGATTTGAACATAAGGCATTATTTTTCGTAAAAAGTAAATGACAAAATTGCTATTGTGAAGACATATACCATCGCGGACTTTTCTGTAGACATTTTCAAGGTGTACAAATACTTAGTACATCATTCTGATAAATCTCGTAAGGTTTAGCCTGCGTTTGCAATGTAGGCGGAAAAAAATGTAATTATTTACGACATCACATTAGAAACCTCAAAAATTACAGTATTTCTCTACTCGGTAAAAAATGTGACTTTGCTTTGTACTATGTAGTGATTATAATAACTTTGCAACGAATAGGGCAAAATGAAAAACAACAGTGAAACTATACCAATAAAATTTGTAATTCACAGTTCAGAAAGTATCAATACATAATTTTAGTCTTTAATAAAATATAACTATTGCTATATCATTGCAATAACACTCAAAAATACAATCGTCTTAACAAAGAATGTTAGCTATACTTAGATTTTATATATAACGTTATTCTGAGAATATTTCAAAATCTACTTATTAATAATGAACCTATATTAGTTTAATTACGCAATTGTATACAGCAATATCCGTGGATAAAGAAAATATAACTTCATTTATATATTTCATATAGACTTCATTTAATTTCAAGTAACACTTCATTTAATGTGGTATAAATGGCGGGAAATGAATAAGGTGCATATATTCTTCAAACTGTGTTTAGTATATTTTTATATTGAAAAGTCTTTACTATTATTTTAACACCTATTTTAAAAATGCTTCTTGCGAGTTGGTTGGAATTAAAATGCGTCCATTTAACAAATCTATCCTATTTCCTTCATATTTCAATTTCAGTAGTTTATGTTATTCATTCCTGCATTTATTTCAAACGACAGTTATTTATCTTATTTGTTTTTCTAAAGACGTTGAATTTGCCAAAAAAACATGTCATAAATGCAACAATTAGAAATCATTTTTTCACTATGTCTAATTCTAGAATTCATTACAGTAGAGATATATTGATTTCATCACAATCGTTTATTCCGTCAACAAAACAATATTGCATCAAGCAATATCTAAATACAATTCCGTTAATGTCAATCTGTTAAAACAAATTATTCATCTTGAATCTAAACAATTGTTTTATAACGCAACTAAATGGATACTACATCGTACCTTACACTTAGCACCTTTGTTTATTTGGTCATCCCCTGTTTAGCGCGCCTCTCCCATTCCGCTCTCATTTGCAAAATGCCTTTAAACTGTGGCGACGCGTCCGCTTCCTCTGCATTCCTCTCTTTCGCACTCTCACTAACATCATCGTCCTTTTCTATCACAGAACTTTCACGTTTCTCCTTCTCTATCGACTGTCGGAAGTCATCTTTCCTTTGCCAAGGTCTTTTCGTGAGTGTATCCGCCTTGTACGCCATCGCTTCGCTTTTGGTAATGCTTTTGATATCGTCTCTATCGTTTGCCGAATCTGGGAATGTCCTATTTCTCAATCTCTTTTCTGGTGTCGAATCTGACACTTCCTTTTTATATTTATTGACTTCGTTTCTGTAAACCGGTGCGCTATCCCTTTTGGTGCTTACACTGTTGATGCTAACACTCCTTTGGTAATGCGATCCAAACTGACTGACTCGAGCGGCGATATCGACTAGTTTGTTTTCTGGACTTTGTTCTTTATTTTCTTCGTTCTCTTTATCGCTGTCCCTTGATTTAATAGAAGCGTTAAATTCATTCTTGAGTATCTTAGTCCGTGTTGCGGTTATATTTTCTTCATTTTTTGAATGAGCTTCTGCGATTTCTTGAGCTATATGGTCGGCTTCACAATCCTTGAGTTTGAGAGATCTTCTGGCGAACACCTTCATTAGTTCGGGTTCGTCGTCATTTTTTCTGTCACCTCGAGATTCTTTGCCGAGTAGCGGTTTTTTTCTAAATATAACCGCCTCTTCTTGTCTGTCGGGAGTTCTGTTTTCGTTGCTGTCTATGCTTTGAATAGAACTTTTGCTTCCAAAACTAGAATGTGATTTTTGACCAATGGATATATTGTCATCAATTTTTTCTGTACTTCCTTCGGTACTGACTGAACTAGTTCTGGGTTTTTCAGGGCGTTCTTGGGCTTCAACGCTTGATGATTTCTTTTTAAAAAAGTGTTTAGGTGTTAAGGGACTTTGCGGACTCACGTTGCCCACGTTGGCGCTAGTTGCTTTTGAGATAACTGCCGCAAGTTTTTCTTCTGGTTGGGTATTTTCGACAACTTCAATCTTTTTAAAAGAATCTTTTCTAATTTCAATGTTTCGAGAGGCTTTAGTCTCCGACACGAAAAAACTTTCTATATTTTCTTCTTTTTCAGCTTGCGGAGTTTCAACTTTCTTTGGTGTTACATTAGCAGTCAACACCACATTTGTAACGGGTTTTGTATCAACTTTATTCAATTGTATGTTCAAAAATTCAGGTATACCTGGTTTTGTGGTCCCTGATTTCTGAACTTTTTCATCACTGTTACTTACTTTTAAGGTTTCAGCGTTTTTACTTGAAACTGGTGATTGTTCTTTATTTATATGCGTTACAGATATAAAATTTTCAGAATCCACTTTATTCTCTTTTGGATGGGCATTCTTAGATTGATCCAATGCACTTTCAACAGAAATGGTTTTTCTTCTGTCATCAATAGGTCTTTCAGGACTACTTTTTACGCTGTCTAAGGAACTAGATTTGAGTATTGGCGAGATGATAGGTTTAGGTGAGCTAATAATGTCATCGATCTTAGCCTCTATCTGAGAAATATCACTATCACGTTTGTGAGTATCCAAAGTAATTTGGATACTGTTCGTAAAAAGTTTTCTGTCTTCATTTATATCAGGTTTTAGACTGTCAAGGTAACTGCTGTCAGTGCTTGGTAGACTGTCGAAATTTGTTTCTGAATTATTTGGAAGCAAACTGTAATTTCTAGCAGAAATTCTCTTCGAGTAATCGTGTCGCTCGCTAACATTCCTTCTGTAGTTTACTTCCCAGCTTTCAAGTAATGGTTCAGAGATACCAACTATTGCAGGGAGACTAGGCATCTGATTTTCTTGAGAGCTGATCGATGGTGATTCAGAAGCATAGCGGAAACTATGTGATTTCCCTAAGCTGCTTCTTGTTTCGACATATTCCTCTCCTAATGACCTTAGACCAGAGGTCACATAAGATTCTTCTGTCTTGCCAACATGATGAATTATGTCACGTCTAGACACAATATCGTTTTCATGAAAATCTGATACATCTGACGATCTAGTCATATATTTCATATTTTCAGAGCTATGGGTAATATTCCTCGTTGGTGATGACGATATCATAACACTTGGGTTAAAATAAGGAATATTTTTAGGCATACTTCCGCTGTGGAACACGTAATCATTATTGACATTCTTTATTCTCATTCCCCTAATGGGGGGTTCCTCATCAGAAACATCGAAAGTAGGTGATACACTTTCTTCCTGAGCTCTATTTGCTAATTCGTGAACTAAAAATGCTTTTGTCGCGAATGGATCAATCAGCCTCTGAACCGAAGCAGGTCTTTTAGATTTATCGTGATGCAAGCTAAAAGACTCCCTTTTAATTTCATCAACAGCTTCTTTGGAGGATGTACGTTTGTTTCTTTCCACTTTTTCACAGAACTCCTCGCGTCTACTAAATCTATTTTTTATTTCCAAATTCAACATTTTATCTGTTTCTTCGGCAACTTTGAGATCAGTTATATTATATTCGGCGCCGGCAACTTTTGCAGCGCTGTATACGTCTTTATATGCTCCGTCGTGAACGTAAGCGCCTTTGTTATCTATTCTTTTGTGCATCTGATTAGCGAAAACCTTTTGACCGGCAGATTTGTAGGAACGCTCCACTGGTTGTGGCTTGTAACTTTGGCCTTGTTCTCCGTAGTAAAATCCTGAACTTCTGTCTGATTCAACAGCCTTGTATTGGGATGTAGATTTCTCTGTTTTCGTTTTCTTCACCTCTTGTAGACCTTCTCCATCCGTCTGGTCCTTCTTTGACTTCTTTCCACTCTTCCTCAACAAAAGTCTACTGAAAAACGACTCCTCTTTCTTAGAAGACCTTATGACTTCGTTCTCAATTTTCTTCTCAGACTTAGATTTCTTCTCGAGGCAAGATTCTTCGGCATACTTCTTATCGCGACTTTTGGATATCCTCTCCTCTGACTGATATGTGTGAGCGTCGCTCATTTGTATTTTTGGCGATTCCCTGAGGGTTTGGTCTTGGGTGCTTGACTTGCTCCTCTTTATGGAAGATCTGGGCGTGCTGGACTCTGCAATGCTGAGTTTCGCCGGCGACTGCCCCACAAGCTGGCTCAACGCTAATCCGGGCGGGAGCGAGGAGGATTTCATTTTTGTGTCGCTTGGAGTATCCAGAACTTTCTGTAACTCTCTATTCAGTTGCTGATGGTGATGCTCTTTCACGATCATTTGCTTCGTCGTGGTCGATGAAGAGAATGATTCTGGAATAAAGTAAATATAGAATTAGTGTGATTACATTTTTCAATCCATATTGGAGCAGTACAGAGAGAGGAGGCCTATGGCCCAGCAGTGGGTTAGTGCCGGCCCATTACTTTACTTTTACATTTTTTCCAACAATGATCAATCAAATATAGTCGCTCTAACATCTTATTTACAATTATTTTAAGAAATATGTAGTAGGATAGGCTTACCGTTTCTAGCCTCAGAATAATTGATATTTGCAACTACAAACGACCTCTAAACCTAAATGAATTTTTACATATATATTTTGTATGTCATGAATAATTTGAATGTTGTAACAGTATTTAAAATTTAGCATATACGTGGGCTTGTTAGTAATTAATGATGGAGTTATTTAAATAATGAAGGTATATATATATTAGTTATTTAAATAAGGAAGAAAATAATAGCTTCAGGCTCGATACGACTATTTAAAGATTTGTAGTATGGATTTTTCCATAAAAATTGTCCATGTTTTCTTTCAACAATGTCATCGACCGAAGCTTACTAATACATTTTTAATGTATGTAATTGTAAAGCTGTGGTATCCCAGCGGTAACACCGTGCGATACTTTCAAGGAGATCACGGGTTCAAACCCGGGGAAAACACCAATGAGTTTTTCTGTTAAAACTTATGTGTCTGTTTGATAATTGAAATTTATCACATGCTTTTCGGTGAAGGAAAACATCGTGAAGAAACCTGCATATATCTTGAGAACTCTGGAGATATGTGTAACCTGCCAATCCGCATTGGAGCAGCGTGGTAGGTCTTATCTCCAAACCTTCTCTCCAATAGCGGAAAGATGAGCCCTATTCTCAGCAGTGGGATAGTAACAGGCCGCTACTTGCTTTCCTTTTGTTATGTAATTATTTTATTTTGTATAATACTAACCAGTAACAACTTCTGAGGTTTTATAGGCGACTTCAGGAGTAGTGCTTCGTATCATTTCTTCGTTCAGCTCGGGAGTTATCGGCAGGGCTGACGCGGCCATCTGCGAACGACGTTAATATTCATGAGAGACGATTATTGGCTTCGGAAATATTCCCAAGAGTCCAATGGTCCTGTGCTGCAGCAGAAATCTCGTATTCCATATAAATGATAAGGGGCAAAAAGTATTTTGTTTCTTTATTTTCATTATTTTCAAGTTTATTGGAGACTAAAACTTATGTGTCTAATTGTTAATTGAAATTTATCACATGCTTTTCGGTGAACGAAAACATCGAGGGAGGGCTGAGGGTATTACTGTGACTAATCATCATGTCGTCGGGAGATTAACGACAGTTGTTAGGAAACTGAGTCCTAATGTTCTTCGGCGTTGTTATATACTCACAGAGTTGGCTTTCTTCCGTCGGGGCGCGCCGTGCGTGCGTCGAGGCCGCACCGCCATCTTGTGTCGCGCGGCCGAGTGCGACAGTGGCGCCACGCCCGGCGGCGGCTCTGATGAATCTGGAAGGTAGAAACAATTTTGCTTATGTATCTTTGATGATATCTTTGAAATGAGTAAATCTTGTATGTATATTGGGAATCTCGGTAACGGCTCCAACGATTTTCGTGAAATTCAGCATGTAGGGGTTTTGGGGGAGAAAACTCGATCTAGCCAAGTTTTATTTAAAAAAAATGTCGTTTTATCCTTGTTTTTGGGCATGGGCAAAACTATACACTATCCATTATATTAACCATCTTTTGACAGATTGACGATTTACATATTTAGTGATGTCCTAAAGATTCTCGTATGCGATACCATTCCGATTATAGTACCTACTATCATTAATCGAATTACGTACCTAAGTAATTCGATTAATGATAACCTACGTAAACTAATAACAGATATAGAAATCAACATTTTGATTTAATATTGCCTTAGTTTTTTGAAAATAAATGTTAATCCGTGTGTATTTATTATAATCATAAAAAATATATTATACATCAACTGGCAACATCAACAGACCTTCCGCTCGGCCGCCATTTTGACGTGATCTGTCACTCTCAACGAAACGCCCGTGATAGTCACACGCATTTACGTTCGCTGAGTGTTCTCTCGCATCTGTTACACCTTGAGTTAAGTAGCTTTATTCCTCGGAAAAACTTTTGTGAAACTTATATTAATTGATCGTGAAAATGCCGAAAGGACGTGTGTTGAAAGCACAATCGAGACAGTTAGTGTTAAAACTTCATGAGTATTTTGAGCAAGAAAATCAAAATGGCGGACCTCTTATACCTATCACGCAAGTCCGAAACCGTGTTGCAGCCGCGTTGGGGATCAGTCTGTCAACTGTGACTAAAATCACTACTGATGCCTACGGCAGGAGCGGCTTGGAGCAAAACAAACCATCTACACCAAAAAGAAAGCGCCGGGCTCATAAGGTGACAGCTGTTGATGACTTTGACGCTGACGCTATTCGTCGTCATGTATATGATTACTACTTGAGAAAAGAAATTCCAACTTTGAGAAAACTTATTGTTTCTTTGAAAAGAAGTGGTCTATTTCATGGTGAAAAATCTTCTTTGTTCAAAGTTTTGAACACAATTGGCTTTTCATATAAAAAGTTAAATAAAAGAAAATTATTAATGGAACGCACAGATATAGCTATAGCACGTTGTGATTTTTTAAGAGAGGCAAAGAAAATACAAGATTGGGCAAATATTGTTTTCACGGATGAAACATGGCTAAACGCTAACCACACACTATCTCGTTTCTGGACTGATGATACTGCTGATTCCACTTCCTCAGTACCAATGGGAAAAGGTGAGCGCCTAATCATTTGCCATGCAGGTACAGCAAAAGGATTTGTACAAGACGCACTGTTGGCATTTAAATCGAAGAAATCAAATGACTACCACGAAGAGATGAATGCAAATGTGTATGAAGAGTGGTTCAAAAAAATGCTCATTTCATTGGAAGAACCATCAATAATTTTTATTGATAATGCGCCCTACCACTCCCGTCAAATTGACAAAATGCCAACACAGGCTAATAAAAAGCATGAAATAATTAATTGGCTTCGGGACAATGGAGAAAATGTGGACGACTCAATGTTAAAAGTTGAATTAATAAAAATATTAAAAACCAAAAAGAGAGCAAAACGCTATGTAATCAATGAAATGGCGGCAGAATATGGCCATACTGTTCTTCGGATTCCTCCATACCACTGCCAGTACAACGCAATAGAACTTATATGGGCACAAGTAAAAGGGCATGCTGCGAGATGCAATACAAGCCCCCCATTCACAGCGAATAAAATGTTGCAATTGCTAAAAAATGCTTGCACCCACGTAACGGCCGAGAACTGGGCAAGTGTGGTGGAAAGAACTAAAAGAGTAATATTCTCTGATTGGGAACGTGATATTGCGTTTGATAATATATTATCTACACAAGAGCTAATAATAACTGCTACTGAAGACTCCTCATCGGAGGAGTCTAGTGTTGATTATCATTCCGACGACTCGTGCTAATAAAATAAATTAAAATATCCTGATTGTTTTATTTGTATTCATGTATTAACTAAGAAGAAAGTAAAACTTTATATAATGTTATTAAATGTCTTTTAATACTCGTAACATCGATTTCTACCGATTATTTTTAATCTGTGGCATAATCGTAGTAACCATTATGTGTGACATCACTAAGTGGGCGGTACCCATCCATAAAGTACAAATATTATTTGTATGATATTTGTACGTAAGCAATACAAAACTTAATGAGCGTGAGCTGTCAAAAGACTGATAATATGATGGACGCAGTATAGAATAGTAAGCAGTTGGCATTTTCGTTGGTATTCCAATAAAAGTTAAACATTAGATACAAACATACATACAAAATTTTCCTCTATTAGTATAGATAATCCCCCGATAAGATGGTGTTATAAGTAAGTAGTGGCCTGTTACTCTCCCACTACTGGGATTAGGCCTCTTCTATCCGTTATTGGAGAGAAGGATTGGAGCTAAGACGTACCACGCTGCTCCAATGCGGATTGGTAGGTTAAACATATACCCAGATGTCTCTAGAGATATGCAGGTTTCCTTACGATATTTTCCTTCACCGAAAAGCAATAAATGCAATTATCAATTAGACCCATAAGTTTTAATAGAAAATTTATTGGTGCCTGCCCGGGTGTAAACTCACGGTGTTACCGCTGGGCTACCACAGCTTGATGATGTTATAGTGAGAGGCAACTCACTATAGTTGTCAGAGTGGTCACTCCTGGAGTGGTCGAGCTGGTGGCCGCTGCTGGAGTCCTCGTCCATCTCCGACGAGCCCACGCTGAGCAGGGACCCGTCGCTGCACGACGACTGCGATATGCCGGCATGGTGACGCTGGAAGACGAAATGTATCCAGTAAACCACCAAATCACACATAGCTCATTAGCTTTGCCATTACAGCAGTTTAAAAACACTGTTAAAAGAAAGGCTGATACAGAAAGCCTACAATACTGTTGATTACATATAGAAAATTTAGGTCGTTGTCATCTTATTCATCTTCCTGCCCTTATCCCACTCTAAGTGGCGTCGGCTCAACATGTTATAAACGTGATGTCACATGATTTGGCTACGTATTTTACGACCGGCCGCCTGCCTGACTGACTTACCTTAGTCGTATTTTACAACACCTCGGTAAGAAAGAGGGTGGTCTATTCTATTTAACCGAATACCACACGGTGGGTCAAATTAACTTAGTCGCCTTCGGTAAGAAATGAGGGTGGTACTATTCTATTTTATTATTGTTTATTAATTTTAGCTTTGCCATTTAGAGCAATTAAAAACACTGTTAAATAGAGGTTGATACAGCAAGCCTACTATTGAGCCTATTATTGAGATTTAAGTAGATGATAAGAATGCGTGGATATAACTCTTCAACCCTGTACAGGATAGTAGTGAGTAACTGTAACTAGTTATAAGAATGATATTTTGAAAAGAGCAACCACTCAGTTTCTTGCTGGCACTTCTCGGTAGGAACAGTTTTCCGAAGCAGCAGTAGAGTTCACGATTCAAAAGCACTTGTTTACAAGTTTACTTGAATAAAGCATATTTTCAAGCATTTGTCAAGTTTTCTAAAAAAAGTGCTTTTTTATTTTATTTTTTACTTTTTTAGATGATACAGCGTCTAAATCGGCCAAAATTTACTCGGAGTTTAATCAGTAAGTTAATTTGACCACCATCTGCAATTTACATCTACAATATATACCATAGTATATAATTCCCAAATTTAATCGCGGTTATATTCATAAATAGGTGTTCTGAAGTGATCTTGAAAATTTTCCCGCCATTATCATATTATTCATATCACTTATGACATTATCTGTATAATCTTTTCATCGATCGTCAAACAGATCGTCGTAGTATCGTCGCCTAAATTATACAGCAGGAAATTTATTTGTAGCTGACTCTTGCCAGCGACTTCGCTTATATGCTAAGATACAAAAACAGCGCCAGTGACATGTGGGAATCGAACTTAGGTTTCAAAACTTTTTTTTGGTCCGTGCGTTACTTAGGCCGATACAACTTTGTATTTGAAATCTCAAATTTTGAATTGCTATCTATTCCGATTTTTTTAGTTTTTTTAAAGCCCAAAAACAGGAAAAAAAAAACCTTTTTTTTAAAATAAATCTTAGCTAGATCGATTTTTTTCCACCAAAATCCCCCACATGCTCAATTTCAGTAAAATCGGTTGAGCCAATTCCGAGATTCAGAAAATATATTTATATATATATACATACAAGATTATCTCATTAAAAAAAATATTAAAGACAAGTTATAATTAATATCTTATTCATTATCAACATTTTTTGTTTTTGTTATATTCTTAAGATGTATTCCTAAATTTTATTTACCTTTTTTTTTCTTAAAATATTGCTTATTCTTTTTATTGCTTATATCTTAAATAGGTAACCAGTATCAGCATTTATAATTGTTTAACGTTTTCATTAATGTTGAAATGTTATTTAGGACTGTAAGTAGCGTGACATACTGTATTTTGTAAGCTAATAATTATGTACACGCTGCTGGCTGTACCTTATAAAAATAAAACTACTACAAAAATCACACCAACCCGTTGATCCGTTCTGTATTTTTCTTAGTACAAATTATTATAAGTCTATCAAACTACGATTCTATTTTAATCTGTATCCAAGATGGCGGCACAATTAACATGGCGCTAATATCATTTTAATAACACTAATGCATAAATATCGTATTATGATAATGAAAAGAATCGAACTCATAAATTAATTAAAAAAAAAACGATTTTACACTATAATGTCGCATATTCATACAATAATAAATAATAAATAAATAAAAATCTTGTCATGTTTTACCCTATAAGCATTTCGAATCAATTTTTTTTGTTACTTCATATTTAGAGGACCTTATAAAGTTTGGAAAATTGTTACAAATATTTAGTCTATTGCCGATACATTGTATTAATCGGATTGTCGACGGATTCGACGGTAAATAAACACGACAGTCAAAAGGTTTCTTGTTTCTGATTAAATAAATAGCCGTTTTTAAATATAACTTAGGAACATTGTTACAAAGATTTATATAACACCTAGTACATACACATATGTACAGAATTAGTTGATAATATAATTTTAGTTTTAAAATACTGAATATTTTTTTTTTTTATTACCGTAGGCTAAACGGGAATTTTCATTCTAGGGTTAGCCCGTTATTAGGTTCAATTGTACCAAATTTTATCTATATTGGTCCAATAGATTGACCGCTGCCGAAACGCTGTCAGCATTCTTAGGACCATTCCACGTGGGCATGATTTGTTGGCTAATCGTGTGGTATCCGGCTGGGTAGAATAGTACCACCCTCTTTTCTTACCGAGGTGTCGTAAAAGGCGACTAAGGTAAGTTGACCCACCGTGTTGTATCCCGTTTAGTAGAATAGACCACCCTCTTTCTTACCGTGGTGTCGTACAATACGACTAAGATAAGTTGTCGTCAGGCAGGCGGCAGGTCGTAAAAACGCAGCCAAATCATGTGACAGCATATTTATAACATGTTGTGCCGACCCCACTTAGAGTGGGATAAGGGCAGGAAGATGATGATGTTACATGATTTGGCTAGGTAATTTACAACCGGCCGTCGTCGCCTTTTACTGTCGTTAAATACGTCGTATAAAACCGGCTGTGTAGAATAGGCCACCCTTATTCCTTACCGAGGTGTCCCGAGGTATTATAACCTATTGTGCCGACCCCACTTAGAGTGGGATAAGGGCAGGAGGATGATGATATTTGTTGGCTAATATAAACAAACCTTGATATTGGCGCTGATATGCCTCCTTCTCGGCGGTCGCCTCACCCCCACATCCCCGCTAGTGCTAGTCACATACAGCATCATTTTATACACAAGTCTGTTACATCACACTGTCACTATAACAAGTTCACTATCATTATTCCGTTGGAGTAGTCACTCGTGCTTATTGCGGTACTTTCACCCACTGAATAGTGGCAACACGTGTTTCATTTGCACAGGTAACTTACACTGCTTAAAATGGAGTTTACATAGAGTAGGGGTGCGATAGGTAAGGTATTCTTTAATATTTAAATAAATATCAAATCAAATCAAATCAAATCAAATCAAAAACCTTTTATTAACAACAGTCACACTTACCCTACATGAACATTTACACTTATAAAATAAACAATATAAAATAAAAAATTCTACCTATGCAGAGAAATGTGACGTTGCAAAAAGGAACACCACTCAGTATACGTTGAGGTGGCCCCCAACACTGGTTTTCAGTGGCGACCATACCCTAAAACTAAACTAATCCGCCACCAACGCCAGCGACAGCTTAAACAACGAAATGTAACTTTGTACATCCCATTGTTCACCTATTTACATCATATATTATATTATAGTAAATAATAAAATTAAAAAATAAAAATTATATCAAGTATATACTATAGTTATTTATTCATCTTTTAATCAGAAAATAAGCGACTCTTTTGACATAATTATTTCGGCGCCAGCGATTGTGGCGCGATCTTAAATTTGTTAGAAATGGAAATAGTCAAATGTCAACTCTTTGTTTTCTTAATACTAAAAACCCGGTAACCACGTGACCAAGCAGAGGGAAATAAATAAATAAATATATGGGACACTTACACACACGGTCGTCCGTCCCCAAAGTAAGTAACTTAATACTTGTGTTATGGGTGACAGACAACTGGTGAATATATACTTATATAGTTTTTAAATACATACTTAAATACAAATATACACCCAGGCTCAAAGGCCAACAAATTCATTGATAGAAAATGTTGGCCCTCGGCGGGAATCGAACACGCGACCTGCGGAGCTAAAGGCAGGATTACTACCCACTGCGCCAACGGGCCAGTCAAAATGAGTTAATCTTGTATGTGTGTGTATATATATATATATATATATATATATATATATATATATATATATATTCTCGGAAACGGCTACAACGAATTTCTTGAAATTCAGCATGTAGGGGACTTTGGGAGAGAAAAATCGATCTAGATAAGTCTTATTTAAAAAAAAATGTCGTTTTATCCCTGTTTTCGGGCTCTAATTTTTTTTTATTTACGTTGAATACAATCACAATTTTTCACTGTCTAGCGTAAAGTCATGGTAGTTCATTTGGGGAACATTCAGTCTAGCGAGGTGAAAATACCTAGGATCGAGCCCCACCTGCCCTATTATTTTTTCATTTTTCTTCGGTATTAATTTTTAGACCATTACGCATCGATTGCATTAATAAAGATAGATTGATAAGAATTTTATAACATATTACATGAAAACACAGGTTTTGACGATTATATGATATCCGATGATTGCATCATTAAGATACATAGCATAAAAATTATAAAGAGTTTAATAAGTACTATAAAACACGATATATCCGCCGTGTGGTATCCGGCTGAATAGAATAGTACCACCCTCATTTCTTACCGAGGTGTCGTAAAAGGCGACTAAGGTAAGTCGACCCGCCGTGTGGTATCCGGCTGAGTAGAATAGACCAACCTCATTTCTTACCGAGGTGTCGTAAAAGGCGACTAAGGTAAGTTGACTCACCGCGTGGTATCCGGTTTAGTAGAATAGACCACCCTCTTTCTTACCGAGGTGTCGTAAAATACGACAGAGGTAAGTTGACGTCAGGCAGGCGGCCGGTCGTAAAAACGCAGCCAGATCATGTGACAGCATGTTTATAACATGTTGTGCCGACCCCACTTAGAGTGGGATAAGGGCAGGAAGATGATGATGAAAACACGATATATATATATATATATATATATACATATATATTTATTTACTTTTCCATTCAAAGTGGGTCAAAAATATAGTTCAAAGGATTGACTCATTTAAACTCAATCTATATATATAAAAGAAAGTTGGTCTAAGTTACACTATTTATAACTCAAGAACGGATGAACCAATTCGGCCGAAAATTGGTGTAGAGGTTGCTTAGAACCAGGAAACGGACATAGGATACCTTTTATCCCGTTCGACCGCATTTATTTTATCCCGTCAAGTCACTATAAATCGTGGTATTACAAGAACGACTATGACATTGAATAACAAAACGCAAATGTCAGTGGAATACAAAACATAGATGACAGCTAAACGTAATTTTTCTTTGGTGAAGTATGGTAAAATATTTGACAATTATCAAAATATTAGTGTTACAACATGTTTTTAATACAACCTCCTTCATAGAGTTGGTCATTAATATGAAAAAGCATTGTGGCTGTCATATGTGTCATTAAGTTGTTGAGAAAAAGTAAATGGGTTGACTCTGGGAAAACTGTTTTTATTTATTGAATAAGTATAATAATATAATAAGTACAAAGGAGAAATATCGTTGTTTATTATATTCAGAAGGGGATGTAACCTAAACTCACAAATAGAGCGGACAAAAGGAATATCTGGAAATTTAAAGAGTTTAAAGAAAAGACAAATGACGATCAATATCTTGAGACATCACGGAGAGTGCGAATTTCGTATAATTTGAGAGATAGTTGCGAAAAAATTTAGTTTTTATTGGAGAGATTATTATGATGATATTATGATGGTAATTGGTATTCGGTTTATTAACTCTGTAAGATCAACGTGACGATGTGCTATGTGAGGCCATAGACGCGCCCGTGACTATTGTTCGATAGAACTGTCAGCTAGAATGACGATTATTCTCTGGATTTGTTTCAGTTGTAACGATTGTTTTCTAGACTGTGCCCATCTGCAACGACTGACAGCTAGACTCTGCCTAGATGTGGTGATTGTTCTTTGAGCGTTATCATTTGCGAGTCTGTGTGTCTGTACGTGTGTATCTGCTGAGTTGGTTGCCACTTATTGAGCTGTGTTATGCCATGACAGTGATTGAAGGTGAGCTTAAGGTGCGAAATGATTTTTCTTTTACAGATTAAAAGAGCAAGTATTGAGTTTCTTGCCGATTCTTCTCAGTACAATCAGCATTCCGAATCGGTGGTAGATTCATTCCCAGAAGTCAGCTTATGAGATTTGCGGGGTCGCAAATATTGTCAGGATGGTCGACTGTTACAACATGTTTTTAATACAACCTCCTTCAGAGTTAGTCATTAATATGAAAAAACATTGTGGCTGTCATATGTGTCATTGAGTAGTTTTTGAGAAAGAGTAAATGAGTTCTTTGGGAAAATTGATTTTTATTATTGCATAAGAATAAAGAAGAAATATCGTCGTTAGCTATAATAGCTAAACGTCACTAAATAGTATAAAACAAAGTCACTTTCTCTGTCTGTTCCTATGTCCCTATATCCCTTTGTATGCTTAAATCTTTAAAACTACGCAACAGATTTTGATGCGGTTTTTTAATAGGTAGAGTGATTGAAGAGAAAGGTTTATATGTATAATCTAACATATTATAAACTTTTATTATAAACATTCAATATCGAGTAAAGAAATACTATCATTTTTGAGGTTTCCAATGTGATGTCGTAAATAATTACATTTATTTTCTGTTTACATTGCAAACGCAGGCCGAACTCTAGAATATTTGTCAAAATAATGTACTAAGTATTTGTACACCTTGAAAAGGTCTACAGAAAACTCCGCGATGGTATACATATTATGTCTATCTCTTATGGACCCACAATAGCATTTTTTTGATATTTTCTTCTTCATTTGTAATTTAAATGAACATTTTCGAAGATATTACAGATTTAAAATGCAGGGTATAGCGATTGCGCGCTTTGTCTTATAGCACTTCGAATTTAGCTGCGATTGGACGGGTTTTTTCACATGGCCGACTATATGTCGCTTTATCAAGAGTAACCTCTAAAGAAAACATGTTTGTATTGTGTAATGAAGATTCTTTCTTTATGACAAAAAAGCTGTGAATGTTGTAGATAAAGACATTCTGTAATTAATTGTAAAAATAAAATACTCAGGGAAAATGTAAAAGTAAATAAGTAAAACTGTAGTATATGAATTTAGATATTCCAAAGATAGCAGGAATCTTCATGGTATAGGGAAACGGGAATTGTTTTTTTTTATACAGAAAAAAGCTCCTTATGAGTACCGCCGACGGAGACAGGCGGCAGTTATGTCGGACTCGCACCGACTAAAACGACCTGTGTGCTCCACCACGCTGCTGATGGCAAGGACAGGCTATCATTGTACATATTGCCCCCATCCCGCCAAAAGCTCTGATCCCAGAGAACAAACACCTTCTTCGGGTAGGGGCCCCTCGAAAGAGAAGCCCCCCTCCGCTAACCGGTGCATCGGTTGCACCAGATGCACCGACCGCCTCGGGGACCTGTAAGCCAGGCGTCCGATATACGCCGTTCGGAACACCCGAAAGTCCCCAGTTAGGGCGGCAGACGATGGGCTTGGGCGAGTCACTAACACCTGGACTCACCAGCAGCAGATTGGATCCAGAACAACAGTTCGTGGAACCGCTCCGCCGCCTCCCTTCACTCCCCTCTGCAGAACAAAGGGAGGCCATCGCTGCCCACGGTCGCTCCCTGCCCATCGTGTTTGTTATGTCACGGTCAACAGGGAGAGACCGCGCCCCAAGTAGGGGCCACAACGCCTTGGTGGGCGTTTCCGCCCCCACCGGGTAA
This sequence comes from Morpho achilles, assembly GCA_947086495.1. NCBI lineage: Eukaryota > Metazoa > Arthropoda > Insecta > Lepidoptera > Nymphalidae > Morpho > Morpho achilles. The sequence continues at coordinate 1,601,620 of CAMTZB010000018.1, read as the reverse complement.
TATTTTATAGAGGTTTTCTTCCTCGCAACCCGAAGGTCTCCGTTCCCATTGCTGTGCTTCCGGGTTTCGCCGACGGTGGCCGCAACCATGTCCAGCTAGACTTAGAGTAAGCCCAACCAGACCCGTCGCTCATTAGGAACGCCACCCCAGCCCCCCCGGAGTCCCCGGCCTGTCCAGATTGCCCTCTGCTTATCAGAAGGACAACTGGATTGGCCACCCCACAGTGGTCCGTTCGCCAAGACTAAGCTTGCCCAGGGTGCGCCACGAGGAGGCCGACCACTTTGGCACCCCAGGGGAATTGTTTTACTCCAAATTTGACGCGTGTGGGCCACGGGCAGTAATGAATAAAACAAAACTGCTGGATAGATTTTAATCATTTTTTTTACTGAGTGACATAGGCTATATATTATATACCCGTGCGAAGCCGGAGCGGGCCACTAGTTTTACATAAATAAACACAGGTGAAACTACTTTACAAATAATTTTATTTGACATAATATGTCAAATAAAAAAAAATAATAATAATATAAGCCGGACAACTTTTAATGTTTCAGCTGAGTATACTGAAACATTAAAAGTTGTCCGGCTTAGTATTGCCGCGCTATAATATAAGAAAATTTTCGCCATTATAAGCGGATAATTAACTGGGAAAAATTGTTAGTTTTGTTTTCAATTTTAATTATAAAATTATGAAAATAGGTAAGTTGGACCACGGTGTGGTATCCGGCTGCGTAAAATAGGCCAGCCTCTTTCCTTACGTGTCGTAAAAGGCGACTACGATAAGTTACGTCAGGCAGGCGGCCGGTTGTAAAATACCTAGCCAAATCATGTGACAACATGTTTACAACATGTCGTTCTGACCCTACTTGGAGTGGGATAAGGGCGTGAGGATGATGAGTAGTAAGTAATCCTTCAAATGCCATAAATGCAATGGCATTATTTATGGTGTATGCACTTTGTAGTTTGAAGTGTAGATAGTAGCTGTCATTGAGAAAATCCCACTCGATTTCATATCATTTGCAAAACGACGTAATTCTTACGTAATTAACATAAGAGTCTTTAAGATATATCTTACAAAGAACTTTAATATATAAATGAGTTAATCTTGTATGTATGTATGTATATTTTCGGAATCTCGAAAACGGGTCCAAATATTTTCTTGAAATTCAGCATGCAGGAGGTTTTGGGGGGAAAAATCGATCTAGCTAGGTTTTATTTAAAATCGTTTTATACCTTTTTTTGAGTATTAAAAAATTTCAAAAATTTACATTAAATATATAAAAGCCACGCTGGCCGTTATTTTACGTTACTACATTATTGAAATATTTTTTTCGAAAAGTTTAACCGCCGAGTTTCTTGCTTGTTTTTCTCTGTAGAAGCACATTTCTGGACCAGAAATAGCTTCATTGTAGTTTGTAAAGTTCTTGTAAAAGCAAATTTGAATAAAGAATTATTTGAATTCGATTACATAAAAAACAGTAACAAAGTCATTTTGATTCTACATTCTTTTTTCGAATCAGTTCTTATGAAAGTGAGCAGCCAATAACTGACATACGCGATAATGTAATAAAATTTGACTTTGAGATAGCATTATCAGTGAAACGCTTGTCAGCGATCGGCCATCAGCTTATCAGCGATAATGCTTTCCATCGGCACTTCAGAATTACTTCGATATAACAATATAAGTAACATATCATAGCATAATATGCATGAGTTTATTATAAGTACTATACTAGTATGAGACGCGCTCGCGGGACAATAAAATGTGGGAACAGGACGCTCGATGTTGCGCTCTCTGTCGCACTTACTGGTCTCACGCCAGGCATAGTGAGGTTCCAGTGATATGTCGATGTTTACCTAAAATATCTTTTAAATCCAGTTTTCAGTCATTGAAAAATTGCTACAACAATAAATAATAAATATATTGGACACTTACACACACGGTCGCCCGTCCCCAAAGTAAGGAATTTTAATACTTTTGTTATGGGTGACAGACAAGTGGTGAATATACAGTATAAATATATATAAATATAAAATTTTTAAATACATACTTAAATACAAATATACACCCAGGCTCGAAGAGCCAACAAATTCTTTATCTTAATATTTAAATGAGTTAATCTTGTATAATATATATAATATTTTCCGAATCTCGGAAACGGCTCCAACGATTTTCCTGAAATTCAGCATGTAGGAGGTTTTGAGGGAGAAAAATTGATCTAGCTAGGTTTTATGTAAAAAAAATATTGTTTTATCCCTATTTTTGGGCATTAAAAAACACTAACATTTATATTGAATTGAATTTTCGCCATTAACTGTCAAGTCGACGTAGCTTATTCGGTTAGCGGGCAGCCTCGAGAAATGTGAGTGCCAAGGATTGATCCCAACTAAATAATTGTTTTTTTTCTTTTTTTTTGTAAAAAATTACCGGTCACCCAGATATTATTAATTATAAGAGCATTATAAGAATACAAAGGTTAATTAAGCTGGCATTTGCAGTCATAATAGATAAATTGGGATTCTATATATATTCGTAATCTCGGAAACGACACCAACGATTTTCCTGAAATTCAGTATGTACGGGGTTTTGGGGGAGAAAAATCGATCTAGCTAGGTTTTATGTAAAAAAAAATTGTTTTATCCCTGTTTCTGGACATTAAAAAATACGAAAATTTATATTGAATTGAATTTTTGTCATAAACTGTCAAGTCAGCGTAGCTTATTCGGGGAACGGGCAGCAGTTATATAATTTTTAAAAAATATATACATAGAAACAGACTTGATAAATTGTTGAAGAACACGTTGGCACAAGACGGGAATCGGACCCGCAATTACCTCTACTGAAGGGGTGGTCACTGTGCCTCTGCGCCAATGAGCCAGTCAATATAATGCGTTATATGCCATTATTATTGTTAAATAACCAGTTACACAAGACTACCCTTCCCAACTAAACCTTCCGCGTTAACCAACGTAACGGATTACACTGATGGATTATTGGAAACGTATACATAACGTTTTAACATAGATAAATATACATTAAAATACGCAGAATTGGATTTAACGTGTAATACGTTAGGTTAATTTGCAAATCCGCATTGGAGCTTGGTAGGTTTAAAATCCGTCCCTTAAATCTTTCGGATTAACTGTTCATGTATGTACACAAAGCCTATTATGCTATTAAAGGTCATTTGAATGTATAGATTTTTCTGTGCTCAATGACGCTGTACTGTAGCAATGACGAAATAAAGCTAGTAAATGAGAAATATATTTTTAAAACATCATTTAATCTCTGAAAATCTACAACAATATTATTAGATAACAAAGATTAAGTACGCTGTCATTAGCGAAGTCATATTACCACCTTGTGGTATCCGGCTGATAGAATAGACCACCCTTATTTCTTATCGAGGTGTCGTAAATGGCGACTAAGGTAAACTGACCCACCATGTGGTATCCGGCTAACTAGAATAGGCTACATTAATTTCTTATCGAGGTGTTGTTAATGGCGACTAAGGTAAGTGTGGTATCCGGCTGAGTAGAATAGACCACCCTCATTTCTTACTGAGGTGTCTTTAATGACGACTAAGGTAAGTTGACGCACCGTGTGGTATCCGGTTTAGTAGAATAGACCACCCTCATTTCTTATGTAAAAGGCGACTAAGATAAGTTGATACACCATGCGGTATCCAGTTGAGTAGTATAGACCACCCTCATAAATTACCGAGGTGTAATAAAATACGACTAAGTTAAGTTGACGTTAGACTGACGCCCCGTCGTAAAATACGTAGCCAAATCATGTGACAACATGTTTATATCATGTTGTGCCGACCCCGCTTAGAGTGGGATAAGGGCAGGACGATGATGAAATCGGAGTAGTAGTAAATTTATAATTTCCTATCTAAACCCTGGTACTAGTATTATTTCAAAATACATATCATTTATTGATTAGGTACGGCACAGATCTAAAATTTAAAATCAAGATACGAATTTATGATTATTAGCACGCGAATAAAGTGCACGAACGGGTATCGTTGATGATTTTCAGCCAAGGAGTTATTACTGTAATTAATAAATATATGGAACACTTACACACACGGTCGTCCGTCCCCAAAGTAAGTAACTTAATACTTGTGTTATGGTAGACAGACAACTGGTGAATATATACTTATATATTTTTTAAATACACACTTAGATACAAATATCGAAAAGCTTTAATTTCTTTAGACGTCAATTCTTAGTATTCTGTATAGCTGGAGCTCAAATATGATAAGGTGCTATTTGTGTAATGCAGAATGTTTTGAATGAACTTTTTAAAAATTCTAAGAATATTTTTTGTTTGTCCCCCATTTGAAGCTCAATGTTATGTTTCGTAATGATACAAATACCTAATCCAAGAAGATCATCTTCCTGCCCTTATCCCACTCTAAGTGGGGTCGGCAGAACATGTTAATGCTGTCATAGTATAAAACAAAGTCGCTTTCTGTGTCTGTCCTAATGTCCTTACGTATGCAGAAATCTTTAAAACTACGCAACAGATTTTTAATGCGGTTTTTTAATAGATAGAGTGATTCAAGAGGGAGGTTTATATGTATAATAACATTCAATATGGAGTATTTCTCATACTGTAATTTTGAGGTTACTAATGTGATGTCGTAAATAATTACATTTTTTCCGCTTACATTGCAAACGCAGGCTGAATCCTACAATATTTGTCAAAATAATGTACTAAGTATTTGTACTCCTTGAATAAGTCTACAGAAAACTCCATGATGGTATTTGTCTATCTCTTATGGATAACCCATAATAGTATTTTTTTGTCATTTTCTTTTTACGAAAAATATTGCCTTATTTTCGAAGCAATTTTAAACAATACAGCATTAATCCACTATTAATAGATCATAGATTAGTGGATCAATATGGCCGTTTACAACATGTAATTTAAATGTACATTTTCGAAGATATTACAGATTTAAAATGCCGCGAGGAGGCCGCGCTTCGCCCTATAGAACTCCGAATTTAGCAGCTACATGTCGCTCTTTCAAGAGTTTCTTTAATAGCACTTCGAATCAAATCTACTGGATCGATTTTAATCGTTTTTTTCACTGAGTGACAGGGGCCTATATATTTTATACCCGTGCGAAGCCGGAGCGAGCCGCTAATATTAATATAAATGCAAAAAGCGAAGCGGCGGTAGCGGAATGGTTAGGGTAACGGCCTTGCAATCGAGAGGTCGTGGGTTCGAATTCCAGCCATTATACTACCGACGTGAACCCACTCCTAAGATAAGCATTTAGCTTAGTTAGCGGTTAACAAGTTAACTATAAATTTGGAACCTAAATAGCTAGTAACCTTTAAAAAAATGACGCACATTATATATCTTCCTGTCCTTATCCCACTCTAAGTGGGGTCGGCACAACATGTTTTTCTCTTCCATTCTGTCCTATCTTTCGTCAACTCTGGCGCCACTCCTTTTATATGCATATCATACTTCACACAATCCAACCATCTCTTTTTAGGCCTCCCTCTAGGCACATATCCATCCACATTCAAATTTAACACACGTTTAGTCACATGATTTTCATCCCTCCTCATCAATCAATTCATCATTCCTCATCATCAATTTTATATAAAACTCATTATTGAATTCTATTGGCTTGAACCCGTAACCCCTTGGTAAAGTTAACACGATCTCACTGCCAGTCTATCGCAACTCAGTACCCTCAAGTATCAATGCAAATCATCGTCAAATGAGGAAGTAAAATTAACTATATATAACGATCAGACTGTCACGTCCGTTCTCCCTCCCACCGACCCCACGTCCGCTTTCTAACAAACAGCGTTATGCTGCAGTTTGGTTAATGTTTAACTGTTTAAACTAACTGACTGACAATGCAAACTTTACAAACCTGTTCAGAGAAAGTATCAAATTTTAAACACTAATTAACATTAGTGCTTGTATTTTTTTAAGATTTAAAAAAGATAGAAGAGTATAATAAGACCACCCTCATTTCTTACCGAGACGTCATAAAAGGCGATAAGTTAAGTTGACCCGTCGTCTGGTATCCGGCTGAGTAAAACAGACCACCCTTATTTCTTACCGAGTTGTCGTAAAGGCGACTAAGGTGAGTTGACCTACCGTATGGTATCCGGTTGAGTAGAATAGACCACCCTCATTTTTTACCGAGGTGTTGTAAAATACAACTAAGGTAAAATATAAAAAAAAATCTAAAAATCGTCTAAGGTCGTAAAATATCTAGCCAAATCATGCGACAACATGCTTATAACATATTGCGCCGACCCCACTTAGAGTGGGATAAGGGCAGGAGAATGATGTGCGTATTTTAACACAATCGTTCACGCAAACGATAACGCGCGTAGTTAATAAAGTACATCAACATCCTCCTGCCCTTATCCCACTCTAAATGGTGTCAGCACAATATGTTATAAACATGTTGTCACATGATTTGGCTACGTATTTTACAACCGGCCTGTTGCCTGACGTCAACTTACCTTATTTGTATTTCAGACCTCGGTAAGAAAGAGGGTCTATTCCACTCAACCAGATACCACACGGTGGGTAGAACTACCTTAGTCGCCTTTTAGGACACGTCGGTAAGAAATGAGGGTGGTCTATTCTACTACGCTGGATAGCACACGGCACAGCATTCTTACTGTTAAGTCGTAAAGGCATAAATACCCCTATAAAAGATATTTTAGTACAAATCGACCAGTGCTTCAGAACCGCTATTTATTAAATGCTCTTAATAGCCATTGCCGCCATAAAAAAAACATCGATAAAAATAATATTATCATAGATAAAATAAGATATTAAACATTAATGATTAATACCCAATTTTTTCGTTAATCTACCAGATATCTCTTATCAGTGATGTAATTGTCCACTCTGAATAAATAAATGTTCTGAATGGTTTAAGATAACGCTTGAGCGATGCGTTTTTAGGTCAATTTTAGTTGTATTACCTGTATTTTTATATTCATTTGTTATTACAACCCTTATTATGCAACAGTATCATCATCTTCCTGCCCTTATCCCACTCTAAGTGGGGTCGGCACAACATGTTATATACATGCTGTCACATGATTTGGCTGCGTTTTTACGACCGGCCATCTGCCTGACTTCAACTTACCTCAGCCGTATTTTACACCTCGGTAAGAAAGAGGGTGGTCTATTCTACTAAACCGGATACCACACGGTGGGTCAACTTACCTTAGTCGCCTTTTACGACACGTCGGTATGAAATGAGGTTGGTCTATGCTACTCAGCCGGATACCACACGGCGGGTCGACTTACCTTAGTCACCTTTTACGACAGCTCGGTAAGAAAGAGAGTGGTCTATCCTAATCAACCGGATACCACACAGCGGGTCAACTCACCTTAGTCACCTTTCACGACACCTTATAACACGAGTGGGTTTTAAAAAAACAAGCCGCAGGCGAGTTTTTTTATAGTATCACACGAGTGTTATAAGACCAAGTTATGTACAGTGTCATACAGTACTTTATCTACTCTCATACTGTAATACGTAAAACAATATTAATAAAAACCAAACTTTGTTTAAATATTTAAAAGATTTTTTAAATGTCAAATGTTACCGCCAAAGCGCAAACTTCGATTGCGCATGCGTGTTGCGTCGCCGCGGACTCGTTCATTGAAACCGTTTTTTTTAAGGTAGAGGTTCAACCTCCTTGGTCCAGCTGGGGGTTGTACAGGTGTATTGTTATGATTAAAAAGTTATATTATGATACAGGTGTCCAAACAAGACCTGTATCGGAATAAAACTTTTTAATTTTTTATTTTTGGCCTGTACGTAATGTTTGTCGTAAGAATTTTGGTTTCAATTTTATAATCTTTGTATTATAGTATCAGAGTAAGTAAGTAAGTTAGTAAGTAGCGGCCTGTTACTCCCACTGCTGAGAATAGGCCTCTTCTCTCCGTTTTTGGAGAGAAGGGTTGGAGCTAAAACCACGCTGCTCCAATGCGGATTGGTAGGTTACACATATCTCCAGAATTCTCTAGAGATATGCAGGTTTCCTCACGATGTTTTCCTTCTCCGAAAAGCGTGTGATAAATTGAAATTATCAATAAGACACATAAGTTTAACAGAAAACTCATTGGTTTCTGCCCGGATTCAAACCAGCGAGCTCCTCGAAAGAGTCGAACGGTGTTACCGCTGGGCCATCACAGCTTATCAGAGTAGATAAAGAATATATTGAATTTGAATTTGTCATTACTTAATTACACTATAGGGACATCGTTCGCATGTATTCATAACATATCAGTAGGAATGTGAGCGCCATAACAATCGTTTATTACGCAATTGACTGTTTGTTTGCATGTCCATTGCTGGCTTACGCTAACACTTCCTAACACCGTTGGGCGTTTTCTAACAATTTCACGTAAAATAAATATATCAGTTCATAAAAACACATTAGCTTATTAGATTCGGTTCTCTTTTCTCACGCAATTCAGTGTTATTTAAAAAGCAAATATCTCTTCACGCTGTATATAATATCTATAGGATATACTCGCAACTTTTTTCGCGCTAACTAAACAGTTTAAATTCTCTCAGTACGTAAAAATTGGTACGTAGATTTGCTAACGTATTGTAACGTAATGGTAATATGTGCCCGCGTGGTATCAGGCCGAATAGAATAGACCACCCCCATTTCTTACCGTCGTAAAAGACGACTAATATAAGATGACCCGCCGTGTAGTATCCGGCTGAAGAATAGACCACGCTCCTTCCCACCGAGGTATCGTAAAATACAACTAAATTTTTTTTTAATTTTAATTTATTTTAATTTAAAAAATACATCTTAGTCCTAAAGTAATAGACGCCATGCAGGCGGCCGGTTGTAAAATACGAAGCCAAATCATGTGACAACATGTTTGTAACATGTTGTGCCGACCCCATTTAGAGATAAATGCCCGACGTAAATGTAAACCCATTACAATTTTGTTCGTGGAGTCTATCTTCCTGTTCCGTTCGGCTACGGTTTCGGGGCGAAACGATCGTAGAGGTCGTGGTAGTGAGTGTGTGTAGTGCTTGTATCGAGTGTTGGTGTAGGCTTGATCTTGTGATACGTGTGGCGGCTTATCCTACATATATATGATATGTGAATTCTGCTTCACATATACACTTAGCATTGCATGTATTGTCTTAATTTATTACAGCAAAATAATTTAATTGTAACTTCTTTTTTTATTAAGAGATTTTAATGCCGTATACATGAATACAATTGAAAGCAGTAAGGCCGGCGGTGCGGTGCGTTTAGCCGCCGCAAGCGCATTGTAATCGTGAATTGTAATGTGAAACAATTGAACTGGAAAGCCGTTAGAAAGCGTGCGTAACCTCGCGCCACTGCGCCGGCGCACCACCTATCATCTCGCTAGGGTTGCCGCGTATGTAAAACTTAAAGCCAACTTTAAACTAAAATCATTTATAGAATTAGGCGTTACTTTGCGGAGATCCATAATACAAAAGTAATAATAAAATTATTTTGATATAATCCGCGATGAAGTAAAATAGAAAATATATATAATGCTAAATGTAGAGTGGACAATCGGTTATCATACCTGATACATGCAGGAGTCGTAAAAACACATGCACCACCGCCAAAGTCAACAATCGTTTCGCCCCGCAACCGAAGCATCAGGAGATAGACTCCACGACCAAAATCGCAAAGCTTTGCGATTTTGTGATAGTGAACGTATGTAGTGCTTGTGTATTGTGGTGGCGGTGGTAGAGGTTTTTGCATATGTTTTTACGAATCCTGCATGTATCAGGTATGAAAACGGTTTGTCCACTCTACATTTAGCAATATATATATCTCTATTTTACTTCATCGCGGATTATAGTAAAATAATTTTATTATTACTTTTGTTTTAACTAAAAAAAATTCTGAAACGCAGATCACATAATTGGTGTTATTGTCAGTAGTTTTTATGATTTGTATATTATTATTGCTTTTACTACCACTGTTAAATCTAATGAGAAGATATTATTTTATTCTTAAATACCTATGCTAAATATTTGTTATTATTTTTGTTAATTGTTAGTAATTCCCTCATTTCTTACCGAGGTGTCGAAAAAGGCGACTGAGGTAATTCGATCCGCCGTGTGGTATCCCGTTGAGTAGAATAGATCACCTTCATTTCAGAAACGAGGGCGGTCTACCTACCTAGTCGTATTTTAATACGACTTAGGTAAGTTGGCGTCAGGCAATTGGTCGTAAAATACGCTCCCAAATCATGTGGCAACATATTTATATGTTGTACTGACCTCACTTAGAGTGGGATAAGGGCAGGATAATGACTTTCTAAAGATATGTCATTATAAGTTTAAGTTTAAGGAAATAGGTATTCTTACATTTGCTTCACAGTATATTGTAAGCAATTTAATTTATGTACATAAAAATATAAAGAATTATGAAACGATAGGTGATGTATACAATAGACAAAGCAGGAACCGACATAAGCTTGCGGCTCCTGCTTTGCGCCTTGCAAAAGTGCGTAACTCGTTTGTGGGTTTTGGTATAAGATTCTATAATAAAATTCCGCAATCAATTTCAGCTTTGCCATTACAGCAGTTAAAAAACACTGTTAAAAAGAGGCTGATACAGAAAGCTTACTATACTCTTGAAGATTATTTAGAAGATAAGAATGTGTTGATATAGCTATCTTTGAACCTGTACAAGACAGTAACGACTTAATGTAAATAGTATTAAGAATTATATTTTTAAAAGAGCAGCCGCCGAGTTTCTTGCTGGCTCTTCTCGGTAGGGACAGCTTTCCGAACCAGCAGTAGACTTGACGATTCAAAAGCGCTTGTTTACAAGTTTATTTGAATAAAGAATATTTTGAATTTGAATTTGAATAAAATAGGGTTTATTTTAAAAAAAATGTGTTGCGTACGTTCGTAGGTATATTTCAGCAAGAGCTGTTATCGTGGAGTAAATTTTCAAAACGGAAAATAGTGTCCTTGTGTCCTAAAAAAACTTCTAAAGTACTTCACGAAATTAGATTAATTTCTGTAGGGTGGCAAGGTTTGTCAGCACCGCGAATTAAAATTTAAATCGTATTAGTGTTGAAGTGGCAACCCTGAGCGTCAACTGGCAATTGACATCTGATCTTTGTATTGGTTTAGCTCCAACCACTTTGCCTTAATAGCATATCTATTAAAACTAGTAATTCTAGTTCCTACTCTAACATAAAGTAAAAACTATTGTATTTCAGTTATTTAGTATTCTTGAATTTAAACTATCGTGAGTGGAATTCATAATTAATGTATAGAAACCGGCTATACCCACGTGTTATTTTATCAGATAAACTAGTCGGGCTCATCCGATAAAATAACACGTGAGTATAGCCGGTTTCTATACATTAATTATGTAGTATTCATCATTAAATCCGCCACTACATTCCATAACTAATAATAAAAAATATATATGAAAATTACATATACGGTCGTCCGTAACTAAATAACTTGACACTTGTATATATCCAACTGATATTATAAATGCGAAAGTTTGTGAGTCTGGAACTAATATCTGCTGAACTAATATCGACGAAATTTGGCACAAATATTCCTTATACACCGGGGTTACATATAGGGTTTAGAAATCCTGTTAATTCTACAAGAAAAGGTTGACATTGAAAAACGCCATCTATCAACGTATCACCAGTCCACGCGAACGAAGTTGCGAGTAAAAGCTAGTACATAAATACAACGAGACAGAAAGAAGTATTGTTGTATAAATGTTGGCCCTCGGAGGGAATCGATCCCGCGACCCGTCGAGCTGTAGGAAGGATTTCTGTCAGCTGTGCCAACAGGCAAGTCTAATCCATTGTACCGAACGTTATGTCACATAATTATAAAAAAAATGGCGATGTATCACTACTGTACATATTATAAAACAAAGTCGCATTCTTTGTTTGTCCATATATCCCTATGTATGCATAAAACTTTAAAACTACGCAACAGATTTTGATGCGGTTTTTTTTTATAATAGATAGAGTGATTCAAAAGGAAGGTTTATATGTATAATAACATTCAATACGGAGTAGAGAAATACTGTAATTTTTGTGGTTTCCGTAAATAATTATATTTTTTTCCTCTTACATTGCAAACGCATGCTAAACCCTACGAGATTTATTAAAATGATGTACTAAGTATTTGTACTTATTTTTTGTATTTCGTAGTTGTATTTGTATTTCGGAGATATTACAGATTTAAAATGCCGTGAGGACGCCGCGCTTCACCCTATAGCACTTCGCATTTAGCAGCTATATGTCGCTCTTTCAAGAGTTTGTTTAATGACAAGAAAGCTGTGAATGTTGTATATAAAGACATTCTGTAATTAATTGTGAAAATAAAATACATAGGGAAAAATGTAAAAATAAATAAGCAAAAGAATAATTTATTAAGGTTTTGTGTGAATTTGATGACATTTTTCTATAGTTGATTAGTGTGTGCGTTGAACAAAAAAGGATATGGATGGATAGGATATTATTATTATTTTATTCGTACTTAACTAAAACATTAAAAAAAATTTGGGGAATAATTCTTAAACCTCGTTCTTGCCATTTTGTTTTTATTGTAAATAAAGTGGAGGAAGTATTATTAGAGGATTACCAAAAACCGTGACGGGCTTCTTTGCTTATAGATTTTTCTAATCCGTACTTTTAGTCCCTCTTTCCCAATATACTATAACCACTTAATGGGTTTCTAGCGTAAAGTGATTAAACCTGATTAAAATTTGGTTTATAGCTACAATTTAATTTAATAAGCAGACTAACATATTCGCATAAATTCAAATTCAAAATATTCTTTATACAAATAAACTTGTAAAGAACTGCTTTTGAATCGTCAACTCACTTAATGTAATTTGTATTATATTGAAAAGAGCAACCGCCGAGTTTCTTACTGGCTCTTCTCGGTAGGAACAGCTTTCGGAACCAACAGTAGAGTTGACGATTCAAAAGCACTTGTTTACACGTTTATTTGAGTAAAGAAAATTTTGAATAAGTATTTAAATCAATTGTTCAACCGCCTGTGTCCCGATTGCGCAATCAACGGATGTGCTTCCGACAGTAGGTATACCGGTTCGCTCTTGATGTTTATCGCCATTGAGGCCTTTGTGAACTGTTTTATTGTGTTTTACGTTTACATTTACTATGGTGATTATTGTTTGGACTATTGGTAGGAGTGACCCTGCTTTAAACTCCGGGTATCGTTCGATTATCGCAAAGGGCGAATATTTACTAGAAATAATTTGTTGTTTCTACGAGTCTGGACGGATGAGATTAAAGAGATATGTATCACTTGTCGTGGTCCTTATCTTCGTCATTATTTTTCTGTTATTTTTATTTTTTATTATTATTATTTTTTTTTACAACATTATGTTTTTGTTGTGTTGCGCAGTTATTGCAAAATCTAGCCGCACTACATATTATAAGAATACTTAGTTATAATTTAGTATTTTTGCAGTATAATTTTGTTACTTTATTTATGTTTGCATTACAGACAAGTCGTCAAGGCTTAAGGATATGAAGAAACATATTGTAAAAACTATTAGTATTTGAATAAATAAATAAAAAAAAAATAAACAAAATAAGCAGCGATTCTGCGATTCAGTGCGGAAACGCTGCCAGCATTCTTGGGACCATTCCACGTGGGCATGATTTGTATAGTCCTAGCGTGTAAGTAATTTAAGATAGATATAACTTGTACATTTTTATTATAAGAAAAACGAAATAAAGTATCTTTAATCTAAGTTTAAAATCGCTGGAGGAATGGTTAAGACTATCGTAGATAACACTGTATGGCAAGGATTTCAAAAACTGCCGCAAGAATTGTAAAAGAGTAAGTAATAGATCGGATTATACATCCTGCATTTAGCATTACATACATTTTCTTTACAAAAGCGGATTATAGCCAAATAGTTCTGCCATTATTTTTGTGCTATATAATTTTATACAATAAAGCATATACAAAAGTAATGAGAATATTATTTAGCTATAATCCGCGATAAAAGAAAATATGTGTAATGCTAAATGTAGAGTGTACTATTCGTTCTCATACCTGATACATGCAGAATTTGTACTCTTACAAAGCTTACAAAGCTTAGCAAAATAATATTCTCATTAGTTTTGTATGATCGACCTCCGCAAAGTAACGCCTAATTCTATATTAATAAAGCATATATTTTTTTATTATTACTAAACCCGGTAAGTGGTCAAATGGTTATGAAACCTCCAAATTTCGTATCCATCCGGTCTAAAGCGGTCGGCTCTTGCTTAAACAATGCAATCATCTGATACATGTCTGTCTATCTGTCGCAACGTAACCTTGCTATTAACAAAAAACTAAAATTTACATTAACTCGACAATATACATAATTTATTGAACTAGTCATTACTTTGCGGAGGTTTATAATACAAAAGTAATGGAAATATGATTTATAACACTATATAAAATCCGCGATAAATACGGATTATTACAGACAATATTCGTTTAGTTATTCATTCTAATATGACTTGGCAGTTGACCGCGTAATTATCCTTTGCTTTCTCATAAAATTATGGCAGTTTTTTTCAATGCCCAAAAAAGGACAATTTTATTTCAAGAAAACCCCATGATGAATTTCATGAAAATCGTTTGACCTGTTTCTATAATATGGAAAAATATATATACAAGATTAACGTATATATATATATATATATATATATATATATTAAATTTTATATTATATTTATTATATATATATATATATATATATATATATATATATATATATATATATATATATATATATATATATATATATATATATATATATATAAAACCTAATAAAATAAATCCCGTTTTTCTTGGGGAATAGTCTGATACCAATATAGTACACAACTGAGGGTATTTTAACACTAAATTCGACGCGAAAGAAGTTGCAGGTACGAGATAGATAAACCTAACCTCCAAAACTTTCACTCAGTATCTATTACGGATGTCAAGATAATTAAATATCTATTTTATATTAATAGACGGAAATGGTCTATTTGAAATAATTAATTTTTAATCAACAATAAATCAATAAATATCGAATGAGTAGAATAGACAACCCTCATTTCTTACCGAGGTGTCGTTAATGGCGACTAAAGTAAGATGACCCGCCGTTTGGTATCCAGCTGAGTAGAATAAGACCACCCTAATTTCTCACCGAGGTGTCGTTATAGGCGACTAAAGTAAGTTGACGTCAGGCAGGCGGCCGGTTGTAAAAAAACAAGCCTAATCATCCACTTGTTTATACCATGTTGTACCGACTCTACTTAGAGTGAGATAAGGGCAGGAGAATGATGAATAAATAAATATTAAGTCACAAATAAAATAAAACAACTAAAAAATAAGAATTCCGAAAGAGTATTCTAAGTTATTAGTCTATGTTTACGACGGAGACAATAAATTTAAATTACGAAAGATGGAAATATTTTGTAATCCCTACAAATATTATACCGGTATTTGAAAATCAAATAATAAACTGGAGCCCTAATTTAATAAACCTAATTGACATTTTAATTAAGTCACAAAAATGTAATACAAACAACTAAAAAATAACAATTCCGAAAGACTATTTTAAGGTATTAGTCTATGTTAAGGACCAAGACAGTAAATTTAAATTACGAAAGATTAAAATATTTTGTAATCCTTACAAATATTTCACTGGAATTTGAAAATCGAATAATAAATTGGAGCGCTAATTTAATAAACCTAATTGACATTTTAATTAAGTCATATATAATCTAATTAATTAAAGTTTCAAAAACAATATTATTCTAGAACACGTGAACGCAAAAGCAATTAATATAACAATATGTAAAAATTAATTATTACTTAATTAATACCGCAATACTAGAATGCAATACCAATAAAAATGGCGGCCGAAACAGCAATAACATAGACAATAAATATGATTTCGCTTTAAATTCGAGGTCTGTGTAATTTTTATATTTTTATTTTTATATATAATTGACAATAATATTAAAAAAATATTAACGATTTAATTGTTAAGGATATAGCTTTATTAATAATTAACGCTGCAATCGCTAAAATAACGCTGTATCAATTAACGTTATATTATTAGATTATCATCCTCCTGCCTTTACCCCACTCTTAGTGGGTACGGCACATGTTATAAACATATTGTCACATGAATTGGCTACGTATGCGTCTGCTGCTGCGTCGAGTCACGCACCATCTGCCCCTGCGCGAGGAGCAGTTTGGATTCCGCAGCGGCCACTCGACGACGCTCCAGCTGGCGAGGGTCATAAACCACCTGACCAGTGAGCGAAACAACGGGTGCTACACCGTGGGGGTCTTTCTCGACATCGAGAAGGCCTTTTACCGCGTGTGGCACGCCGGGCTCCTGGTCAAAATACTGGACACCACCATGCCGCTTGCTTATGTGCGAGTGCTGGCATCGTTTCTACACGGCCGTAGCTTTTACGTGGCAATGGATGGTGCCGAATCCCAGCCACGCACCATCCAAGCCGGAGTACCCCAGGGCAGTTGTATATCGCCGCGCTTATACGCGGCGTATACGGATAACATCCCCACCCTGCGCCATTATCTGCGGGAAGGGGGGGAGGACGTGCTGTTGTCGCTTTTCGCTGACGACAGCGCGTATTTCGCGTCGTCCTACCACCAGATCGTCGCCACCAACCGGATGCAGCGTATGTTGGACTTGTTGCCGGAATGGCTGGACAAGTGAAGGATGGCCGTCAACGTCGGGAAGACGGCCGCTCTGCTCACCAGCCGCTCCAAGCCGCTACATCAGCTGACTTTACGAGGCCAGGACGTAGAGTGGAAGACCACAGTAAGGTTTTTGGGGTGTGAGTTGGACCGCAGCCTGCGCATGGTCCCCATGGTTAACCGTGCCGTGGGCCAAGCTGCTGCTGCCAGGTCCCAGCACCACACGCTGTTCACATCCCATTTACCTGTCAACACCAAACTGCGGGTCTACGGTGCCTACGTCCGCTCGCGCTTGACGTATGCGGCACCCGCCTGGTACGCGCTATGTTCGGCGTACCAGAGGCGAAGACTGCAAGTCCAGCAGAACCGCTGCCTGCGACTGATCGTAGAGCCCCGAGGTATGTGCGGAACGACGTCGTGCATCGGGATACCCAAACGCCGACCGTGGAGGAGTTCGTTCGTCGCCTTGCGAGCAGACTGTTCGCGCGCGCGGACCACAGCGTGCACGTACACCTCCATGGCATCGCGCCACTCCATGCGCGACCACCCGATGGACGTTCCCTGCCTCGCGAGCTCCTGCGATCACCGTCTCCGCGTCCCGATGCGGATGACGACGGCGACGACGAGGACGACGCGATAGGGCGATAGGGCGGAAACACCGGATATGACAACACCACTGACCAAGACACCACCAGACCAAGACACCCGAAGATGACTTTGAGGTCTGGGAGCTACCATTCCCAGACCTCCCCACCGAACATGACATCCATTAGGTCACCTAGGTTACCTGGGCTTACGGCCCAAATACCGACACTTTTAGGTCACCTAGGTGACCTCGGCCTGCGGCCGAAACACATACCGGGCTTAAGTGCCCGCGAGGAGATGCCCGGGTAGTGAGGAATACCTCGAGGCCCGCACCCCGTTTACCCCCACCCGGGGAGTAAGCGTGAAGACCCTTCGTCGTGGCTACGTATTTCAACACCGGCCACCTGCCTGACGTCAATTTACTTTAGTCGTATTTAACTACACCTCGGTAAGAAAGAGGGTGCTCTATTTTACTCAACCGGATACCACGCGGCTGGCCGACTTACTTTAGTCGCCTTTTAGGACACATCGGTAAGATATGAGAGTGGACTATTCTACTCAGCCGGATACCACAGTAGATTATCGGTATTTACAAGTAATTAAGAATTATTTTGCTTTAATCCGTGATAAAAGATCTATATGATGTTTAATGCAGTGTCTCCCAACCTTTTTTGTGTTAGCCCAATTTAATCTTTATATAATTCCCATGCATATAACATACCTAACTTTTAGTATTAAAAATTGAATTCTCTAATAAAGCAAACGTACCCGGATGACTGAGCCTTGCTCGGTAATTTTTTAAAAGATATAAGAAAAAAAACGGTTGCCTGTAAAGTCAGTTTTACGGGCAAAGATTTTACGTGACAACGTCTTTTTAAATGTGATGGATTGGAGTGGGAGAGAGACGCAAGGCATTCGCCAGTCCGGCGGGCCTCTCTTTCGTTCGGTGACTCATCGTAACAGACGTGAGCGGGCGTTACACTTTTTCATGAGTGACTCCAAGCCGCAACCTAATTTAAGACGTTGTCACGTCAAAAATGCCGTTTGACATGTGGAAATCGATCCCAGACTTAGAACTTTTGGTTCGCGCATTACCAGTTACGCACTATGATGGTGCACAGGCAAATTAAATTTTAATAATAACAGTTAATAAAAACGTTGCAAATACAATTAACATCACTCGTTCTAGGATCTGAGATGTACGATCGACTCATATTTTTTGTCTCAATACTGTCAAGGCTGAAGAACCTTGAAAGGCGTTGTCTAGATCCAGAAATAGTCTAAAACCGGCCAAACGAAGTTCGCAAGAACCCTTACTGGTTATGTTGTTTTCCTTGTAAACCTTAAAAGGCCAACCCGGCCCAATGCGAAGAACCAAGTTTACTTATAAATAAATTGATCAACACAAGAGATAGTGGTAGTGTATGTGTGCAATGCTAGTTTACTATGTAAATTATGAATATAATTCGGTTCGTTTTGCGTTTATCACGCACTAACAGATACGACGGGATACTTTATTTTATTATACGCCGTGATTTTGTTTTAATACTGCCAATTATTTTTTATTTAATTAAAAACAATCTTATCTTTATTAAACTTTTGCGTAAAAATCTAACTTAGATTTAAAAACGAAATTCCAGTAATGAATATCTATTGTCTATGACAGAGGCAGATAATAAATATAGTGGTTTGTTAATGATCAAATATTTTTTTTTTAATTTGTTTTTTCTTTATGTTAAAAATATTTTGTGATAACAAAAACTTTAAAAAACTTAGTTTTAATTTAATTTTTAAAGTTTTTATTCGCTTATTTTATTTAATATAAATAAATTATTCTAAAAGAAAATTGTTTAGAATTAATGTATATTGTGAGCAATTTTAATATTTAATATTTGCATATTAAGATTATAATTATTGTATTATTTTAAGTGTTTTAGGAAGTATAAATATTGGTATTAGTCTCAATATTGTAATCTCAACTTAAAAGGATTTTAAAAATGGAAGGGGAATACATTTTGGCGGCATTCTGTTCTGACGAAAAATAATTCTTATTAAAATACATAAATAAGAGTGATAATAAGAGTGTTTAGGAATTGTTTTGATATATATTGTAATAATATGAAATGCGGAACTCTGTATAAAAATATAAGGACCAATATAAAAAAATTAGAAAATCGATCAAATTAATGAAGCAATTGAAATTCTAATTCATCGTATAATTATTGTATATCGATAGAACTATAAATATCGATAAAATCGCAATCAAAACATCGATTATAGAGTATCACGTACATGCTACCGAGCGAAACGAGTTAGCTATATCTGACCATCTTGTAATATAAAATCTTAGATAATTTATTATTATTATTAACTTGCTTTATGGCCTGTGCAGGGAAAATTGGGCGCAAATCATTCTGCCAGTGTCACGTAAAATAAATAATACTATAAACGAAAATCTAAATGATCACTCAATTTTTATTTTCCCTCGAAATCAATTCCTATATACCAAAGACAAAAAAGATCTCTTGTGTTTTTGACTTATTGTATATGTCATATCAGATAATTTATTAATTATATCATTTGGATATATAGTTACTATTTTTTTATATTTGTTTATTAACGGTCTGGAATCTAGTCCTTTAAGACCTTTCATACATTTTTATTTATTAATACATTTTTTCATATTATTTTAGAACTTTTACATGTTACAATTTTCCTTAAATCTATAGTTACTAATATATGCATTAACCGCGACTAAGGTAAGTTGACCCGCCGTGTTGTATCCGGCTGAGTAGAATAGACCACCCTCATTTATTACCAAGGTGTCGTTATAAGGCGAATGACGTAAGTTGACGTAAGGCAGGTGGCCATTCGTTAAATAACTAACCAAAACATGTAACAACATGTTGTGCCCGACTCCACTTAGTAACAAATAAGGGTGGTCTATTCTTCTCAGCTGGGTACCACACGGCGGGACAACTTACCTTAGTCGTCTTTTACGACACCTCAGTAAGAAATAAGGGTGGTCCATTCTTCTCAGTTGGGTACAAAACGGCGGGACAACTTACCTTAGTCGTCTTTTGCGAAACTACGGTAAGAAATGAGGGTGGTATATTCTACTAAGCCGGATACCACACGGCAGGTCAATTTAAATTAACCATCTTTTACGACAAGTCGGTAAGAAATAAGGAAACGTGAATGACACTAAACGTATCAATGATAAATTTATTAATCATGCAATATTATGATAATATCTGAATTTTGTGATTTGCATAGTTTAAGATATATCCAAAGGTAATAAAATATTTTGGTCAAGGTTAATTAACGTCATATCGTTAATTAATTAAGACATAATTCAATCAACGAATTCCACAAAGCACCGCCCACGTTCATAACTCACAAAGCTATCATTAAAACTGATGGATTATGTATCGATAAAATCGATTGTTTTAATTTGTTGTCATTTATTTGAAACCGTCAGTCCTGGCCATTGCACTAGAATGTTTTCGGCTTTCCATCTTCTAATACTTTGGTATGTAATTTATAGAATTAGGCGCTACTTTGCGGAGATCCATAATACAAAAGTAATAATAAAATTATTTTGCTAATAAAATTATATATAGCAAAATAATTTTATTATTACTTTTGTACTTTGGTATGTATAATTTTTAATTTTGCGATAAATTTTAACTTACACTTCATAGAGAAACTAATAGAGTATCTCATACAGAATCTCATAGAAAAGCTCATAGGAAATCTCGCAGAGAATTTTATAGAGAATCTCATAGGGCGTCCCATAGTAAATCTCATAGAATCCCATAGCAAATTTTACGAAGAATCTCACAGAGAAGCTAATACACAATCTAAAAGAGAATATCATAGAGAATCTCACAGTGAATCACATAGAGAATCTCATAGAGAATCTTGTAGAGGAATTAGGGCAAGTCAGAGAGAACCTAGAATCTCATAAGGAATCTCATAGAGAATTTTACAAAATGTCTTATATATACACAGACTAACAGCGAATTTCATAGAAAATCTAATAGAGAAGAACAAACACACACACACGCATTTTTTTAAATGCCCTGACGGGGTAAAAGCAAGCAATACTGTTTATACCAATGCAATCTCATTTTTGACAATTGTTGTAGTACTATTTGGGTGCTACTTGAATCTAATCTAATTAAAAATTGAGAACATCATTCGATGTATCGATATAGGTTTATGATATCGATTATTACAGAGTATATGTACTATACTATAATATGATATCGATTATTACAGAGTATATGTAATATACTAGACTGGCCTGTTGGAGCAGTGGGTAGTGACCCTGCCTTCAGCTCCGCGGGTCGCGGGTTCGATTCCCGCCGAGGGCCAACATTTTCTATAAATGAATTTATTGGTCTTCGAGCCTGGGTGTATATTTGTATTTAAGTATGTATTTAAAAATATATAAGTATATATTGACCAGTTGTCTGTCACCCATAACACAAGTATTAAGTTACTTACTTTGAGGACAGATGACCGTGTGTGTAAGTGTCCCATATATTTATTTATATTTATTTATTTATTTATTTATATATAAAGCTGTAAAGCTTGTTTGCTTGAACGCGCTAATCTCAGGAACTACTGAACCGATTTGAAAAATTCTTTCAGTGTAAGATAGTCCATTTATTGACGGAGGCTATAGACTTACATCACGCTAAGATAAATAGGAGAGGAGCAGCAATAAAAAATAGTACGAAAACGGGAAAAATTTAAATCTTTCCTTGCGTGCGCTGAGTAAACGGTGATAGTTATTCAAAAAT
Source organism: Morpho achilles (assembly GCA_947086495.1). NCBI lineage: Eukaryota > Metazoa > Arthropoda > Insecta > Lepidoptera > Nymphalidae > Morpho > Morpho achilles. The sequence continues at coordinate 1,579,458 of CAMTZB010000018.1, read as the reverse complement.
CATGTCTTACAAAATTGTTCCCCTCTAAGAGTTCTAAATAAAAGTCCGCGACAGCATGTCTAGCTTTTAAGGTTTTTTACCCACTTTAACCATTTTTATAGTTATCAAAAGACTATAGTACGGTTCTAAACTTTCCACGCGGGTGGAGCCATTGGCGATTGCTAGTGTTATATATCTCGCTACACCTACGTGATGCCAGAGAACGTACGACATTGGTAAAATCCAAGGTATTCTTGAGTAATACTGACTCATAACACCGATTTTGGACAGCCGTGAAATCCAATTAACAATGTTTATGCCGGATTTCGCGTTTGCTAAAATTAGTTATTGTTTCATTGTAGTATTGCCATCGTTTAATAAATAAATATATGGGACACTTACACACACGGTCGTCCGTCCCCAAAGTAAGTAACTTAATACTTGTGTTATGGTAGACAGACAACTGGTGAATATATACTTATATATTTTTTAAATACACACTTAAATACAAATATACACCCAGGCTCAAAGACGAACAAATTCATTTATAGAATGTTGGCCCTCGGCGGGGCCCGCGACCCGCGGAGCTGAACCGGGTAGCTGGGTCACTATCCACTGCTCCAACGGGCCAGTCAGATGAATAGAAAGAAAAAAACTTTTATCATACAAACATTTTAAACATTATCATTAAAATATCGAATATCTAGATGAAAGGCATGTTTTCTGAAAAGCTATTAAAAAAATATACTTGTTCAATCGAGCATCGAATCCAGAACTGTATATATTGTAAAGTAAATAACAATCTTTGCTATAAAGGTCGTCCCTGCAACATGGAAGCACTTCAAATGTATATAATTTTATACCGTATTAGTGACGCATATATTATACTAGAGTATTTAATCCCTTAACTATGTTAGGATCACTTGTGCAAGTATATTTTCATACATAGTTTTTGTTTTGGGTAATCTATACTAATAGTAATAATCACTTTAAGCCATTACATCAGTTTAAAAACACTGTTAAAAATAGGCTGATTCAGAAAGCCTACTGTACTGTTGAGGATTACTTATAAGATAAGAATATGTGGATATAGCTCGCTTAGACCCTGTACAAGACAGTAAGGACTTAATGTAACTAGTAATAAGAGTTATATTTTTTAAAGGTCAACCGCCGAGTTACTTACTAGCTCTTCTCGGACGGAAAAGCTTTCTGAACCAGCAGTAGAGTTGACGATTCAAAAGCACTTGTTTACAAGTTTATTTGACTAAAGAATATTTTAAATTTGAATACATAAAACTGAAGGGTTTGTTTCTTTGATTGTTTGAATGCGCTAATCTCAGAAACTACTGGACCGATTTGAAAAATTATTTGAGTGTAACATAGTCCATTTATTGAGGAAGGCTATAGGCTATATAACATCATGCTAAGTTAAATAGGAGAAGAGCAGCAATAAAAAATAGTACGAAAACGACAAAATTTAAACCTCTCCTTGCGTGCGCTGAGTAAACGGTAATAGTTATTCAAAAATCATGTATTACAAAATTGTGCCCCTCTAAAAGTTCTAAATAAAAGTCTGCGACAGCATATGTCCAGCTTTTAAGGTTTTTTACCCACTTTAATCATTTTTATAGTTATCAAAATATTATATTACGGTTTTAATCTTTCCACGCAGGAGAAGCCGCTGGCGATTGATTTTAACAAAAACCTATAACGAACAGTTAGTTAATTTATGGAATTAGGCGTTACTTTGCAGAGATAAAAAATAGAAAAGTAATAATAAAATTATTTTGCTATAATCCGCGACGAAGTAAAATAGAAAATATATGTTATATAATGCTGTGTAAAACTACAACCTAAATTTATTTGTAAACATTAAACTGTATTTTAATAATGTTGTCATGTTCAAAACTAGATGGCGCTGTACTAAGTACAGTCGCGCTATCGTTTGTCATTTGTTAAACACATAAGTATTAGAGATCAAATGTTGAGTTCGAGTTCGAGTTAAGAGTTAAAAGTTACAAATTACGAGAATATTAAATCGTGAATAATATACGTTATAGTTTCATTTCTAACATGGTGCCGAAACCCGGGAGATAAGAACAAGTAGTGTACAGTGCTAAGTGTTGTGAGTAAAGTGAAAAGTAAGGTAAACTGGACTTTAAAACCGTGAGTAAATAAACTTAAGTTAGTCAGTGAATTAAAAAGACTCGTAAAAAATTTCGTAACTTAAAAGACTTAGAAAAATTAGCTAAAGTGAATTTCGGACTTATAAAATTTCGTAATTTTATTCTATAGACTTAGAAAAATTTGCTGTGTTTTCGGACTTGTAAAATTTTCGTGATTTTATTCTATACACTTAGAAAAATTTTACTGTGTTTTGGACTTGTAAAATTTTCGTGATTTTATTCTATAGACTTAGAAAATTTTGCTGTTATTTGGACTTGTAAAATTTTTATGATTTTACACTATACACTTAGAACATTTTGTTGTGACTTGGGACTTATAATAATTTTGTGATTTTTTCTAACTTACCTACAAATTTTTAGAATCAGTTTGGACTTGTTAAATATTTGTGATATATATTTACTATAGACTTGTTGTGTCACGGACTTGCGATAATTTTATAGGTTATGTTAATTACTTTAAACAATTGATTGAAATATTGCTACTTTTGTCAAGATGGAGAATTTAATAAAAAATCAACAAGAGTTGTTTGAGCAGCTGAAAAAGGCTGAACGTAACCTTAAAAAAGCAAATCAAGAATTAAGAGCAAAATATAGTTTTTTAATAGCAAGGATGGAAGCTTTGGATAAGTTGGGAGAAGCGTTTAACAAAAATCATTCAGAGATAGTGGCAAAGGTCTCACCTGAGCAAACAGCAGAATTATCTTATTTCAAGACTGATGTACAAGATAGTTTTCAAGAATTTTTTATTTATTATAAATCACTTCTAAAGGAGTATCTTGCATTTGCTGACCCAAACATACTACAAGGGGTGGACCAAAGGGAGGCTTCAACATCTATTGCTAGAGTAACCAGTTCTGAGGTGCAATTACCTAGGATTCAACTACCTATTTTTTCTGGAAAATACACTGAGTGGCAGTCCTTTTATGACATGTTTGTATCTTTGATACATGGGAATTCTACACTTACACCTGTTCAAAAATTACATTACTTGAAATCTAGTTTGTCTGGAGAACCTGAGATGCTAATGCGCAATTTTCCAACTACATCAGCTAATTATAAGGAAGCCTGGGATCAATTAACTAAGCGCTACAATAACAAGAGATATAACTGTAATGCAATAATGAAGACTTTGTTTGGACAAAAATCAATACAACAGGAGTCTGGAACTGCCATCAGACAATTACTTGATACAACTAATTCTTGTTTAAAAGCATTAAAGAATCTTAATATTGAAACGGATCAATGGGACGCAGTTATAATTCATTTAGTGGTGTCAAAATTGGATCATGAGTCGCACAGACATTGGGAAAATTTTGTGAGCTCGGTATCAGATGATTTACCTACATGGACACAATTAGAGCAATTTTTGGAAACGAGATTTAGAAGTCTAGAGATGTTAAATACGAGTAAGCCAACGACTAACTGTAAGTCAGTCGTACAACAGAGAAGTTTTAACAATGCTGTTAAAGCTAAAACATTTCATTCTGCAGTGAAAGTAAATCAGAATTCATCTGAACAGAGTTGTGCGTTGTGTAATGGTCCACATTTTTTGTATTATTGCATCCAATTTAAAAGGTTACCTGTACTTGAGAGACAAACTATAGCACAAACTAAGAAGCTTTGCTTCAATTGCCTTGCACCATCACATCCTGTATTTAAATGTTACCAAAATACTGCTTGTCGCAAATGTGGCAAGAAACACCATACACTGCTTCATTTCGAGAAAGAAGATAAACAAGCATATAGTATGTCGAGACAAAATGAATTACCTAAGAGTGAACCTAGTACTAGCATAATGACTACATCGGTGGAAGATACGACCGTAGTAGCCAACTTTTCGAGAAGAGATTTTAAAACGTGTAATGTGTTGTTAGCAACCGCAGTTGTAAAAACTAGTTCTAAAAACGGATCTTATGTAATAAGAGCATTACTTGATCAGGGCTCTCAAGCCTCTTTTGTTAGTGAAGATACTGTACAACTATTAGGTCTAAAACGTGTTTGTGTAAATGGTAAGGTGTCGAGTTTGGGAGACGGTCACATGCAGATTAGACATGTAGTTAGTGTAGATGTAGAATCGCGCGTAGAACCTGGAAAGATAATTCGTGTTAATGCTTACGTACTAAAATCACTTACCTCTTTGTTGCCCTCTCGTGCTGTAGAAATCCCCGATTGGCTAGAGCTGAAACACTTACCTCTTGCTGATCCTAAATTTGCTTCACCGGGAAAAATCGACGTATTACTTGGTTCTGATGTCTACGGAGAAATTATACAAGATGGAATCAAGAAAAGCCCACATGGAAATCTAATAGCCCAGAATACGGTGTTTGGCTGGATTTTATCTGGAAAAGTGGCAGAAGAGTTGAACAATAGAAATATCATAACCTTACATGCGCAAATAAAAGACGATGAACTACTGAAAAGATTTTGGGAAACTGAGAACGAGCCTAATAGTATTGAGAAAATTTTAACTAGAGAAGAGAAACTTTGTGAAGAATTATACGAGAGAACTACAACTAGACGTGAAGATGGAAGATTTATTGTTAGACTACCATTTAGAACATTGGATCCCCAATGTCAATATGGTAAATCACGAGATATTGCTATGAAACGATTACGAGCATTAGAGAGCAGATTGTGTAATAACCCTGTGCTTTACGACGAGTATAATAAAGTATTGGAGGAATATACTTCTTTAAAACATATGATATTAGTTGAAAGTGATGACGTTAACAATTCTAAAGCCGTGTATCTGCCTCATCACGCAGTTGTCAGGGAAGACAAAGAGACAACAAAGGTGAGAATAGTTTTTAATGCATCGAGCAAGGGATTCAACGATGTGTCTCTTAATGATGATCTGTTCGTGGGTCCTAAACTTCAACAAGATTTACGTCATATCTTGCTTAGATGGCGAAAGCATCAGATCAGTATAGTTGCAGATTTGGTCAAGATGTATAGACAGGTATACGTACATGAGAAAGATATTGACTTTCAGAGAATTTTGTGGAGAGCTAATCCTGAGCAACCAATTCAACATCATAAGTTGTTAACCTTGACATTTGGCACTGCTTGTGCACCCTATCTTGCAGTGAAAACTTTACAAACTTTAGCGGAGTTAGAGAAACACAAATATCCATTAGCAGCACAAATAACAAAGACAGATTACTACGTAGATGATTTAATGACAGGCTGTGAGACGGAAAAGGATGCACTAAATATTTACATTCAAATGTGTAAGCTAATGAGAGCGGGTGGATTTCAGTTGCAAAAGTGGAGCAGCAAAAACAAAAACTTCTTAAGCCATATTGAAAAGGATGAGTTGAATAGTGAGTCGTCAGTGACGATTAAAGGTGATAATACGATGAAAGTGTTAGGGATTTCTTGGAACAGACTAACGGACAATTTTGAGTATATCATAAATCTAACGGAACCTGATCATCCTATTACAAAACGAAAAGTGTTGTCTGACATTGCTAGACTGTACGATCCTATTGGATGGATTGCTCCAGTAGTAATTACGGCCAAAGTTTTTATCCAAAAATTATGGAAGGCGTGTCTGGATTGGGATCAAGAATTGCCAAGTGATCTCAAGTCTGAATGGTTAAAATATAGACTAGAGTTGACGAGCATTAAGAACATAATAATTCCGCGATGGCTTTGTACGAGAAAAGGAGCTAAATTAGAACTTCATGCATTCTCTGATGCATCGAATTCAGCGTATGCAGCGGTTGTTTATATGAGAGTAGTGGACGAAAATAATCAAGTATACGTTAAACTTATCACTGCTAAGACTAAAGTTGCGCCAATCGAGAAGCAAGTGTCGATTCCTCGATTAGAACTATGCGGGGCGACATTGGCTGCAAAATTACTGAATGAGGTTTCACAAGTAATGGAGGTACCTAAAAATCATTTATATGCATGGACTGACTCCATGGTAGTACTGGCGTGGTTACGTGGACCAGTAAGTAGATGGGCTACTTACGTAAGTAATAGAGTATCACACATTCTGACAATCTTAGACTTTGAGCAGTGGGGACACGTATCAACTAAATTAAATCCTGCAGACTGTGCGTCTAGAGGTGTAAGACCGACAGATTTGATTACTTATAAACTTTGGTGGAATGGCCCTGTGTGGTTATCAGATCTTAAAATTAATGTAGAAAGATACGATTTTATTGACACTCATGAAGAAGAGAAGATAAAGTCTTATAATATTATACATAAAGAAGATAATGAGTTCGTGTGGATGAAGTTTTCAGAATTAACAAAACTATTGAGAGTAATTTTACTATGTCGGAGATTTTTGAAAATACGATTGCCGTTAAAGGAAAGAAAAGCATTACCTAGATTTGTGTCAACAGATGAGATGAATAAAAGTTCACAACTCTGTATCAAGCAAGTTCAAGAGAGTGAATTCCGGGAGGAATTAAAATCATTGAAGACTAAGAGTTACGTTGCTAAAAGTAGTGCGTTACACACTCTTTGTCCCTTTTTTGACCAAAATGGGATATTAAGAGTTGGTGGACGTTTGAGCCAGTCTATTGTAAGCTACGATCAAAAGCATCCCATTATATTGCCGGCTAATAATCATCTTAGTCAGCTTATAATCGCAGATGCTCATAAAAAGACGCTCCATGGCGGTCCTCAAATTATGATGAGTTTTTGAGGTCCAAATATTGGATATTAAGAGCACGAGACATGACGAAAAAGTATTATAGAAGCTGTGTTACGTGTTTAAGATACTCTAGGGCAACGGCTACTCAATTAATGGGTCAGTTGCCTGAGGCTAGATTAAAACCGAGTAGACCTTTTAAAACTTCAGGTGTGGATTACGCGGGTCCTATAAATATCCGGTTTTCTCCAGGACGAGGAGCAAAGTCCTACAAAGGATACATTTGTCTCTTTGTGTGCATGGTGACTCGTGCAATCCACTTAGAAGCCGTGTCGGATTTAACTGCCAAAGGTTTCATCGCTGCGTTCAGGAGATTTGTTTCGCGACGTGGCCACTGTCAAGAACTGTTTAGCGACAATGGCACGAACTTTGTTGGTGCAGATACTGTGTTACGTAACATGTTTGACAGTGCTAAATCGGAACTACCTAAAGAAATTGCTGAGTTATTGAGTTTGGAATCTACAAAGTGGCATTTTATACCACCGAGTGCGCCGAATTTCGGTGGAATTTGGGAAGCGGGTGTTCGGTGTGCTAAGGCTCATTTGAGAAGAGTTATGGGGGACAGTACATTGACTTTTGAAGAGGTTTCAACTTTATTATCACAAATTGAAGCTTGTTTAAATTCACGTCCTTTATCAGTTCTTAGCGATAATCCAGATGACCCTCTCCCATTGACACCTGGTCATTTTTTGATAGGTGAACCCTTGATTAGTATAAGTGATATAGACTATTCTGACCAAAATATTATAGGTATAGAGCGATGGAATATGATTCAGAAAATGGTTAATATGTTTTGGAAAAGGTGGTCTAAAGAATATTTGAGTAATTTAAATCAGAGAAACAAATGGTGTATTAAAAAACCTGAAGTAGATATAGGAGATATTGTAGTAGTAAGAGATGATAACATACCACCTTCTAAATGGATTTTAGGCAAAATAGTAAATAAACACGTTGGACCTGACAATGTGACCCGAGTTGTAACAATTAAGGTGAAAAATGGCTTCATGAAACGCCCTGTTAGTAAGCTTTGTGTAATGACTAAATCATAGCAATTCGAGTCGTAGTGTCACGGTGGGCGGTTTTGGTAAGTTTTGTTAAGTATTTTTTTTGTTGTTTATACTAACGTTACTTTTTTTACTTATGTTAATCTTATTAGTATATTTATATAGATTTTTTATTTTTCGTATTTTTTAAACTTAAAATTTCTTTGTTAGTTGATTTATACTTGCTTACATATTCAAATGGTATTTAAAGGACAAGTCCTTGGTGGGCGGAATGTGTAAAACTACAACCTAAATTTATTTGTAAACATTAAACTGTATTTTAATAATGTTGTCATGTTCAAAACTAGATGGCGCTGTACTAAGTACAGTCGCGCTATCGTTTGTCATTTGTTAAACACATAAGTATTAGAGATCAAATGTTGAGTTCGAGTTCGAGTTAAGAGTTAAAAGTTACAAATTACGAGAACATTAAATCGTGAATAATATACGTTATAGTTTCATTTCTAACAATGCTAAATGTAGAGCATGCTATCTGTAGCTTACTAGTGTTAAAGGTACTTTATATAATTAGGCGTTACTTTGCGGACATCCATAATACAAAAGTAATAATAAAATTATTTTGCTATAATCCGCGATGAAGTAAAATAGAAAATATATATAATGCTAAATGTAAGTGGACAATCGGTTATCATACCTGATACATGCAGGAGTCGTAAAAAACACATGCACAAACCTCCACCACCGCCACCAAGTCTTGTTGGTTATCCTAATAAATAAAAATAAAATAAAATACTTTTTCATTACTTTTGGGGCATAAAAGGATAAGTTTTAAACGTTTAAGTAGATGCGAAGTGGTGGGTAACACCAATTTTTAATAAAACAACTCGCAACAAACAGTTAGTTGTACAGCAAAGACCTCGATGCCCCGTCACCCACTCACCTATGCAACAGGATACACACACACATGCCCACGTGTGGTCACACACCGTGAACACCGTGTGATCACACCCTTAACCTCAATTCTTGCGGTTTTGTATTTCGTTATTAAATGCTTTATAATCAGGTAAGAGCACTGTTAATCTATAAATATGAACATCTGTATCCCGAACTTAATGATATCCGGCTGAGTAGAATAGACCAACTTCATTTCTTACTTAGGTGTCGTAAAAGACGACTAAGATAAGTGGAACCGCCGTGTGATATCCGGTTGAATAGAATAGACCACCCTCCTTACCGAGATACCGTAAAATACGACTTATAATATGTATATAATATGTTGTGCCGATCCCATTTAGAGTGGGATAAGGGTAAGAGAATAATGAATACATGTTTTTTTGTGTATTTAAAGCTCTATTTAAATCCGCCGTGTGGTATCCGGCTGAGTAGAATAGACCACATTCATTTCCTGCCGAGGTATCGTAAAAGGCGAATAAAGTATGTTGATCAACCGTCTGGTATCCGGTTGAGTAGACCACCCTCCTTCTTACAGGGTGTCTAAGCCAAAAATACGTAACCAAACACAACATGTTTATAACATGTTGTGCCGACATCACTTACAATGGAATAAGTGCTGGAAAATATTGAATACATGTTTTTTAGTTTATATTAAGCTCTGTTTAAATTATCCTTTTAGCTAGAGACGCGATCACCTAACCAGCCGGTTATATATTAACTTTTTCTACGCCATAACTCTCGTCCCACCGGTCCTCAACTAACTGGTATTTTCACCCCGTTAATACTCTTTGTCTCGATTGGGCTTCCCACGGTTTTTGCCGCTCAATGTCTAGATACTGGTTAATTAGTTTTTGCATCAAAATATTTCTCTGCGATGCATTTTTGACGCTCAATAAATGGCTGATGGGACGCGCATGCCCGTATCTATACTCATATATAAAGCTGAAGAGTTTGTTTGATTGTTTGATTGATTGTTTGTTTGAACGCGCCAATCTCAGGAACTACCGGCTCAATTTGAAAAATTCTTTCAGTGTAAGATAGTCCAGTTATTGGGGAAGGCTATATAGCATCACGATAAGGTGAATAGGAAAGGAGCAGCAATAAAAAATATTGCGTAAACGGCAAAATTTAGAGCTTTCCTTGCGTGCGCTGAGTAAACGATAATAGTTATTAAAAAATCATGTATTACAAAATTGTTCTCCTCCTAAACTGTTATGGAAATAAACAATTACTTTTTTTAATCTGAACGATCACTTTTTATTTGGTAATTCCACCCTTCGGCTACCATTCTATCAGCAAACCCTTGCCGCGTGACGGTACAGTCCAAGGTTCAATTTATTACCTATACTCTATTCAATTCTTTGTCATAAAAAAAAGCATATAAGAACCCAATAATTAAGAATGGACTACATATATAGCAGCCATATGCTTATCTATACTAATATATAAAACTGAAGAGTTTGTTTGTTTGTTTGATTGATTGTTTGAACGCGCTCAGGAACTACTGGACTCATTTGAAAAATTATTTCAGTGTAAGATAGTCCATTTTTCGAGGAAGGCTATAGGCTATATAACATCACGCTAAGATGAATAGGAGAGGAGCAGCAATAAAAAATATTACGAAAACGGCAATATTTAAAGCTTTCCTTGCGTACGCTAAGTAAACGGTATAAGTTATTCAAAAATCCTGTACAACAAAATTGTTCCCCTTTAAAAGATCAAAATAAAAGTCCGCGACAGCATATGTCTAGCTTCTAAAAGCTAGGCTAGCTAACCCTAAGGTTAGCCTTTTAACCACTTTTATGGTTATAAAAATTCTATATTACGGTTTTAATCTTCCACGCAGGTGGAGCCGCTGGCGATATAAAAAAACTAAATTGTTGCTATAAAAGTCAAATTTAAAAACTAATGAAACTAATTTGTAAGTTTCGAAGTGATCCAAATGCAACCTGATCGATTCCTACATAAGTTAATTATTATACATTAATTATTAATATGATATCCGAAAAATATAAAACTCAAAATTTTGTGCCATAATTCATTAGAGATATCTTAGTAAATATATAATTAAAAAGTTGATAAACTTTCTATGTCACATTTAGGTTTTTTATGGTTTCGCGTTTCCGAACAAGCGTGAATCGCGAGTGCGTGAGAATATTTTTTGTCTGGACATGTAAAAACATCTAAAATGAACATTGAACTATAAAACTCTTAATTATAAATATTAATAAGCTTAAAGGAAATATAAAATATATAGTTCCTTTTAAATAAAAACTTCAAAACACTATTTACTATTGGCTATAAAAATCACTTTTCAAAAAAGGAACACTTATTTACATAAAAGTTTGTTCTATATTTTTTATCACTACACTATATTTAAAAATGTCTTTCACGTTTTATTATCTATGATTATAATTAAGTCTTGTTTCCGTTAAATTTGGAACGTTTATTTTTTTTTACGCGTGCGTCGCAAGCTAAGGTCGCGGCTAGACTGCCTATCTGACGGCGAAGACCATAGATAACAGAAGCCTTAATTGGCAATGCATCGCTATGATATTACATCGTCTTACCTTGTATGTAAACTGGATTTACATAATAATGAAAGCGTTTACGTACGTTCCTGTGGCATTATTAAGTTAATAAAATCGTGAATAACACCTACAGTATACCTAAGCGCTCTGTTACACAGTCTGTTATTTGCGTCATTGGCGGATTTAGTTTCTTTTCTATATATAACATACAATAAAAGAGAAAATCTAGCTTGGAATTAACTATTGACTGTAATTCGTATTTAAAATGCAAAATATATAGAACTAAAGTCTAAAAATTTTATCATTTTGAGTTATAGCACTCTGCTTCTATAACATAGAATAAAACAGAAAATCTAGCTTTTTATTGACTATTGAGTGAAATTTGTATTTCGAATGCGTAATTTTTAGAAAAAAATCTAAAAATTTTACCTTTTCAAGTTACAGTAAAGTATTGATTCTATTTATCTTGCTTAATTTTTCTAGGAAAAAAATAAAAAAAGTAGAAAACTTTTTCATATGCCAAAAGATTACAAAACAATCAGTATTTATTTTATTTTATTTGTTTGTTTTATTTTTTTTACACTTTTATTTGTTTTGCATCATATCTTTAAAGAAAACTATTTGGTTTGCATCAGACGTTAAACTTTTAATATGAATACCTAACTAAGTCTACCTAACTCATCCTCCTGCCCTTATCCCACTCTAAGTGGGGTCGGCACAACATGTTATAAACATGCTGTCACATGATTTGGCTGCGTTTTTAAGACCGGCCGCCCGCCTGACGTCAACTTACCTTAGTCGTATTTTACAACACCTCGGTAAGAAAGAGGGTGGTCTATTCTACTAAACGGATACCACACGGTGGGTCGACTTACCTTAGTCGCCTTTTACGACACCTCGGTAAGAAATGAGGGTGGTACTATTCTATTCAGCCGGATACCACACGACTTAACTAAGTCTACCTAACTATTTTTTTAAATTCTTTTTATTACTTACTACTATTAAAGAAAAATAATTATCATAACATCATATGAACTCCAAAGGAAAGAACTCGTACCTAATAAGATATTAGATGTTATAATACGGGAAAAACGTAATTTAGATAATCTTAAACAGATAATCAATATTTGCTTATCTATCTATAAGTTTTATTGCTTTATCTGTAGTAACAACTACGTATCAATTTTAAGTACCCTAAATAAACATTTGATATAAAATTTATGATTATCTTTTACTCTTTAAACGATAATAAAAATACCCCAATAATAAATATATTATACGTACTACAATATAATATATTAACATCATCCTCCTGCCCTTATCCCACTCTAAGTAGAGCTAGGTAAACCTTGTTCAAATATGTTGTCACGTGTTTTGACTACGTACTTTACGACCGGCCGCCTACCTGACGTAAATTTAGTCGGAAAGTAAAGGTGAGAATGAGGGTGGTCTATTTTATTGAACCGGTTACAACAACTATAATATAATACATGCAAAAATAAATTTTGTAATTTGAGTTATTGTTGTCTATGATCCATAGAGATGTACTTTAAAACTACTTTACTGTACTTTTTAAGTTGTAGCTTAATTAATCATATTGATACTTGACGATTCAAAATTGCTTGAAAGAGCTTATTTAAATATAGATTATTTTGATTTGATTTGATGTGAAAAGAAAATAAAGCTGTAAAAAGGGGTTTGAAATTTTAAAATCACGTTCGATGCCACGTGTATACAATATTCATTGATGTAAAACTAATGTAATAAAAGAATTGACAATTAAAAATAACTTTGATTGTCGTTTCCTTGTTTTACAGATAAGATAGTTTAATATATGAGAGAATTAGATTTAAATTAACTTTTACAAGGCAACAAATTGTTATTTTACATTTTTAAAGATTTTTTATATGTAGGTATAAACAATTTGACCATCTAAATTCTTTACAACATATAAAGCCTACAGCGCCATCTATTTTATACTTGTTTAACTATTATGTAACATCATGAAGCATAGATGGCGCTAGTATATATGTATAAGTTACATATTTTCAATACCCATACACAGATGACGCTACTGCAACGCACTGAAGTTAGCAATTCTCAAATATAACTTACACCTTGAAAAGTTGTATTTTTTATTCAAATGTGATTCAAATAAACTTACTAAACTACAAGTTCTTCTGAATCACATTAGATAGTATTTACATAATTATGTTGGCGTGTACTATTTGAATTGTATATTAAATATTTCACATAACCATTCACAAATACCTTAGTTTATACAGATAGCAGATACGAACGTGTTTAGTGTTAAGTTAATGTTGTAGTTTAAGGTATTTTCCTTTACTATTATTATGTAATGTATACAAATATACTGCTTTTTCTATGAATTGTCTCATTGCGTAGATTAACTAACAAAACTTTGTTAACTGCAAGACTTAGAGATAAGGTATCATCTCTAATTTAAGGAAGAGTTTATTATGTACACTTTTTATACATAATGTATTTTTTAACTTTATATCCAGGTATAATAAAAATATTAATTACTTAAGAAGACTGTTATAGCATTAGCACATTTTTTTTTAAAAAGGAGGGTAATTGTTTAAAGATTAGTTGACCTGGCGAACTTCTTACGGCCATCATATTGTTATTATACTCAAAGTAGAGAATCCTAAAGTGACATATAACACTAACGAGAAAGCAAATGAGAGTCTGTCTCTCTTTTTTATGTGTGATTAGACAAAGATGAAGTATACGACCATCATCTTCTTATCACTTAAATGTAGGAATATGAAAATGTAATCAATTTTTAAATGTCCTCTTTTTTTTTAAATCTTTTTTTGTTTTTTTAAGCTATGCATTGTTGGATGAAACAAATAAAATGAATAATTTATGTTTCAATAAAAGATACATGAAATATAAGGGTGAATGACCGTACCTCTATCAATTCCATTTCGTATATAATGCGTATTTGACCTTGACCGTGAGACTAAAGTGTGTAGTATTGAATTATGCTAAAGCAATTAGTGGATTTATTTAATTTCATATTGTGGGCACCACTCTGTATAGATTAGGGCAATGATAGTTACTTGGTTCGCCTTGTCGGTGGGTGGGGAAGCTGGTGGACTGCGCGGCAGGCCCAGGTCTTCGTCATCGTCGCTGTCTCCTCGGCCGCGTCGACGGACCGCCGCCACTAGCTCCGCCTGGTGAACAAATTTTATTTATATTAATCCATAGTATAGTATTTTTTGGTGAGCTAAAGAAACCAGAAAAATGAAATTTATACACTCGGTATGACTTTTGCTCGTCGACAATTCGTCGGGAATTTAAATTCCCGCGGGAATTTATCTTAGTATTCTTCATATGACTGGCCCGTTGGTGCAGTTGGCAACAAACCTACCTTCAGCTCCGCGGATTGCAGGTTGGATTCTCGTATAAATCCAACATTTTCTAAAACAATTTGCTGATTCTGTGATTCTGGGTGTATTTAAAATCAGTACCTGGCTAGCCGAACCTTGCTCGGTAATTATTTACAAAATAAAAAAGAACAAAAATTTAAGTAGTTGGGGATCCATCCTAGGTTTCTTAAGTCCGCCCGTTTTTCGAATAAGCTACGCTGACGACAGTTTATGGCAAAACAATATTCAATATAAATTTTAGTATGTTTAAACGCCCAACAGGGATGAAACGAGTTTTTTACATAAAACCTAGCTAGTTCGATTTTTCTCCCCCAAAACCACCTACATGCTGAATTTCAGGAAAATCGTTGGAGCCGTTTCCGAGGTTCCGAAAATATATATATACACATACAAGATTAACTCATTTAAATATTAAAGATTAACATTATAGTGCAAACACCGTTTCTTGCTGGCTCTCCTTCTCAACATGTTGCCACGTGATTTGGATACGTATTTTATGACCAGCCGCCTGCCTGACGTCAAATAAGTCGTCTTTACGACGAAGTAAGAAATTAGGGTGGCATTTTCTACTTAGCCAGATACCACACGGAGGGTCAACTTATCTTAGTACAGGTCCGAAAATTATTTGTCGGTCTCGGTACACGTTTTTATAACAAAATTCCTCAACATTATCTACACTTGCCTTTACACAAGTTTAGAAATTATCTCAAAACGATGTTGCTACATAAAGCTTACTATACTATTGAGGATTATTTGAGTGATAGCATATCTTAACTGCAGTCAGCTACGCATCCAGCTGTAAACAGTCCACTTGAATAAAGAATATTTTGAATTTGAATTAGTCGCCTTTTACGACACCTCGGTAAGAAATGAAGTTGGTCTATTCTAATCGATTGAAAATTCAGGACGTTGTTATATTTGAAAAAATCGATCACATACAGACTACTTTTGAGAACTTTGTTTTGTAACTAGTAATTCTTGTATATGGGCAAATGTATAAAATCAAATTCGAAGAAACGAAACGCATTACCGCGTAATCGAATTCCAAATATTGTCTGAACTGTGTCAACTAAGGGAAGCGATAATGGTATCGGCGCAGATGTTTCCGTCATACACTTGTTAGCAATGTTTATTTGCATGTTCATACAAATTATGTGCAGTAGATAATTAGGATATAAGGAAAAAAGTACACTAACGCCCTGTTACCATCCCACTGCTGGGCTCCGTTCCCGTTTTTGGAGAAAAGGATTGGAGCTAAGACCTACCACGCTGATCCAATACGTAGTAGGTCTCACATATCCCTATTCTCAGTTTAAGTAATCATGAAAATGTAAGAAAAGTAAATGATAAAAATTGTAAAATAAATCTAGAATATAAGAAAATATTCTAAAAAGCTGCAAGACACCCTGCAATATTGTCACCCTTTGAGGGTACACCCAAAATTAAACTTGTAACAAATAAAAATAGAAAACAAAAGCTCTGATCATGTTAGAGGAAGCCGAAATTAATTAACAAAATTAAATATTATTTGGTTGATAAAAAAGCTTGATTTGAAAATCCTTTCAGCTTCATACAAGACTGCGGTTTAATAATGTAAAATTAAAAATGTTTAAAAGATTGACCGCCGAGTTTCCTTCTGGTTCTTCTTGGTAAGAGCAATCGAACCAGTTGTAGCTTCATTAATCATATTGAGCCTTGACGATTCAAAAGTTCTTGAGAGAGCTTATTTGAATAAAGATTATTTTAATTTGATTTGATTGAAAAAAAACCCCTATAATGGATCATCATCATCATCATCATCAAGCTGTGGTAGCCCAGCGGTAACACCGTGCGACTCTTTCGAGGAGGTCATGGGTTCAAACCCGAGCGGACACCAATGAGTTTTTCGGTTAAAACTTATGTGTCTAATTGATAATTGCAATTAATCACACGCTTTTCGGTGAAGGAAAACATCGTGGAAAAGTAATGAGAATGTTATTTTGCTATAATCCGCGATAAAAGGAAATATATGTCATGCTAAATGTAGAGTGTACTATTCGTTCTCATACCTGATACATGCAGAATTTGTAAGAACTCATACACTACCCGACACCGATGGCAAAACAATACACAAGCACTGCACACATTCACCACCACAATCTCAACAATTGTTTCGCCCCGTAACCGAAGCATCGTCAGGTGATAGACTCCACGACAAAATCGCAAAAAGCATGTATCAGGTATGAGAACGAATAGTAAACTCTACATTTAGCATTACGTATATTTCCTTTTATCGCGGATTATAGCAAAAAAATATTCTCATTACTTTTGTATTATGGACTTCCGCAAAGTAACGCCTAATTCTATAAATTATTTGAAAACATCGTGAGTAAACCTGCATGTCACTAGAGAATTCTCGAGATATGTGTAACCTACCAATCCGCAATGGAGCAGCGTGGTAGGTATTAGCTCCAACCCTTCACTCCAAAAACGGAGAGAAGAGGCCTATTCTCAGCAGTGGGATAGTAACAGGCCGCTACTAACGGATCATAATTCCATATGTTTTGGCATGGAGATCCCATGAAGATAGCTCATGTCCAGTGAAAGATCAGTTACAAAAGATAAAAAGATAACCAACCCATAACCGGCCGATCTTCGATTCCTTCATCCAACGCAATCTTTTCTGCCATCCTTGACTCATGCCAACTTCACTTAACTATAACTTATTTACACCAAGTTTGCATTATCACTTTATTTATCACTTAAACACTCGTCCAAAAGTGTTGTGCAAATAAAACATTCAAGCGTTTACACTTTTAATGGGTGTTTAATTAAAAACACTTAAAATATTTACACTTTTTATACTGTTTTATACCATCCAACTTTTGGTGTCATTGAAGATAAATTTTGGACTTATTTTTTACTTCAAAAACACATCGAAAACTATATTCACATTTTATTAGAGATCATTAATATTTACGAAGGCTATAGGCTATATAACATCACGCTAAGATGAATAGGAGAGGAGCAGCAATAAAAAATAGTGCGAAAACAGCAAAATTTAAAGCTTTCCATGCGTGCGCTGAGTAAAAGGTAATAGTTATTCAAAAATCATGTATTACAAAATTGTTCTCCTCTAATAGTTGTAAATAAAAGTCTGCGACAGCATATGTCTAGCTTTTAACGTTGACCCACTTTAACCTTTTCTTATGGCTATCAAAAGACTATATTACGGTTTTAATCTTTCCACGCGGGTGGAGCCGCTAGTTTATAAAAATATTATAAAACAAAGTCCCCAAAAGCTGCAATTGAATTTCTCAAAATCTACTAAACGTATTTTGGTACAATTTTAATAAAGTTTTAGGTTAATAGTACATTAAATTAGAAATCTCGGAAGGTCGGGATTTACGCGGGAAAATCTTTGTGACACACTGATTTTCACGAGTAAATCCTAAGGAACAGCTAGGTAATAGGATAATAAAAGATTCCCGTTTATTTCCGGGGCCAGACAAAACATACTTAATTGAGGCTATGTAAACATTTAAGTTCACTTGAACTTACAGCTATATTTCAAGTATATAGAAGTAACTTCACTTCATTTTTTAAAAACACTTATAACTTATGAACGATATTTATTTTTTGCGATTTTGGTTGTGGAGTCTATCTCCTGATGATGCTTCGGTTGCGGGGCGAAACGACTGTTGAGTTTGTGATAGTGAACGTATACAGTACTTGTGAATTGTGGTGGCGGTGGTGGAGGTTTGTGCATGTGTTTTTACGAATCCTGCATGTATCAGGTATGATAACCGATTGTCCACTCTACATTTAGCATTATATATTTTCTATTTTACTTCATAGCGGATTATGGCAACATAATTTTATTATTACTCTTGAACGATATTTATAACTACACTTAATAACATGTACTTTAATTACTTTACTTATTTAGTACACAGACAGTATAGGGATGCGTCAATAAACGTTGCTCCCTGAATTAATACTAATCGTTTATTATGACTCAACATAAAGTTTCCATGTAAACAGTGAATAATTTGTTTTTGATGATAAATAGTGCACATAGCTACACGGTAACATGATTTCAATGTTTATAATTTATAGATTAAATCATTATTTTAATGATTTAATTTTGATTATTTATTATTATATTGCAATCATTATTTTACGCCGTGTGGTATCCGGCTGAATAGAATAGTACCACCCTCATTTCTTACCGAGGTGTCGTAAAAGGCGACTAAGGTAAGACGACCCGCCGTGTGGTATCCGGCTGAGAAGAATAGACCAACCTCATTTCTTACCGAGGTGTCGTAAAAGGCGACTAAGGTAAGTTGAGGCACCGTGTGGTATCCGGTTTAGTAGAATAGACCACCCTCTTTCTTACCGAGGTGTCGTGAAATACGACAGAGGTAAGTTGACGTCAGGCAGGCGGCCGGTCGTAAAAACGCAGCCAAATCATGTGACAGCATGTTTATATGTTGTGCCGACCCCACTTAGAGTGGGATAAGGGCAGGAAGATGATGGTTTTTTACAATAAGTCGTAACTTAAAATAATTTATACACTTAGGCGTTACTTTGCGAAAATCCATAATGCAAAAGGAATAATAAAATTCATCATCATCCTCCTGCCCTTATCCCACTCTAAGTGGGCTCGGCACAACATGTTTTAACAATGTTGAAAAATGATTTGGCGGCGTTTTTACAACCGGCCGCCTGCCTGACGTCAACTTACCGTTGTTTTATTTTACGACACCTCGGTAAGAAAGAGGGTGGTATTTTCTACTAAACCGGATACCACACGGTTGGTCACTTACCTTAGTCGTCTTTTACGACACTTCGTTAAGAAATGAGGGTGGTCTGTTCTATTTAGCCGGATACCACACGGCGGTAAGGAATAATAAAATTATTTTGAGAATATACATATGTTATGCTAAGTGTAGGAAGTAGACAATATTCACATGCCTTATACATGCAAGACAAAACAATCTTGAGATTGTGGTGTGTGCAGTGCTTGTGTGGAATGTTGGTGGTGGACTTGTCCTCCCTGTATAAGGTATGTGAATGTTGCCAGCTTCATACACTTACCATTACATAGATTCTATTAACAAACGCGGATTATAGCAAAATAATTCTATTGTAACTTCTATGTAATACAAACATAACCGGCACAATGGTGTGAGGACCGCCGAGACAATGGCGATGGTATCTTAGACTGTATTGTGATGTAACATCAGTTTAAGATTGCTCGTATACCGGAAGGTGACCTGAATATTGACCCCTAAGGTGCAGTGATTGTGGCGTGCAAAGTTATGATAATATTAAAAATTTAAATGAGTAAATCTTGTATATATATATAGTACCTGAGTGAAATTTTTTAAAAGATACAAAAAAAAATGGAACAAAAAAAACCCCCGGGTGTGGGAGTCGAAACTAAGTTTCGAAACTTTTTTGGTCCGCGCGTTACCATTAGGCTATCGTAGCTTTGCATCTGACAGGTCAAATTATAAGTTTCTATCTATTCCTATTTTCGTAGTTTATTTAGTGCCCAAAAACAGAGATGAAACGAGATTTTTTGAAAACCTAGCTAGATCGATTTTTCTTCCCCAAAACTCCCTACATGCTGAATTTTAGGAGAATCGTTGGAGCTGTGGAGCGACACCTGTAGCTAAAGTAAATGCGAAAGTATTTCTGGCTATTGTGCTTCACTCCCAACCCGCCAATATTAACAATTGACCAACATGATAAAACAAAAGTAATAATAAAATTATTTTGGTATAATCCGCGAAGAAGTAAAATAGAAAATATATATAATGCTAAATGTAAGTGGACAATCGGTTATCATACCTGATACATGCAGGATTCGTAAAAACACATGCACAAACCTCCACCACCGCCACCACAATACACAAGCACTATATACGTTCACTATCACAAACTCAACAATCGTTTCGCCCCGCAACCAAAGCATCATCAGGAGATAGACTCCACGACCAAAATCGCAAAGCAAAGCAAAGCTTTGCGGTTGTGGAGGTTTGTGCATGTGTTTTTACGAATCCTGCATGTATCAGGTGTGATAACCGATTGTCCACTCTACATTTAGCATTATATTTATTTTCTATTTTACTTTATCGCGGATTATAGCAAAATAATTTTATTATTACTTTTATATTATGGATCTCCGCAAAGTAACGCCTACTTCTATAAATTACAACATGATAAAATTTAGCACAATCATAGCACATACACCCACAAACATACAATAAAATAGTGATAGAATAAAGTTACCTTTCCTTTCGGGCACAGGGTAAAAAAGCACATATTACATATTGCTAAAATATTTCATTATCCAAATTTAAAATATTCTTTATTAAGTAAACTTGTAAACTTTTAAATCGTCAACTCCATTGCTGGTTAGGAAAGCTGTATCCGCTCAGAAGTGCTGGTAAGAAACCCAGTTACATTTTATCATTGCTTATTCGCAAGTTCAAAGAATAGCTATATTCAAGTATTCTTATCATTTAACATAACATAATCCTCAACAGTATAATAGGCTTTCTGCTTCAGCCTCTTTTTAACAGTGTTTTTAAACAGCTGTAATGACAAAGCTAAAACTGATTGCGGAATTTTATTATAGAATCTCATACCTAAACCCACAAATGACATACGTACTATTGCAAGGCGCAATGCAGAAGCCGCCAGTCTAACGGAAAATATGATCAAAACACATAATGCATTATTTCGGGTGCCTAAAGACCTTAGTTTGCGCAAAATCGCGGGTACCACGATTTCCAAAAGCCAGAAGCCTAAAAGTCAGTAGGGAAAACACTGGCTTCGATGCAGTGATGTGTGATTAAGCAGTTAAATACGGCATTTTGTGGTCAGAGCGTATCATGAAACCTCATAAACAACGTAAACAAGTTATATAAGGAAAATAACATATATTAAATTACAAGCCAATGCGCCTCGGCTTATTAGAACATATTATGCTCTGACTGAGCTCTGCCATTGATAAATTTCGCGCGCCATAAGCCTTGTATACATTTTAGAACACTCAGGCGTATGAGCGGCTCTTTTGGAGACGTAAGAGTATGCTCGGCCTGAGCAAGGCTGAGCGCGCTCAGGACGTGCCCGCAGCTTGTCGGTGTTGGGCGCTCAATTTCTAAGGCGCTCAGTATTCGCTCAGCGCTCAGTGTGGATGGTTGTTTTTGAGTTTGACTAGGCAAATGACGAGCGTGTCAAGCTCCCCAAATTATTTTAATATTTAATTACATATAATTATAAGGCAATATTAAAAAAATGTCGCAATCTCCATGGAAAGTCCTTGAAAGCCCTCGAAAGTTTATGAATCGTATTAGCTTTTGTTATTAGAGTTGTTTTTCCGATGACAACACATTTCTCTTACCTTGTTATATGTTTTCTCTTCTTTTCTATTAGTTTTCTCTTATAAAAATTATTTATTATATATGAATGTTAATATCTTACGCCGTGTGGTATCCGGCTGAATAGAATAGTACCACCCTCATTTCTTACCGAGGTGTCGTAAAAGGCGACTAAGGTAAGTCGACCCGCCGTGTGGTATCCGGCTGAGTAGAATAGACCACCCTCATTTCTTACCGAGGTGTCGTAAAAGGCGACTAAGGTAAGTTGACCCACCGTGTGGTATCCGGTTGAGTAAAATAGACCACCCTCTTTCTTACCGAGGAGTCGTAAAATACAACTAAGGTATGTTGACGTCAGGCAGGCGGCCGGTCGTAAAATACATAGCCAAATCATATGACAATATGTTTGTAACATGTTGTGCCGACCCCACTTAGAGTGGGATAAGGGCAGGAGGATGATATGAATGTTAATATCTTATATATTACTAGCTATTACCCGCGACTTCGTTCGCGTTGACTGTCATCCTGTATAATAGATGGTGCTATTCAATGACATGCTATTCCTGTAGAATTAACAGGATTTCTATAGCCTATATATTATTCCGATGTATAATGAATAATTGTGCCAAATTTTATAGATATTGGTTCAGCGGATTTGCTTTGAAAGAGTAACAAACATACATACTCAAAAAATTTATAATATTAGTAGGATAGGATACAAATAAGGTTGAATAATCATACGAAGTGGTAAATTTTCCTAATACATACAGAAAAATGTATCAGTTAATTTTGCGTAATAAACGAAATAACAACGTGAATTCGTTATAATAAGTATTTCGACATTAGGCACCGCCGTAAGTCATAGACGGGAGGCGTTTTTTCGTTTTCGGTGGGTATTTTTATTGCTTTATATGTGACAGCTTGACCGTAGTCATGCGCGCCTGGCGTTCCTTGAATATTTATACAAAATTACAAAATATAAATTATTAATTATTAATATTATTAAAAAAAAACCTATACAAAAATAACTATATAAACTATATACAAAAAAAAAGTTTTTTTAATCCACACTAAGGTAGAACCTGCGCCGTGGATATTGATAGTTACGAGTATATAACAATAGTAAAAAAAAAATCTTGTAAGTACATGTTTAAATAACGTACGTGGTAGTAACAGTGAAATATGCGTGCATACGTGTGCGCACGCGGGTTTATGTATTGTATGTAATGTGTGTGTTGTGTTTAGGTTTGTATGAGTGCAGTGTGTGAGGGAATGCCATGGAAGTGAGAAAGTGTATAGATCTGCTGCAGTAAGTAGGCTTATTTCTAAATAGTGAGTAAACTTTCAGTATGTTCGTATGATTTATCCTGTAGCAGTTTATTATCATTTTTTTACATTTATATTTTTGTAAGCTGATAATATAAATATAATTGGTTTCCTTACGATATTTTCGTGCTTCGTTTTCCTGCGTATCTCTAAAGAATTATAGGGATATATGTAACCTACCAATTCGCATTGGAGCAATGTGGTAGGTAGGCTCCAAACCTTCTCTCCAAAAACGGAGAGAGGAGGCCTATGCCAAGCAGTGGGATTGTGACAGGCCGTTACTTTTACGAGAACATGACGGATAAGAACATGATTATAGACGGAAATCCATTTTGTTTTGGCTTTCTCAGCATTCAGAAACAAATAGAAAGACATAAATATTTAAATTTACTGATGTAACGCTAAATTAATTACATGTTTGAAAAAAAACCGATTTAATACATTTTTATGAATCATCATCCTCCTGCCCTTATCCCACTCTAAGTGGGGTTATATGGAGCTATCACAGCTTATTCATGTTCTAGTACTTTATTATAAGAACAATAATAAACTTAATTTTAAGAGGAACTCCGTTTCAAGATTAGCATCAACAAAATAAATTTAGAAATTATTAAACTCTCGTCACTTACACCAAGCCCTAAGATTCATTTGAATATGAAATGTAGGCGGATGGCTTAGGTATCGCAATACAACGTCTGTCGGGTTAATTCGGACATATAAATGCGTCGACTGCGTATTATTATTTAGATATTCTAGAAATATCGCAGATCGATCAATAAATAATCCATATAAAACTCTGTCTCAAACCACATTCAAAACAGGTGAAATTTAGTGTAAAAATACTCTCAATTTAGTACTTACTGATTGTTACTGACTGATCTGTTGTTCCGGAAAGAAGAACAAGAATTTAATTATCCCATATCTATATATAAAGCTGAAGAATTTGTTTGACTGATTAAGCGCGCTAATCTCAGGAACTACTGGACCGATTTGAAAATCAAAGAAAGCTATAGGCTATATAACATTACGCTAAAATGAATAAGAGAGGAGGAGCAATAAAAAATATTACGAAAACGGCAAAATTTTAAGTTTTCCTTGGGTGCGCTAAGTAAACGGTGAAAGTATTTTAAAAATTATGTATTACAAAATTCCCCTCTAAGAGTTTTAAATAAAAGTCCACGACAGCATATGTCTAGCCTTTAAGGTTAACCCACTTTAACCACTTTTATGGTTATCAAAATACTTTTTAATAACCATAAAAGCGATTGCTAGTGTTATATATAGCCGTAAAAGGGGTATGCCTGCGTTTCACTATGGGCGATGATAATTTAAAATATTTCACTAAATCACTACATATTATAAAACAAAGTCCATATTTCCGTATGTACGCATAAAACTTTAAAACTACGCAACCGATTTTGATGCGGTTTTTTTTAATAAATAGAGTGATTCCAGAGGAAGGTTTGTACGTATAATAATATTCAATACGAAGTAGAGAAATAATGTAATTTTTGAGGTTTCTGTAAATAATTACATTTTTTTCCGCTTACATTGCAAACGCAGGCTAAACCCTACGAGATTTATCAAAATAATGTACTAAGTATTTGTACACCTTAAAAAGGTCTACAGAAAAGTCCGCGATGGTATATATCTATCTCTTATGGATAACCCACAATAGCAGTTTTTTTTATTTACTTTCTACGAAAAATGATGCCTTATGTTCAAAGCAATTTTTATACAATACAGCATTAATCCTTATCCAATTGAGTACCTTAAATAAATTTTTGATTTAATATTGATCAATATTGCCGTTTACAGCATGTAATTTAAGTGAACATTTTCGGAGATATTACAGATTTAAAATCCCGCGAGGAGGCCGCGCTTAGACCTATAAGCACTTCGAATTTAGCAGCGACCGGAGGCGCAACTAAATGTCCTTCTTTCAAGTTTATATTGTCTAATGATAAGAAAGCTATGAATGTTGTATGTAAAGACATTGTCTAATCAATTGTAAAAATAAATAATATCACTACATAGTATAAAACAAAGTCGCATTCTCTGTCCCTATGTCCGTATATCCCTATGTATGCTTCAATCTTTAAAACTATGCAACAGATTTTGATGCGGTTTTTTTAAATAGATAGAGTGATTTTAGAGGACGGTTTACATGTCTAATAACATTCAATATGGAGTAGAGAAATACTGTATTTTTGAGGTTTCTAATGTGATGTCGTAAATAATTACATTTTTTCCGCTTACATTGCAAACGCAGGCTAAACCCTACGAGATTTATCAAAATGATGTACTAAGTATTTGTACACCATGAAAAGGTCTACAGAAAAGTCCGCAATAGTATATGTCTATCTCTTATGGATAACCCACAATAGCAGTTTTTGTCATTTACTTTTTACGAAAAATAATGCCTTATGTTCAAAGCAATTTTTATACAATACAGCATTAATCCTTATCCAATTAAGAACCTTAAATATATTGTTTATTTAATATTGATCAACATGACCCTTTACAGCATGTAATTTAAATAAACAGTTTCGAAGATATTACAGATTTAAAATGCAGGGGCCGCGCCGCGAGCCTATAAATAGCGCGTCGGAGGTCGCGGTTCGCCTCTCGGCGATGCTTCCGCGCTCGCCCGTCTTATCGGTGACGCTGTCAAAGCCATTAGGGCTAACAGCATTAGTCAAACTCGAAAAATAAAAATCCGGTTCGCTCTTGGTTTGTCGTTTACTTTTTACGAAAAATATTGCCTTATTTTTGAAGCAATTCTTATACAATACAGCATTAATCCTTATCCAATTAAGTACCTTAAATAAATAGTTGATTAAATATAGATTAATATGGCCGTTTACAGCATGTAATTTAAGTGAACATTTTCGGAGATATTACAGATTTAAAATGCCGTGAGGAGGTCGTGCTTCGCCCTATAACACTTCGACTTTAGCAGCTATGTCGCTCTTTCAAGAGTTTGTTTAAAGACATTCTGTAATTAATTGTAAAAATAAAATACATAGGGAAAATATAAAAGTAAATAAGTAATAATGTACTATATGAATTTAGATATTCCAAAGATAGCAGCATCTTCTTGGTATAGGGAAAGGAAATTGTTTTTCTCCAAATTTAACGCTACGGCCACGGGCAGTAATGAATAAATCAAAACAACTGGATCAATTTTAATCATTTTTTTACACTGACTGACATGGGATATATATTTTATACCCGTGCGAAGCAGGGACAGGCCGCTAGTATAATATAAAAAATTGCCCTTAACATTATCTACACGAACGAGTCTATCGCATCGATATTTTCGTCGTGCTGTGTATTTATATTTAAACTGCGAACGTGCCTCCATACGACGATAAACGGAGGCACGTTCATAGTCTATTAATATGAACACACGACGATAAAATCGTGGCAATATGACGTCACTGACGAATGACAGGAAAGCTCGTCGAATGTTAAATGTGACACGCGACGATGTCCAGTTCGTCGCAAGACGTAACAGGCTCGTTAACCGCCCGTACACTCTCGCGAGACATCCCGAAACGTGCCTAGTGCAAGGGTGTACAGAACAGCTCTCGCCTCGTCTCGGTATGTCTGGGCGTGTCTCGCTCGCTGTCACTCCCGTTTCGGATTTTGTGCCTGTAGTGTTGGTGTATCTATTGTATTCCTCATCTATGATATATGCGTTGGCATTGTATCAATGGTATTACCTGTCTATGGTATAATAGAAAGATAGAATGCTGTCTCTGTGACACACGAGAGCAAAGGCTCGTAATAGCTACAGGAAAAAACGTTGGCACTTGGAAGTGGACACAGTACCATAAGTAAATAGTGAGTACAGAGAAGTACTACAGTGCCCAAATCTCAAAGGGTCTTACCCAGCATCGCACAATCGACGAATATATTGCCGTTCACTCTCGAGCGTGTAAATGGTGCTTCGAGCTTACACATCTCGGCCGAGGCGTCTCAGGCAAGATATAGCGAGCGCGACATAAGGAGTACTCCCGTGCGAGAGTGTACAGCCATCATGAAACAATTCAACGTGTCTAAGAAAAAACGTCGTGACGAATCGTCACATACTACCATCCATTTCACGATCGCGACGAAATATGATGGAGTAACCGACTTCTTGTGGAGATTCCTCTACAATATTATAGCGAACTGTTGTTACGATGTTTCGTGATGGCGTTAAGTATTGTTAGTTTAACAGTCATCATTCTCTAATCAGAAGAAAAAAAAATCTCAAACAACATCACTCTGGTTAGCATTTACAAGTTTACTTAACATTATTTGGAATTTGAATTTGAAATCTGAATCCTCTCCTATCATTTGTCAACTCTGGCGCTACTCCTCTTATATGGAAGTCATACTTCACATAATACACCTCTTTAGGCCTCCCTCTAGTCACATATCCATCCACATTCATATTTAATACTCGTTAGGTCACATGATTTTCATCTCTCCTCAATAGTAGTGCATATATCTTACGCTTGCTTGTCAATTTATCTGTTGGCTAGCAATCGCCAGCGATTCCACCCGCGTGGAAAGATTAAAGCCGTAATATAGTCTTTGGATGAAAATGGTTAAAGGGGGTTAACCTTAAAAGCTAGACAAATACAGACGGACTTATATGTACGAGGGGAACAATTTTGTAATACAAGATTTTTGAATAACTTCCGCCGTTTACTTAGCAAGGAAAACTTTCAATTTTTTACGGTTTTTGTAATATTTGTTATTGCTGCTCCTCTCCTATTCATCTTAGCGTGATGTTATATAGCCTTCTTCGATAAATGGACTATCCTACACTTAAAGAATTTTTCAAATCGGTCCAGTAGTTCCTGAGTTAAGCACGTTAGAACAATCAAACAAACAAACTCTTCAGCTTTATATTTTAGTATAGATTTAGTTAAATTTTGCGTGCATAATCGTTTGGGTGTCAACGTCAAATCACTTTGTAAGTTTATTTGACAATATCTGCTGATTTCGTGGGCGTGCAACATGGCTTTTGTATATTGAACCGGTTTGCACACTAGCCACTAATAAGTTAATCTATAACTCGGTTTAAACATCGTACATGATGCGATTAAAATAAATTTGATTATGTTTAAAAGCTTAAGTAATTATAAAAATTATAATACTCTAAATCCGCGGTCTTAGTAATTCTAAATGCATAGTGAATATCCGGTCACATATCCTAACCTACTAATATTATAAATGAGAAAGTTTGTGTGTATGGATGTATATTTGTTCCTCTTTCACGGATTTGCTGTACCCATATCAATGAAATATATGGCACAATTATTCCTTATACACCGGGGTAATACATAGGCTATAGAAATCCTGTTAATTCTACAGGAATAGGATGACATTCAAATCTCAATCTATTATCAACCTATCACGCGACAACAGTCCACGCAAACGAAGTTGCGTGTAAAAGCTAGTTACTTCAATAAATTAAAGTTAATAAAATTTTTAATCATATAGTCATATAATAACCAATATCTGGGTGACCGAGCTTCACTCGGTAATTTTTTACAAGAAAAAAACAATTATTTAGTTGGGATCGATCCTTGACACTCACATTTCTCGAGGCTGCCCGCTAACCGAATAAGCTACGTCGACTTGACAGTTAATGGCGAAAATTCAATTTAATATAAATGTTAGTGTTCTTTAATGCCCAAAAATAGGGATAAAACAATATTTTTTTTAAATAAAACCTAGCTAGATCAATTTTTCTCCCCCAAAACCTCCTACATGCTGAATTTCAAGAAAATCGTTGGAGCCGTTTCCGAGATTCGGAATATATATATATATATATATATATATATATATATATATATATATATATATATATACAAGATTAACTCATTTAAATATTAAGATATACTTATTCTCCTGACGTTATCCCACTCTAAGTATAATCGGAAAAATGTGTTTTTCTCTTCTATTTTCTCCTATCATTCAACTCTGGCGCTCCTTTTATATGCATGTCATACTTCACACAATCCAAACATTCCTCTAGTAACATCCACATTCATATTTAACACTCGTTTGGTTTCATGATTTTCATCCCTCTTCATTAAATGTCCATACCATCTTAATCTTGCACTTCTCACCACGCACCACGACAAAATCTGAAAGCCTGCTTTGCGATAACCTTTTTACTTTATTGCGGATGACAGCAAAATCCGTCGTGTGGTATCCGGCTGAGTAGAATAGATCGTGTCGTAAAAGGCGACTAAGATAAGTTGACCACCGTGTGGTTTCCAGTTAAGTAGAACAGACCACCCTCTTTCTTACCGAGGTGTCAAATGCGACTATGGTAACTTGACGTGAAGCAGGCGGTCGGTCGTAAAATACGTAGCTAAATCATGTGACAACATGTTTATGACATGTTGATCCGACCCTACTTAGAGTGGGATAAGGAGAATGATTATTATTACTTTGATGATGATTATTTTTATTTTTGTAAGGGTTCAAAGTTTTCTCTCCACGCATATATGAACTTATTTCTGCATGGAACTTGTCATGTTTTTAAGATAAACGTACAGATAATAAATGTTAATGCACATTTTTAATTGCTTCGGCTCAAACGAAAGCGACGAGGACGGTTCTCTGGCTGCAGGCATCTACCGTGACGGCAGATGTACGTATGAGTGAAATTGACCATTCAAAACGTACGACTTTCTACTTATTCACTCTTTTTTAACTTCCAAGATAGGCTTGGGTTTCTGTATATTGACTATTTAATCAGGAAAACCCATTAACTAGCGGCGGATATGCCGGGCTCTCACTGACTGAAAACTTGACAGTGCTCCACCACGCTGCTGGTGGCGGGGACAGAGTACCGTTGTACACATTGCCCCCATCCCCGCCAGCAGCAACTCTGTACCCCATAGAGCGACACCTCCAGATCGGAGCCTCTCTAAGCATTGGCCCCTCATAAATATATGGGATAGATGGGACACGTTCGACCGTCCCCAAAGTAACTATCCCCATAACAAGTCCCATATATTCTTTTATTTATTTATATAATAACACTTAGAATGAGATAAAGGATGATGACTAATATTTTCACATTTTAGTTTGAAAGCTTTTTTTTATTTTAATCATTTTTTTTTCACTGAGTGACATGGGCTATATATGTATTTCATACCCGTACAAAGCAGGGGCAGGCCGCTAGAAAATTTAATCATTAAACATAAACTTTAAACCGTAGAACTTATTAAACGAGGTCAAGAACGAATCTGCAATTAATAAAAATTAAATTGTATACTTATGATTTTTTTATTGTCTTTATAAATTTAAATTCTAACTTACTAATAAGAAGTAATTGAAAAACTAAAAATCCAAAATTTCATTACATTATCTTTAATATTTAAATGACTTAATATATGTATATATTTTTTTTTTTTTTTTTCAGAATCTCGGAAACGGCTCCAACGATTTTCCTGAAATTCAGCATGTAGTGGGTTTTGGGGGAGAAAAATCGATCTAGATAAGTTTTATTAAAAAAAAAATGTCGATTTATCCATTTTTTCGGGCTCTATAATTTTTTTTAAATTTACGTTGAATACAATCACAATTTTTCGCTGTCAAACATAAAGTCATGGCGGTTCATTAGGGGAAGAAGAGAGGTGAAAATACCTAGGATCGAGACCCACCTGCTCTATTATTATTTAATTTTTTTTATATTATTTTTATTTATTCACCGATGTACTTAATCATTATTTAACATGATTATTGTTTCGGTCTTGCTAACAACTAAATGTTACACGCATTAATGTCAGTTTATAATTTAATTTTCTACAATTAGACTGTAATTGCTTTTAATTCTAAAAAATACTTGACTTTGTACAACATATACTGTTAATTAATTATATTACATTTAAGTTAATTTGGTCTTGTGGTATTCGGTTGAGTAGAATAGACCACCCTCATTTCTTATCGAGGTGTCGGTAACGGCGACTAAAGTAAGTTGACGTCAGGCAGGCGACCGGTCGTAAATTAACATGGTAAAAACATACTGTGATGTGATTTTAATAAGGGCACGAGAATTATGAGTATTTATTCACTTCGTCTCATTTTAAACTCATATTCATTCATTTACAATCACGAACTCATTCACTATATCATTCACGTAAACACTCAAACAGACATGCACAAAGACTGATGGGGCAGTGGGTAGTGATCCTGCCTTCAGCTCTGCGGGTCGCGGGTTCGATTCCCGCCGAGGACCAACATTTTCTATAAAAAGAATTTGTCGGCCTTTGAGCCTGGGTGTATATTTGTATTTATGTATGTATTTAAAAAAAATATATAAGTATATATTCACCAGTTTTCTGTCTACCATAACACAAGTATTAAGTTACTTACTTTGGGGACGGACGACCGTGTGTGTAAGTGTCCCATATATTTAAAAAAAAAAAAAATGCATATGCATGCATGCACGCGCGGAACATACACACATTCACTCACTTATACATTAAACGTATATATGTCATTTTCATTTATCATTTCAGCTACAATTTTGTGACACAAGTATTGCCATACTTGAAAAAACGTTCAACCTTACTTCAACCACTGTAAAGATAATAATAAAAATAAATAATTTTTATTTTCTACTTACGCTGTATATTATTTTTTCGCTGTTGTAAGAATTTTATCTATTTGTCTGAAAAATACCCAACGATAACTTATATTGTTGGCAATTTAATTTCTAATATATGCCGCAACATCACTTACCTTCAAGTTTTTTAAATCTAGGGTGACATAAATAAAAATTATCTATTCCCAATATTTAAAAAAAATTGTATAATGACAAGGTAACACGCTAAAACAATTTATGAAAAATCTAATCAGCGCCAAAATTCGTACGAATCGGAAGCATGTGCCAATATAATTCAAATTATAACATAAAAGTGCGTATATAAATAACAAAATACACTAAATAATTACCAAAAATACTTTAGTAGTAAACAGCCATGCTATATTCCAAAAATTGCGTAGAGTCTCTTTAAAAGAACGTCCCATTTTTAAATCACTTAACATCCAAACTTTTTTAATATCACTAAACTTAATAGCGAATTAAAAAAAACTTTTTTAATAATCACATAACACATGCATCAATCTTATTGTATCCACTGCTACTAATTTATTTACGTAATCTGTGAATTGTATGCTTTTAAATTTCGAACGCAACATTTAAAAGACAATAACGGGGAGCGCGCATTCTTTTTTTTATTACAGATTAAATATATGTATTGCAATCGCGGAAGACGCTTTGAAATGCACTATGAAATATTCACTTCCTATATTTTTATTACTCTATATAATTTAATGTCGCGCCTACTCTACATTTTTGAACGCTAATTTATAAATCGAACTTTTTGCCACACGCTACTTTATAACAGTATCTACTTTTTTAAAATACTGTCACTTTCATATTGCGAACGAGAAATAGGAGTAAAAAAATTGAAAATAGAGATATTGCGCGCGCGCAGGTTTTTGGAAAGTCCGACAAAACGGTACTGAGCATCGAGATTCAAACGAGAATCATGGCATTACTTTCTAAGCGTGATTATTACTATTTGATATGCTACTTTTTAATTAAATTTTGGGTTTTTATTACCATAATGATTGTTATTGGTTTCGTTTTACGTAATGTGGTCATTAAAAGTTAAGAGTGGTTAATTATTTAATAAGCTTAATGATGTAAACTAATTTACTAGCTTTTTTTAACTCCAGTATATCGACGCAAAGGTCGTACGTTAAAGACCTGGCATGCTTAAATGAAAGAAAATATTGCGAGATATTTATTCTTTAGGCCATTCCTCGAACATGTGTAACCTACAATTCGCATTGTAACAACTAAGTATAGTCTTTAATGCTTTTCCCTAACGAGTAAAGATTATGCTCAGCATTGGGATAGAAAATTTCTACTTTCATTTACTGTTACTTTTATTTAGTAACATTATCAAAATTGCTATATTCACATCAATACTACAATGTTTAATTTTAACTACGCGTATTGATGATATGGATGTATGCAGAGCAACCGTAGTAGTCCAATATAGTGACCGTTAAAAAAAAATAAAACATATTTTTGCATAGTAATAGAACGAAGGCTATTGGTTGGAAGGATGCATTGTACTATCATAATATTTGATCTAGGATAAATTTTAGGTATCTTAGTCTGTGCTCTATAAATTAAACTATTATTTATGATTACTTCCGTGGCTTCCCGCCAAATTATTATAGTCATATTACGTACCTTCCTCTACACTTTAACCTAAGCCGTTGCTCGTCATTAAAGGACACCTTTAAGGTGACGTTCTCGACGCCAGTAGAGCGTTTTGTTATCCGCGTTACGAACCCTCAACATCAAAGTCAAAAATGTTTTATTTCATTAACACTATTAAAACTACTGGAAAGATTTTAATAATTCTTTTCACTAAGTGACATGGGCTATTTCATCATTGACATCCGGATTTGCACGGATATATTTTATATCCGTGCAAATCCGGAGTCGGTCGATAGTATTGTATAAGCCATTAGAGCTTAAGACACATTCTGAAAAATGTGAGTATCATCAGTTTTTATAATCTATTATTACAAAAATTATAACTTTGGATAGTGCCAAGGGTATTGGGTATATTTGCGGGTTGATTCGCTCAACTGAATCTTTTCGTAAAAACAGGTCGGTGTCGCCTTAAGCGGCCGTGAGAATAATCGATGAAACGGGTAATTTCTTATATAGATCACTGAGGCACTACAAATTAGATGCAGTGTTGCCAACATGACCTTGTTATTTTAAGTTGGCACGCCTGTAATATTATATTCTACGAAATAAGACAATTTATTGTTATTATTAATAATTAAATTAAACTTCGGGTAGCCGTTTTTAAAGTAATTTATGAATTTTTCGCATTACCTATGGTCCGAACATTTTATCTTTAATATTTAAATGAGTTAATAAAACTTGTATGAATGTATTAGTGTGTGTGCGCGTGTGCATGCGTGCGTACGTGCGTGTGTGCGTGCGTGTGCGCGTGCGCGTGTGCGTGTGTATAAACGCGGTGTGGTGTCCGGCTGAATAGAATAGTACCACCCTCATTTCTTACCGTGGTGTCGTAAAAGGCGACTAATGTAAGTCGATCCGCGCTCGTGGTATCCGGCTGAGTAAAATAGACTAACCTCATTGCTTACCGAGGTGTCGTAAAAGGCGACTAAGGTAAGTTGACCAACCGTGTGGTATCCGCTTTAGTAGAATAGACCACTCTCTTTCTTACCGAGGTGTCAAAAAATACGACTACAAGTAAGTTGATGTCACGCAGACGGCCAGTCGTAAAAACGCAGCCAAATCATGTGTTTGTAACTTGTTGTGTCGACCCCACTTAGAGTGGGATATGGGCAGGAGGATGATGAGCCGTTTATAAAGAAATTTTTAAAATATTCGCATCACCTTTGGTTCGAACACTTTATCTTAAATATTTAAATGAGTTGATCTTGTATATATGTGTGTATTTATATAAAAAAGATTTCTATATGCTCACCCTCCAGCCCAATTACCAACAAAAGCCCTTAGGCGTGTTTTGATTACAAATATTTTGACCAATTAGTGATATCGCGCGTGTCGATTACCATATGAAGTGAAAGCTCTAGATTTCTAACAATAGTCTGGAGTAACGGGAGGTACATGTTTTTTTTAATAACAACAAATAAATATATGGGACACTTACACACACGGTCGTCCGTCCCCACAGTAATTTAATACTTGTGTTATGGGTGACAGACAACTGGTGAATATATACTTATATATTTTTTAAATACATACTTAAATACAAATATACACCCAGACTCAAATACCAACAAATTCATTTATTATATGGCCCTCGGCGGGAATCGAATCGAATCGGCAAGGTCACTACCCACTGCGCCAGCGGGCCAGTCAAATTCAGTCAAATATTCTATACTTTTTAACAAATTACGGCAGATCCCTATCATTTAATTAAAATACATTTAAATGATAAATATGTCGTGGATCAGGTTTGCGATATTCGCGACCGGTAATGGCGGTTTTTATGTGCGTATTTCAAATTATATTGATAAGCGGATATCATTAAATATTAGGTACTCGATTTTATGACAGATTTCTTGTCTATCAATGTCGAAACAGTAAGCCAATCACCTGATCATCCCATCCCGCATCCCACTCTAAGTGGGGTCGGCATTAAC
Organism: Morpho achilles; assembly: GCA_947086495.1. Lineage (NCBI taxonomy): Eukaryota > Metazoa > Arthropoda > Insecta > Lepidoptera > Nymphalidae > Morpho > Morpho achilles. The sequence continues at coordinate 1,543,762 of CAMTZB010000018.1, read as the reverse complement.
ATGTTCAAGATCATTCTCCTGCCCTCATCTCCACTCTAAGTGGGGTTGGCACAACATGTTATAGTCATATTGTAACATGATTTGGCAACGTATTTTACGGCCGGCCTGCCTTACATCAACTTATTTCGTATTTTACAACACCTCGGTAAAAAAAGTGGTCTATTCTACTCAACCGGATACCACACGGCAGGTCGACTTACCTTAGTCACCTTTTACGACATCTCCGTAAAAAATGAGGGTGGTCTATTCTACTCAACCAGACTCACCTTAGTCCCCTTTTACCACACTTCGGTAAAAAAGGGGATGGTCTATTCTACTCAACCGGATACCATACGGCGGGTCGACTTACCTTAGTCGCCTTTTACGACGCTTCGGTAAGAAATGAGGGTAGTCTATTCTACTCAACCGTATACCACACGGCGGGTCGATTAATCTTAAGACGACATTTACGACACCTCCGTAAGAAATGAGGGTGATCTTTTCTACTCAACCAGATACCACACGATGGCTCAACTTACATTTATCTCCTTTTATGAGACCTCTGTAAGAAATGAGGGTGATCTATTCTATAGAACACTTCGGTAAGAAAAAGGGAGGTCTGTTCTACTCAGCCGGTTACCACACGGTTTCTCAACTTACATTAATCGCCTTTTACGAGACCTCGGTAAGAAAGATGGCGGTATATTCTACTCAGCCGTATAACACACACCATTAATTATATCGTATTTATTAACAAAATAGCCATTCTAATACAACTTGTTTAGCTCATAACGGAGTCAATGCCAAAAGAGTTGTTAATGCCAAGCTATTGATTCGCACCATATGACTCATGTCTGAAGCTAAATCACCAACATTGCCTTACGAGGCGAATATATGAGTAATTTATCCCTGAAGTAACTAAGAGCTGTATTGACCTCTCAGTTGTGATGCCATTTCTTCAGAAAGTACTTAGTCCTCCTGCCCTTATCCCACTTTAAGCGGGGTCGGCACAATATGTTATAATCATGTTATTACATGATTTGCTAGGTATTTTACGACCGGCCCCTAATGTCATCTTATGAAACGGTATGAAAGGAGGGTGGTCTATTCTACTAAAGCTGATACTACACGGCGGGTCGACTTACCTTAGTCGCCGTTTACGACACCTCGGTAAGAAATGAGGGTGGTACTATTCTATTCAGCCGGATACCACACGGCGTAACGTACTTAATGCATCGTCATCGTCTATTCATTTTTTCGTCTTATCATCGTCTATGATCGCTTACGATCGCCTACAACATGAGAATAATCGGTTTTTCGGACACGCATTACGTTTTGAAAGTTTGTCCGCTGCACAATTCAAGTTATAAAAAAGCTTCAATTAACGCGAAAGAGTTGAGTTTGCAAATAGTAATAAATATTTTAGTAAGTATACATTTACTGAGTTTATCCCATCCTCAAATAAATAAAAAAAACTCTAGTTATATTTAGTTTTAAACATTGTGTTAAATTTTTTTTAATTAATTCAATTTAAAGTGAGACCAAAGAGTTTGCATATAACAACGACTTCCTTGTCATTAAGTCACAAGACATTTAAAATATACCTAAGTTCCAAACTTTTTTACGTAAAATTGAAAATATAATCGCAATTAATAACGACACCAAAAGTTTACATATATGAATTGCAATAAACACCTAAATCCAAAACTTTATTTTAGTTAAAATTTAATATTATTTTCAATTAACGACACCAAAAAGTTTGCATAAACCTCCTTGGATAAACACCTTGGTCACAAAATCACGTTCAAAAAAACAGACCACAGATAAATAATATAAAGTTTGTATATAACGCCACAGACTTAATAAATAATATGTAATACGAACGCCGGCGTCGACGGGCGCGCGATCGCGACTGATGATTCATCCCATCTCGTTGGATCGAAGGAAAACAAAAAGTTGTATTGGTCCAAATAGCGATATAAATTGCAAAATGTGTGCACGCAACTTTATTGCACATTACATAAGCAGTAGAGACGCTAATAACTTGCAGATTAACTCAGGATACAATTTTAACGAGTTTATTGGAGTGATTTATTAATTTAAATAATTGTTGGCATACGAAATGTAATCTTTTAATTTATAGTCTGCCGACTGCTTCATCTACTTGCACTTAAGTATATTCTTCTTATCCCACTCTAAGTGGGATGTTTTTCTCTTCCATTCTCTCCTATTATTCGTCAACTCTGGCGCTACATAATTTATAGAATTAGGCGTTACTTTGCGGAGATCCATAATACAAAAGTAATAATAAAATTATTTTGCTATAATCCGCAATGAATTTCTTTTTTTCCTACATCGCGGATTTCGCGAATTTCCTTCATCGCCGATTATAGCGACATATTTTTATTATTACTTTTGTATCTGGCGCTACACTTTTTATAGGAAACGACTTCAGAAAGTTCGTAGATCGTTTGTGGGCTTCGGTATATATTTTTATGACAAAACTCCACGACATATTTTGGACTTGCCTTGAGTTCAAAAAAGCAATTAAACAGACACTTATTCATATAGCTTATTATACTGTTGAGGACTATATTAATGATAAGAAAGCATGGATTTAAATTGCGACAGGGCGTCTTACTTAAACTTTTTTATATAGCGACCCCCTTCAAGCTTAGGAAATTTTAAACAACCCCCTCCTCCATATAATGAAATATATATTAACCGTAGATGTAGATGTAATATCTTCTTGATATAGGGAGAGGGGAATAGTTTTACTCCAAATTTAGCGTGTGCGGGCCACGGGCAGTAATGAATAAATCAAAACTACTGGATCGATTTTAATCATTTTTTTCACTGAGTGACATGGGCTATATATTTGAACCCGTGCGAAGCAGAGGCAGGCTGCTAGTACAGAATATACAGAAATCTTAAGGATGTGATCTGAACGCGAAACTTTCAAATTGTAACTGACATTAATATCAATATTTGCAATGACTGTTTTCCATCAAGCGAATTTACGACCCAAGATAAACTCGTGTCAATTGGTGTTTGATATTGCACAGATTCGTCTTATTTGCTTTCCTATACACTTATATCTATGCCGTAGTGGTTCAAGAGTGAAAGTGTCTGTATTTTACTAGAGTTTGCGGATTCATATGTTTATTTAATAGAAAAGTACCTGGTTGGTTAAATCAAAGCCTTGCTAAATAATTTTTTTTTAAATAAAAAAATCCACTTAGAAATATTCTCGATCCTTCTATTCTAAATTCTAATTCGAGACTGCTCGTTACCCAATTGAGCTATCATGAGTTTGCGATTGGCAGCGTAAGTATCGTTTGTTTTCTCATAAAATTATAGCAGTTTTTTCAGTGCCCAAAAACAGGGAAGACACAAATTTTTTTCTTAATAAAACCTAGTTATGTAGTTTCCGTATAAAACCCTCTATATAATGAATTTCAATTTTGATAATTAAAATCACAGACAAACATATATTAGACATTTTTTAGCAGGAAATATCATCGGAGTTTGAACCCGTGACCACTCGGAAGAGTCGCACGTAGTTACCGCTGGGCTACCACAGCTAACACATTTTGTACGAAATTTCATCAATATTGTTCCAGTGGATTTTCTATAGCAGAATAAAAGACTGACGAATGGACAAACATACACTTTCGCATTTATTATATTAGTATGGATAGATGTCAAGTGCACATCCGTTAATATCTGAAGACTCATTTGCATGCAACGAACACAATGACAGAGCGTTATAACAACTTTCTATTTCGATATAGTTATAAGTGAAATACAAAAAAATATTTTTTTAATGTATTACTAAGAAAAGATACGCGTCTGAAGTTAACTCCTTAAAAACGATTCTCTTGGAATATGGAATTTATTTAAGAGGGTAAATAAAATCTTTACGTTTTATTCTTGTATAATCTTTAATATTTAAATGACTTAATGTTGTGTATTTATATATATATATATATAAATACGCCGTGTGGTATCCGGCTGAATAGAATAATACCACCCTCTTTTCTTACCGCGGTGTCGTAAAAGGCGACTAAGGAAAGTCGACCCGCCGTGTGGTATCCGGTTAAGTAGAATAGACCACCCTCTCTCTTATCGAGGTGGCGTAAAATACGACTAAGATAAGTTGACGTCAGGCAGGCGGCCGGTCGTAAAATACGTAGCCAAATCATGTTACAACATGTTTATAACATGTTGTGCCGACCCCACTTAGAGTGGCAGGAAGATGATGATTTATATATATATATATATATATATATACTAGCGGCCTGCCCCTGCTTCGCACGGGTATAAAATATATATCCCATGTCAGTCAGTGTAAAAAAAATTATGAAAATTGATCCAGTTGTTTTGATTTATTAATTACTGCCCGTGGCCGTAGCGTTAAATTTGGAGAAAAACAATTTCCTTTCCCTATACCAAGAAGATTTCCTGCTATCTTTGGAATATCTAAATTCATATAGTACATTATTACTTATTTACTTTTATATTTTCCCTATGTATTTTATTAAACAATTAATTACAGAATGTCTTTAAACAAACTCTTGAAAGAGCGACATCGCTGCTAAAGTCGAAGTGTTATAGGGCGAAGCGTGGCGTCCTCACGGCATTTTAAATCTGTAATATCTCCGAAAATATTCACTTAAATTACATGCTGTAAACGGCCATATTGATCGATATTAAATCAACTATTAATTTAAGGTACTTAATAGGATAAGGATTAATGCTGTATTGTATAAGAATTGCTTCAAAAATTAGGCATTATTTTTCGTAAAAAGTAAACGACAAAAAATGCTTTATTGGGTTATCCATAAGCGATAGACATATACCATCGCGGACTTTTCTGTAGACCTTTTCAATGTGTACAAATACTTAGTACATTATTTTGATAAATCTCGTAGGGTTTAGCCAGCGTATGCAATGTAAGCGGAAAAAAATGTAATTATTTACAGAAACCTCAAAAATTACAGTATTTCTCTACTCCGTATTGAATGTTATTATACGTACAAACCTTCCTCTGGAATCACTCTATCTATTAAAAAAAACCGCATCAAAATCTGCTGCGTAGTTTTAAAGTTTTATGCATACATAGGGAAATATGGACTTTGTTAATATGTTTGTGAATATGTAGTGATTGTTTTTTCCTCGCTAGAGAACTCCGATCATAAATGCGTCCGATCGCTGCTAAATTCAAATGGTTAAAGGGCGAACCGCGTTTTTTTTTTTTCGTATTTGACTAATGCTGTTAGCCCTAATGGCTTTGACAGCGTCACCGATAAGACGGGCGAGCGCGGAAGCATCGCCGAGAGGCGAACCGCGACCTCCGACGCGCTATTTATAGGCGCGGTCCCTGCATTTTAAATCTGTAATATCTCCGAAAATGTTCACTTAAATTACATGCTGTAAACGGCAATATTGATCTATATTAAATCAACAATTTATTTAAGGTACTCAATTGGATAAGGATTAATGCTGTATTGTATAAAAATTGCTTTGAACATAAGGCATCATTTTTCGTAAAAAGTAAATGACAAAAACTGCCATTGTGAGTTATCCATAAGAGATAGACATATACCATCGCGGACTTTTCTGTAGACCTTTTCATGGTGTACAAATACTTAGTACATCATTTTGATAAATCACGTAGGGTTTAGCCTGCGTTTGCAATGTAAGCGGGAAAAAATGTAATTATTTACGACATCACATTAGAAACCTCAAAAATTACAGTATTTCTCTACTCCATATTGAATATTATTAGACATGTAAACCTTCCTCTAAAATCACTCTATCTATTAAAAAAAAACCGCATCAAAATCTGTTGCATAGTTTTAAAGATTGAAGCATACATAGGGATATACGGACATAGGGGCAGACAGAGAATGCGACTTTGTTTTATACTATGTAGTGATATTATTTATTTTTACAATTGATTAGACAATGTCTTTACATACAACATTCATAGCTTTCTTATCATTAGACAATATAAACTTGAAAGAAGGACATTTAGTTGCGCCTCCGGTCGCTGCTAAATTCGAAGTGCTTATAGGTCTAAGCGCGGCCTCCTCGCGGTATTTTAAATCTGTAATATCTCCGAAAATGTTCACTTAAATTACATGCTGTAAACGGCAATATCGATCAATATTAAATCTACAATTTATTTAAGGTACTCAATTAGATAAGGATTAATGCTGTATTGTATAAAAATTGCTTTGAACATAAAGCATCATTTTTCGTAAAAAGTAAATGAAAAAAACTGCTATTGTGGGTTATCCATAAGAGATAGATATATACCATCGCGGACTTTTCTGTAGACCTTTTTAAGGTGTACAAATACTTAGTACATCAAATCTCGTAGGGTTTAGCCTGCGTTTGCAATGTAAGCGGGAAAAAATGTAACTATTTACAGAAACCTCAAAAATTACATTATTTCTCTACTTCGTATTGAATGTTATTATACGTACAAACCTTCCTCTGGAATCACTCTATCTATTAAAAAAAACCGCATCAAAATCGGTTGCGTAGTTTTAAAGTTTTATGCGTACAAACGGAAATATGGACTTTGTTTTATAATATGTAGTGATGATATATATAAAAATACACACACAACATTAACTCATATATATATATATATATATATATATATATATATATATATATATATATATATATATATATATATATATATATTTTTTTTTTTTTTTTTTTTTTCAGAATCTCAGAAACGGCTCTAACGATTTTCCTGAAATTCAGCATGTAGGGGTTTTGGGGAAGAAAAATCGATCTATCTAGGTTTTATGTAAAACAAATCGTTTTATCGCTATTTTTGGGCATTACAAATACTAAAATAAATATTAATACACTATTTTTGCCATTAACTGTCAAGTCTGCTTATTCGGGGAACGGGCAGTCTCGAGAAAAGTAAATACCTAGGATCGATTCCCCAACTACCATATTATTATTTTTTTTTGAGTTCCTTTTTAATTTTTTTATTAAATTTTATATGCAGATTCAGTTATCGGCTACTATCTAATTTTCATACATCAAAATAATAAGAGTTTTCCACCTCTATTCTTTTATAATGTACATGTATACTAGAAATTCCCTAGAAATAACTAGCTTATTTAAAATCGTAACCGTAATAACTTTTTTTATATCTGTCTGTTTAATAGACATATAAAAATAATCGTTTTTTAGATATATCTATATTATTTCTACCTATATTTTTTTGTCTGTAAAAAGGAAAAATCAAAGGTCTTTAACGTTCGTTTTAAAATATGTATGCCTTTCAACAATTTTTTAGTACAGCGCCATCTATTATAAGTTGCTCGAATCAAGTCGTAAGAATGAGATAAGTATAGGTTTCCTAAAATGGCCACGCGGCGCTAATTTTCATGTAATAGTTTCAAAATAGCTTAAATTTAAAATGAATATTGCAATTATGTGGTAATACGTAAATTGTTTAATCTAGTTTATTTATCGTTGAACACCGATAACAATTAGCTTAAATATACTTAAAAGATAATATTAATATTGACAATAATGTGTACAATTAATATTTAATATTGTACTTACAGAAATAATTGAATTACGCCGTGTGGTATCCGGCGGAATAGAATAGTACCACCGTCATTTCTTACCGACGTATCGGTATCCGGTTGAGTAGATTAGACCACCCTCTTTCTTACCGAGGTGTCGTAAAACACGTCTGAGGTAAGTTGACGTCAGGCAGGTGGCCGGTCGTAAAAACGCAACCAAATCATGTGACAGCATGTTTATAACATGCTGTGCCGACCCCACTTAGAGTGGGATAAGGGCAGGAAGATGATGATGGTCAAGTCAGGATAGCTTGTATATATAGTGATTTCGATATGATGCTTGTACTGTAGTCTGGTACGGTATAAGCTGGTACTCACTCTGTGGGATGAGGCGAGGTGGGCCGCGTGCGCCGGCGTGGGCCGCTCGTCGCTCGACTCGTCGCCGGAACGCTCGCCGGTAAACACCGAGTCGTGGGATACCGACAGACCGCTCCCGTACGCGCCCTCCCTGTGGACAAACAGAATTACGACCATTACGAGTTATAACACATTGACAAGGGGATCATATGGACATCCTCATGATCCTTCATGTATCAGGTATGAAAACAGACAGTACCTACCCTCTACATTTCGCTTTATAGACCTTCGTCATTTTATAAAAGCTGAAAGTTTGTCAGTTCATGCTCCCAACACAGGTAAGGACTATGGTAGATTATGAAATTTGGATCATAGTGGCTAAATTCACGTGAAGAAACACAGTATTTAAAAAAAACAATGCTGGATTATCTATGCTATTTTATGCTATATAATATCGTCATTTCTTCTGTATCATGAACATCAGCAAAGTAACGGCTAATTGTATAAATTAGGTAGAAATATCAGCTCACTTCCTCCTGTTGTGCCGCTCGGCGTCGAGCAGCTCGCTGGTGGAACTGCTCTTGGGGTCAGGCGAGCTGTCAGCCCTGGGCCGCCTCTTGAACATGCGCCGCAGCCCCCGCAGGAACCGACCCGTTCGTCCTTCGCCTGCAATCACCATAAATTTTACATTTAGATCTGTCATCAAAATTTCAAAATTCAAAATATTCTTTATTCAAATTAACTTGTAAACAAATGCTTTTGAATCGTCAACTCTACTGCTGGTTCGGAAAGCTATTCCTACCGAGAAGAGCCAGCAAAAAAACTCGACGGTTGCTCTTTTAAAAATATAATTCTTAATACTATTTACATTCAGTCGTTACTGTCTTGTACAGGTTCAAAGAGCTATATCCACACATTCTTATCTTCTAAATAATCTTTAATAGTAGTAGGCTTTCTGTATTAGCCTTTCTTCTAACATGTTTTTAAACTGCTGTAATGGCAAAGCTAATAAGCTATGTGTGATTTGGTGGTTTATTGGATACATTTCGTCTTCCAGCGTCACCATGCCGGCATATCGCAGTCGTCGTGCAGCGACGGGTCCCTGCTCAGCGAGGGCTCGTCGGATATGGACGTGGACTCCAGCAGCGGCCACTCCAGGAGTGACCACTCTGACAACTATAGTGAGTTGCCTTTCACTATAACACCATCAAGCTGTGGTAGCCCAGCGGTAACATCGTGAATTCACACTCTGGCAAGCACCAATGAGTTTTCTATTAAAACTTATGTGTCTAATTGATAATTGCATTTATCGCTTTTCGGTGAAGGAAAACATCGTGAGGAAACCTGTATATCTCTAGAGACATCTGGTTATATGTGTAACCTACCAATCCGCATTGGAGCAGCGTGGTAGCTCCAATCCTTCTCTCCAGGAACGAACAGAGGATGCCTTTTTAAATAAATAAATATATGGGACACTTACACACACCATCATCCGTTCCCAAAGTAAGTTACTTAATACTTGTGTTATTGTGTAGATAGACAACTGGTGAATATACTTATATATTTTTAAATACATACTTAAATACAAATATACACCCAGACTCGGAGACCAACAAATTCATCTATAGAAAATGTTCTAATCTGAAGGCAGGGTCACTACCCACTGCACCAACGGGCTAGTCAAGTTTTTTTTCCTTTGGGAGGCTGAATGGTGGTGCTATGGGGTATATGGGGGGCTAACCATGGGTGCTGGTGTCGTGGTGCGGCGGTCGGTAGGGCGGCTCGAGCGAGCCCTCGCGCACGCAAGACATCAGCCCCGCCCCGCCGCCGCCCGACATCCGCACTGCCTGCAAGAGATAAATCAAATCAAATCAAAATAATCTTTATTCAAATAAGCTAGAGAGATAGAGACATGCTATTGTGGACTTTTTAAAGTACTTTTATAGTAGCATTGTATGCTCTAGAACATTACTTTAGTGTATCTCTCTTGGTTTACGCGGCGCATGCGACTAAAGCTCCCAGCAGTGAGTTCTTTTACAACTGCGCGATCTCTTCAACACAATTAAGACAAAACCGTAATGTACTATTAATCTAAGCCTTACAGAAAAATCGCACTACCTTTTAGTAAAAAACGTACAAAAATCCGTTCAGTAGATTTTAAGAAAATCAATCACATACAGACAGACAGCTTTTGGGGAATTTTTATAATAAGTATAGATATACTAGCTTTAAACCGTAACATCTTTCGCGTGGACTGTAATCATGGAATAAACAGTAGCTTTTGTCACTCTCCAACCCTGCAAATATCTCCATCACAAAAATCAGATCGATCCGGGAAGAATCTGATGGATTATTCGCGTTATCAAGACCATAATTTGATAATTTTAGCAAATAGCCGGTCCTTCAAATCAAATCAAACCAAATAATCTTTATTCTAATAAGCTCTTACAAGCACATTTGAATCGTCAAAGATTAATATGATTAATGAAGCTACAACTGGTTCGGTTGCTCTTACCGAGAAGAACCAGAAAGAAACTCGGCGGTCAATCTTTCAAACATTTTCAATTTTACATAATAAAACCGCAGTCCTGTATGAAGCTCAAAAGATTATCAAATCCAAGCTACCAGGCCATAGAGATGCAACACCATCAGTTTTATTGGTTTAAAGTCAAATTCAATATATTCTTTTTTTAAGGAAACTTGTGCTTTTGAGTCACCGGCTCTACTGTTCAGAAACTGCTCCTACCGCGAAGGGGCAAGGAAATCGGCGATTGTTCTAAGTTACCTAATTCTAGTAGCTACGAAAATACGTAAGGCGATTGAAATTAGCTGTCTCCCGAATTTTATCAGAGACTGGCACTGCCTCCAGCGTGGAAACCTATATTTGGTACTACTGTTACTACTAAAGACATTAGAACCAGACACCTTAAGCGTCGCATGCACAAATTTCTTCCAAGCATCCGATGACTAAGACCAGAACAGCGACCAGGATTGCATAGAAGACGCACGACCACTGCCGCTATCATCCAACCTTCCCGCCCCAGACGCTCAGCCAGCCAGCTCGCCCAGCGTGCTGCTACACGCAGTTCCCTCCGCGATATACCCGCATAAAGAGCCCATTGTTTTTTTTTAATTGACTGTATGCTGTTAGCCCTAACGGCTTTTACAGCGTCACCGGACGGGGTGGGCGAACGAAGAAGAATTGCAGCAGTTGCGAAATACGGAGAGTAGAGCACAGAAGCTCTACTGGCGTCGAGGAATATCATCGTATGGGTGGCTCCTGTGACGCCGGACCACGGCTTAGGGCGACGTGTAGTGGAGGGCTGATGGTATGACTGATTAATCAATACAATGTCGTAATGAGGGCAAGAAGCCATGACCAACCGTCGTCAGAAATCTAGGACCTTGTCTTCGCCGGCGAAGACGCTGTGTGTGTGTATTACGTGTTTCTGTGTTTGCGATCGTTATTTGATCGTCAGGGTCATATAGGACGCTTTGTGGACGCCTATATTTTCGGTGGTCAGACCTAACTGGGATGCAGGTGGAAGCAACTGAAATAAGAGGGTTCTGGTGTACCTCATTTCTCGAAATAAGACTTCGAAAAACGTTTAAACAGGTGAGTAATGGTAGGAAGGTCGAGGTCTCTATGGAGGTCAACATTCCGCATGAACCGGACGGACATGTGACACGGACAAGTGGCTGTCCGCATAAATCCGTTCTACAGTCTTTTGGAGTGTGAGCAATCTGACCTTTGAAACAAAGAGCCCATGAATAAGAGTCCTGTATGGGCTTGAAACTTCTCGAGCTAATCATCCTCATGCCCTTATCCCACTCTAAGTGTGGTCGTCACAACATGTTATAAACACGCTGTCACATGATTTGGCTTTGTTTTTACGACCGGCCGCCTGCCTTATGTCAACTTACCCTAATCGTATTTTACGACACCTCTGTAAGAAAGAAGGTGGTCTATTCGACTAAACCGCATAACTTTTGAATAGCAATCAGTAAAACTAGCCCCATTGTACACTTAGAATACAACGCCGTGTGGTATCCGGCTGAATAGAATAGTACCACCCTCATTTCTTACCGAGGTGTCGTAAAAGGCGACTAAGGTAAGTTAACTCACCTTGTGGTATACGGTTGAGTAAAATAGACCACCCTCTTCCTTACCGAGGTGTCGTAACATACGACTAGGGTAAATTGATGTCAGGCAGGCGGCCGGTCGTAAAAACGCAGCTAAATCATGTGATAGCATGTTTATAACATCTTTTGCCGATCCCACTTAGAGTGGGATAAGGGCAAGAAGATGAATAACTTCTACAAGTATTTAAAAAGGACAATCAGAGCGTAAAACTACGCCGTGTGGTATCCGGTTTAGTAGAATAGACCACCCTCTTTCTTACCGAGGTGTCGTAAAATACGACAGAGATAAGTTGACGTCAGGCAGGCGGCCGGTCGTAAAAACGCAGCCAAATCATGTGACAGCATGTTAATAACATGTTGTGCCGACCCCACTTAGAGTGGGATAAGGGCAGGAAGATGATGAATCAGAGCGTAAAACTAACCCCATTGTACACTTAGAACACAATAGCAGAATAAGAACGGAGTAACTGGTTATTGGATCATTTAGTTTTCAAGTTACAAGGTCAGGACCCTGTTTACCCGCAGGAAGATCAAGGGCGCCGGGCAGATCGATACGGATGCTGCGTGCGAGGGTGATGCAAGATACGGAACAGATCGTAGTTAAATAGAGACGGGTGATGCACTTACTGGGATCGCTCCCAGTTTTCCAGCATTGACACAGATCACAACTTAGCGTTATATCACTGTTAAGGCCAATTTGACACGGTGTCACGTAGCAGGAAAACAATCAATGACACAAAACCGTCAAGTCCGCCGTGTGGTATCCAGCTGAATATAATAGACCACACTCTTTCTTACCGAGGTGTAGTAAAAGGCGAGGTAAGTCGACCCGCCGTGTGGTATGCGGCTGAGTAGAATAGACCACCCACACATAAACATCATTAAACAACATGTTTAACATGTTGTTAAATGATTTAGCTAGGTGTTTTAAGACCGGCCTCCTGCCTGTAGTCAACTTACCTTAGTCGCCTTTTACGACACCTCAGTAAGAAATGTTGGTGCTCTATTATACTTAGCTGGATGCCACATGGCGAGTCAACTTACTATCGCCATCTTTTAAGACACCTCGGTAAGGAATGAGTGTGGTCTATTCTTCTTAGCCGGATACCAGACTGCGAGTCAATTTACATTAGTCACCTGTCTGTTATTATTTCATTGCTAAGCAGCTGGATAAGTGATGACTTTAGTAAAATTAAAGATTTTACACCGACCTAACATAAAGGATAAAGAAATTATGTTTCTCCTTCAAGAATAGAAAAAAATAATCTACACTAATATATAAAGCTGAAGAGTTTGCTTGTTTGAATACGCTAATCTCAAAAATTACTGGACCGATTTGAAAAATTCTTTGAGTGTAAGATGTTCCATTTATCGAGGAAGGCTATAGGCTATATAACATCACGCTAAGATGAATAGTAGAGGAGCAGCAATAAAAAACATTGCGAAAACGGCAATACTCAAAGCTTTCCTTGCGATAAGTAAACGGTGAAAGTTATACAAAAATCTAATTAACTCACGATAACTACTATTATGCTTAAAATTTCAATTCGGGAAACATTTTGTCTTACACTGATTTCCATGCGGGCGAAGTCGTTGGCACAGCTAGTGGTTAATTACTAATAATTGAGGGTAGTTTAATAATAAAGTTACAAACAAATTCCATTCGTGCTGAATGTCCTAATTTGAACATTTAGTCTGAGATGAAGGCGCATGAACATTCATCTCATTACTGAGATGAAGGCGCATTCAGCCTTTTGTACTGGAGATTTTTAGTTTAAAGATAATAGTATATATAATTAGATTAGTTGTTTTCTGTTAAATTTGGTACATGGAGATGAATAAATTCTTTTTTATTTCATTTCATTAGCGGTTCAGCTACTATACAAATATACATTCGTTTATTTGACACCACAGTAACCTCGTTTTACAACCAGCAACAAGTAAGGCGCAAAGTTTCTTCAATTAACAAGCATGTGTTAATTATATGCTCACTGACAATCAGGCTATGATCACAGTATGCAGCGATTAGCGATATCAGAGGGCGACACTAAACAATTGGTATGGCCATACTGCAAGCGATATCCGGCGAAAAATCCAATCGACTGGCCCTTTGTCGCAATGTTTCTTCAAGTCTGGGTGTATTAATGTATTTATTTAAAACAAGCTGAGCTTCCGGTTTCGCCTGAGCGGAATTCAGTGTGTCAAAATTAGCCCGAATTAAAATTTTGAACATAAAAGTAGTTATTGTGAGTTAACCATGAAGGATAGAGACATGTTCTCGCAGACTTTTTCGTAGTATTACTGTAGATCTACAATTCTTTAGTACATTACTTTAGTAATTTACTTCTTCCGAGTTTCTTGCTGGTTCTTCGCTCATAGATAAGCATGTCATAAATATAAACATGTCATAAACATGTTGTCACATGATTTGGCTACGTATTTTACGACCGGCCGCCTGCCTGACGTCAACTTATCTTAGCCGTATTTTACGACACCTCGATAAGAAAGAGGGTGGTCTATTCTACTTAACCGGATACCACACGGTGAGTCAACTTACCTTAGTCGCCTTTTACGACACCTCGGTAAGAAATGAGTCTCTAAAATAACCTAATATTTTTAATTGAAATTATGAACATAAGAGTAGTTGTGAGTTAACAATAAGAGAAAGAGACATGCTGTCGCGGACTTTATCGTTGTTTTTTTGTAGATCTATAGTTCTTTTGTACTTTACTTTAGTGAATCTCTGCTGGTATATGCGACGCACCCAAGTAAAGCAATCGTCAGGCAAGTTTTTACTACCGCGCGATATCTTCAATACAATTTACATAAAATGGTTATATACTATTAACCTAAATGTTTCGCCAAAATTGCACCACTTTTTAGAAAAAAACTTTATACAAAAACCGGTCGGTAGATTTAGAAAAAATAGATCACATACACACATACAGCTATTGAGGACTTTTATATATTTCGTTGATAAGTTTATTTTGGAAATGTATTTTATTTTATCGCTCATATACGTAAGTGGGCTTGCGTCGCTAGTTTATGTAGCCTCAGCTTTACTAAGTAATGTTTTGCAAGTGCCATGTATTAATTATTAACTTCTAATTTTCTTGCGTCAATTTCAGTAGAGATGAAAATCTTTTTTCATTTCACTCTTTCTCTATACAAAATCACATAGGTTCGCTGAACTGTTCGTACGTGAAATAAGTTTAAAAAATTTTTTGTAGAAGCCCTAAGGCCTTTTACAGCGTCACCAGGTAGGTCGAGTGAGCGCAGAAGCATCGTCAAGCGTCGAGCTTCATTTGATGGAAAACTAATGAAAGTATTATTTTGCTATAATCTGCGATAAAAGAAATTATATTTAATGCTAGGTAGGCGGGTAGTGCTTGAGTTTTTACAAATTCTGCATGTATCAAGTATTAGAACGAACAGAACACTCTACATTTAGCATTACCTACATATATTACATTATACCTATATATATTTTCTTTTATTGCGGATTATTGCAAAATTATATTTTCATTATGGTATTATGGACCTCCGCAAAGTAATGCCTAATTCTATAAATTATTATTTGATGGAAAAAAATAAAGTAACAAACAGTCAAATCAATTACTCTTCTGTCGAAAGTTTTGTCCCTTTAGTCTGCGGATCGTAAGTACAGTCTGGGCGTAAACTAACGTTACTCAGCAGTCATGAGTCATGTTTGTCTAGACAGTGTTAATGATATCCTGTACAATATTGTACCTTCTAATAAAGGCGCGCATATTACCCGCTCATATACCGACCACACCAGTGTTTCCGTCCTTTGTTTAATGGCTCCTTTCTTATAAAAAATAATGATAATATTTTTAGAAATTAAGTCTTAATTCAATTTTAAATATATATCTTCTTGTCCTTATACCACCCTAACTGGGGTCGGCACGACAAGTTTTTCTCTTCCATTCTGTCCTATCATTCGTCAACTCAGGCGCCACTCCTTTTATATACATGTCATACTTCACACAATCCAACCATCTCTTTTTAAGCCTCCCTTTAGCCACATATACATCCACATTCAAATTTAACACTCGTTTGGTCACATGATTTTATATATATCATCTCAATCTTGCACTTCTCGTCTTTTCTATAATAGGCGCAACTTAATTCAATGTAAAATGAATAATAAAAAATAAACGAATGCGTCCAGGGGATCACGCCGAACACCTTATTGTGCAACACTTTTTATTACAAAATCCAACGACAATGACCAGTTCGGAACACTAATCCACTTGAGAAGCACTGCCAAGAAAGTCAGTGGTCTCTCTTATCGCGAATAGCGATTATTTGAGGTTATATTCCAATAACGCGAAATACAAAAGAGGTCTCCCAAACACGTCTACCTCTTACGAATGCCGCACGCCAAAAAGAGAATGAACGACGTCAGTTGTTGCCTCTCATAGGCCATTATATTGGAAGTATAGTCTTTTTCTACTATCTTCGAATTTATGTTTGAGATATCGAATACCGATTGTCAACCAGGTACTATATATTTATATATTAAGCTTATCCTTTAGAACAACATACGAGAAACATTCTAGGTCAAGATATTACCTAAATATGAAGCTGCATCGATCTAGTCCTCTGCTAGTTAGGGTCCGATTGCATTTGGGTCAAGGGTAATGTAATAGATTTCCAGATTCACCAACCTACATTCTAGATGCAAGCCCGGCACGTTTTTCTCGTTATAGCAAAACTTGATTACGTTTTTATAACAGTTTTACCGTTGCAATGTTGATTTTTACGTTTTTATTACTCTACTAGCCTAGACTAGCAATCTCAAGCGGCTCCGGCCGCGTATAAAGATTAAAACCGCAATAAAATACTAATGATAACCGTAAAAATGGTTAAAGTGGGTTAACCTTAAGAGCTAGACATATGCTGTCACGGACTTTGATTTAGAACTTTTAAAGGGAAATTTTGTAATACATTTTTGAATAACTTCCACCGTTTACTTAGCGCACGCAAAGAAAGCTTTCAATTTTGCCGTTTTCGTATTATTTTTTATTGCTGCTCATCTCCTATTCGTCTTGATGTTATATAGTCTATAGCCTTTCTCTATAAATGGACAATCTTACACACAAAGAACTTTTCAAATCGGTCCAGCAGTTACTGAGAGTAGCACGTTCAAACAAACAAACTCTTCAGCTTTATATATTAGTATAGAAGTTGATGGGGATAATTCCAAGAATAGGATCTGTGTGTTTTATCCAATTATATATTTCTTATCCAAGATTATCTAAGATTATCTAAGATTATAGAAGTTCCAAAATTGACAGCCTTGTTACTCTCATTTTCTTCTTATTATTCTCGTTGCCGTAGTAACGAGGCCGTCCGGTGTTGCCGGCCAGACGTATTAGAATTCCCAACAGAAGTATAGATTGGTTTGCGTAAGATTTATCTACACATAATTTTCTTCATTAAACTTAGTTTATACAAAGTACATGCTGTGTGATATCCGGCTGAGTAGAATAGACTACCCTCATTTCTTACCGAGGTGCCGTAAAAGTCGACTAAGGTAAGTTGTACCCACCGTGTGGTATCCGGCTGACTAGAATTGAACACCCTCATTTCTTACTGAGGTGTCGTAAAAGGTGACTAAGGTAAATAGACACACCGTGTGGTATCCGGCTAAGCAATATAGACCACCCTCATTTCTTATCGAGCTGTCTTAAAAGGCGACTAAGGTTATTCGGCATCCGCCGTGTGGTATACGGCTGAGTAGAATAGACCACTTTCTTTCTTACCAAGGTGTCGTAAATGCGAATAAGTTAAGTTGACGTCCGGCGGGCGGATCGTCGTAAAATACGTAGCCAAATCATGTGATAACATGTTATAAACATGTCGTACCGACCCCACTTAGAGTGGGATAAGGATAGGAGGATGATGATCGTAGATCTCAACCAAAATTGAGTTAAAAGGATGAACGTTACATATTCATTAATTCTATCGCCTTAAATTATGCGAAAGTAATTTAAAAGCTCTCAAAAGTAGCTCGTTCAAACTAATTAAGATAACTTTGTATGGGAGACTTTTTTTTACTAGATTTTATAAAGGTTTTTAAGTTCGAAGGCCGAAGAATTTAATTGGAATCTTTTAAGGCTTTCTATTATATTATAAAATGAATCTCTATTTCCCTCGCTCAAAGTATCCCACGTGAGACGATGGGATAATTTCGCTTATTCTTTTTTTGTTAATTGTTTTTTGGGAAAAGGTTCTAGAGATATAATAATTTTGTAAGTTTAGCATAACATTAGGTAATTTAAAAAAGTTTTTGGTCCATAATCTAGGTACATAGGTGTTGCATGTATAGATAAGTGTAACAATGATGTACCACACTACGATCTAAGATCTTTGGAGCATTCAAGCAGCCTTGGAGCAGCGGGATTATTCAAAGCTCCTACCCTTCTCTGTAAAAGGAGGGAAGGGTAGTAAGAAGACCTACGAGTATGATAAGCATCATCATTCTCCTACCCTTATCTCACCTTAAGTCAGGTCTGCACACGGCGCTGCACACGCTCGCGGACTGTCCAGCTTGGGCGGTTCAGCGGGCGGAACTCTTGGCACAGCAAGGGCACGATCTCTCCCTGCCTACCGTGGTTCGTACCATGGTGGACAGGGAGCGATTGTGGGCTGTGATGGCCTCCTTATGCGAGGACGCTATCTTGCGGAAGAAGGCGGCGGGGCTTATCCGGGAAGTCAAGTCCTCGGATCCTATCTGCCGCAGACCAGCCGGGCGCAGACGACTCGCTCAAGGTCATCGCGTGCCGCCCTAACGGGGACCTTCCGGACGTTCCGAACGGGATTTATCGGACGCACACCTTATAAAGTTCCGGTCGATGCATCTGGTGCTCCCGATGCATCGTCTAGCGAAGGAAGGGGCCACTTTTAGAGAGGCCCCGACACAGAGCTGGCGCATTCTGGGTTTCTCTGAGTTGCTGCTGGCGGGGATGGGGGCAATGTGTACAACAGTACCCTGTCCCCGCCACCAGTAGCATGATGGAGCACTGTCAGGTTTTTAGTCGGTGCGAGTCCGACATACCCGCCACTCGTCCCTGTCGGGTGGTGATGACCCACAATGAGATTTCCTGACATTAAAAAGAGAGTGAGGTGAGTTTTGATAAGTTATTTTACGACCAGCTACCTGCTGGATATCAACTTACCTAAGTCACCTTTTACAACACCTCGTTAGAAATGAGGGTGGTCTATTCTACTCAGCCGGTTACCACACGGCAAATCAACTTACCTTAGACGCCTTTAAGATACCTCGGTTAGAAATGAGGGTGGTCTATTCTACTCAGCCGGATGCCACACAGCGGATCAACTTACCTTAATCGCCTTTTACGACACCTCGGTTATAAATGACGATGGTCTGTTCTACTCAGCCCGATACCACGCTGCGGCTGGTCATAGGAGGCCTATGTATGCCAAGTATTATATGTTACTTAACCGTGTATACGGTACTTTACCATGCTAGAACCTCGTGTATTTAAGGAATACATCAAATTTGTTTCTTCGATAAATTGCCAGGTTAAATTATACATCGACTTCCGTCATAAATTTATTTAAGAACACCTGTGTACATACTCGGCATTGTCGGGACGTAGCGCAGCCTCTAATAAACCTTTGTCTGATAAAATATGTATTTAGACCAATATGTACGAACATCGTTATTTAAAAATAATAATAATATTATTTTGTTATGCCGTGTGGTATCCGGCTGAGTAGAATAGACCACCTTCATTTCTCACCGAGGTGTCGTAAACGGCGACTAAGGTAAGTCAACCCGCCGTGTGGTATCCGGTTGAGTAGAATAGACCACCCTCATTTCTTACCTGTGCAGTAAACGGCGACTTAGGCAAGTCGATCCGCCGTTTGGTATCCGGTTGAGTAGAATAGACCACCCTCTTTCTTACCGAAATATTCTAAAATACGACTAAGGTAAGTTGACATCAGGCAGACGGCCGGTCGTAAAATACGTAGATAAATCATATGACATGTTCATAGCATGTTGTGCCGACCCCACTTAGAGTGGGATAAGGGCAGAAAGATGATGAATATTTGCTATAATCTGCAAAAGATTAACATTAAGTATAGAGAAATATATATTATTTTAATCCAGACTGTAATTACAAACTTTCTACGACTTCATGATCATCATCCTGCCGTTATTCCTCTATAAGTATGGTCGGCACATGTTATACACATGTTATTACATGATTTGGCTAGTTATACTCCGTAGGTACACCTCGGTAAGTAATGAGAGTGGTCTGATCTTCAAAGGATACCACACAACATAGCTTGCTTAGCCTTATATATTTCCTATAAAGATCTCACAATTTTTTTTAGGCTTTGGTTTATATTTTAGCCCGCGTGGAAAAATAAAACCGTAATATAGGATAACCAAAAAATGGTTACAGTGGGTTAAACTTAAAAACTAGACATCCAATGTCGCCGACTTTTATTTAGAACTTTTAGAGGGAAACAATTTTGTGATACATGATTTTTGAATGACTATCACCGATCACTCAGCGCATGCAAGGAAAGCTTTAAATTATACCATTGTGTACTATTTTTTTATTACTCCTCTCCTATTCATCTTAGCGTGATGTTATATTGCCTATAGCCTTCCTCGATAAATGTGTTAGGGATTGGACAGTGTTGCCAATTAATGTATTAGTAGTTTTAGTGTGCGTTTCGAACAGCAAAAGAGTGGGAAACATTTTTGACAGGTGACGTTCCGGGCGTGTTAAAAGTTAGCTTTTGTGTGACAGTGGACGGAGAAACAGTGAATACAGTCTTTGTAAACTTAAATATTATCTTATTATTTCACGCAAGCTAACAAATGGACTATATTACACTGAATGAATTTTTCAAATCGGTCCAGTACCTAGTTCCTGAGATTAGCGTGTTCAAACAAACAAATTCTTTAGCTTTTTATATTAGTATAAATAGTAGCGTAAGAAATAGGAAAAATAAGGTTACAAAAGTAGTGAGAATATTATTTGGCTATAATCCGCGATAAAGGAAGAAAAGATTTTATTGCGGATTATAGCAAAATAATATTCTCATTACTTTTGTATTATGGACCTCCGTAAAGTAACGCCTAATTTTATAAACTATTTAAAAATAAGGTTATTCTGCTTCTGTAATTTTGAATCGGCATATGATTTCACTATTGTGAGCGCATTCGTTTATAATGATTTTCCAAATTAGTTATACGCAAGAAATTTGAATAGCAAATAGGTAAGTCAGTTTTCACCTGCTATAGAAATCTCTGTCGAATAAAATTAACGACGCAATAAGCGATCTTGATGAGCAATTATAAACGACTAGCTTTTACCCGTGACTTCGTTACGGACTGTTGTCGCGTTATAGATTGAGTACCTGGTTGACCGTGCCTTGATCGGTAATTTTTTCCAAAATTAAAAAAGAAACTTCAAAAAAATAATGGGGTACTTGGGGCTCGATCTTAGGTACATTTCTCGAGACCGACCATTCCCCGAATAATCTACGCTGAGTTGACATTTTACGGCAATAATAATGTTTTATATTCAACATATTAATATTGAATATAAAACATTATTTTTTAATGCCCAAAAACAGTGTCGAAACGATCTCTTTTTTTAATAAAACCTAGCTTGATCAATCTTTCTCTCCCAACACCCTCTAAATACCGAATTTCAGGAAAATCGTTGGAGCCGTTTCCGAGATTCCGAAAAAATATATATACATAAAAGATTAACTCATTTAAATATTCAAGATAATAGAGGGCGCTTTACAATGTCATCCTATTCCTGTTGAATTAACAGGATTTCTATAGCCTACATGTTACTCCGGTGTATAAAGTATAATTCTGGCAAATTTCATCGATATTAATTCAGCGGATTTGCCGTGAAAGAATAATAAACATATATTCATACTCACAAACTTTCGCATTTATATTATTGTCCCTAAACAATTGTTTCGCCCCGTAACCGAAGCATCGTCAGGAGATAGACGGCATATCGCAAAACGATTTTACCGAATAGTAGTACACTCTACATTTAGCATTACATATATTTTATTTTATTGTGGATAAAAGCAAAATAATATTGCCATTATTGTTGTAATAAAATCGCTATTAATTAGCCCCATTTTCATCCGATTAATGGTCCGAATCATGGTCCCTAAATTGTATAATGCATCAATTTTAATCTTGTATCAATTTAATTGTATAATGTATCAATTTACATTTTTACATCTTGTATCAATTAAATTGTATAATGTATCAATTTACATCTTTTACATCTTGTATCAATTTAATTGTATAATGTATCAGTTTACATCTTTTACATCTTGTATCAATTTAATTGTATAATGTATCAGTTTACATCTTTTACATCTTGTATCAATTTAATTGTATAATGTATCAGTTTACATCTTTTACATCTTGTATCAATTAAATTGTATAATGTATCAATTTACATCTTTTACATCTTGTATCAATTTAATTGTATAATGTATCAGTTTACATCTTTTACATCTTGTATCAATTTAATTGTATAATGTATCAATTAACATCTTTTACATCTTGTATCAATTAAATTGTATAATGTATTAATGTACATCTTTTACATCTTGTATCAATTTAATTGTATAATGTATTAATTTACATCTTTTACATCTTGTATCAATTTAATTGTATAATGTACATATCAATTTACATCTTTTACATCTTGATCCTTAAATTTTATAGTGTATCAATTGCTTGTATGAGCTTTATTTGCAACGGCTTTGGCTTAAAG
This sequence comes from Morpho achilles, assembly GCA_947086495.1. NCBI lineage: Eukaryota > Metazoa > Arthropoda > Insecta > Lepidoptera > Nymphalidae > Morpho > Morpho achilles. The sequence continues at coordinate 1,520,886 of CAMTZB010000018.1, read as the reverse complement.
TCTGAAAGGTAATATGGATAGTAAGGTAATGTGGAACTCACCCGCCTGGCTTAGGGGTTTGTTTCCACGCCGGCAGCCATGGTTACCGGCGACCCCGACACGACCTGCAAATAAACAATTCGTTTAGATTACACCATAACAAAAAACATTTCTTCTTTCACAAGTCTTTTAGTACACAAACATGCTATGAGAAAAAGTGTGTCTAAATCAGAGATCTCTACCAAATACCTTAACATGTAATTAAACAGTACAGAAAGTGAACGATAAAAGTCATGTGATACCCTCATTTCTTACCGAGATGTCGTAAAAGGCGACTAATTAAGTTAGTAAGTTGACCCATCGTGTTGAGTAGAAAAGACCACCCTTTTTCTTACCGAGGTATCGTTAAATATGAATAAGGTTAGTTGACATCAGGCAGGCGACCCGTCGTAAAATACGTACACACATTATGTGAGAACATATTAATAACATGTTGTGCCGATCCCACTTAGAGTGGGATAAGGGCAGTAAGATGATGATGCTTCCTTATATCGATATAAGTAAGCATCATCATATAGGATAAAAACGATAAAATAATGGAAGCGATACTTTTTGTGCTGACCACACATAGGGAACCCTAGCTATTTTGTAAAATAATTTGAAATGTGACTTAACCAGTTTTAAATATAAATGTGGATTGGATATGTGACTAAAGGAAAGAAAAATCGATGGTTGGATTGTGTAAAGTATGACATGCATATAAAAGTAATAGCGCCAGAGTTGACGAATGATAGCAGAGACTGGAAGAGAAAAACATGTGCCGATCACACAGAGTGGGATAAGGGCAGAAGAATGAATGATGTAAAAAAAGTTGGCATATAGGATAAAAAACAATAGAAGAATGGAAAACATTTTGTGCTGACCACACTTGAGAGATGAGATAGGGGCAAGAGAATAGTAATGTTATAACGCTGGTAACCCTAGATATTTTGTAAAATACTTGGAAATGTGACTAAACCAGTGTTAAATATAAATGTGGATGTATATATTTGTGTATTGGACTAGAGGGAAGAAAAATCGATGGATGGATTGTGTGAAGTGTGACAGGCATATAAAAAAATTAGCTCCAAACATGACCAATGATAGGAGAATGGAAGTGAAAAATATGTAGTGCCGTTCACGCTTACACTGAGATAAGAGTAAAAGAATAAATAATGTAAAAAAGTTGGCAACCCCTAGATATAGGATAAAAAACGATGCACATATATTAGGTTATTTAAACATCTAACTTGACTCCAAGTTGCGGTTAAAGCTTGTTATATTTGTTAAGCGCCAGCTATGAATGACAATTTGTCTTAACAAGCTTTGTGTACAAACAATTGGGAAAGTTTGAATTAGTATTTGAGTCTCTAAGGATTACAAACGTTGGATTCATTCTTTGTATACAAAGTAAACGTTAAGTCTCTTAAGCCGCAGTTATTTAGTCGTGACGTTTTAACTAAAGTTTTCAAAAGAAATGGTAGGATTATTAGATTAAATAGATTAGATTATTATTTTGCTATACGTTGCAATAAAAAAGGGGATTATAGAAATTGACTGCCCTGTTTGCGCAGATAGCAATGCCCCTGCCTTCTGTACCAGGGATCAGGTGTTAGATTTTGTGATTCGAAATTTCCTAAACGTAATTTGTTGGGTCTTCGAGTCTGAGTGATCCTTCTAGTATAAATGCGAAAGTTTGTATGGATGTGTGTTTGTTACTCCTTCACGGCGAATCCGCTGAAACAATATCGATGAAATTTCGCATAATTATTCCTTATACACCGGGGTAACATATAGGCTATAGAAATCCTGTTAGTTCTACAGGAATAGGATGACATTGAACAGGACCATCTATTATCGACCTATCACACGACAACAGTCAACGCTAACTTTTGACCTCAACTAATTAATACGAAAAATAGGTTTTGACCTCAACCAATTAATATGAGTCCATAGCTTTTGACCTCGATCAATTAAGACACATCCATAGTTTTTGTCTTCGAAGAATTAAGACGAAACCATAGCTTTTGACCTCGATCAATTAAGACGAATCCATAGCTTTTGACCTCAACCAATTAAGACGAATCCAAAGCTTTTGACTTCGATCAATTAAGACGAATCCATAGTTTTTGACCTCGACCAATTAAGACCAATCCATAGCTTTTGGCCTCGACCTAATAAAACGAATCTCCTTAACAGCGGCCAAATAGGACGAATCAACAGCTTTTGAGCAAGACGAAATCATAGCTCGACTGAGACAAATCCATAACTTTCATCCATCCTTGTTACGTGTAATCAAGCATAAATACGCTATAAACTCGAGTATAATGGATTTAAAACAAAGACAAGTAAACGCTACACTTACACTCTACGGGGATATACAAAACAACCCCCGATAAATCCCCCAGGCGTCGTAAAAATAAACAACATGGGAACGTCGAGGCATTGTTTAGAACGACTAAATCTACGGCGAGAGTCCTCCAGAGGTTTCATTATATTTTATAATCGGCCCCGAAGAATAATTGGTGAGTGAATTCTAAATGACTTAAGTTACTTTTACACGACGAACCGTTAGGTTAGTAACAGTCGTGTAGTAGAATTTCTTATTATTTCTATATGGATTAAACTATTATACAATGAATGCAAGAGTACCGCCGTGTGGTATACAGCTGAGTAGAATAGACCACACTCATTTTTTACCGAAGTGTTGTACAAGGCAACTAAGGTAAGTGGCCCCGCCGTGTGGTATCCGGTTGGGAAAAATTTACCACCTTCTTTCTGACTGAGGTCGCGCAAAAGGCGACTAAGGTAAGTCGACCCGTCGTGTGGTATCCGGCTGAGTAGAATAGACCACTCCCATTCCTTATCAAGATCTCGCAAAAGGCGACTAAGGTAAGTGGATGCACCGTGTGGTATCGTGCTGAGAAGAATTGACCACCCTCATTCCTTACCGAGCTGTCGTAAAAGGCTACTAAATTAGTTGAACAGCTATATAGTATCCAGCTAAGTGGAATAAACCACCCTCGTTCTTACCGAGGTGTCACAAAAGAAGTCTAAAGTAAGTTTACGTCAGGCAGGCGGCTGGTAGTAAAATATGTATACAAATCATGTGACAACATGTTTATGACATATTGTGCCGACCCCATTTAGAGTGGTATAAGGGCAGGAGAATGAATGCAGAAATAGGTAATATACTCGGTAAGTTTTCGGGAAAATTTATATAACCTGTGGTATTGCATGGGTCAGAATGATGGGCAATGAAAAAGACGTATGAAAGAAGAGTGCATGGAAATGAGATGAGAATGTTAAGGTGGATGTGTGGTGTGACAAGACTGGATAAAATACGAAACGAGTATATCAGGGGAAGTCTGAAAGTTGCGCCCATTATAGAAAAGACGAGAAGTCGAAGATTAAGATGGTATGGACATGTAATGAGGAGAGATGAAAATCATGTGTGTTAAATAAAAATGTAGATGGATATGTTACAAGAGGTAGGCCGTAAACGTTGTACCCCCTAAAAGTTCCATCGTGTAAAGAGGTCCTAAAAAACATTGCAAAACAAATTCAGCGAGAAGCAACAGAGGCTAAGAACTCGATTATGTATTTTTTAATCGTTAATCTGTACATGTTGTCACATGATTTGGCTACGGATTTTACAACTGGGCTCCTGACGTAACATTATCTTAGTCGCCTTTTGCGACACCTCGGTAAGAATCAGGTTGATCTATTCTGCTCAACCGGATACCACTCGGTGGATCAACTTACCTCAGTCGCCTTTTACGACTACTCGGTAAGAAAGAGGGTGGTCTGTTCTACTCAGCCGAATACCACACGGTGGTATAGATATTGTTAAAAGTGTGATAAAAATAATGTATTTAAATCACCAAGTAAATAGAAAGTTAGATTCATGATTTGGATTTGATTAAACATGTGAATTGCGCAAATGTTGAAAAATCGCAATTCACGATTTTATAAATACTAGCTTTTACCCGCAACTTCGTTTGCGTAAACTGTTGTGGCGTGATATGTTGGTGATAGATAGCGCCTATCGATGTCATCATATTCCTGTAGAATTAACAGGATTTCTTTAGCCTATATGTTATTCTGGTGTATAAGAAATAATTGTGTAAAATTTAATCGATATTGGTTCAGCGGATTCACCGTGAAAAAGAACATCCATACTTACAAACTTTAGCATTTAAAATATCATTAGGAAGGATTTAATATTACTTTAAAAATTCCACGTCGACTCGTTAACTTACGCAGTGTGGTATCCGGCTGAATAGAATAGTACCACTCTCATTTCTTACTGAGGTGTCGTAAAAACGCAGCCAAATCATGGGACAGCATGTTTGTATATTGTTGTGCCGACCCTACTTAGAGTGGGATAAGGAGGATGATGTCGTCTCATTAACTTTTTTTTTTTTTTTTTTTATTATACAGGAAAAAACCCCTTATGGGTACCGCCGCCCGACGGGGACAGGCGGCGGTTATATCGGACTCGCACCGACTAAAACGACCTGTGTGCTCCACCACGCTGCCAATGGCAAGGACAGGGTATCATTGTACATTTTGCCCCCATCCCGCCGACAGCTCTGATCCCAGAGAATAAACACCTCCAGGTAGGGGCCCCTCGAAAGAGAAACCCCCCTCCGCTAACCGGTGCATCGGGAGCACCAGATGCACCGACCGCCTCGGGGACCTGTAAGCCAGGTGTCCGATGTACCCCGTTCGGAACACCCGAAGGTCCCCAGTTAGGGCGGCAGACGATGGGCTTGGGCGAGTCACTAACACCTGGACTCACCAGCAGCAGATTGGATCCAGAACAACAGTTCGTGGAACCGCTCCGCCGCCTCCCTCCGCCCCCCTCCGCAGAGCTAAAGGAGGCCATCGCTGCCCACGATCGCTCCCTGCCCACCGTGTTTGCTATGTCACGGTCGACAGGGAGAGATCGCGCCCCAAGTAGGGGACCCAACGCCTTGGTGGGCGTTTCCGCCCCCACCGGGTAATTTTTTATAGAGGTTTTCTTCCTCGCAACCCGAAGGTCCCCGTTCCCATTGCTGGGCTTCCGGGTTTCGCCGACGGTGGCCATAACCATGTCCAGCCAGACTTAGAGTAAGCCCAACTGGACCCGTCGCTCATTAGGGACTTCACCCCAACCCCCCCGAAGTCCCCGGCCCGTCCAGATTGCCCTCTGCTAATCAGAGGGACAACTGGATTGGCCACCCCTCAGTGGTCCGTTCGCCAAGACTAAGCTTGCCCAGGGTGCGCCACGAGGAGGCCGACCACTTTGGCACCCCAAAAAATCTCGTTAACTTAGCATATCCCTTCAAGACCCTATAATATAATTATAATAATAACTTGGGCTAATTGCCTATTCAGGTAACAAGAGGGCTAACAAACAATCAGCTTGTGATTCATCAAGAAAACGCTGCCAGTATTCTTGAGACTATTTCTAATGGACATGATTTGTATAGTACTGGAGTAAGTAATTTAAGAGGACTTGTATGTTTTCGTCGTAAATAAATGTTAAATTATACCATATTACTCGTAGCTGTGTAACTCATATTTTACCTGTGTGACCGCGCCTTGCTTGTTATTTTTATAACCAGATAAAAAAAAGGTTAAAAAAAAATAAAATAATTGTGTTATAATTGTAGGTGGGGGGCTCAGGTATTTTCATTTCTCTAAACCGCCCTTTCCCCGAATAAGCTACGTTGACTTTGCAATTGTCAGCGAAATAATGTTTTATATTGTTATTGTTATTCATATATAAGTTTTTTTTTTTTTTTTTTTCGGACACTAACTAATGCTGTTAGCCGTGAAGGCTTTGACAGCGTCACCGGGAGAGTGGGCGAGCGCAGAAGCATCGCCGGGGGTGAAGTGTTAGGAGAGCGGGTCTCGAAAGAGGCCCGCAGCATCCTGGGAGCGTCGCCTTAAGGGTGCCTCCCGTGAGGCCGGACCTCGGCTTAAAGCGACGCGCTGTGGAGGATTATTGTCGGACTGTGGAAGAGTCCTATTGTCATAACGGTCGGGGTTGGACGCCCCTTCCGCTAGACGTGAGAAATCGGGGTCATATATAAGATTAACTCATTGAAATATTAAAGATAACTTATAAATTTATGATAGTCGAATTTCGACCACTGGGCGATCAATAGTAAGTATACATAAAAGATAGATTAAATGCATATATTATTTTAACGCTACATACTTAGCACACTTTCATAAAAACCACATCACACCTCGGTGAATAAAGCAAAACGTGTAACATAGAACGATAGAAAAAGCGCGGAAACCGAACCTTGAACTTCAATACATCTAACCATAAAATACTTGAATCAATCGATAACGAACTCAAATACGTGGTATTAGAGTTGAAACCAATAGCATGGCAATCACAGGTAGAGTTCAATGGCTGGAAGAAAAAACGGTGACTATAAAAAACTTCTCATGTAACGTTATTATGCTTCGATGGCTGCACATATTTTTATTTTTTAACACTGGATGATACTGATATGAATTTAACATACTAAAAGGGGTCTTGTGATACGTGTGGTGACTTGTCCCGCATGTTGCCTGTTTCATACACTTGGCATCACATATATTCTATTAACAAACGAGAATTACAACAAAATAATTTTATTGTAATTTCTAGGGTTAAGCCGTCAATTGATTTATGGAGGGATAAAACAAATTAACTTAACAAATTTTTTAAATATGATTCACAACAGATTATTATTATAACGAATGGAATGAACCAGACCATATTGAGGACGGTATGAGAACAAATAAAAAATTTAATAATTTGCATCTAAGACCTTTAAACAAATAAAGGTTCTCAAATAATAAATAGACGCTGATCATCAATATATGCAATACTTAAACTTTTCTTGTACTAATACTTAAACGAACACGAAATACAAAATCCTAAAGAACCCTTCAACCAAAGAAAACCATACATGATTATCTAAAATATTAAAAAAAAAACTGAATTTAAAGCGTAGTAAGTAGTAATAAATGTTGCAAGTTGATTTCGCTTTCCAGTCCACCATTACGTATGAATTAATTTAATAATGGCCTCTGACGCAAAGAGTAAACAATCACCCAAATTCATAATTACGTACGCTAAAATGAGCGGGCGTAATACAATTGCAGTACTTTATATTGAGAACGGTCACAAAGATGTGCTTGTTCACACGGGGAAGGTCGCAAATGTGTTACGAAAAACTTAATATCTGTCGTAATACACAAACCATTGTTATTAACAATTGAGGTTGGTAATCTGCTTTAAAATTGGCCTTCGTATGCATCTAAATTAGCACAGTTAGTCTGTTTTTTTTAAATCTAAATTGAACGTAATCATATAAATGCGTGGTGGAATTCCGGAACATATCGAGACTTTGTGAGTCCACGACTCCTGCAAACAAAACACTGAATTCTCGATTCTGGGCAACGGTAAGCTTTAAGAATTTAAGATGGGTTTAGTTTTAACCCTGTCGAACTTAATAACCTGTTTCTATAAGATAGAATTACAAGACCAGGAGAAGAATATGAGTCACAGATAACTCAGGAATTGGGAACACTATATTTACTTGTTTACGGCATAAGCTTAAGGGTTGAAGTTTTTAAAAATAGCCGATGCATTTTTTAATATTTCATATTTTCTTCGCTGTGTTGACTACGTTTATCTTATTTTTTTTTTATTACCATAACCCACTTACAATAGACTGTTATTTGACAGTTCGTTGTGTGAATCTAGTCAAAGCTAAATAATTTTCTCGTATATAAATACGTTCTTCATCTATTAGAATGTACACGCTGAGGCCAACGTCCTTGGTGCAAAGAGATGACAGAGAAACGCGTTTCAGTTACGCTAGCTATGGAATCCGTCATGCGTGCATCAGTAATTTCTGTTTCGTGTGACACACTATCTGGATTGTTAATGTTGTTAGGCGTGCATCGTATATATTTGGTCTTTGTGTCTGTTCAATGAAATAAATTTTGTTGTATCTACGCCGCGATAGATGGCGCTAGTGGTATTGTGTGTCACGCATTTGTTAATTTGAAGATCACTTAAAACCATACTCAAGATTCATAATATAGTTTCATGTAAAAAGAATAGAACAAATAGAAATTTAGTTGATTGGTTTTTTTAAAGCAATACTTAATTGAAAAACGCTGTAATAGCCCAGCAATGAGACCATGCTACACCAATAAGTTTTACTGTTGAAACTTTGTGTTTTATTGATAATTGTAATTTATCACACGCTTTTTGGTTAAGGATAACAAAGGGAAGAAACCTGCGTATACATATGTAATATGTGTAACCTACCAATCCGCATTGAAGCAGCATCGCAGGTTTTAGCTCTAACCCTTCTCTCAAACACATAGAGGAGACCTATGCCCAGCACTGGTATAGTAACAGGTAACGCTAATTTATTGTACACCACAATCCATAGCAATACTATAAATGCGAAAGTTTCTACGTCTATCTGTTTGTGTCACGTATCTTAAATACTCTTTTAGCCAAAATCACCGTGTTGCAAAAGTCAATATTGTTAGTGATGACCCTTGGTTCTGAAACTATGTTACTGCAATGGAACGACCTATTCTTGGTCATCAAATCAAAAATGAGATACGTAGACAAACTTGCTTACATTAATGACGTTTAAAGTCAGTGTTGAACAGCGAACCCAGCTCGGATAGATGTATTAGTAACCAATAAGGAATGTGGCAGATATTCTCAAAAATATCATAAAGTCTCTGCAATTCTGAATTCCATTAATGTTAAACTAGTAAAAGTGTATTCATAATTTGATTAAAAGGACTTACTTATAGTAATATTCAATCCGTCGAGACGTAAAATGATATCTGACGGATAAAGTTATTGAGTAATTTGGATTAAATTATTGGATAGAATGTCGAGTTTCAGAACTAATGATGCTTTTCAGTTGTCGCGAAATTAAATTTATTAGATGTAGAGTGGTATCATTAATCATTTGGCAAACGAAAAGCTATCGCAGTCGTTAGAATCAATAGATGTCCAACTGGCGTAGGGATCGACCTTATGTTCGTTATGCATAAGAATTTTTAGTTTTTAGTTACGGGCGTGGAACCGAAAAGAAAATGAGGATTTAAAAAATTCTTGAAAAAGTCAGTGTAAGATAGTCCATTAATTGTGTAAGGCTATAGGCTATATAACATTATGCTAAGATGAATAAGAGAGGAGTAGAAATAAAAAATAGAACGAAAACGGCAAAAATCTTTCCTTGCGTGCGCTGAGTAAACGATAATAGTTATTCAAAAGTCATGTATTACAAAATTGTTTCCTTCTGAAAGTTCTAAATAAAAGTTCGCAACAGCATATGTCTAGCTTTTAAGGTTAACCCATTTTAACCATATTTATGGTTATCAAAATACTATATTACGGTTTTAATCTTTCCACGCGGCAATTGCTAGTAAACAATAAAATAACAAATAAAAATAAATACCTGAAATAATCCTCACATTTACAAAATTTCGTGTCATATTCACTAGTATATTTTAATAAATCATTTTGACGTCAAATTTTTAACTGAATAATCACTCTAGAAACCGCTAAACAGTTATTCAAAAAAAGAAACTAATTTTTGGGAAGATCTTAAGGTCAGGTCAACGGCCGCACGCATTTTTCAAGGCTTCGCCTGTATACAGTTGAATGTCAATGTCAGTTTTGCTGATTATGCGAATATTCTAGAAGATTCCCTCATGATAGAGTCCCTAGAGAGACGATAAAACAACGCGTTGGATTGGGCAAGATTTTATTTTAACATTGACTCCACTTAGTTTACATTTTGTTCTCATCTGCTTGTACATTATTTTATTTTTAAGAATATTATTCACTAGATATCGTATCCGGCTAAGTAGAATAGACAACTCTCTTTTCTTACCGAGGCGTCGTAAAAGGCGACTAAGGTCAGTTGATGTCAGGCAGGGGGCCGGTTGTAAAATAACTAGCAAAATCATTTAACAACATCTCTTAAACATATTGTATACACTCCACTTAGAGTGGGATAAGGGCAGGAAAAAGAAAGGAAGATTATTTATTACGCTTGGATATAACAGAAAGTGGGCAGTGGAAATAAGTTGGCAAAATATGTCTCTTGTATCATTCGTCAAATTTGGCACTGCTCCCTTTATACGTATCACACATTAAATCGATTTTTATGGATTTCTTATCCATAGTAGATAAACATTATTTTACATATATTCTATTTCTTATCTACCATACATCAAGTCAGTGTTACTTCAGTCTACATTAACTCAATGTACAAGAAAATTGTCCGCATCAAATTTAGCTCATGTTTTAATAATAAAACTGTCAAATACTTAAGTCGCGCTTGAGAACGTTCAAGAACATTTCGCCTAGAGATGCTCCGAGAATAGATCTCTTCAAAGATCTAAAGTCAACCACCGTGTAGCTAAAGAGATTTTGTATAAACATATAACTAACAGAAATGTACAGCTTAGTTCGTAATGACATGAGAATACTATAACAGTGTTTGAAATTAGAACATGGGTTCTTCCTTATTCCGTAAAGAAATTGATATTGGTAGTTTAAAAAACGTCTTTCGAAAGATTTTGTAATAGAGCTCGCAAATTATAAGGATAAACAGAAATATTGAGTAATTTTTCCCACAAAGAATCAGTTTAGCAATTAACGTGAAAATGTTGCCAGAATTTTTAGGACCATTCCACGTGGATATTTGCATATTACTGGTGTGAAAGTAATTAAAGATAAATAAAACCTGTATTTTTTTATTAAAATAAAATATTTACGTTCTATTCTAAAAAAAAGCTGTATGTTTAGTGTGAATATGTTAATTGAATCATGTATTATTAAACTGATCTTACAATATCCAACACTCCTAAATTAACTGATTCGTTCCGACAATTAATTATAGTTAATGCCCACAAGTCACGACCTCTTTGTATCTCCGCTCAGCAAACTTCATAAAGAACTTAATTAGGAGATCATGAACCGGCGAATATCAGTTTAACTCTTCAACTGATTAAACGAAAAACTTAATGAGATCAAAATAATAACCTATTCAGGTTTAAAAACAATTAAACTAGACTGCCCAGCTTGGGCGGTTAAGCGGGCAGAGCTCGTGGTGATTCGAGGAATCGTGGGCAGGCATATGGCCTCCTTCTGCGAGCACGTTATGCCGCAAAGAGAGGCCGAGAGGCGGATCCGGGAAGTCGAGTCTTTTGATCCGTCCCGGACGCAGGCGACACGCCGAAGTCCTAACGGGGACCTCAGAACGATCTAAACGGAGTTTATCGGACGCTCGCTGTAGTTAGGTCCCCGAGGCGGTCGATGCATCTGGTACTCCTGATACATGGATTAGCGGAGGATGGGGCCACTGTTTAGAGAGGCCCCGACCCGGAGGTGACTCCCTCTGGAGTACTGAGTAACTGCTGCCAGGGATGGAGGAAATGTGTCTTACGGTACCCTTTCCCGCCACCAGCAGCATTACCACGCTAAAACTAAAAACCTGACAGTGCTCTACCGAGCACTGTCAGGTTTTTAGTCAGTTAGTCCGACATACCTGCCGCTCATCCCTGTCAGGAGACTCGTCCCTGTCCCATATTGCGTTCGAATAAAAAAACCCACTTAATAAAACAAAACCTTATCTAGGTTATCATTACTTTTAAATTAGTAATCGATAGACCAGAATCAAATCACAATCTCTGTCTTACGAGACTTTCCGCCTGTCAATTCCATATTTGAAACCAATAGAGTATATATGGTTTATAACTATACAGTGATGGCGGCGCATTCCTCGCTCCGCAAATAGCCCGTCCTTCTGTCGGTTGGCTTCATTAACCTCTTCTAATACCAAAGGATATCTATATAATAAGATAGTAGTAATAATTTATATATATACACACACAAGATTAGAAGCTGTGGTAGTCCAGCGGTAACACCGTGCGACTCTTTCGAGGAGGTGACGGGTTCAAACCAGGGCAGACACCAATGAGTTTTTCTGTTAAAACTTATGTGTCTTATTGATAATTGCAATTTTGTAGAGAATTCTGGAGATATGTGTAACCTACCAATCCGCATTGGAGCAGCGTGGTAGGTCTTAGATCCAATCTTTCTCTCCAATAACAGTCGAGAAGAGGCCTATTCTCAGCAGTGGGATAGTAACAGACTGCTACTTACTTACTTTATACAAGATTAACTCATTTCAATATTAAAGATAGGTCACCTTTTAGGCTGCTTTTTATGGCCTTTGTATAATAACTATGTTTGAAGTACAGTTGATACGAAGCTATTAATACCAAGGACCTGTTATTGACAGGCCTCATAATTGCATGCCATTGCCAATTACAACGGCTTCTGTATCATATTTATAACTACAGGCCCGTTGGAGCAGTGGGTAGTGACCCTGCCTTCAGCTCCGCGGGTCGCGGGTTCGATTCAAGCCGAGGGCCAAAATGTTCTATAAATAAATTTGTTGGTTTTTGAGTCTGGGTTTATATTTGTATTTAAGTATGTATTTAAAAAATATATAATTATATATTCACCAGTTGTCTGTCAGCCATAACACAAGTATTAAGTTACTTACTTTAGCGACGAACGACCGTGTGTGTAAGTGTCCCATATATTTTTATTTATTTATTTATAACGTAAACGCATTCCTTACCGAGGTGTCGTAAAATAAGATTAAGGTAAGCTGACGTCATATAGGCGAATCACGCGACATGTTTATGACATGTTGTGCCGACTCCTCTTAGAGTGGGATAGAGGAGGATGGTGATATTGTACTTTCAGTATTACAGCATAGGTTACTCCCTAACTATAACATGACATTTCCAAGTGATATTTACAATGACCTTTGATGATTCAACGACAATGTTGGGTGACCTTCTATTGTGAGTTATAGTATAACTATAACTAACTTCTGCCCCCTACTTCGTTTACGCGAACTCTATGAACCAGGATTAGAGCCACTCAATTTAACTGTCCAGCTTTTCAACTGCCTTCCCTCATTTCTTACCGAGGTGTCAGGCGACTAAGGTAAGCTGATCCGTGTGGTATCCGGTTGAGTAGAATAGACCTGTTAACGCACACATTATACAATAACACGATATAATAGGAATACCACAATTCCCGTTCCGAGATGCACTTCTCTTGAATGACGAACAAAGACTGAATGCAACTGAAAGGTTTTAGCAATATATAGGAAGACTCCACCGGAAATAACACGACACAGTGTTGCCACCATTTCAGTCAAAAGGGGGCTATACTCGTTTCATGACGGTGTTGCTATAAAATACAAAGCAAAAGTAATTGGCGACAACAGACCACTCTCTTTCTAGGTGCCGTAAAATACGACTAAGGTAAGTTGACGACAGGCAGGCGGCCGGTCGTCAAATACGTATAGCATCATCTGGATAGGCTGGATTTGTCGTGGAGCGTAATTCTCTTAACAAACGCGGATTACAGCAAAATAATTCGACTGTAATTTCTAAAATAGACCACCCTCGTTCGTAACCGAGGTGTCATAAAAGGCGCCTAAGATAAGTCGACCCGCCGTGTGGTATCCTGCTGGGTAGAATAGACCAATGTCATTTCTTACGGAGCTGTCGTAAAAGGCGACTAAGGTAAGTTCACCCACCGTGCGGTATCCAGTTGAGTAGAATAGACCACCCTCTTTCTTACCGAGGAGTTGTAAAATACGACTAAGGTAAGTTGACGTCAGACAGCCAACTGTAAAATACCTAGCAAAATCATGTTACAACATGTATATAACACATTGTGCCGACCCCACTTACGAGTGGTATAAGGGCAGGAGGATGATGTTTTGTTTGGAGTTGTTATTCGCTGCAGGGTTTAAAAGACGAATGCTTAGGGATTCTAGCTTCAAATTGGTATTTGAATACATCGCAATGTTTAAAAGAAAGTTTGCGCTTTCTTTATTAATTGCTGTAGTTTTTGTAGTACCAAGCGGGTTTTAAGATTAAATTGCCCTAAATATCTATTTATTGTAGGTACTAGTGTAACGCAGTGTGGTATCCGGCTGAACAGAATAGTACCCTCTTTTCTTACCGAGGTGTCGTAAGAGGCGACTAAGGTAAGGCGACCCGCCGTGTGGTATCCGGCTGAGTTGAATAGACCACCCTCATTTCTTACCGAGGTGTCTTAATAGGCGACTAAGGTAAGTTGACTAAGTTGAGAATAGACCAACCTCTTTCTTATGGAGGCGCCATAAATACGACTAAGATAAGTTGATATCAGGCAGGCGGCCGGTCGTAAAATACGTAGCCAAATCATGTGACAACATGTTTATAACATGTGCCGACCCCATATAGAGTGGGATAAGGGCAGGAAGATGATGTAGGTACTTGTGTAGGGGAGCCCTTGGAAGGCTGGTAAGTGACAAAACATATAATTAGAAGTAAGAATAAATTCGTATAAAGTAGCGGCCTCTTATTATCCCACTGCTAGGTCTCTTCTCTCCGTTTTTGGAGAGGATTGGAGCTAAGACCTACCACGCTGCTCCAATGCGGATTGGTAGGTTACACATATATCCAAAATTCTCTACAGATATGCAGGTTTCCTCACGATGTTTTCCTTCACCGAAAAGCGTGTGATAAATTGTAATTATCAATTAGACACATAAGTTTTAACAGAAAAACTCATTGGTCTGCCCGGGTTCGAACCCGTGACCTCCTCGAAAGAGTCACACGGTGTTACCGCTGGGCTACCACAGCTTTATTACAGAAAAAAATTCCTATACTTATCTTGTATCTTCTTATACCTATCTTATATATCTTTGTTTAATCACACACGCGCAGATATATATTCATGGTCCCTTTTTTAATTTAAAAAATACTTAAAACATAAGTAAACCTTCAAAATGACATTAGCTCACTACGGACGCGCAAAAAAGAGATAGATGATAAACCTGATTTGCTTTCTCTTTATTGTAATTATGGCACGTTTTGGGCTAGCTTACCTATTCTAGTATAATAACTCTATTCAATATACAGCCAAAACCTACGTTTTACGAAAGCACTGTTTCGAAAGTAACATTTTTATCTTGTAACATCTTTTGCAAGTCTAGATTCTAGCAAATTAAAACCTCATTCTTAATTCAAATTTAATTTGTCGCCGACTTGATTTGAAATTTGAATATTTTGAATGTATTTAATTTTTTCGCAACTCCGATGACTGATGACGAAATCGTTGCTAGATTTTAAGATACTATCAAAATAAATATTACTATCAAGATTTGTAGTGAAGCGTGACTTTTATAAACAAAAAAGGCGCCTTGTTGGTCAGTTATTCATAGAGCAATTGAACTATAATAGTTCATAAGCTGGCCTGTAATTGTGAGTGTCGCAAGAAATAATGAAATCATACACTTATCTTTGTCTATGGCCGCCGTGTGGTATCCAGTTTAGTAGAATAGATCACCCTCTTTCTTACCAGGTGTAAAATAGGACTAAGGTAAGTTGACGTCAGGCAGGCGGCCGGTCATAAAAAAGCCAAATCATGTGACAGCATGTTTGTTACATGTTGTGCCGACTCCACTTAGAGTGGGTTAAGGGCAGGAGGATGATGAGGATGACGACTTATCTTTGTCGATGGGCCTCATGTCACTGACTTTGGGCCTCATAAGGTTCAGACTCACTCTGCGGGCGATGGAGCGAGCTATGCTCGGAGTATCTCTACGTGATCAAATCGGAAATAATGAGATCTGTAAAAGTAGCGAAGGGCGAGTCCCATACTGCGAAGAACCGATGGGCGTTGGGGTCTGAAGGTGTTTGTTCAGTACTTCAACATTGCTCATTCTGCGGTTGGCAGTACAATCTGCCACTGAGCCAATGGGATCGCTCGATGGTACCGTATTGGTGGGTTTCTGCCGAAAACGCCACTGGTACAACGGACACGCGACTTTTAGTCGTCTTTTGACCGCCATAGCAGTGTCCGTGCCTATTATTCAAAACGTTGTGGTACCGTGTGCCCGTTCACCGAACTAAATCCCTTAAGTGACTAGTGATATCCTAGTGTGCGATATCTCTGCCAATTTCGGGAGCTGGACGTTCTAAAGGAACGGTGAGTAGTTTGTGACTTGTCAAGCGCGGATACTGTGTAATTTGGGCTTCACTGGACACATCTTTTCAGAACCAGCAATATCTTTTAAGGTCCTTCGAAACCAACAGACCAGTGTCGGAATGACCCCGCACCCCCCGTCCCTAGAAAATGGACTGACAACCTCAAAAATGTCACGGGGAGCTGCGTGATACAAGTGGCGCACGATCTTGGGTTGTGGATATAAATTAAAGAGACATGTCTAACAGTAAACGTCCTTTGGTTAACGAAGAAGAAAAGACTCATGCTTAAAAAAGAGCGACGCATAATAAGACTTCTGCAATATAATACTTAACTTCGCTTCTACAATAAAATTCCGCAATCCACACCAGGACAAAAAGGTTTAAATTAAGTGTAAGAAATATGCTTATAAGTAAAGCATATTACAAAATTGAAGATTATTTGGTTGATAAAAATGCATGGATTTGAAACTCCAATTCAGTAAAAGCGAATTTAGTGTAAATATATGATTTTTTTCATGATTTGAAAATAAACAAGATTTTTTTTTAAACTTTCATTGAACTTGCAATGTACGTACATTGCAAGTTCAAAAGCTTTTTTAACTTGACTTGTTATATTATATTTTAGCCCAGTTTTTAAGTCTCAATTATACAACATTTCAAAAATGAAAGTGTTACAGACAGACAGACTTCCGCATTGATATAATTAATATGGATTCATTGGCGAAGTTCAAAGTAACAAGTTGAATGAGTCACAGTACATCGACAGTGGAAGCCAAACAATCGACTTATTGGAAAGACAGGACACGCGGCGTTACGCACAGAACGACCTCGCGATACGGTAAACGGATTACGTGTTCATTAATTACCGACATTCTTTGTATGTCTATAAACATCATTCTCCTGCCCTTATCCCACTCTAAATGGGGCCGGCATATGTAATATACATTTTGTAACATGAATTTGGTAGGTATTTCACAGCTGACTGCCTGACGTCAAATAATCTTAGTCGTATTTTACGACACCTCAGTAAGGAATGAGGGTGGTCTATTCTTAAAGTTACAGTAGAATTATTTTGCTTTAATCCGCGTTTAAATAAAATGTTATAAAGTTAAATAAAATGAAAAAATACCAAGCTGCAATATTTTACTATCCATATTATAAAAAAAAGGCGAACCTAAATAATATCAAATTTTTAGCCAGCCCTCTTGTCACCTGAAGAGGCAGTTAACCGAGGTATGTTTTTTTCGCACACACATACAATAACACGATATAATGGAAATACCACAATTCCCTTTCCGAAATGCACTCGAAAAAAGACTGACTGTCATTGAAATGTTTTATCAATAGGAAGAATCCACCGGAAACAACAACGGCACAGTGTTGCCAACATTTCAATAAAAAAGGGCGCGATACTCTTGTCTCATGACTGTGTTGCTATAAAATACAAAGCGGAAGTCAATGGCGACAACAAATTTGAATTTAACTGGGTTAGGTCACTCCGATAGCTTGTTATATACATCGTTTACTGGAAACATTATGCAAACTCGCTCTTTGAAACTCCATAGGCATTAGTTCTATTTTCAGCCGTCGCCTAATGCGTTTGCAACAGTTTTGCTAGTGAAAGTTTGGCAGGCCGCCAATCGCATATGGAAAACTAGTTGACCCGCGATTTCGTTAGCTTTAACTTTTCAAATACCCTCAATTATGTAGGTTATTTTGATGTTTTGGTAGAACAACATTATCATCTTCCTGCCCTTATCCTACTCTAAGTGGGGTCGGTTTAACATGCTATAAACATGCTGTCACATGATTTGGCTGCGTTTTTACGACCGGCCGCCTGCCTGACGTCAACTTACATATGTCGTATTTTAATACACCTCGGTAAGAAAGAGGGCGGTCTATTCTACTAAAACGGATACTACACGGTGGGTCAACTTACCTTAGTCGCCTTTTACGATTCCTCCGTAAGAAATGAGGTTGGTCTATTCTACTACCTGTAGTAGACTTCACCTGCGTGGAAATCGGTGTGTCACAAAAGCAGTTATTGTGAGTTAACCGTAAAAAATAGAGACATACTATCGCAGACTTTTTTGTAGTATTTTTGTAGATCGACAATTCTCTAGTACATTAATTTAATGTATCTCTGCTGGTTTACGCGGCGCACGCGATTAAAGCTCCCAACGAGCGCTTTTTTTTTCAACCGCGCGATCTCTTTAACACAATTTACTTAAACCAGTCGGAATAATTGCACTACCTTTAAATAAAAACGATACAAATACACGTTCAGTGGATTTAAAGAAAATCGATCAGATACAGCTTTGAGCGGAATATGTGTAACCTACCAATCCGCATTGGAGCAGCGTGGTTGGTCTTAGCTCCAATCCTTCCCTCCAAAAATTGAGAGGAGGCCTATGCCCAGCAGGGGGTTAGTAACAGACCGTTACTTTACTTTTTTAAGGATATTTTAACACTAAATAACTAATAACGTTGATATCGCGATGCAATCCTTAAGCTTTTTTAGACTGGTACTGTATCTTTGTATATTTTAGTATGTTTTTTTACACACATAACTACATTTTACTCTTTCCGGTTCCGATATGCTTTAACAAACTTTTCCAAAGCGTTCCCATAAGTAGCTGACTTTGTCTCGATCTAGATGATTTATAGCGTATTATTACCTCTGCATACAATGGAATATTCATCTAGCCATGGAGTTTAAACAATGGTCAATGATTCATCTCTGCCTACATCGACGTTTGTTTGTTTATGGCATAACTAGTTTTACTGGCGACTTTGTTCTCTATGACCCTACCTACCTGATCTACACTAAATTAGGTACTAAGTGTTATTCTTCATTGCATGAGGAAAAACGAGATTTTTTTTAGATATTGACTTTTACAGATATTCACATTAGAATAATGTTCGTTTTAAATTCACCTAAAATAAGCTGTGTGGTATCCGACTGAATAGAATAGAACACCCTCATTTGTTACCGAGGTGTCGTAAAGGGCGACTAACCTTAGTCGCCCTTTACGACACCACATAGCGGGGTAACTTACCTAAGTTACCCCGCTATGTGGTATCTGGATGAATAAAATAGATCACCCTCATTTCTTACCGAAAAATACCTAGCCAAATAATGTTACAACATGTTTATAATATGTACCAACCACACTTAGGACGGGATAATGGCAGGAGAATGACGATTAAGTTCACTTAAAATATCAAATATGGGAAAACCATGCCAACCATTAGTTTAGACTTTTAGCAAATATCTCGGTATTAAAGGCACGCAAAACTAACCTAATAAAAGTACAAGACCTCGTAAATTTAATTCGAATTATACCTTTGACTGAATTGTGGCTCGATTGTTTGTAAACACTGTGTAACGCCATTTCCTGCCGATCCCACTTCTGTAACCTTCACATTATTGTACTCGTGCGCAATGTCATATAATGGCCTTTGATTCTTTGGACGATTCTATTATGCACATGTCAGTAACAATGATTAATGATATATTTTGAATAGAGCAACCGCCGAGTGTCTTCCTGGCTCTTCTCTGTAGGAACTGCTTTCCGAATTCAGCAGAGTTGTAGATTCAAAAACACTTTACAAGTTATATTATGTAATTATTTATGAGAATTATATTTTGAATAGAGCAAACGCCGAGTTACTTGGCTCTTCTCGGTGGGAACTCTCCAAACCAGCAGTTGAGTTAACGATTCAAAAGCAATATTTGAGTTTTGTTTGTATTTGTTAGTAATATAATGGATCAGAATGTTGGGCAATAAAAGAAATTGATGAAAGAAATGTGCATGCAAATGAGATGAGAACGTTAAGGTGGATGTGTGGTGTACCAAAACTTGACAGAATACATAATGAGTATATCAGGGAAAGTCTGAAAGTTGCGCCCATTACAGAATAGATGAGAAGTGCGAGACTAAGTTGGTATGGTTATGTAATGAGAAGGGATGAAAATCATGTGACCAAATAGAGTTTTGAATATGAATGTGGAAGGATATGTGCCTAGAGGAAAGGCCTAAAAAGAGATGGTTGGATTGTATGAATAATGACATGCATATTAAAGGAGGGGCACAAGAGTTGACGAATGATAGAGGAGAATGGAAGAAGAAGACATATTATACCGACCCCACTTAGAGTGGGATACGGGTGAGAGAATGATTATGATAATGCCTTTGTATTTGTTAGTGCCAAGTATCGTGCTCGAGGAGGGTTCAATGTATAGGACTATGCAGGCTTAGCAACAGAAGTTTTCACAGGATGTTTATTATTGAGTGTGGTGATAATGATTATTAGGTGTAAAGTCATTTATGAGTGTATAATAGACAAACTGATGCAGATCTCTATTTAATTTTTTTTGTTTTAACGTGTCAGCTTGAAAATTCATCCAATAAGTGAGTTAAAAGTTTAAAAGTTTTATTATATCTTGATGTCTATTTCTGGTAGATTTCGTAGATATTTAAAAAATAATACAAATAGATCTACAATTTATCTTAATGCCTCTTTTCTAAACTTAAGAAGTATTAAAGACAAATCAACCTTCGCGATACTTTATTTTTTACTAGCGGCCTGCCCTTGCTTCGCACGGGTATAAAATATATATCCCATGTCAGTCAGTGTAAAAAAAATGATTAAAATCGATCCAGTAGTTTTGATTTATTCATTACTGCCCGTGGCCCGCAAGCGTTAAATTTGGAGAAAAACAATTTCCTCTCCCTATACCAAGACGATTTCCTGCTATCTTTGGAATATCTAAACTCATATAGTACATTTTTACTTATTTACTTTTACATTTTACCTATGTATTTTATTTTTAAAATTAATTACAGAATGTCTTTAAACAAACTCTAAAAGATTCGAAGTGCTATAGGGTGAAGCGCGGCGTCCTCACGGCATTTTAAATCGGTAATATCTCAGAAAATGTTTACTTAAATTGCATGCTGTAAACGGCCATATTGATCTATATTAAATCAACAATTTATTTAAGGTACTCAATTGGATAAGGATTAATGCTGTATTGTATAAAAATTGCTTTGAACATAAGGCATCATTTTTCGTAAAAAGTAAATGAAAAAAACTGCTATTGTGGGTTATCCATAAGAGATAGATATATACCATCGCGGACTTTTCTGTAGACCTTTTTAAGGTGTACAAATACTTATTACATCATTTTGATAAATCTCGTAGGGTTTAGCCTGCGTTTGCAATGTAAGCGGAAAAAATGTAATTATTTACAGAAACCTCAAAAATTACAGTATTTCTCTACTTCGTATTGAATGTTATTATACGTACAAACCTTTCTCTGGAATCACTCTATCTATTAAAAAAAACTGCATCAAAATCGGCTGCGTAGTTTTAAAGTTTTATGCGTACATACGGAAATATGGACTTTGTTTTATAATATGTAGTGATACAGCTGAATTTTTAACCTTAAGCTATGAACAAATAATTTTTTTAGATTTTTTATAATTTGCTATACAAATCCTTATAAAATCTGTTGTCGTTAATAAATATTCCTTTTTGAATGAATAATTATTTACGATAAAATTTTGAAATTTTTTTATATATTGTAAACATTACAATACTTTATTTACATTACATTAAATACAAACAAATTAAAGTCTGGTTTAAGATAGTGAACGAATAATTGAAATATATATTTGCAAAATTTTGAAGTAATTTATAGAAACGGGCATTACATTGCGTTGGTCCTTAATACAAAAGTAATGAAAATATTATTTTGCATAATACTTTATCGCAAGTATTAAAAAGTAAATAAAAAATAAATTGATAATTACCTGTTGCCATCTTTTAGCAACTGCCCAAAAGCTCAGAACTGTAGCCCATTGTTTAATATTTAAAATTTAATATTATTAATTAATATTTTTGATTAGCTACAACAAATAAAACGCTTATTTAAAATTTCAAAGAAAACGGTCAACTACTAGTACATTGTCAATTACTAGTGCACTTACCTTAGTTCTGCAAATTGAAAAGCTCTTACTACGAGTTGAACCTATGGAAAGAATCGTCAGTATCTATTGACGCCCTAGAAACACACACCGGGTCTGGAACCTAATTCCATCGTGAATGCTATCACCAAAATGCTTATTGGACAGGAAACAGCGGATATTGATAAACTGGGAACAAATTTCCCAACTCACATACATCCATATCTATTTAATGTATTTACCATACATAAAGATAATGTGTTTCTACCTTTATGGCACATTAAATGTAAATTTTGAAGTTGTTAATCCGCGTTCGGGCTTTAAAAGGCTTTCCCTGTTGAGATTTGAGTTACAAATTAAATGGGCCGAGCGCTTTTTTTGTTTCTTTCGACGAAATTATTATTTTGTACCATACGTACGTACGCTTTTGACATCGATTAAGTCTTTTTTTTAAACAGGCGACATAAAAAAAATGACTGTAATCTTTAATATTTAAATGAGTTAGGCCCTGTTTCACAAGTCACCAAGAAACTGTCATTTAGCTTATTCTGAACATAAGCCGTGTGGTATCCGGCTAAGTAGAATAGTACCACCCTCATTACTTACCGAGGTGTCGTAAAAGGCGACTAAGGTAAGTCGACCCACCGTGTGGTATCCGGCTGAATAGAATAGGCCACCTTCTAACCGAGGTGTCGTAAAATACGACTAAGGTAAGTTGACATCAGGCAGGCGGCCAGTCGTAAAAACGAAGCCAAATCATGTAACAGCATGTTTATAACATGTTGTGCCGACCCCACTTAGAGTGGGATACGGGCAGGAGGAGATCATATCTGACACATATTTCGGAATTTTGCGTTTCTCAAGTTTCTGATAGGCTTATTCAGCACTTGAAGTCCATAATAATTTAACATGTAGATAATGTGGCTTATATTTTGTTTATCTGCTGGATAGCAAATACCTATTTCAAAATGGCCGCACTTTTATTATTTAATTTTTACTTTTTAGAGTCTCTTTTTAGAGACATTTATCTGTTACTTAGTTTACTTATCGGTTAACTATCCGACACCATATCAGTTACTCGTAAAACAGGCCCTTAATCGTATATAGAATCTGAATCTAGGAAACGGCGCCAACGGCGTCATGAAACTTAGTATGTAGGATTTGGGGGCGCACAACATGCTATAAACATGTTGTCACATGATTTGGCTACGTATTTACAACCGCCTGCCTGACGTCAACTTACCCTAGTCGCCTTTGACGACAACGATTTAGAAATGAGGGTAGTCTATTCTACGCAGTCACATCGACCTACCTACAATAGCTATGATAACTTCAAAGCAACTCTGCAATATGTTAAATGCATTTACATGCATTTCTTTTCTGCAACCACAAATACATTTACTCCGTAAAACAAAATGGATTTTGTTAATATTGACAAAAGGTTGATTTTTGTACAGCAAAGATGTATACCATGGTTTGAGAAGTTGAGAGCCCTACATTACGTATGATGTCAGTCGTCCCTAAGAGTGGATGGAAAGCTGCAGGTGCAATATACAATTTTTTTTGCTTACCTTAGATGTTATGGTAGGGTTGCTAGCTGTTTTTACTAGAAATAAAATATATTTATGTACGAAAAGAACAATACTTTTGAATCACTACATAGTATAAAATTAAGTCGCATTCCCTGTCTGCCTATATCCCTATGTTTGCTTAAATCTTTAAAACTACGCAACAGATTTTGATGCGGTTTTTTAATAGATAGAGTGATTCAAGAGGAAGGTTTATATGTACAATAACATTCAATATGGATTAGAGAAATACTGTAATTTTTGAGGTTTCTAATGTGATGTCTTAAATAATTACATTTTTCCGTTTAAATTGCAAACGCAGGCTGAATCCTACAAGATTTATTAAAATAATGTGCTAAGTATTTGTACACCTTGAAAAAGTCTACAGAAAACTTCGCGATGGTATATGTCTATCTCATATGGATAACTCACAATAGCATTTTTTGTCATTTAATTTTTACGAAAAATAATGCCTTATGTTCAAAGCAATTTTTATACAGTACAGCATTAATCCTTATCCAAATTAGTTCCTTAAATACATTATTGATTTAATATACATCAATATGGCCGTTTACATCATGTAATGTAAGTGAACATTTTCGGAGATAAAACAAATTTAAAAAACCCGAAAGGAGACCGCGCTTCGCCCTATAGCACTTCGAATTTAACAGCTATATGTGGCGCTTTCCAGAGTTTGTTTAATGACAAGGAAGCTGTGAATGTTGTTTATAAAGACATTCTGTAATTAATTGTAAAAATTAAATTCATAGGGAAAAATGTAAAAATAAATAATTAAATATGTAGTATATCAATTTAGATATTCCAAAGATAGCAGGAAATCTTATTAATATTAGGAGATAGGAATTGTTTACTCCAAATTTAACGCTTACGGGCCACGGCCAGTAATGAATAAATCAAAACTACGGGATCGATTTAAAAAAAAAATTTTTCACTGAGTGACATTGTCTATATATTTTCTACCCGTGCGAAGCAGGGGCAGGCCGCTAGTAATAATATAAGTGTCCCATAGGTATATTTATTTTAATTTATAGAATTAGGCGATACTTTGCGGAGGCTACTTTCCATACATTAGCTACAACAAACAAAACGCTTATTATTTTAAATTTCATACAAAACGGTCAACTACTAGTGTATGGTCAATTACTAGTGCACTTACCTTAAATATTAAAGATTCAAATCTGTTACATTACAGACCTCTGAGATTCTATAAGTGTCCGATGTACCGCCCTACCCCAACACGTCTGACGCATCGTTTATCAACTCACGTGTGGGAGGTCCCCGGTGTCAATATTCCGAGGTCATTCGCACCATTAATGATAAGATCTGATACTTGAACGTGAATTTAATTGATGTCTCGTATATCTATACTAATATATAAAGCTGAAGTTTTTTTTTGTTTGAAATATAATAATAAATAAATATAAATATATGGGACACTTACACACACGGCCTTCCGTCCCCAAGCTAGTAACTTAATACTTGTGTTATGGGTGACAGACAACTGGTGAATATATACTTATATATTTTTTAAATACATACTTAAATACAAATATACATCCAGGCTCAAAGACCAACAAATTCATTTATAGAAAATGTTGGCCCGCGGCGGGAATCGAACCCGCGACCCGCGGAGCCGAAGGAAGATTCACTACCCACTGCGCCAACGAGCCAGTCAAATATTTGAGTGTAAGATACGTCCACTTAGTTTTTTCCAAGAAGTCCACTTACACTTTTTTCGGCATTTCAACAAATATCAACACATTTTTAAATTAAATTGATTGTAGTATAAAAGTAGTAATAAAAAGTTTTTGCTATAATCCGCGATAAAGTAGGAGATATCTACTGATGATACTTCGGTTGCGAGGTGAAACGATTGTAGAGTTATGTTATGTTATAAGTTGTGATAGTGAACGTGTGTAGTGCTTGTGTATTGTGGTTGCGGTGGTGTAGGTTTGTGCATGGGTTTTTACGAATACCTGCAAATATCGGGTATGAAAACGGATGGTCCACTCTACATTTAGCATTATATATGCATTATCTATTTACACAATAATAATTTATAGAATTAGGCGTTACTTTGCGGAGATCCATAATACAAAAGTAATAATAAAATTATTTTGCTATAATCCGCGATGAAGTAAAATAGGGTATATATACAAAGCCAAATGCAGAGTGGACAATCCGTTTTCATATCTGATACATGGAGGATTCGTAAAAATACATGCAAGTGGTGGCAGTTTACTTCATCGCGGATTATAGCAAATTAATTTTATTATAACTTTTGTAAAGCAAAATATTACGCCATGTGGTATCCGGCTGAATAAAAAAGTATCATCCTCATTTCTCACCGAGGTGTCGTAAAAGGCGACTATGGTAAGTCAACCCGCTGTGTGGTATCCGGCTGAGTAGGATTGACCACCCTCTTTTCTTACCGAGGTGTTGTAAAATATGACAAGGTAAGTTGACGTCAGGCTCGCGGCCGGTCGTAAAATACGTAGCCAATCATGTGACAACATTTTTGTCACATGTTGTGCCGACCCCACTTAGAGTGGGATAAGGGCAAGAGGGTGAATTGTATAGCAAAATATTTATATTATATTTTTTTTTCTTTATCTTCACGTCTTTATTACAATCTTCATCCGATTCGTATTACTGACATAATTAAACCATAAAATACACAGCCCAATAAAGTATTCGGTCGAACGATTTATTACAATAATCAAACCTAATAGATGTTAAATATAGTTCCCCCTTATACAGTTAAAAATAGTTGTAACGCCATAACAGACCGTATTACTAGTACGTGACTCAAATGAAAACTGCGCAAGTTAAAGCAAACATGGTGTACGGAACAATGAACCGATAAAGTTAAACAAGTGAGAAAACCTGTTATCCCACGGTTGGGCTTGTTTGTTAACTTCATTGTTAAATTAAAGAGAGGGTTATGGGTTTTTTTATTCTAGTTCCTCTAAAGGCGCCTAAGCTAAGTGCCGGGTTGGCTGAGTAGAATAGGCCACCATCATTTCTTACTGAACTGTCGTAAAAGGCGACTAAGGTAAGTTGACCCGCCGTGTGGTATCCAGTTGAGTGCAATAGGTCACTCTCATTTCTTACCGAGGTGTCGTACAAGGCGACTAAAGTTAGTTGACCCGCCGTGTGGTATCCGACTGAGTAGAATAGGCTAACCAAATTTCTTAGTGAGATGTCGAAAAAGGTGACTAAGGTACATTGACCCGCCGTGTGGTATCCGGATGAGTAGAATAGACCAACCTCATTTCTTACTCAAGTGTGTTAAAAGGCGTCTAAGGTAAGTTGACCTGCCGCGTTGTATCCGACTGAGTAGAAAACACCACCACAAGGTAATAGCCAAAATTTCATCTTTTATTTATTCATGCTCTTTTTTGTCATGGAGACTATTTCCTGACGATGCTTCGATTATGGAGCAAAACGATCGTTGATATTGTCGTAGTGAATGTATTTAGTTCTTATGTAGTGTGCTGTTGGTGGTAGTGTTTTGTAATTCGTGCAATAACTAACCCAGCATTTATAAGGTATAAGAACGGTTTTGCTTCGTACATTTAGCATTACATCAATTTTCTTGAGAAACGCGGATTATAACAATCATACCTATTTTACTATCTTGAGAACCCCATTTCCGGTATTAATGATCTCTGTTTAATAAACAACTAATGACACGACTATTCCCGATTCTGACAGGTGACAAGTAGGCTGGCTCTTTTTTTTCTGATACAGTTTTATTTCTGACACTGAAATAATTCTGACAGTCTTATACCCGACTATTGAATAGTAATAAGCCGACACTTTATGATGTAAGTCGGTCGCCAGAGTCTCGACCATTAACAATGCACAATATCAGCATGGTCAGTTTCCCGTTGTCAACAATCTCTCCCCCTTCCGCAAATGTAGTAACGGCCTGTTACTATCCCACTGCTGGGCATAGGCCTCTTCCCTCCGTTTTTTTTGGAGAGAAGGATTGGAGCTGAGACCTACCACGCTGCTCCAATGCGGATTGGTAGGTTACACATATCCCCAGAATTCTCTAGAGATATGCAGGTTTCCTCACGATGTTTTCCTTCACCGAAAAGCGTGTGATAAATGGCAATTATCAATTAGACACATAAGTTTTACTAGAAAACTCATTGGTGCCTGCCCGGGGTTTGAACCCTAGACCTCCTCGAAAGAGGCGCACGGTGTTACCGCTGGGCTACCACAGCTTCCGCAAATGAATTACACCAATTTAGAAGTTACTGTAGTATATACACTATACCCCTTTAATTCAATTAACGATTTCCTATTAAGCTGATATCTAACCCATTAACAGTTTAATTATAAAGCAATTAGTGTAGTATCGAATCATTTATGAAACTCTACCTTTTAATGGTCCAATGATATGGTAAACGAAAATATACATGTTATATTCATCTCAAATAACATACCATACCATATAGGAGTATGGTACCACTCCTACACCTTTTTTATTTCAGGAAAACCTATTATGGGTCATCACCACCCGACTGGGACGAGCGGCGGGTACGTCAGACTTGCACCGACTAAAAACCGGACAGTGCTCCATCACGTTGCTGGTGGCGGGGACAGGGTACCGTTGTACAAATTACCCCCATCCCAGCCAGCAGCAACTCTGAACCCCAGAGTGCGCCACCTCTGGGCCGGGACCTCTCTAAAAGTGGCCCTCCCTACGCTAGACGATGCATCGGGAGCAACAGATGCATCGACCGCCTCGGGGACCTAACTCCAGCGAACGTCCGATAAAACCCTACCTATATTCCTCCGAAACGGCTTGAGTGATTTTTATAAAACTTTAAATGCATACTAGCAATTGCCAGCGACTCCGCCTACGTGGAAAGATTAAAAACGGTAATATAGTCTTATGATAACCATTTGATAACCAAAAACGGTTAAAGTGGGTGGTTTACCTTACAAACTAGACAAGCTGGACATTTGTTTGGAACTTTCAGAGGGAAACAATTTTGTAATACAATTTTTTAATAACTTTCACCGTTTACTTAGCGCACGCAAGGAAAGCTTAAATTTTGCCGTTGTTACGGCGTTGTGTTGCATTTTGTGCGGCATTTAGTTGTTGTTTCACGGCGACCGCTGATTCAATATCCCGCGCCGATTCATCCCTAAAAGACATGTTTTCTTTACAGAAAAACCGGTTCAAATTTAAAATATTCTTTATTTAAATAAACTTGTAAACAAGTGCGTTTATCCAATCGTCCAATCTACTGCTGGTTCAGAAAGCTGTTCCTACCGAGAAGAGCCAGCAAGAAACTCGGCGGTTGCTCTTTAAAAAATATAATTTTTACAAAAGTGATCTCCGCAAAGTAACGCCTAATTCTATAAATTAATATAATTTTTAGTTACATTTAGTCATTACTGTCCTGTACAGGTTCGAAGAGAGCTATATCTACACATTCTTATCATCTAGTAATCCTCAATAGAATAGTAGGCTTTCTGTATCAGCCTCTCTTTAACAGTGTTTTAAAACTTCTGTAATTGCTGTAATGTTAATTTAAACTGCTTTGCGATTTTATAGTGGAGTCTATCTCCTGACGATGCTTCGGTTACGGAGCAAAACAATTGTTGAGATTGTGGTGGTGAATGTGTGCAGTGCTTATGTATCGTTGTGTTATCGGTGTCGGTAGATCATGAGTTCTTATAAATTCTGCATGTATCAGGTATGAGAACGAATACTACACTCTACATTTAGCATTACATATATTTTCTTTTATCGCGGATTATAGCAAAATAATATTCTCATTAGTTTTGCTGTAATGGCATTGGTTCGAATCCGAAAACCCCGCGCAGTCTCACCGCTGGGCTATCACAGGTTATATCAACATCTTCTTGTCTTTATCCCTCTCTAAGTGGGGTCGGCACAACATGTTATAAACATGATGTCACATGATTTAGCTACGTATTTTACAACCGGCCGCCTGCCTGACATCAACTTAGCGTAGTCCTATTTTACGACACCTCGGTAAGAAATAGGGTCGTCTATTCTACTAAACCGGGTACCACACGGTGGGTCAACTTACTTTAGTCGCCTTATACGACACCTCGGTAAGAAATGAGGGTGGTACTATTCAATTTAGCCCGATGCTACAAGGCGTCTATCACAGTTTATACATAAGAAGTATAAAATATTAGTAAAACTCGTTATTTTTTATGGCCAAAAGTGATTTCGTAACAATTGCAGACGTCAGCTTTAACGTTCCGAGGACGCGCGCTTGCCCCCATTCCGCGTTTTTGTTTGCGAATTAGTTTCACAATCGGCATTTAGTAATACAGTAGTGTTGTGTGCAGCCACAAGATCCAATGTATGTTGTTTGTAGGGTTGCCACCCGTACTATATTATATAGTATCGTACTATATTTTAGCCAATTGTACTATATATTAAAGAAAAACAATAAAAGACGAAAAATACTATATTTTTATCGCTAATTCAATTGTCGCGCTTTTTTTGAATCAACTGTGAATGGAACGCACCCGTAGCACTGTATAGGGAATGTTCGAACGAAACACATTTATGTATTTACTGTTTAGTTAGTAACTCCTTTGTCATTGTCCAGCGAAAAGTAATAATAAATTATCATAAAAAAAATAATAATGATTGAAAATAGATGTGTACTATTTTTTTTCCTGAATTTCCTAAAAGGACTATATTTATTTGATTTAAAAAGAAAAATACTATTTTTCTTCAAAAAAAAAGGTGGTAACCCTAGTTGTTTGTGTCAGTTAATACATGAGTACCTGGGTGACTGAGCGCTCGGTAATTTTTAAAATAATGTAAAAAAAAATTTAAAGAAAAATTGAAAAATAATAGGGCAGGTGGTATTTTCCCAGGTATTTTTACCTGTCTAGACCGCCCGTTCCCCAAATGAACTACCATGACTTGACAGCGAAAAATTGTGATTGTATTCAACGTAAATTTCAAAAAAGTTTTAGAGTCTTAAAACAGGGATAAAACTTTTTTTATTTAAATTAAACTTATCTAGATCGATTTTTCTTCCCCAAAAACCCCCTGCATGATGAATTTCAGGAAAACGTTGAAGCCGTTTCCGAGATTTCGAAAATATATACATACAACATTAACTGCCGTGTGGTATCCGGCTGAATAGAATAGTACCACCCTCATTTCTTACCGAGGTGTCGTAAAAGGCGACTGAGGTAAGTCGACCCGCCGTGTGGTATCCGGCTGAGTAGAATAGACCAGCCTCATTTCTTACCGAGGTGTCGTAAAAGGCGACTAAGGTAAGTTGACCCACCGCGTGGTATCCGGTTTAGTAGAATAGACCACCCTCTTTCTTACCGAGGTGTCGTAAAATACGACAGAGGTAAGTTGACGTCAGGCAGGCGGCCGGTCGTAAAAACGCAGCCAAATCATGTGACAGCATGTTTATAACATGTTGTGCCGACCCCACCTAGAGTGGGATAAGGGCAGGAAGATGATGTATATAATGTATAGAATTAGACGTTACTTTGCGGAGATCCATTATACAAAAGTGTTAATATAACTATTTTGCTATATTCCACGATAGTAATTATAGTTTAAGTAAATAATGATAGTAGTATAAGTAAATAGTATCTGGTTGTCTCCGATTTTGAATCCGGTGAAAAATCGATCTAGCTAGGTTTGTTGTAGAAAAAAGTCGTTTTATCACTGTTTTTGGGCATTAAAAAATACTAAAATTTATATTGAAAATAAAAACACTATTTTTGCCATGTAAAAAAGATATTTTTTAATTGACTGATTACAGATATATCAGATATTAGATTTACAATCTATATAACATTAACTTAAATTTCTAAATAATTAATATGATGACTAATGTAATGTATTAAAATGAGACTGCAAAATAAAGGCTATTTTTTTTATTATTTTCGCCATAAAGAGTCAATTCAACTAAGTTTATTCGGGGAACGGGCAGTCTCGAGAAACGTAAATACCTAGGTTCGATTCCCAACTACCTAATTATAATTTTTTTTTTAAGTTTTTTTTATTTTGCAAAAAATTACCAAACAAGGCTCGGAAAATCAAGGCTCGCTAAATATACGCAAAATTGAAGAATAAGCAAATTGTTTTAGAAAATGTTAATTTTAGACGGGAATCAAACCTGCAACAAGCGGAGCTGAAGGGTTAGTTCCTTGCCAACTGCGCCAACTGTCCAGTTATATGAAGAATACTTATTAATTCCCGCGGGAATCGTCGACGAGCAAAAGTCATTCCGAGTGTATAAAGTTCATTTTTCTCGTTTCTTTAACTCACCAAAAAACATTGATCCCTCAGTTAATACCAAATACCTCGGCTTAAATAAATAACCGAAGCTTTAGGCTTTATATCACTTATAAATTCGGTTAACGATCCTATATCCTTTATTAGCCGGGTGGTCGTAACTTTTTTAAGACTTGCATACCGTAATGTGACATTTCCTGCTATATATTTAAAAAGGAAAAAAAAGGAAATAAACGATTTTAACAGAACTTTACTTAATATAATATGATAATATACAAAAAAAAAAACTTTAAAAAAAAACAATCATTTAGTTGGGGATCGATCCTTGGCATTCACATTTTTCGAGTCTGCCCGTTACCCGAATAAGCTACGTGGACTTGACAGTTAATGGCGAAAATTCAATTCAATATAAATGTTAGTGTTTTTTAATGCCCAAAAACAGGGATAAAATATTTTTTTTTACATAAAACCTAGCTAGATCAATTTTTCTCCCCCAAAACCTCCTACATGTTGAATTTCAGGAAAATCGTTGGAGCCGTTTCCGAGATTCGGAAAATTTATATATAAATATATATATAAATATATATATATAAATATATATATACAAGATTAACTCATTTAAATATTAAAGATATCTACTGCCCGACCCTGTACCAGATAGTAATAACTTAATACATCCTCCTGCCTTTATCCCACTCTAAGTGGGGTATATGTTACAAACATGATGTCACATGATTTGGGCTACGTATTTTACGACCGGCCGCCTGTCTGACATCCACTTATCTTAGTCGTATTTAACGACACCTCGGTAAGAAAAGAGGGTGGTCTATTTTACTCTACCGGATACCATAAGGTGGGTCAACTTACCTTAGTCGCCTTTTACGACACCTCGGTAAGAAATGAGGTTGGGCTATTCTACGCGTCCGTATACCACACGGCGCGTCAACTTACCTTAGTCGCCTTTTACGACACCTCAGTAAGAAATGAGGGTGGTACTAATATATTAGGCCGGATACCACACGGCGGTCCATAGTAATAACTTAATGTAACTAATTATAAGTATTATGTCGAAAAGATCAACCGCCGAGTTTCTTGCTGGCTCTTCTCGGTAGGAACAGCTTTCCGAACCAGCAGTAGAGTTGACGATTCAAAAGCACTTGTTTACAAGTTTATTTGAATAAAGAATATTTTGAATTTGAATTTCAATAAAACAAAGTCTTTAATACTTGTCTATATGTGATCGATTTTCTCAAAATCTATTAAACGGATTTTTTAAGTTAATAGTCCATTACTATTTGTTGGGTTGAATTTCAAAAGTAATAATAAAATTATTTTGCTATAATCCGCGATGAAGTAAAATAGAAAATATATATAATGCTTAATGCAGAGTGGACAATCGGTTATCATACCTGATACATGCAGGAGTCGTAAAAAAAAAAAAACACATGCACACACCTCCACCACCGCCACCGTGATACACAAGCACTATATACGTTCACTATCACAAACTCAACAATCGTTTCGCCCCGCAACCGAAGCATCGTCAGGAGATAGACTCCACGACCAAAATCGCAAAGCGAAGCAATATCCAATTGCTTGGATATTGCTGCATGTATCAGGTATGATAACCGATTGTCCACTCTGCATTAAGCATTATATATATTTTCTATTTTACTTCATCGCGGATTAATCTAGGAAAGTTATAGACTAAATAACATCACGCTAAGATGAATAGGAGAGGAGCAGCAATAAAAAATATTGCGAAAACGGCAAAATTTAAAGCTTTCCTTGCGTGCGCTAAATAGACGATGAAATTTATTAAAAAATGTAATAAGGTGTAAAAAAATAAAAATTATGCGGATGAGACCTCGGGACATTGACTGCACTGCCATCACCGAGCGTCGAAGATTGTCAGTCCAACAGTCTCAATCGGTACTGAAGGATTGAGCAAATCCGGCAACACTTTTGGCGTTGGTGGCAACGGGAGTACATCAGCGAGCTGCAGCAGAGGTCGACATGAAGAAATCATCAAAAGCTACAGATAGGAGATCTGTTCTTACTGCAAGAAAACAATATCCCTCCATTTCACTGGTGCTTGGGCAGAATCTGCGCATTTCAACTTGGAACAGTCGGCATCTCAAGAATGGCAGACGTACAAACTGCGCGAGGAATTGTACGAAGAGCCTTCACCCGCATATGCCCCTTATTTTCACCAGAGCAGTCTTAAACGCAATGGGTTTAAAAAGGGGGAATATGTTAGCGAAAAGTGCGGACGGCGCCTAATTATATGACAGTCTATGGACTTTTTAAAATTTAAAATCACGAAAAATAAAACGGACACTACTTTGGCAACCGCTAGAGAGGCAAAAACTTGCTGCTGCCAATTTAAACAAATTGTATGTAAACCTGCAATATTTTAAATAAAGGATATTAGAAGAACAGTATTTTTCTACTATACAAATTTATGTTTAAAATATCGAACATTACTAGTTCTAAATAAAGTTACTCGAACCTTACACTATTCAATCTGATGTTCAATCCACTGAACCGCCGAGGTCGTCACACCTCAGCAACCACCAAAAATAATGTTCAATTCACGCTTATTTTCACAGATAACTGTACTGGTCGAAAAACGATATCTTTGGCATCTTGAAATTAACTTGAACCGAATACCCATCTCGGTGTGAAAGCGTGGACTATTAAAACGATTTCAGTAAAACTTTTACATAATGTGTATAATTAAAAGTATCTGGGTGCTTGCCTTGCTCGGTAATTTTCAAAATGATGTGAAAAAAAAATTAATTAAAAAAAATTGAAAAGAAAAAAAAAATAACAGGGCAGGTGGGGCTCGAACCTAGATATTCTCAGCTGATCATACCGCCTGTTACCCCAATGAACTACCATGACTTTACGTTTGACAGCGAAAAATTGTGATTGTATTCAAGGTAAATTTCAAAAAAATTTAGAGCCCTAACAACAGGGATAAAATAATATTTTTTAAAAATAAAACTTATCTACATCGATTTTTCTCCCCCAAAACCCCCATGAGCAGAACATGCTGAATCTCAGGAAAATAGTTGCGAGCCGTTTCCGTGATTCCGAAAATATATATATGTATACATACAAGATTAACTCATTTAAATATTAAAGATAGTTTTAAAAGGTCTTTTTTACATCTCCACAGGTAATTCGATTCAAATTCATATTTTCTTTATTCAAATAAACTTGTAAACAAGTACTTTTGAATCGTCATGTCAATCGTACTGCTGGTTCGGAAAGCTGATCCTACCGAGAAGAGCCAGCGAGAAACTCGGCGGTTGCTCTTTTAAAAATATAATTCTTATTACTAGTTACATTAAGTCATTACTATCTTGTACAGGGTCGGGACAGTAGCTATATGCCACGCATGCTTATCGCCTAAATAATCCTCAACAGTATAGTAGGTTTTTTGTATCAGCCTCTCTTTAAAAGTGTTTTTAAACTGATGTAATGGCCAAACTAAAATTGATTGCGGAATTTTATTATAGGTTAATTAATAAAAGTTATAAATTAAACATCACTGATAGAATTGAAAAGGTAAAACTGTAAGTAAAAATGTAAATTTTCATATACTGAGAACGTGTGTGTCAGAAAAGTAGAAAAGAAATAACAAGCCAGTGAGAAACTCGTGGGTAGGTACTTACGACATCAATTGTCGAATATTCAACAGTCTTTTACCTGAAACAACAAAAATATTATAATAAGTATGTTTATTAGGTTTATTAACTATAAGTTAACATGTGGGACGTGACATGCGTTGATACGTTAGCCTCGTCCCATATCAGGGAAACAGCGTCAAGACCTGGAGCTGCTGCAGAAATGGCCTTACCCGGCAAACGGCGCAAGTATGCATCTCGAAAGTTATATATTTGTTTACAGTTGAGACCCTAGAGCCATGGAGTCAAAGTGTAAAAATTGTTTTATCTTATCACCTCGGTTAATTGCCTCTTCAGGTGACAAGAGGGCTGGCTCCTTTTTCTCACAAAGAATCAGCTTAGCGATTCAGCGCAGAAACGCTGCCACCGTTCTTGGGACTATTCCACGTGGGCATGATTTGTATAGTGCCTAGCGTGTAAGTAATTTAAGATAGATATAACTTGTACATTTTTGCTGCAAATAAAAACTCAAACTGAAAATAATTACTTTTATGATCAAAATTTCAATTAGGGAAAAACACACTGATTTTTACGCGATCGTAACCGCTGACGCAGCTATTAAATAAATAAAACATGTTAAATAAAATTGTTCTAAATTTAATCAATATCGCTCCAGCAGATAACCTGTGGAATGGAAACACAGAAAGACTTTAGCATTTATACTACAAAATATGAATGCTTAATAGCAGATAATTTATAGAATTAAGCGTTACTTTGCGGAGATCCATAATACAAAAGTAATAATAAAATTATTTTGCTATAATCCGCGATGAAGTAAAATAGAAAATATATATAATGCTAAATGTAGAGTGGACAATCAGTTTTTATACCTGATACATGCAGGATTCGTAAAAACACATGCACAAACCTCCCTCACCGCCACCATGATACACAAGCACTATATACGTTCACTATCACAAACTCAACAATCGTTTCGCCCCGCAACCGAAGCATCATCAGGAGATAGACTCCACGACCAAAATCGCAAAGAGAAGCAATACCCAAATAAGCTTATATACTAATCGGTTCAACCCCACCATTTAACATTATATATATTATATTTAGCATTATATTATTTTCTATTTTACTTCATCGTGGATTATAGCAAAATAATTTTATTATTACTTTCGCTTAGCAGCAAATTTAAAACAATCCGTTTTCCGATAAAGGATACACGTGTTATTATAAACCTCTAGCATCCAATTTAGATAACCTTGCTACCGTTTAAAGGTTAACCGATTGAATATAAACCTTGAAATAATAGTATAGAGTATAAATTAATGTGATTATATGTTTATAACCATTACACACGGGTCGATTATTGATTCAATAGTTATAGGAGACCTAGTGATATCCAGCGAGTAGATTGTATACATGAGTTTGCCAACACATCCTCCTGTCCTTATCCCACTCTAAGTGGGGTCGGCACAGCATGTTATAAACATATTACATGATTTGGCCACGTTTTTGACGACCGGCCGCCTTCCTGACTTCAACTTACCTTAGTGGTATTTTACGACACCTCGGTAAGAAAGAGGGTAGCCTATTCTACTCAGCGGGATACCATAGGTACGGTTAGTCGCCATTTACGACATCTCGGTAAGAAATGAGGTTGGTCTATTCTATCGGCCGCATATCTCACGGCATTAACGCGCTGCGTCCGTCGTTGTCATATTCTTATTATAGGTACTAGAGTAAATAATCCAGCTTAAAATGTGCCATATTTCAATAACTACCAGGTTGAGGTTTTTAAAAAAAAAACTTAAAAAAAATCGATCCTAGGTATTTTCATTCGCTACCACCCGTTCCCCGAATAAACTACGCTGACTTGTCAATTAACGGCAAAAATAGTGTTTTGTATATTCAATGTAATTTTTTTTTAATGCCCATAAACAGGGATAAAACGGTTTTTTTTAATAAAACCTAATTCGACCGATTTGTCTCTCCCAAAACCCCCTACATGCCGAATTTGATGAAAATCGTTGGAGCCGTTTCCGAGATTCGGAAAACATATATATTGCGTTATTATAGCTTTATATTATATGTTAAAAATATTTAGAATGGGTCCTAATGAAGGCGATGGCGTTCGTGGTACAGGTTATCCTAGTGCGAGCGCCACAGCACTCCTTTTTTTATAAATTTGTAACTGTTTTTATGTATATATATATATATATATATATATATATATATATATATATATATATATATATATATATATATATATACATATATATATATTGTAGTATAAGGAGTAAAAACTTGTAATCGTTTATAAGATATAAAAGAATAAATAAATAAATAAATAAATATTGGTGGCGGGTAGTGCATATTTTTTTATAAATACTGAATGTATGAGAACACTCTACATTTAGCATTACATATATTTTATTTTATTGCGGATTATAGCGGAATATTTTCATTACTTTTTTTAAAAATTCTTTAGTAAAACATTAAAATAACAGCACACAACGTCACGAAGCCACTTTCGCCGCAACGTCACGTCCAAACAGGCCATCAATCACACCTCGAGGACGGGGACAATAATAAAACAATTATGCGCGTGTTACAGACAATTATCGACTTAGATACGTGATAAGGCGGCTGCTCGTTAGGTATGCGACGGTTGTCGCACTGACTTGTACATCGGTGGCATGCTTTGCAGTGTACTTTGATCATAGAGATTAGTATTAAACTTTATTTTTATTTTTTTTTATTAAACGCTTAGTATGAAACTAATTTCTTACCGAGGTTTTGTATAAGGCGACTAAGGTAAGTCGGCGGTATCCGACTGACTAGAATAGACCACCCTCTTCTTAACGAGGTGTCATAAATGCGTAGCGTGATGTTATAGACGGCATTGAAATAATTAAAATGTATCCAACTTAATTAAGGCTAATTTTGAATTCGGTCAGTTTAATACTAAGCATCATCATCATCCTCCTGCCCTTATCCCACTCTGAGTGGGGTCGCCACAACATGTTGTTAATTGATTCGCTAGTTATTTTACGCCCTTCGCCTACCTGATGTCAATTTACTTTAATCGCGCCTTACAACACTTCGATAAAAAATGTGGGTGGTCTATTCTACTCAGCCGTATACTACACGGTGGGTGAAATTAACTTAGTGGCCTTTTACGACACCTCGCTAAGAAATGAGTGTGGTCTATTCTGCTAAAACGGATACCACACAGCAGTTTTCTTCGGCTATTACAGATATAGTATTAACGTTTTAA
This sequence comes from Morpho achilles, assembly GCA_947086495.1. NCBI lineage: Eukaryota > Metazoa > Arthropoda > Insecta > Lepidoptera > Nymphalidae > Morpho > Morpho achilles. The sequence goes on along the minus strand of CAMTZB010000018.1, from coordinate 1,481,992 downwards.
TAGCGGTCAAGTTTTAAATGAGTCAGATGTAGATGGCATTTTTTAAATAGTCGCATATTGCTGCATTTACGTCGATAATAAAGTAATCGTGAACTGAATCGGATTAACTACATGACACGACAGTTCGTTAGGCATGCATATCGCTTGTCATATTCACAATCAATACATATGGTTACATGTTATGTGCATAGAGTAGTTTTAACACAGAGGATTTTGTTTTAATTTATAAAACAGACTAGCAGCCTGCCCCTGCTTCGCACGGGTATAAAATATATATTCCATGTCAGTCAGTGTAAAAAAAATTATTAAAATTGATCCAGTTGTTTTGATTTATTCATTACTGCCCGTGGCCGTAGCGTTAAATTTGGAGAAAAACAATTTCCTTTCCCTATACCAAGAAGATTTACTGCTATGTTTGGAATATCTAAATTCATATAATACATTATTACTTATTTACTTTTATATTTTCCCTATGTATTTTATTTTTACAATTAATTACAGAATGTCTTTAAACAAACTCTTGAAAGAGCGACATCGCTGCTAAAGTCGAAGTGTTATAGGGCGAAGCGCGGCCTCCTCACGGCATTTTAAATCTGTAATATCTCCGAAAATGTTCACTTAAATTACATGCTGTAAACGGCAATATTGATCTATATTAAATCAACAATTTATTTAAGGTACTCAATTGGATAAGGATTAATGCTGTATTGTATAAAGATTGCTTTGAACATAAGGCATCATTTTTCGTAAAAAGTAAATGAAAAAAACTGCTATTGTGGGTTATCCATAAGAGATAGATATATACCATCGCGGACTTTTCTGTAGACCTTTTTAAAGTGTACAAATACTTAGAACATCATTTTGATAAATCTCGTAGGGTTTAGCCTGCGTTTGCAATGTAAGCGGAAAAAAATGTAATTATTTACATAAACCTCAAAAATTACATTATTTCTCTACTTCGTATTGAATGTTATTATACGTACAAACCTTCCTCTGGAATCACTCTATCTATTAAAAAAAACTGCATCAAAATCTGTTGCGTAGTTTTAAAGTTTTATGAGTACATACGGAAATATGGACTTTGTTTTATAATATGTAGTGATACTAAATCACGCATCCCGTGAAGAAAACAATTTAAATTATTTAAGGACATAGTTTTTTTTTGACGTGACAACGTCTTAAATTAGGTTGCGGCTTAGAGTCACTCATGAAAAAGTGTAACGCTCGCTCACGTCTGTTACGATGAGTCACCGAACGAAAGAGAGGCCCGCCGGACTGGCGAATGCCTTGCATCTCTCTCCCACTCCAATCCATCAGATTTTTAAAAAGACGTTGTCACGTAAAATCTTTGCCCGTAAAACCGACTTTACAGGCAACCGTTTTTTTAAAATCAAATCAAATCAAATCAAACAGCATTTATTTACATAGAACACTTTCATGCACACAAACAATTAAACATCATAACAAAGAGAGAAAAAAAAAAGTAATAAAAAATTAAAATAAAATTAAAAATAAATAAATAAATTTAAAAGAAATAAGAAAGTTAAATTAAAGGGGGGGGGGGGTTAGAATATTTAAAAAACATACAATAATAACTAAAAAGATACGTGTCCCGCCCCTATTATTCATGCATGGAAGTGTGACATGCAAAACGGTATGTCACTCAGCTTTTGCTAAGGCTAAACCTTGGCACTGATTTTCAGTGACATCCTACCGTTTCTGGACGACAGTGACAACTGGATTAGATTAAAAAACACGATATGTAAACCTATTTTATAAAACTAACTATTTCTATCTTATATTCTACTAAAAAGAAGAAAATGAGACGTACTTATAACTATCACTTTATATAAATGGAAGCTTATTATAATGGTAAAAAATAAATAAATGAAGGTAAAGGTGCGGTATTTTAAAAGAAAGATTAAACTATTAAACTATAAAACTATAACCCAGACTCGAAAGCGGAAACTCGGGAGGCGGAGTATAAAGCTCATTTAGCGGCCTAGTTGTTGATTCAGCAAAAACTCCTTGAACTTACTCTTAAAGCTAGATATTGTACTTAATTCACGAAGAGGCGGTGGAAGACTGCTCCAACACTTCGTGGCTGCAAATCTGAAACTACCACGAAAGGCGGCTGTTTTGTGTGAATGATAATATAACCTATATAAAGAAGCCCTGGTTCCATGTGCGCTACAAAAGTCACTTGCCCACTTCAGTTTACTGTACAAATATGTTGGCATTTTGTATTTGATAACACCAAACAAGAGTGTGGCAAAGTGCAATTGCCTGCGATAACCCATTTTAAGCAATTTAGCGTTATTTAAAAAGGGGGTTACATGCGCTCGGGGTGGTACCTCAAAACAGAACCTGGTACAAGCGTTTTGAACCCGCTGGATTAAGTTTTTCGTTCGAGCTAGTAGCCTTGGTCCCATAACAACGTCAGCATAATTCAATTTAGATAGAATTAGTGCTTCGCACAGGTTGATGCGTATGCTAGTCTTAATATATTTTCTAATCCGGTAAAGTAATTTTAATCGGTAGAAACAGCTCCGTACCGTTTTAAGAATTTGCTTCTCGAATCGCAAATTTTCATCCATAATGACGCCTAAATTTTGAACCTGCGCTACGCGATCAATTTTTTCGTTTAAAATATTAACAACTGGTTGTTTAATCGATACTTTATCAATTTGCGATCTAGAACCTAAAATAATATATTTTGTTTTTTTAGGATTTAGTTTAAGACTATTTGAATCTGACCACATTGCTATACTAGAAAGATCATCATTTAACTTATCTAGTGCTCCTTGTACATCATCTGGATTAAAGGATATATATAATTGAATATCGTCTGCGTATATATGATATTGACAATTTTTTATGTGTTTAGTTATATCTGCGCAGTAAAGTATAAATAATATGGGTCCCAGGATAGACCCCTGTGGAACTCCTCTTAATATGGGACTGCATTGAGAAGACTCTTTTGAACCATCTTCTTTTGTGACTTCTACAATTTGAGTTCTATTAAAAACGTAGCTTTCAAACCATCTTATAGTCTCTCTACTAAAGCCATAATAATTCAGCTTGCTTAAAAGTAAATGTAAATTAATAGAGTCAAAAGCTCTAGAAAAGTCTAAGACAACTAGAATGGTAGCCTCTCCTTTGTCTTGGGCACATAGGATGTTATCTACGACATCTGCTAATACCGTAGCAGTGCTTCTCTGTCTCCTAAAACCAGATTGCTTACACGGTAGAATATCATTGGTTTCTAGATATTCAGTAAGCTGTGAGTAAATTACCTTTTCGAGGATTTTGGAGATGCATGGCAATATACTTATGGGGCGAAGATCCTTAAAGTCGGTAGGGTTTGTTTGCTTAGGTACAGGCTTTATAAGAGCGGTACGCCATAGACTAGGAAACGTACTAGTTGCAATAGAAGTGTTGATTATATATGTGATAGTATCTAATGTGTGAGTAATAGTGCATTTCAACATTTGCAATGAGATACCATCGCAACCGATAGCATTTGTTTTTAGAGTACTCAACGTTTTTAATATAGTAGAAGAATCGACTGTTGTAAGAGAGAAATGGCTTGTTCCGAATTTATGAGTGTTATAAAAGTTTATTTCAGATATTAAAGGCTGACATCTGCCAGGAACATCTAGAAAGTGTCTGTTAATTTTGTTGGGGTCACAAATATTTTTTGGCAGATAATAATCTTTCTTACTAATTTGACTATCCGCGATATTACGCTTTACATGTAGCCATAGGTTTTTAGGATTCTTAGTATTATTATTTATAAAAGTTGTAAAATAAGACTGTTTTTCTCTTTCAATTGCGGTTTTTACGTACATTTTCAATTCTTTGTAGTAACATAAATGGGAATTGTTTTTAGAATGCCGAGCTCGAATATGTGCATCATCACGCGCCTTCATCATCAACCTAATATTATAAGTAATCCATGGATAATTGCGATCTTCGAAGTAACTATATTTTAGTGGAGCGAGAATGTCATATAAGTTCAATAGGGTAGAAGTGAACATTTCTACAGTATAGTTTACATTGTGGGATACTTTCATAGCCTGCCAGTCTGTAGCATCTAAAATTAAATTAAGATCTTTTTCATCTATATTATTAATCCGTCTGTAGAATTTTTTCAATTTAATTTGAGTGTTTTTGTGAACATTTAATTCGCAAGATATGAATGCGTGGCTACTAAGTTCAACTATGTAATCTACTGATAAACGTGAAACGGTGACATCAGAACAGATAAGGTCCAGAAGACTTTCACTATGACTAGTGAAGTGAGTCGGCTCGTTTACATATTGCTTTAGACCTGTATATGTTAGGAAATCATGTAGCAAAATGGTATTTGCATTATGCGAATCTAGACAGTTAATGTTGAAATCTCCAACCAGTACTATATGATCATACCGCGATAGGGACCCAAACACTTCAGTAAGAGCGTCCAAGAAAATGCGTATGTTCAGCCACGGTGGTCTGTAGGCTGTGCCTATAATTATAAGTTTACCGCGCACGTTGACACTAAGCCACATCTGCTCTACTGCGTCAGCTTCGAGGTGTGAAAGAGTACGCGCGGTTATGCCTTTTCTAACATAAAACCCTACCCCACCGCCGCGCGATCGCGTAGTTAAAGGTCGCGGCTTATGCCGCAAGCGATAACCGGGGACGACTGGGGCTAGTGCCTCTCCGCCTTCTCTCAACCACGTTTCATTTATTGCCATTATATCCACGTTATGGCGATTCATAGCTACAAGGAACTCATCGTGTCCAGTGCTTAACGAGCCTGGGTTAAGGAATCCAATTTTTAACTTTTGAACCCCTATCTTTTTAAAATAAGATTAAAACAAGTGCAAGAACGAAGTACTCTTAGTAAATGGAATATGAATGAGATTATATATACCTCCAGCGAATTTTTATCAATAATGCTTAAAGTAACATAACGTATATATATTGAGATTCGATGACAGCGTAATATATAGTACACTAAATATTCTATATATGCATAAATATTCATAATTACACACAACACACTTCCATGCAAGAAAACAAAGGACACATTCATTATTTTATACGCTGCGTAACTAGTGAGAACGTTTAACTTACTGCGTAAAATAAAATGTAAAAAGTTTATGAAAAATAGTACGATATACATTAACATCTTTGCTATTAAAAAAATGTTTAAAAATAACATAGAGAAAAAAAATTCAATTAGATAGAACGTTAGGATCAGAAAACTCAAACCAAATTTCCTCCAAAAAACTTAATTATGTCGTTATCTACTCTTACGCGATGAACAGGACTATCTGTGGTTCGACGAATATATATTTTTCCTCCCTTCGTCCACACATACCGCCAACCTTTGGCGCGACCTTCTGCACGTGTGTGATAAAAAAGACGGCGGTTGGCAGGGGTAAGCCGTTCGTTCAAATATATCCGGTATATTTTAGTGGAGCGAGAATGTCATATAAGTTCAATAGGGTAGAAGTGAACATTTCTACAGTATAGTTTACATTGTGGGATACTTTCATAGCCTGCCAGTCTGTAGCATCTAAAATTAAATTAAGATCTTTTTCATCTATATTATTAATCCGTCTGTAGAATTTTTTCAATTTAATTTGAGTGTTTTTGTGAACATTTAATTCGCAAGATATGAATGCGTGGCTACTAAGTTCAACTATGTAATCTACTGATAAACGTGAAACGGTGACATCAGAACAGATAAGGTCCAGAAGACTTTCACTATGACTAGTGAAGTGAGTCGGCTCGTTTACATATTGCTTTAGACCTGTATATGTTAGGAAATCATGTAGCAAAATGGTATTTGCATTATGCGAATCTAGACAGTTAATGTTGAAATCTCCAACCAGTACTATATGATCATACCGCGATAGGGACCCAAACACTTCAGTAAGAGCGTCCAAGAAAATGCGTATGTTCAGCCACGGTGGTCTGTAGGCTGTGCCTATAATTATAAGTTTACCGCGCACGTTGACACTAAGCCACATCTGCTCTACTGCGTCAGCTTCGAGGTGTGAAAGAGTACGCGCGGTTATGCCTTTTCTAACATAAAACCCTACCCCACCGCCGCGCGATCGCGTAGTTAAAGGTCGCGGCTTATGCCGCAAGCGATAACCGGGGACGACTGGGGCTAGTGCCTCTCCGCCTTCTCTCAACCACGTTTCATTTATTGCCATTATATCCACGTTATGGCGATTCATAGCTACAAGGAACTCATCGTGTCCAGTGCTTAACGAGCCTGGGTTAAGGAATCCAATTTTTAACTTTTGAACCCCTATCTTTTTAAAATAAGATTAAAACAAGTGCAAGAACGAAGTACTCTTAGTAAATGGAATATGAATGAGATTATATATACCTCCAGCGAATTTTTATCAATAATGCTTAAAGTAACATAACGTATATATATTGAGATTCGATGACAGCGTAATATATAGTACACTAAATATTCTATATATGCATAAATATTCATAATTACACACAACACACTTCCATGCAAGAAAACAAAGGACACATTCATTATTTTATACGCTGCGTAACTAGTGAGAACGTTTAACTTACTGCGTAAAATAAAATGTAAAAAGTTTATGAAAAATAGTACGATATACATTAACATCTTTGCTATTAAAAAAATGTTTAAAAATAACATAGAGAAAAAAAATTCAATTAGATAGAACGTTAGGATCAGAAAACTCAAACCAAATTTCCTCCAAAAAACTTAATTATGTCGTTATCTACTCTTACGCGATGAACAGGACTATCTGTGGTTCGACGAATATATATTTTTCCTCCCTTCGTCCACACATACCGCCAACCTTTGGCGCGACCTTCTGCACGTGTGTGATAAAAAAGACGGCGGTTGGCAGGGGTAAGCCGTTCGTTCAAATATATCCGGTGGGGAGTACCATCGATGATGCCCGAGGTATCAGTGTTACGACGAACCCTCGCTGCACGCAGCATCTCGTCCCGAACGGACCGTCGCGCCAATCTAACGACGATAGGGCGCGAACGTTCCTGCGCGCCCGCTTCGTTCGGCATGCCGGACTGAGTACGATAAGATCCGGAACGCTCTGCACTAACTATATCTCGCTCCTGTAAGTCCACACCAATTTTTTTGGCAACCAAATGTACTATATTTTCCGGATTTTCTCCTGATTTTTCCTGCAGACATGCAATCTCGATGTCATTATTAAAATTCTCTTGCTCTCGATCGTTGAGCTGAAGCCGTAATAATGCTATTTCATCTGACGAGTCTTGTATGTTGGATTGCTTCGCGGTCTCGAGCGCCGCCACCCTTCTCTCAATACTATCGATACGGTTTCCGAAATCGGTCATACTTTCATTCAGTCGAACGACTTCTTCCCTGAAAAACGCCATCTCTCGCCGCATAGACGTAATCTCTTCGCGTAGGAGCCGCAGCTCGCCAACAAGAGTGCCGGATAAATGGACGTTTTCAAGATCCGCGTTGCTGGTCAAGTCTTCCGATCTTTCATCACCTGAATTTTGAATTGGCGTGCACATTCTAACAGGTTTATTTTGCCTAGGCTTGCAGTTGCGACAAATCCATTTAGGCGATATCCGACTATCAGCGCTTATATTTATACATGACCGGTGATAAGACGAGGCGCATTTAGAGCATTTGGCACCCTCAGCTACAGGGAGAAACCTTCCGCACTGGCTGCATTTGTTTGTCATTATCCAAAGTAGTTCTTTTCGTATTGCTATCAGACACTAGATGTCGCTGGTAATATTAAGTAGTTATAAAAAGTTTTAAAATTAATTTTAATTAATTTTAAGACACTAATGCACTTTTGAAAAGAGGTATCACTAAATTCTATGAAACTAATATTTTTGATATCATGAATCAGTACAACATAGATGCAAGTAACAATTGCTTTTTATCTGTTGTAGGTAGAAGAAACCTGCAGACGGGTTCTAAAACTCACGAATGTTTTTAATGTCCATTGCAGCACTGCAAATAAGAGTTTTTATTACACAAAGGTCCTACAATGTTTTCACGTTATTCAAGATATGAAAAGTTGATATTTAACACTTTAATGTATTTTTAAATACCAAAATAAACATTACAACAATCAGCAGCTGTCACTGACGTCAAAAAAACCATAATCTATATCCACTTTTAAACTCTACTTTAGTCCGCTGTGTGGTATACGGCTGAGGAGGATAGACCTCCCTCATTTCGTATCTAGGTGTTATAAAAGACGACTAATGTAACACGACTCGTCGTGTGTTATCCGGTTGAGTATAATAGACCACGCTCATTTCGTGTCGTAAAAGGCGACTAAGGTAAGTTGAAATCAGGCAGGCGACCGGACGGCCAGCCAAAACATGTAACAACATTTTAAAACAAGAGTGAGCTAAGGGCAGGAGAATGATGTAACCTCTACTCTAGTATAATGGAATTTTACAGCATTATGGATGATTCACGCTACACCGTGTCGCGACCGGGCCGTGCCACGGCCGGGGCACGGCCACCGTGCGCTGGCCGTGCCAGTCATTCATGTTACACCGGGCTGTTTGGGTTTATTATTTGCACGACTTATATCTATGTTAAGTAGCTTTTGTCAGCAAGTGATTTCATCTATCGATAGACTTGACGCCTAAATAAATATGCAGTTTCACAATTTGAATTAGCAGCTATTGCAATTGCCATCGATGATGAAGTATTGGAAATTATTTTATTTGTTATCTAAATACCTAGGATGGCTCATGTCGTAAATGACAGAGCAAATTACATACATTCTAAACAATTTGCATTGTCCATTTTGCTGTTAAGCTGCTAAACTCACTAAGATTTGACGTTGACTACTCTGCGGGCGCCCGGGCGCATATGTTTATGTTACAACGTGTCGAGGCCGAACCGTGCCGGAGCCGGGAAACAATACCCACCGACATTTCAACGCCGTGCCCCGGCCGTGCGCGGCCGGGACACGGCCGGGGCACGGTTAGGCATGAATCACTTCATACCAAAAGTATACCATAATGTTCGACCGTGCCCCGGACGGGGCACGGCCCGGTCGTGGCACGGTGTAGCGTGAATCATCCTTTACTGTAAATAAAAAATTATATGTAGGTTTGATAGACACAATTATTTCGCCTATCTTGCAATAAACGCATCGACAATACCTATACCCGAACTTTTCATTACATTAACTGATTTAAAACAAGGTTGCAATATAGAATGTCTTACTCAAAACACTTTGAATATTTCATTTGCAGATTTACTCTAAATTTTGACACATTTATTACTTTATTCAACCCTAGATAAATCGCCTCACCACACTTTCTATCAAAAGCAGTACCTACTAGTAGTTCTGTCTGTTAAAATTAATTAAAAGTCTTGAATTGGATGTTAGTTCTTGAACCCTTGATAAAAGTTTCTATTCAATCAATCTAACTTCTGACGTATTGATAAAATTTGTTACAAGTTCTTACATTTATCAATATTACTCTTGTTTAATTTAAAGTAGCAGTCTGTTACTATCACACTGCTGGACATAGGCCTCCTCTCTCCGTTTATGGAGAGAAGGATTGGAGCTAAAACCTACCACGCTGCTCCAATGTGGATTGGGAGGTTATAAATATCTCCTGAATTCTCTAGAGATATGCAGGTATCCTCACGATGTTTTCCTTCACCGGAAAGCGTGTGATTAATTGCAATTATCAATTAGACACATAAGTTTCACTAGAAAACTCATTGGTGCCTGCCCGGGGTTTGAACCCTAGACCTCCTCGAAAGAGGCGCACGGTGTTACCGCTAGGCTACCACACTATTACATAAACTAATTACATCAAACATGCTTTTGAGAGTTAGTATTATAATATAACTAGTAATATCCCGCGATTTCACCCGCGCATATACCGATCTCATGGCAGTGGAAAGTCTACTAAGTCAGCCTATAGATTTATTTTTGTAAACATAAATGTTTTATTTCCAATTAAGTTTAAAAATATAATATGGCCTAAATTGTTCAGTAAAGATGCAGCTTTCCAATGGTGAAAGAATTTTTGTAATCGCTCCAGTAGTTATTGTGTGAAAACATTACAAACATACATACAAATTTTTAATCTTTATAATATTAGTAAAGTATAAGTCTATGATTTTTCTTCATGACATGACATTCAACAGCCAGTCTCTGCGCGTTGGTTAGTCTGTGAGAGTCCATCTGTCAACTGTAATGAACATGCGTCATAAAACCTTGAAGATCCTAATGAGATGCCTTTGTAAGTACACAGAAAGGCATGCGGTATGATTTCTGAACGCATATATGAGTAAAAGAGTAAAAGGAAACTAAATATATTGAAAACAAGATATGCTTTCTTAGCTTCTTCTGCGTCAAACGATAAACGTCCACTCCTGGACATAGGTCTCTTCACGGGATCTCCACACCATACGATCTTGTGCCACTTGGATCAAGCGACTCATCGCGACCTTTTTGAGGTCATCAGTCCACCTCACGCGTTTGCCGGTATAGGGTCGCCATTACTATACCATAAAACCCCAACGCCCATCGGTTCTCCGCACTATGTGCTCCACCCATCGCCACTTCAGCTTCGCGACACGCTGGGCTATATCAGTGACTTTGGTTCTTCTCTCCTCATTTTTGATATGACCACGTAGAGATACTACACGAGCATAGCTCGCTCCGTCGCCCGCTGAGTGACTCTGAGCTTTCTTATGAAGCTTTTTTAGTCAGTGGCTTTCTTTACGTCAACTTAATATCTTTAAGGATTTTTAAAACCGTGAGTTTCAATTCAAATTCAAAATATTCTTTATTCAAATAAACTTGTAAACAAGTGCTTTTGAATCGTCAACTCTACTGCTGGTTCGGAAAGCTGTTCCTACCGAGAAGAGCCAGCAAGAAACTCGGCGGTTGCTCTTTTAAAAATATAATTCTTAATATTATTTACATTAAGTCGTTACTGTCTTGTACAGGTTCAAAGAGAGCTATATCCACACATTCTTATCGTCTAAATAATCTTCAAGAGTATAGTAGGCTTTCTGTATCAGCCTCCTTTTAACAGTGTTTTTAAATTGCTGTAATGGCAGTGCTGAAATTGATTGCGGAATTTTATTATAGAATCTTATACCAAAACCCACAAACGAGTTACGCACTTTTGCAAGGCGCAAAGCAGGAGCCGCAAGCTTATGTCGGTTCCTGCTTTGTCTATTGTATACATCACCTATCGTTTCATCGTGTATAATTCTTTATATTTTTATGTACCTACATAAATTAAATTGCTTAAAATATACTGTGAAGCAAATGTTAGAATACCTGTTTCCTTAAACTTCTCTCTATTTAAAAGCCCTTAATTATGTACTGTTTGCACTGCTTCCGAAGGTTAAATCGGATCTACTAAGCTTCAATGATGCGAAATTTCATAATTATTTCTCCAGCGAAGACAGATTTTGCATTTATTTGATTTATTATTATGTACGTATATAAAAAACCGCCGAATTTCTTGCTGGCTCTTCTCGGTAGAGACATCTTTCCAAACTAGCAGTAGAGTTGACGGTTCAAAAGCACTTGTATACAAGTTTATTTGAATAAAGAATATTTTGAATTTGAGTTTATCAAAAATCAATTATATAAATAAAATAATCGATGATTATCATAATCGACTATTTCATATCCTTACTTGGCGTAGGTGGCTGTTACTCTATCACGAAATCCTACGCCAACAGTCCAGTCAGACCAGATAGCACCAAATCTTTGGCTTAGATACATTCCTAAAGAGATGCTCGCGACCAGTCATAGCGGTCTTTCGTGTAGTAATATTCTTACTGCGTAATCTGCGCTTACGCAGCCGGCTATTGCATATCCATTTCAATCATCTTACGTACTGCGTTGCGTATGATCATTTGCATGCAGTTTCAGCATAACGGTGAGGTTATTTGCATTACGAACAGATTCCTGATTTATATTTCCTCCCTTCAATACCTAGAACTCAGCCTCTTTGTACATGTCTTCTAGGTATAAGTTTTGTTTTGTACTCTGAAATTTTTGTTGTGCAATAAAGTATAATAAATAAATAAAATAAACTCAAGAACGAAGTGTCTCTTATTTATTTATTCGGATCTCCAACAGAATTTCATATTGAATAATCAAACAAATATTCTATAAAGTCTCAAATTAATTATTTAGTACCAATTATCACATTCTCACACACATTCTTCTCACATTCTTAGTTACAGTGTTACAATTAAAAATCTAAAAATAAACACAAATGAGTAATGAAAACATAAAAAAACAAGATTAAGACACAAATATTACAACTCTGAATTTAAAATTTTAGTAAGTATAGTATAATCCTATAGTAAGAACTAAGATAAGTCACTGGACGTCTTCTTAGAAATACCAAAATACCGTTAGAATCACCGGAAACCGTAATTTAAACAGACAGACAGATGACCTTAAAAAAGTTGGTAGTTCTAGACGCCACAAGATCGTATGGCGTAGATGTCAGATTGAAAAGACCTATATCTAACAGTGGATGTCTATTGGTGGCAGAGGGAGAAATAGAGACCGAGAGAGTGCGCGAGAGATACAGACAGAAAGAGCTAACTTTATAAATATCAATTGGAACAAAGGACTAGGCGAAATGACGCACGATTAATACTTTGTGAATCTTTGTGAATCTCTTTACAACAATCGAAAGTAAACAATTTCATTTAGGTTCAGGCGTTACCAATCTCAAATGAGCTTAGAAACGATTATACGTTGGCCGGAACAATCGTCAAATGCACTGACCTCAAAACCGGCGCCGGAGATCGATGCGGTTACCACATACGACATAGATTAATAATCAGCAGACGTGACTTAGAGAACATAGACGAACCAATCGGTAGATGGGTTAACGATTAAAAAATAAATAATGACTGGTCTTCACGCAGCGACTTTTAGCTTTTGTATCCACATCACAGCGATCATTCATTGTTGAAGTAGAATATTGTGAATGGACTTCTGGAAAATTTCGATGAAAATTTTTGGATGATATTTTCCTGTTCTAGTGTGTTTCGTTAATTATATATAGGTTTAATAAATTCCACAACAAACTGATCCATAATTACGAAAGTCCGCCATTTATTTATCGATAATTGATATTAAGTAGCGGCTTGCCATATATACTACGTCTACGCGGTAGTGATGTCGCTGGCGATCGGCGACTTTGTAGAACCGCAGCGATCGGATCGCTGCAATTGCTGCGATCTTAAGACGCTGTTAATATTCACGTCTACACGCCAATATTCCAGTCCCCAGCGAGTCACCGCTGATCAAAGTCCCTGTCATATAGACCCTACTTAACGAAACATACCATAGATTTCTTTCGTTAAGCTATTTTTACCAATAATTAGCCACTTTTTACAAATAAAATACTACATATCATGCTTCAGCTGCGTTTAGCAGGTTGTTATATTTCTCTTTACTCCTCTACGCCGTTGAAGTATGGACACACACAGAATCGATGAGCAAGATAATCTTTCAAAATGCGGGTGTACAAGAGGATCTTTGGATATGCTGGAGAGACAAAGTAAGGAAAACGAAGCATACGCCAAGAAACGATACCTTGTCTAAAAAACCTATCAATGGTTGTGCAAAATTATGCAGAGCAGCCATTCCAAATTGGGTTGAGTAAAATAGACCACCCTCATCGAGGTGTCGTAAAAACGACTAAGGTAAAATGACGTCAGGCAGGCTGCTGGTCGTAAAATACGTAGCCACATCATATGACAACATATTATAAACATGTAAATAGATAGCGACACTACACGAAACATCTGCGTAATATATTTAGTCTACATTTTTCAATCCAGCTATCTGTTGGTGAAATGAATGCGGTCGACTGGGCTCAATACATACACAGTCCACTGACCACAGCGGATGATTATAATATAAACTGTGCAGTTTAGTTTTGAAGTATGGCGAAGACTGGGGACGTATCGAACTGCCTAAGTATTAATGCCAAACTGCAAAGTTACTGTTATATAAAGTGCAAGATAGTTTAAAAATTCAACATCATCTATGATATGAAGTATAACTTGAAGCCGGTTCTGTATTATGTGTTTAATATTAGATCAACAGCAAACTCTGCCTTTCACACACAAAAAGAGGAGGCCTGTGCCCAGCAATGGGAGAGTAAAACGCCATTACTTATAGAATAGAATAGAAATATACTTGATTGTACACCATAATCCTATTATACAAGAGAAATATAGTTTGAACATAGGTTTCGGATTTTTTGAAATCGCTTTAAACTCTATAAATACAGATTATAAAAGGCCTCAAATGCTGTCTGTTATATGTCTGTATGTGATAAATTTTATCATACAGATTGTAATGGATTTTTGTAGTTTTTATTAAACAGGGCATTTCTCGAAGAACGTTTAGATTGAAAATACATTCTCCGGAACTGCTAAATTCATTTTAACGGAAGTTTCACTGGACGATACAGGAGATTATCGACATATAGGGTACTTTGTAAACTTGAATATCCGCGAGGTCGGTTTTCGCGCAGGGAAAACTTTGTGACACACCGATTTCCACGCAAGCTAATCAGAATTACAGTATGTAATAAATAATTGACCGCCCGTAAGTTGGTAACCGATGCACCCTTACGCAACCAGACACGCGACTCTCGCCGGATTACGCGGATGCTGTAACAAGATGATTAGCCGATAAGCCACCGGCCGTTTACACGGTAGATGGGTTTTGTTGCACGATCATGGCACACTTTCGAAAAACACTATTGTTATTCAATTGAACGAATGATTCAGCGCCATATTGATTTTACTATACCGTAAAGATTCAGGATGTGCAGGCAATTTAACTAATTTGTCAGTAAGAATACCTCAATCGATATTAGTAATAAATTAAATTTATTCAAGAAACACTTATACAAAGCTTTGCATTGAATGGACATATAAATTACGTCCATTCTAGCTATTTTCCATTTTTTTACTATTTTCCCTAAGTTTGTTAGATTTCATATTTTCTATTTTTGTTTTCTTCTTATTTTAGTTATAATAGTTATTGTACGTTTGTTACCTTTGAAGCACGCTGTGACTAACTTTAATTACATTTATATGTTATTAGCAACCCAAGGAAATATAACCATGTTGCTTTAGTTACACATGTAATTCTCTTGGTAGTTCTATGGAATAAGTAAATAAATAAATAAGTAAGTAAAAGAAAGAAAGTCCATAAGTGAGTATTAATAAAACCCTAAACTATAATTCAACTTGTATTCCCGCAGTCGTTATTAATACCATATCCCAAAGAAAACGTCACATCACACAATATGGCTTGTTATTCCGTTGCCATCACAACTTCCATCTGTTATTGCGCATTATGCCGAGCACGCCATCGGTTGTGTTCGTAGGACGCTCGGTGACAGGGAGCCGCGGCGAGTTCGTTAACCACCACAGCAGCAGCGACCTTTTGTAATGTCCGTTTACAATATTTATTATAAGACAAAGTCCCCAAAAGTTATCAGTGTATGAGATCGGTTTTCTCAAAGACCACTGAAAGGATTTTTTTACGGTTTTTACTAGAAGATGCGATTCTTCAGGAAAGTTTAGGTTAGTTGAACATTAGGGTTTTATGTAAATTGTATTAAAGAGTTCTAGATTTATTGGGTGCGCGCGCCAAGAGATACACTAAAGTAATGTACTAGAGAATTGTAGATCAACAAAAATACTACAAAAAAGTCCGCGACGGCATGTCTCTATCTTTTATGGTCACTATAACAACTTTTGTGTTCAGAATTATTGAAGAGTCAAAGATGTTATAAGGCAGGTGAAAGGTGTAGGTAGGTTACACATATCCCAAGATTTTTTAAAATCTATTAATCATTTAACTTGACAGGTGGGCTGATTTTATTGCTCTTTAATCAATAATGTATAGAAACCGGCTATACTCAAGTCTTATTTTATCAGTTCTAGCCGCATAAAGATCTCATGAATCAGAGCCCCGTATGGGCTTGAAAATAGTCGGGCTCATCCGATCCAATAAGACGTGAGTATAGCCGGTTTCTATACATTAATTATGAATAGGTACCACTTGCGATAGTATCAATTCAAAAACTCTTTAATAATAATTTTTTTTTAATAATAATAGTAAAACGAATAGTTATACCGTCTTAGTTAGGTCGGTTAGTTATAATCGATTTAAGAGAACGGTGCAGAGTTGATATAGTATGCTGGGTCGGGTAGAGTCCACGTATACTAGATTTAGAAACATTGACGGATTTAAATTATGAGAAAAGTTTAAAGAGTTTCCATCATGTTCCCGAATACTACAGACCTCCGGCTATATTCTAGTTATCCCTATACACCCAAATTCCTGTGATATGGTGTATTTAAATTAAACTGGCATACTGTTTAATCAGCAACAGCTCGTGTTGAAATCAATAGAACTATTTCCTTAATCAAATCGCTACTGTTCGCGAGCGTTTGTTTACAATGGCGTACATATCGTAAATCCTAATTTAAACATGTAGTTTAAGAGCCGACGGTAAAATTTAATATAATATTACTCAGTTTATAATTTAGTACACATAAATTTACTAGCTTTAATCCGACTTGGTTCGCATGGACTGTTATCATGTAATAGGTCGATGATAGATGGCGTTTTTCAATGTCATCCTATTCCTGTAGAATTAACAGGATTTCTATAGTCTATATGTTATCCCGGTTTATAAGGAGTAATCGTGCCAAATTTCATTGATAATAATGGTTCAGCGGATTCGCCGCGAAAGAGTAACAAACACCACATATTAGTAGGATTATAAAGTAATACCCAAATTAATCTTGATAACTACAGAATAGTGTTGTTTATAACTGATTTTATGACCATTTATCTTATTGACAAATGAACCATACTACAAGAAAGCTACTTGTTGATTTCCTTGAGTCATCAACTTACCGTGTAAATTTTATTAACAGTGTAACTGACAAGTAATATATGTATAACTATATATAAATCATTAATAATCATTGTACTCTATTTTTGCACAATATATTTGTAACCAAAATATTAAGTTACAACAAAAATATGTTTAAAGAGGACCATCTAAATTCTAAAGCGATATAAAAAGATTTTTTGTATTTTTTCCAAACTTTATCAAAATGATAATTCTTAGTGTTGCTTAGTGATTAAATAAAAATTTATCTCACTTTGTATAATGGTGAAGATATACGCCACGTTCGGTAGACTCGTCAAGCATAAATATATATGTTTTTGTCTCTGTGCACTTGCTGGCCGTGACGCCGAAAATTCCTTTTTAAATTTAGTTTTTTATATTCAATTACCAAAACTGGGATTTAATATTGCAATAGTCTCTAGACTATCTTCGTGTCGCAATAATTATTGTACTTCGCTATTTATTTATTTATTATTTATTTAATTAAAACAGCTATTACTGACTGAAAGGCCCGGGTTTAATACCGGACGCGGACTGGCTGAAGGTATTTAACGCCTTAACATCAAACGTTACGTTGTTCCGATAATACTACAAATAATAAAGGGTCTTCCCCTTCCAGGATCACACGGTTTGATCAACAAACATCGATTACCTATTAGGTTAAACAAATCTTAACGATATTGTGCAGTAACTATATGATGAATCTTCATGTACGTCTCTCAGACTACAACTGTCCACATAGCATTTCGTAAACGACGGACGAATTACGCTGTCGAGAATATAATTCAGTTTGTTCAACTCTGATTCGCTCAACATTTAACTTTCATTGTGAACTCTAATAAGTGGTAATAAGGTTAACAATCGCTGTTGTTTCGTCATCCGAAATCGGGTCATTTCAAATTGATTTTCATGACAATTGAATCACATTTGCTGTGTTCTTCACATATAAAAATTTCATAACTAAAGATTTAATTTGACTATCATTAAATCTATAGACCACGCCGTGTGGTATCCGGCTGAACAGAATAGTACCACCCTCATTTCTTACTAAGGTGTCGTAAAAGGCGACTAAGGTAAGTCGACCCGCCGTGTGGTATCCGGCTGAGTAGAATTGACCAACCTCATTTCTTACCGAGGTGTCGTAAAATACGACTAAGGTAAGTTGACGTCAGGCTGGCGGCCGGTCGTAAAAACGCAGCCATATCATGTGATAGCATGTTTATAACATGTTGTGCCGACCCCACTCAGAGTGGGATAAGGGCAAGAGCATGATGATAAATCTATAGACCATTTTTGTGAAATTCTTACATTAATGTAATTTCATCATATAACATTTAGTCATTACTATCTTGTACAGGGTCGAATAGTATCTATATCCACGCATTCTTACTATCTAAATAATCCTCAACAGTATAGAAGGCTTTTTGTATTAGCCTCCCTTTAACAGTTTTTATAAACTGTTGTAAGGCAAAGCTAAAATTGATTGCGACACAAACAACTTACGTACTTTTGCAAGGCGCAAAGCAGGAGCCGCGAGCTCATATCGGTTCCTACTTTTTCTATTATACATCACCTATTGTTTTATAATTCTTTATATTTTTCTATTCAAAAACTTAATTGGTTAAAATATACTGTGAAGCTGTAAGAATACCTATTTCCTTAAACTTCTCTCGCAAGGAATCGGACTGATATCGGAAATGTATGGCTCTTTTCTGTAATACAATAAATAATTTAATTATTTCACTATCCGCGCATTTAGCCCATAGCAATATTGCATAACACATAAATATAAGTCCTTACTTATAACAGTTTTATAATAGACTAGTAATATCCCGTAGTTTCACCCGCGTACACACCGATCTCATGGCAGTGGAAAGTCTACTATGTCGGACCATAGATTTATTTTTGTTAAAGATATCATCAATAGTTTCCGCAGCGAGTTTTAATGACTAATTTTTTACACCTTATTACATTTTTATTACGGACCCCTACTTTTTTTGAAAATTTAATATAGCATATGTCGCTCAGTAAAGATGCAGCTTTTCAACGGTGAAAGAATTTTTGAAATCAGTCCAGTAGTTTTTGTGTGAAACATTACAAACATACATACAATTTTTTTTTATAATATTAGTATAGACAAAAGAATAATTATATGAATTCCAGTCACACATAGTTGCAGCACAAAGAGATGACATCACGTGTAAAGATCACGGACTGGTTAAAAACAAAGGCTTACCTGATAAGGCAAACGAGTAATGCATTGAACCTACAGTTAATCCTTCACTTAACCTATTTATGGTTATCTCCGAAAAACCCTCCGATGACGAGTATAGACCTATTTGTCATTTGAAGCAATATCTTCATCATACTCCTGCCATTATCCCACTACCTGATGTTATATAGCCTATAGTCTCGATAAATGGACTATATTACACTCAAAGAATTTTTCATGGGCGATTAAATACTTATCCCACTTCTGATATGTTACTAAACTACTAGTATTAATAAAAGCAATATTCTTAAATCAGTTTTATTGTTTTCATAAGAAATGCAAAAAATTAAACCAAAGCAAACTCTCATTCGCTATCCGCGGGCTAGCTGCTAATGACAGCGGCTGTCACATCTCCCACGTCAAAATGGCCCGAAAGGCTGTGGCAAGATGTGACGTCATGGCTTGCTTGCAATAGCGACAAGGCGGCGTTGTTACAATTATGTAACTAAACTACTTGTATTAATAAAAGAAGTATACTATATCAGTTTTATTCTTTTCATAAAAAATTCTAAAATGAAATCAATGCAAACTCTCATTCGCTATTCGCGGGCTAGCTGCTAATGAGAGTTTGCATTAATTTCTATTCAGAATTTTTTATGAGAAGAATAAAACTGATATAGTATACTTCTTTTATTAATACCAGTAGTTTAGTTACATATCAGAAGTGGGATACGAACCCACGCCCACAAAATATTAGCGCGTTCAAACAAACAAACTCTTCAGCTTGATATGTTATAATAGATAGTTACTATCTCCGGATACAAATATGTAACCTGTCACGCTGGTCGCTATTTGATAGCCTAAGATCCTAATTTATTGTACGTCCTAGAGATATATGGAGATTTATATGATCTTTACGTTGGTGGATGCTGTTTAAATACAGATTACCTGGGTAACCGAGCTTTGCTTGGTAATTTTTTAGAAGATATAAAAAAAAATACAAAAATTAAAACAAGAAAGAAGGCACCGATGACATGTGGGATTCAGACCCGGGTTTTTGAACATTTTCGGTCCACCCGTTACCTATCGGCTATCGCAACTTTACGTTTGACAGCAAATAATCTAGACTTTGCTTTGAATACTACATTATACCATATTTTTAATACCCAAAATCCCTACATGTTGAATTTCAGGAAAATCGTTGAAGCCGTTTCCGAGATTCAGAAAATATATTTATATATATACATACAAGATTATCTCATTTAAATAGTAAAGATTAAAGATATACCAGTTGCATTTATAGTATAGTTTATGATGTAAGTTTTACATTTCCTTATGAAATTCATTTGGGTAACGTAACGGATGAGGTAATTCGATACAGGCGCAGGTTTAGCAGCGATAGTACATCCGCCGACATTGCATAAAAGTAATACACGAACGGTATGCAAATATACAATTTAATGATAGAAATATTAATTACTGCGTTGTAGCCGGGAGTTCGTTCGCGTTCACTGTTGTCGTGTAATAGGTCGATAATAAAACGCGCTTTTTCAATAGCATCCTTTTCCTAAAGAATTACCAAACTTTTTATAGCCCATATATTATTCCGGTGTATAAGGAATAATTGTGCCAATTTTCAAACGAAACAAACTTTGATTTTTGGTATGGAGATAGTCGGATCGCTGGAGTCACATAAACATCTATATCTATATTAATATATAAAACTGAAGAATTTGTTTGTTTGTTTGATTGCCTTTTTGAACGCGCTAATCTCAGGAACTACTGGACCGATTTGGCCTGACCGACTGGAAAAATTATTTGCGTGTAAGATAGTCCATTTATCGAGGAAGGCTATAGCCTACATAACATCATGTTAAGATGAATAGGAGAGGAGCAGCAATAAAAATATTGCGAAAACAGCAAAATTTAAAGTTTTCTTTGCGTGTGCTACGTGACCCATGAAAGTTATTAAAAAAAATTACAAAATTGTTCCCCTCTAAAATTTCTAAATAAAAGTCTGCGACAGCATATGTCTAGCTTTAAATGTTAACCCAATTTAATCATTTTTATGGTTATCAAAATACTTATTATGGTTTTAATCTTCCCACGAGGAGCCGCTGGCGATTGCTAGTCTATACTAATATTATAAAGAGGAAAAAATTGTATGTATGTTTGTAATGTTTCCACACAAAGACCACAAAGACTACTGGACCGATTTCAAATATTATTTCACCATTGCAAAGCTGCATCTTTACTGAGCAACATAGGCTATATTACATTAAAAAAAAATAGGGATCCGTTATAAAAATGTAATAAGGTGTAAAAACTCAGTCATTAAAATCTGTCATCACATCATCATCCTCCTGCCCTTATCCCACTCTAAGTGGGGTCGGCACAACATGTTATAAACATGTTGTCATATGATTTGGCTGCGTTTTTACGACCGGCCGCCTGCCTGACATCAACTTCCCTTAGTCGTATTTTACGACACCTCAGTAAGAGAGGGTGGTCTATTCTACTAAACCGGATACCACACGGTGGGTCAACTTACCTTAGTCGCCTTTTACGACACCTCGGTAAGAAATGAGGTTGGTCTATTCTACTCAGCCGGATACCACACGGCGGGTCGTCTTACCTTAGTCGCCTTTTACGACACCTCGGTAAGAAAAGAGGGTGGTACTATTCTATTCAGCCGGATACCACACGGCGTAAATTCTGTCATCACATGCGCTGCGGAAACTACAGATATATTTAACAAAAATAAATCCACAGTCCGACTTTCTAGTGCTATGAGATCGGTATGTACGGGATATTACCAGTACTCAATATCTCGCCAGGGTTTATACATACAAAATCAAGGAAAAGAAGCAATACGTTTATTTATTTTATTTATTTATTTCTTTTTACACATATATTTAGAAAAGAGAAAGAAAAAAAAAATAAAAAAACACATGTATAAAGGCGGACTTATCCCTAAAAGGGATCTCTTCCAGTCAACCTTTGAGTAATAGAAGGAAAAGGGCTAGAATTGAAGAAGAAGAACGTTAAGAAACATGTTGGAAAAGCGTTTATCTCGTGAAGATAAGAGATGCCCCGTCAACCGCCCCTGACCTCTGGACCAATGCAGTAAACATTCCGATCATGTTCACAGACGTCAACATGTTTTTATAATAATAATAATTAACCTTTATTTCAGACACCCAGGGTCCACTTTGTTAGTAATACAATTTAGACAAAATTTCTAAAAGGAAAAATAATAATAATAAAATATAAATATAGTTTCAATTACGCCGTGTGGTATCCGGCTGAGTAGAATAGACCAACCTCATTTCTTACCGAGGTGTCGTAAAAGGCGACTAAGGTAAGCTGACCCACCGTGTGGTATCCGGTTTAGTAAAATAGACCACCCTCTTTCTTACCGAGGTATTGTAAAAGACGACCAAGGTAAGCTGACCCACCGTGTGGTATCCGGTTTAGTAGAATAGACCATCCTCTTTCTTACCGAGGTGTCGTAAAACGACTGAGGTAAGTTGATGTCAGGTGGGCCGGTCGTAAAATACGTAGCCAAATCATGTAACAACGTGTTTATACCATATTATACCGACCCCACTTAGAGGGGGATAAGGACAGGAGGATGGTGCTAACGCAATTAAATAGGTTAAAAAATGGCACTAAGCAAACTAATGACCTTATAGGTCGCTTCGAGCGGAATCCAAATGGCGTAAAATCGTGTGAAGATCCCTTAAAGAGACCTATGTTCGGAAGTGGACGTGTGTTAGAATAAAAGGCATATCAATGTGTCTCTCTAAAAATATACATTTTTTTTTTTTTTTTTTTTTTTTTTTTTTTTTTTTTTTTTTTTTTTTTATTGCAGAATAGGCGAGCGCTTGACTGCAATCATGCCTGATGGTAAGCGATGATGCAGCCTAAGATGAAGCGCGCTTGCCTAGAAGATGCCTATTCACTCTAGCTTTAAAGATACCCATATTGTATGAAGTGGGAAATATTGATGCCGGGAGAGAATTCCATTCCCTTGCTGTACGCAACAAAAAAGAGGACGCAAAGCGCTGTGTGCGCCTTCGTGGGAGATCGATGATGTAGGGGTGGAAATTCTCCCGGTGCCTTGCGGTACGATAATAGAAAGGCGATGGAGGAACAAGGTTATGGAGAGCCTCAGCACACTCTCCGAAATATATCCTGTAGAAGACCGATAGACAGGCAACCCTGCGCCGATGTTGAAGACTATGTAATTTGGTATTGGTCAGGGTTTCGTCCGAAATGAGCCTTCTGGCGCGTCGATCCACCGAATCCAAAGCATCTAACTGGTATTTGGCAGATCCGTCCCACAAATGACAGCAGTACTCCATACACGAACGTACTTGAGCTTGATACAATGTTAGAAGCTGTTTCGGTGTGAAGTACCGCTTGACTTTGTTGAGGATGCCAAGTTTTTTAGCAGCTGTTTTTGCTTTGGATTCGATGCATTTACCAAAGTTGAGCTTGGAACTTATTTCAATACCCAGAAGCTCTGTACTATCGGCAATCGGTACGGATATATTTCGGAAAGTAGGAGTTAAGGTGAAGGAACTCCGTTTGGCGGTGAACAGACACGCTTGTGTTTTGGCAGCATTAAACTTGACTAGGTTGGCCTCACCCCAGTCGGAAACCTCTTTCAGAGTCAAGTTAATGCGCTCAACCATGGCCTCTCTTTGTTGGAGAATCTCTGCCCTACCAGCTCTGGAACTGGACATATATCTCTCCGTGACAGTGCTGTCATCTGCGTACCCAAAGATAGCGGGACTTAGTAGATCATTGATGTGCAGCAAGAATAGCGTCGCGGAAAGAACTGATCCCTGAGGAACACCAGCATTGGTGGTCATTACATCAGAAGAGCAGCCATTAATGACTACTCTGAACGATCGTTCATTCAGGAAATCAGATATCCAGTTACAGAGTGTAGTAGGCAGCCCATAAGCCGGAAGTTTGCCGAGAAGACCACCATGCCAAACACGGTCAAAAGCTTTTGAGACATCAAGGGACACGGCGAGAGCCTCACCATGTCTCTCAATAGCTTCACCCCAGATATGAGTGGCATACATTAGAAGATCTCCAGCAGAACGATTCTGTCGAAAACCAAACTGGTAATCCGACAGAAGATCGTTTTCTTCTAGGTATGCCAGGAGCTTTTTGTTTATTATACGCTCCATAACTTTACAAAGCACCGAGGTGATCGCTATAGGTCGATAGTTGACCGGATCAGCATGAATACCCTTTTTTGGTACTGGCTGTACGTTGGCAGTCTTCCATGCTTTTGGGACATGAGCAGTTTCTAATGAGAGGCGATACAAACGAGTCAAAACAGGAGACAATTCTGGGGCGCAATTCCGCAGAACGATTGCTGGTATGCCGTCCGGACCACTGGCCTTATTCACATTCAAGTTGCGAAGCGCTCTCAACACCTCCTTTTGATGGATACGAATTTCTGCCATGGCAGTATCACATGGTTGTAGTTGAGGTGGAGAGGCATCTCCTGCATCAAGACGCGAATTATCTGCAAACAACCTAGCTAACAAATTTGCTTTGTCACTTGCAGAAAAGGCCAGAGCCCCATCTGGCTTGAGCAATGGCGGCAGCGTTGAACGGCAGAAGTTCGACTCAACCGACCTCGCAAGCGACCAAAAAGCTTTACTACCACGAGGATAGGATGCTAATTTGATGCCGATTCGATTAATGCGGTTAAATCGAGCCTTCTTAAGAACCCTCTTGTAGGACTTAGCAGCAATGTTATATGCTCTCTTCTTAGCTGTTATGCCGGGAGTTTTGTGAGAGCGGGCTTCAACCCAGGCTACAAACGCCGAATTTTTAATGGCCTCTGCAGTGGCGCACTCAGCGTTGTACCATCGGGGAGTCCTACTATTCAGAGGTACATCCGAGTAAGTTATGAAATATTCCATAGCTCGACGAATCACCTCCGATATAGCATTCTCACAACTCGACGGATCATTAGAAGAGAAGCATATTCTCTGCCAAGGATAAGATGCGAAAAAGTGCCGCATCTCGTCCCAGTCTGCCGACTTATATCGCCAAACCCGTCTGGTCCCAGTTAAACTTAGATCAGGCGGATACTGGTTCGAAACCGCCTTTACCAGAGAGTGATCAGAAGTGCCCAAGGGGGCTGCAACTGACACCAAGAAACTGTCGGGGTTGGTAGTCAGCAGAAGGTCCAGACAACTGGGTGTATGACCATCAACATCCGGTATTCTTGTAGCTTCTTTGACCAGCTGAGAAAGGTCCAGAGAGAGAGCTAAATTAAGAGCTTCTCTTCCAGCGTGGTCGGTTTTTTGATAAGGGTACAGCCAATCCTTATGATGGGCGTTAAAGTCCCCTAGAAGCACAAGTTGGGCTGATGGATACCGATGTTGAACAGTGTCGGCCGTTTCACTGAGATGTTTAAATAATTTGGTTGTCTCCTGGTCACCGCTGTGCGAGCGATAGACACAAGCATAAACTGTTTGATCCATCCCTGTATCTATCAAACACCACAAGATGGAGAAGTTGGGTACCTCTAGATTACGGAGACGCCGATAACAGATGTCGTTACGAGCATACATACAAACCCCTGCATGAGGCTTAAAGTTATGCTCCAAGGTATAACCCGGGTAAAGCAGGTATGATAAATCTGCTGGGGTGTTAATCTGCGTCTCCGTAAGGAAAAGCAAGTGCGGCTTGTCAGTCTCTAGGTGGTGATGGACTGCAAAGAGATTCGAGTGTAGACCTCGAATGTTATATTAATACATATCAATGTTATGTTAATACATATCAAGTAGTTGATACATAAACAAACAGAACACAGTATACACGATACGATAACAAAGTTTCCTTTATGCCAAGACACACAATGAGTCACGCACTTACTCAGTACTCGTTCCCCGCTAGAGTTACCATCGTTTGCCGTTAGTATGGACGGGGCCTTATTTTATTCATGTTCTACGGACTTGATTTAGAGTACATTCAAATGCACAAATGTAAACACAATCAACATGCGTCTTGGCAAACGCAATATAAAAGACAAATACACAGGGTTGTACTGACGTAAGTAGCAGCCTGTTACTATCTCACTACTGAGAATGGGCCTTTTCTCTCCATTTTTGGAGAGAAGGTTTGGAGCTAAGACCTACCACGGTGATCCAGTGCGGATTGGTAGGTTACACATAACTCCAGAATTCTCTAGATATATACAAGTTTCCTCACGATGTTTTCCTTCATCGAAAAGCGTGTGACAAATTGCAATAATCAATAAGACACATATCACAAAGCACACACAAAGCACAAATGTGATTTTGGTCGTGGAGTCTATCTCCTGACGATGCTTCGGTTGCGGGGCGAAACGATTGTTTGTGATAGTGAACGTATATAGTGCTTGTGTATTGTGGTGGCGGTGGTGGAGGTTTGTGCATGTGTGTGTTTTTACGAATCCTGCATGTATCAGGTATGATAACCGATTGCCCACTTACATTTAGCATTATATATATTTTCTATTTTACTTCTTCGCGGATTATAGCAAAATAATTTTATTATTACTTTAGAATTATATTATCTCTTGTGTTACATTTTAGTAAAGCTTATTACTATAAATTATTCCAAGAAATAAGCTCGGAGCTTTGTCACGTCACCCGTATAATCTCTAGGTATTCATGTCGCAATAATTACTATAAATTCCCTTGTCACAAATTCCACAGGGTGTATTGTTTACTGGCGGACATATGGTGACCCTACTCCAGGGTGACGCACGCGTCCGTGATCGCTCTTCTCAAATGGTTTCCTAGAATTGAGTCCTTGAATTAGTATTAAATTCCATACTTTTTATACGTTTTAATGTCGGTAGGCAGGTTTTTTTAGTGCGGTTAAACATATGAAGTTTTAAATCATTTATAGAATAATAATTTCTTAACTTAATTAGATATTATTCTTTAACACTTGTATATATGTATGTATAAAATGTATTATGTATGTATGTATATGTTTATGTTTTCTACTATTTATTTGTCTATATGTATTAAATTTAGTATAGTAGGTAAGTAACTATTTATGTATTTTAATTAAATATTAGTATGTAAGTTTATGCACCTCCTTCCCGACTCATTATAATATAATTTCTTTCTCCGAGGTTGTCTGGTAGAAATCGCTGCTAAGCGATAAGACCGCCTCTTTGTACATGTCTTCTAGATCTAAATTTATTTTGTACTCTGAAGTTTTGGTGTGCAATAAAGTATATTAAATAAATAAAATAAATAAATAAAAATATAAACTAATTTTGAATGTCCTTGTATTGAATTTTCTTAGCTTTATATGATTTAGTTTTTTCTTTATGTTTTTTTCTGTTTATACTTTGTCAACTGTAATGCTCATGTCGTCACCATATGTAATTGACGATACATTTACCTAAAAACTGTCTATATTAATAATGAGTTTATTTAATGTGTTTGATGTATTTGTCGTTGATGGTCTTACAAAATAAATAAATAAATAGAAGTAGGCGTTACTTTGCGAAGATCCATAATACAAAAGTAATAATAAAGTTATTTTGCTATAATCCGCGATGAAAGGATCGCTGATTATAGCAAAATAAATTCATTATTACTTTTGTACATCAAGTTTTTATCAACTACTGGACCGATGGTAGCGAAATTTGGTACAGTAAAGCTTCTTACTCCGTGATTAACATACAGGATAAAAATATCCTATTTTTCCTTTTAATTGAGGTTTTTTTAACATGGATGGAGGAAGTCGCGTATACAACTTTTATATGGATACTATAAAAAAGTCTCCAAAAGCTGTTTGTATGTGATCGATTTTCTCAAAATCTACTGAACGAATTTTTATATGGTTTTCACTAAAAGGTAGTGCGGTTCTTTCGGAAAGTTTAAGTTAACTTCACATTATGGTTTTATGTAAATTGTATAACACTGGACTCGTAAGAAGACTTAAAAGGACAAAACCTTTTGAGTTAGTTTAATATAGTGATAGTGTAGTGTAGTGCTAGTGCTACTTGAAAGAACACAAGAACAAAGTGTCTCGCATAGCAAGAAAGACTGAGATAAGTCACTGGACCTATTCTTAGATATAAGTTAATTTAGAAGTTTAGGTAATCTTTAAGTTGCTTATTAGCCTCTTGGCTAGATAACAACATCAATAAAGTACTCCCATTTGGTTGTTCTTTATAATAGCAAAAAAAAAATAATGAAAATTGTGTTGAAGAGGTCGTGCGGTTGTAAGAAAACTCCCCTGCTGGTAGATTTAGTCGCTTGCGCCGTGTAAACCAACAAAGATATAATAAAGTGATGTACTAGAGTATTGTAGATCTACAAAAATACTACAAAAAAATCCGCGAGACTATGTGTCTATCTCTTATGTTTAACTCACAATAACTACATTTATGTTCAAAATTTCAATTTCTGGTAAAAAAAATTGACGCAGTGATTTCCACACGAGCGAAGCCGCTAGCACAGCATCATCTACATGTACAAGTTTTCTATCTATACATATTATAAAACAAAGTCCCCAAAAGTTGTCTGTCTGTATGTGATCGATTTTCTCAAAATCTACTGAACGGATTTTTGAACGGTTTTTCCATCTCTTATGGTTAAACTATAACTTAACCGTAACAACTTAAACTTTTGTGTATTTTTTGTCATAGTCATTTTTACGCAGGCGAAGCCACAAGCACAGCCAGTTTAATAATAATACATTTTTTTTCAATGGCCCAAGTTTCTTGTTTTGGAGAGTCACTGCGAGCGACCTTGATAATTGTTATGGCGATTACAAAATCAACAAAAACTGTATTTTTATATTGACCTTAAATTAATTGAGCTTAGTCGAGTGCTGTTTAAAAAAATTAGGCCGATGCAGTGTTAACCCTTTACAAATTAAATACGTTAGTTAAGGTCATAAGTTATAATAGAATTATTTAGCTATAATCAGCGACGAAATGGCAATTTACTAGCAATCGCCAGCGGCTCCGCCCGCGTGAAAAAATTAAAACTGTTATAGTCCTTTGATAACCATAAAACATGGTTAAAGTGGGTTAACCTTAAAAGCTAGACATATGCTGTCGCAGACTTTTATTTAAAACTGAAACTACTTATTTAGAAGGGGAACAATTTTGTAATACATGATTTTTGAATAACTATCACCGTTTACTCAGCGCACGCAAGGAAAGCTTTAAATATTGCCGTTTTCGTAATATATTTTATTGCTTCTGCTGACCTATTAATCTAAGCGTGATGTTATATAGCCTATAGTCTTCCTCGATAAATGTTCTATCTTACACTGAAAGAATTTTTCATAATTAATAATTGATACTGAGATAATAAATATTCTTCTACTTAACAACACAAAAATTATTACTGTTACATCTGGGCCTAAAGGTGTATGAAATTTTATCAGTCCTTTAAATATAAGGCTAAAATATATGATAAATTCCCGGTTTTTCCCGATCAGGAATACAAAAATCATCATCCTCCTGCCCTTATCCCACTCTAAGTGAGGTCGGCACAACATGTTACAAACATGTTCTCATATGATTTGGCTACGTATTTTACGACCGGCCGCCTGCCTGACGTCAACTTACCTTAGTCGTATTTTACGACTCCTCGGTAAGAATGAGGGTGGTCTATTATACTAAACCGGATACCACACGGTGGGTCAACTTACCTTAGTCGCCTTTTACGACACCTCGGTAAGAAATGAGGTTGGTCTATTCTACTCAGCCGGATACCACACGGCGGGTCGACTTACCTTAGTCGCCTTTTACGACACCTCGGTAGGAAATGAGGGTGGTACTATTCTATTCAGCCGGATACCACACGGCGTATCAGGAATACAAAAATGTAGTACATCATTGAGGGTATGTTAATATTGTATTTGACGTGTACCTTTCTCAAGTACCACCAGTAAAATAAATCAAAACGAACGGTGTATTGACCCCGGTCGCGACTTCACCGTGTCGTGCGTTCATCTCGCAAACATAACGGTGATATCGTATTCAGGTAACGCTGTTTCATTAACCTTGAACCGTGAGAATATCATTTGCACAATACGCGTTTTCATTTACATCATCGTAAACAAAACAATAGACGAAATTATAAAACTTAAGATTATCTTATTTACTATACATTAATTGTAAATTCATATAATAGACAAAGTGGGAACTTAATAGGCTTGCGTCTCCTGCTTTGCGCCTTGCGTTTGCGAAATTCGTTTGTAGGTTTGGGTATTCTATAATTCTATAATATGTGCCGACCCCATTTAGAGTGGGATAAGGGCAGGAAGATGATGATAGTCTATAATAACTTATATTCAAATAAATTTGTAAACAAGTGTTTTTGAATCGTCAATTCTACTGCTGGTTCGGAAAGCTGTTCCTACCGAGAAGAGCCGGCAAGATGTCGGTTCTTACTTTATCTACTACTACCTGTGCCAGCAACTTCGCCCGCGTCGAAAAGTGTGTCAATTTTTTTCCCGTATTTAAATATGAACTTAACTTACTTACTAGTAGTAATTGTGAGTTAATTATAAGATATTTTTGAATAACTTTCTTCTAAGCTTTAAATCGTGCCGTTTTCGTAATATTTTTTATTGCTGCTCCTCTTTTATTCAACTTAGTGTGATGTTATATAGCCTTCCTCTGGACTATCTTACACTTAAGGAACTTTTCAAATCGCTCAAATAGTTCCTGAGATTAGCGCTTTTAAACAAACAAACAAAAAAACAAACAAACAAACTCCTCAGCTTTATATATTAGTATAGATATACATCGCCAATCTTTAAACCTTCAATATCTATTAATCGAGAATTTTTTCATATTTACTTTTTTTTTCATATTTACTCCTTTTTCTCGTTTATTTTTATTTTTTATTTTTATTGTTAACATTATATTCAGATTTATTTAGAATTATTTTTTTTATTTTGATCTCAAATATGTGTTTATTTTTTGTTATTAAGTTTATGAATGTTGTGTCACTCCTTTTATTAGTAAGTAGGCTAGCTTTTAATTTTTTTATTAACCTGTATTTTGTGTATGCTTGGCCTATTAACTGTTGGCGTGCCAATAAATAAATTAATAAATAAAAATGAATAAAAGTTACTGGTACGAAAATAGGCCACAAAAATATAATGAACCTATCAATATGATAATATGGCAGATTTTTCCGCTGAAGCTCCTAAAC
This sequence comes from Morpho achilles, assembly GCA_947086495.1. Classification (NCBI taxonomy): domain Eukaryota; kingdom Metazoa; phylum Arthropoda; class Insecta; order Lepidoptera; family Nymphalidae; genus Morpho; species Morpho achilles. Next base: position 1,450,573 of record CAMTZB010000018.1, on the reverse strand, counting down.
GCGAATTGCGTGGAAATTGTATCATGCCAGTTCTCAAATTCGCGGAAAATGGGATATCGAAAACATCATTATTGTCGGCATCGGATGGCGGGGTAACGAGCGACCCGCATCATCCCGAAATCCCGTCTGGAATCATAAGATCCCTAGGTATTACCGCAGATTCCCAGCTAGACGGGAATGGATGACGTCGAGACTGGATTTCGGGATTTCACACCAAAATAGTGTACGAAATAGTGGCTTTTTTCGACATGATAACTTGTCACAAATAGCCTGGATTCCAATTTCAAAGAGTTTTCGTTGAGTCAAGATTACTATTCGGATATTCAGTTTGGGTTTCAGTTAACGTAGGACATCCCTACGTGTATAAATCGATTATTTAATAATCGATTTTTTCTATTCCACACGAATGCACATCCCTAATATTTTTTACTTTCGAAAGCGTATATTAGTTTTTTAAACTATATTCTTCTATTATCCCTTATCCCGATCTAAGTGGGGTCGGGACAACATGTTATAAATATGATTTGGCTTTGTATATTTTTACGACCGGCCGCCTGCCTGACGTAAACTTACCTTAGTCATATTGTACGACACCTCGATAATAAAGAGAGTGCTCTATTCTACTCAACCGAATACCACACGCTGGGTCAACTTACGTTAGTCGCCTTTTACGGCATCGCGGTAAGAAACAAGGGTGGTCTATTCTACTCAATCGGATACCACACGGTCGGTCTACTTAACTTAATCCGATTTTTACGACACCGTGGTCTATTCTACTCAGCCAGTTACCACACAGCTAAAACTATTAAAATAAATAGTTGAAAAAAGAAATGCGCTTTTGAAAAACAAAATACATGTTGTGCCGACCCTACTTAGAGTGGGATAAGGGCGGCTGATAATTTATTTTAATAATTTACGGCCATTTTGACCACTGCTTGAAATTTGATAAATACAGTCCATACATTAATAATAGCACGTGCCTTACAGAGAAATTCCTTCGACATTCTTATTCTGTATCATTTAAATATACAATTGGAAATCGACGTGTGAATTCACGAATACAAATCAGGTTATACATCATTTGTCTCGCTCGTTCTGTATGCAAATGAAGAGGACGGCCCCATACACTGGGTTACTTGATAATTGCAAAAGACGTGTAGGCACGTTCTTTCCCATTCGCGTGTGACGTGGTTATAGAGTTATTAAACTTAGAGTAGGTAAGTAAAGTAATAAATATCCTCCTGCCGTTATCCCACTCTAAGTGGGGTCGGCACAACATGTAACAAACATGTTGTCATATGAATTGGCTACGTATTTTACGACCGGCCGTCTGCCTGACGTCAACTTACCTTAGTCGTATTTTACGACTCCTCTGTAAGAAAGAGGGTGGTCTATTTTACTCAACCGGATACCACACGGTGGGTCAACTTACCTTAGTCGCCTTTTACGACACCTCGGTAAGAAATGAGATTGGTCTATTCTACTCAGCCGGATACCACACGGCGGGTCGACTTACCTTAGTCGCCTTTTACGACACCTCGGTAAGAAATGAGGGTGGTCTATTTTACTCAACCGGATACCACACGGTGGGTCAACTTACTTTAGTCGCCTTTTACGACACCTCGGTAAGAAATGATGTTGGTCTATTCTATTAAACCGGATACCACTCGGTGGGTCAACTTACTTTAGTCGCCTTTATCGACACCTCCTTAAGAAATGTGGGTGGTACTTTTCTATTCAGCCGTATACCACACGGCCTGCCTACTCTAAATATAATAACTCTATGGACGTGGTACACTTCAGAAATTTCTTCCTAACTACTCGAGCGCATCGTCGATAGCTCTCTTATACGTCGGACGTGCAGAAATTCAGACCAACGGCTATATATATAATTTCTCGATAGTAAAATCCTTACTAATCCTACTAATATTATAAATGCGAAAGTTTGTGAGTATGGATGTATGTTTGTTACTCTTTCACGGCGAATCCGCTGACCCAATATCGATGAAATTTGGCACTAATATTCCTTATACACCGAAATAACATATAGGCTGTAATAGTGTGAATTCATTAGGAATAGCATGACATTGCAAAGCGCCATCTATTATCAAACGCGACTACAGTCCACGCAAACGGATTTGCGGGTAAAAACTAGTATTCTACATATATCAGCTATGACAACGGATAGTACACTCCAAATTTAGCATAACATACATTTTCTTTTATTGTACACTAGCTTTCGCCAGCGTCTCCGCCCGCGTAAAAGGATTAAACCGGAATATAGAATTTCGATAACCATAAAAGTGGTTAAATTGGGTTAACTCTAAAAGCTAGACATATGCTGTCGCTTTTATTTAGAACTTTTGGAGGGGAACAATTTGGTAGTGCATGATTTGTGAATCTCGCCGTTTACTTACGTACGCAAGGAAAGCTTTAAATTTTCGCCGTTCGCGTAATACGTTTTATTGCTGCTCCTCTCCTATTCATCTTGACGTTATATAGCCTATAGCATTTCCTCGATAAATGGACTATCTTACACTGAAAGTATTTTTCAAATCGGTCCAGAAGTTCCTGAGACTAGCGCGTTCAAACAAACAAACAAACAAACAAACAAACAAACAAACAAACAAACTCTATGTTATTTGTTTAGAAAATTATTTTAAATTGAGAACTACTTGAATAAGAATTTGAATATAAAAACAATAGAATTTTCGAAAGTCATATGATGATGGACATCGCCCAATGCCAGCATGAAATTATTAAGCTTATATCAGTATTGGAGCGTGAATAAATCAGATAACCGCTTCTTATGTTTGCTGTGAACAAATTGGGTCGAACAGGATGTATTTAGATTTGGTCCAGCAGTTCTGAGGTATTTTTTTTTGTATTTCACTATCCTTCGCTCTGCATTACAGTTAATATATCTTTTTTATTAATTTTTTCTTTAAATATGTGGGACAGTTACCTTTTTTTTTAATTATAATCCAAGACTATGAGACATAAAATAAACATATATAAACACACCTTTCGAAGCATGTTTTATATGAAGGTGTGGAATTCGCATTATTTCTCTAATTCTATGTCATCATTTTCCTGCCCTTATCCCACTCTAGGTGGGGTCGGCACAACATGTTATAAACATGCTGTCATATGATTTGGCTGCGTTTTTACGACCGGCCGCCTGCCTGACGTCAACTTACCTCTGTCGTATTTTACGACACCTCGGTAAGAAAGAGGGTGGTCTATTCTACTAAACCGGATACCACACGGTGGGTCAACTTACCTTAGCCGCCTTGTACGACACCTCGGTAAAAAATGAGGTTGGTCTATTCTGCTCAGCCGGATACCACACGGTGGGTCGACTTACCTTAGTCGCCTTTTACGACACCTCGGTAAGAAATGAGGGTGGTACTATTCTATTCAGCCGGATACCACACGGCGGTATTTCTCTAATTCTATGTCTAATAATATAATTGTTTTTCTAATGTCATCTTTTCAATGGCTATTGAAACTTATGTTAACATGCAAGTTAACTTGTACACCTGCATGTTACTTTAAATTTATAAAATTAATACAAGTAAACAATATGGTTTATATCATTAGTTCTAAGTAAATATCTTTTAATTTCTTAATAAATACATTCTTTTTTAAGGATTTTTTCTTGTAACTCAATTGGACATCCATTTAAGATTTATAAGATCTATAAGGCCGTCCGTTCCCAAAATAACTTAATGCTTGTCTTATAGGTGATATACAACTGGTAAATATATACATATCCTAGTTATTTCTTTCTTACCGAGGCGTAAAAGGCGACTATGGTAAGTTGACATACCGAGTGGTATCCGGTTGAGTAGAATAGACCACCCTCTTTCTTACCGAGGTGTCGTAAAATAAAAATAAGGTAAGTTGACGATAACCATAAATATGGTTAAAGTGGGTTAACCTTAAAAGCTAGATATATGCTGTCGCGGACTTTTATTTAGAACTTTTAGAGGGGAACAATTTTGTAATACGTGATTTTTGAATAACTATTACCGTTTACTCAGCGCATGCAAGGAAAGCTTTAAATTTGGCCGTTTTCTTACTGTTTTTTATTTCTGCTTCTCTCCTATTCGTCTTAGTGTGATATTATATAGCCTATAGCCTTTCTCAATAAATGGACTATCTTGCACTGAAATAATTTTTCAAACCGTTCTAGTAGTTCCTGAGATAAGCGCGATAAAAAAAATCAAATCAAAATAGTCTTTACTCAAATAAGCTCTTACAAGCACCGTCACGGATCAATATGATTAATGAAGCTACAACTGGTTCGGAATGTTACTTTTACCGAGACGAACCAGAAAGAAACTTCTTCTTCTTCTTCCTGCGGCACTACAACCCTTTATGGGTCCTGGCCTCCTCAACGAGCCTTTTCCACTTCGCTCTGTCCCTAGCCTCCCGCCTCCAAGATGTGACTGTGCCCATTGATCTGAGGTCCTCCTCGACACAATCCCTCCATCGTTTCCTCGGTCTGCCTCTAGGCCTTTTTTGCAGCGGGATCCACTTTAAAAAGGACCAGAAAGAAACTCGGAGGTCAATCTTTTAAACATTTTCAATTTTACATTATTAAACCGCTTGTATGAAGCTGAAAGGATTTTCAAATCCAGGCTTTTTTATCAACCAAATAATCTCCAATTTTGTAATATGCTTCACGTATAATAAGTACATCTCTTATACTTAACTTAAACCTTTCTTTAGACTGGTCTAGTATGAATCAATCAAACAAACTCTTCAGCTTTATGTATTAGTATAGATTTGCTTCACGTATTAATATATGAAATGGTTATCTATTAGTAGCTGCAGATGTGCAATCAAACACATGTTTTGAAAGGCTTTTGTCTGTCGGGATGGCAAGTTACCTCTCCGTTGTTGCGCGAAACACTTCGTTACCCCACTTACATAATGCGTCCATTATCCGCTCCAAACAATACACACAACAATCTTTATTTCTTGAGCTCGCATTTTCAGTAAACAGCTTTTAATGCTAAAGGTACTTTATAGATTAGGCGTTCTTGCGGAGGTCCATAATACAAAAGTAATAATAAAATTATTTTGCTACATTTCGCGATGACGTAAAATAGAAAATATATAATGCTAAATATAGAGTGGCCAATCCATTTCCATATCTGATACATGAAGGATTAATTGATAGAATTAGGCGTTACTTTGCGGAGGTCCATAATACAAAAGTAATGAGAATATTATTTTGCTATAATCCGCGATAAAAGAAAATATATGTAATGCTAAATGTAGAGTGTAGTATTCGTTCTCATACCTGATACATGCAGAATTTGTAAGAACTCATGCACTGTCCCACAGCGATGACAGAAGAATACACAAGCACTGCACACATTCACCACAACAATCTCAACAATTGTTTCGCCCCGTAACCGAAGTATTGTCTGGAGATTGTCCACGACATTCGTGTGACATGAATGTGTGCAGTGCTTGTGTATTGTTATGTCATCGGTGTCGGGTAGTGCATGAGTTCTTACAGATTCTGCATGTATCAGGTATGAGAACGAATAGTACACTCTACATTTAGCATTACATATATTTTCTTTTATCGCGCATTATAGCAAAATAATATTCTCATTACTTTTGTACATGCAGGATTACGTAAAAACACATGCACAAACCTCCACCACCGCTACCACAATACACAAGCACTATACACGTTCACTATCACAAACTCAACAATCGTTTCGCCCCGCAACTGAAGCATCATTAGGAGATAGAGTCCCTCTGAATATAGGCACACGATCTTACCTTTTTCTTTAGGCATGATAATTTTTCTTGAATACTAGCATGTAACGAAAGGGCGTGTCTGTCGGTACGTGCGTGCTGGCTTGCATTAGAGATGCGTGCATATGTCAAACTCGCAAGCGCTTGGCAATCTTAGAAACAGAAAGTCATCTGTTGCATATAATAACAATTAGAGAAAACGAAAGGCAATTAATATTAATTTATTTTTATTTTACCTACACTTATTATAATTAAAAATAATATTGCCGTGTGGTATCCGGCTGAATAGAATAGTACCACCCTCATTTCTTACCGAGGTGTCGTAAAAGGCGACTAAGGTAAGTCGACCCGCCGTGTGGTATCCGGCTGAGTAGAATAGACCAACCTCATTTCTTACCGAGGTGTCGTAAAAGGCGACTAAGGTAAGTTGACCCACCGTGTGGTATCCGGTTTAGTAGAATAGACCACCCTCTTTCTTACCGAGGTGTCGTAAAGTACGACATTGGTAAGTTGACGTCAGGCAGGTGGCCGGTCGTAAAAACGCAGCCAAATCATATGACAGCATGTTTATTACATGTTGTGCCGATCCCACTAGAGTCGGAAAAGGGCAGGAAGATGATGATTATAATTAAAAATAATAATATATTTAAATTCGACAACCCTGCTGCCGCTGTGTAGTATCTGACTGAATAGAAATACCACCCTCATTTGTGTGGTATCCGGCTAAACAGAATAAACCACCCTTATTTCTTACAGAGGTGTCGTAAAGGCGACAAAGGTAAGTTGACCCATCATGTGCTATCCAACTGAGTAGAAAAGACCACCCTCATTTCTTTTCATTTTTTTTCACTAGCCACTGCGCTAACGGGCCAGTCCCAGAAAAGGGCAAGATATGCTTGAATAGTGACACTGATACGTGTATACGGAAGGTTATTATTTTATGAACAAGTTACAACAAGCACTTATGTTAAAAGAATCGATGCACTCAAATCCGGTATCGGAGTGTCGACAAGTCTATATCATATTACAAAAAACCGGCACACTTTCCCCGCCCGCATCCTGTCCTTTAAATAAACTGAACCCACACAGAAATTTTTAAAAATCACAAAGTTTTTCCCACCTAAATTCCGACTCAGCGGGAATTCAAGAATAAAAATATTAGACTATATGTTGCTCCATTACCTCCTCTATCTTCTAAATTCATTAACCTCCTGCGTTTATTCCACTTTAAGTGGAGCCGGCACATGTTATAAACAGGGTGACAAATTTGGCTACGTATTTTACGACCAGCCGCCTGCCTGACGTCAACTTACCTTATTCAAATACGTGTCGTAAACGACATCTCGCTAAGAAAGAGGGTAGTCTATTCCACTCAGCCGGATTCAGCACTTAGCACCGGGTCAACTTACCTTAGTAGCCTTTTAAAACTCGGTAATAAATGAGGGAAGTATATTCTACTCAAACGGATACTACACAGCAGGTTGATTTACTTAGTCGGCTTTTAGAACTCGGTAAGAAATGAGGGTGATGTATTTTACTCACCCGAATGTCACATTCTATAAATTATTGTTTATTATAGTAGAAATAGTTTCCCTAATTTCAATCGAGAAGAACTTAGAAGGCTTCAATTAATTTGAACAATATAAAAATACACTTAATAGTGTTGGAAATTACGAAACAATCCGCTACAGGTCTAGTGATAATCGAATCAGAGTAATGCGATTTGCGAATCAAAGCATTTGATGATTAAATATATCTGACCTTGATTAGTGATCGCATCAACTGTGTAAAGTAGAAAATCACGAATAAATCGTATTAGTCTGCAACGTGTGTTACGCAATTGTATCAAGAATCATATCGAATCAAATCAAATACAGTAGTACCTAGACAAGGTACAAACCTCTGTAACTTAAAAAAATAATCTGCTCCCTTCCACTCAAACCCCAAACTTAAAATACGCAACCTATATAACTAGGGTTGCCACCCGTACTATATTATATAGTATCGTACTATATCTCAGCTGATGTCCCAGAGCAGGGAAAATGTAGCAATTGTAACAGGCATTACAACAAGGCACTGCCTGTTAAACAGACACCTGTCAATAATGAGAACAACAGAAGATGCTGCGTGCCCAGAGTGTGGAGAGGAAGAAACGAGTCTTCACCTTATGGCTGAGTGCCCTATGTACTCGCTGGTAAGATGGGAGATACTAGGTAAGGATGAAATTGAAGTTGAGGATCTGATAAATATCTCCTTCAGGGACACTGTCGGGATAGCAGTGAAACCCTTGTCCCAACATGGGGAAATGGGTGGTATAGTCCAGAATAGGAGCTGATCACCCACCCTGCACCGATAGGCGTCCCCGAGATTAGATAGATAGATCGTACTATATTTTGGTCAATTGTACTATATATTATAGAAAAACATATAGGACGAAAAATACTATATTTTTATCACTAATTAAATTGACGCGCTTTATTTGAATCAACTGTGAATGGAACGCACCCGCAGGAATAGGGAATGTTTGAACGAAACTCATTCATGTATTTACGGGGCTTAGTTAGTTAGTAACTCTAACTCCTTTGTCATTGTCCAGCGAATAGTAAATAATCATGAAAAAATAAATAATGATTGAAAATACATTTGTACTATTTTTTCCTGACTTTTGAAAAATACTATTTTTCTTCAAAAAAAGGGGTGGCAACCCCATATAACTTATTTTATTATGCCAATGATGACCCTCGTAAATTTAGAATTTAAACTATCTCCTAATTCCATTAATTTTGAATGGAATGTACAAAATAAAAAACTCAGTATTTATTACTTGCACGTGTTCACCTATTGTTTCTAAGAAAATCCTTAAAACTATTTTACTTTAATTAAACTTATATAACTTTAAATTATCAGCTTTAAAGTAAGAAGAAAACCTTAAAATTGTACAAAAGTAATAGTAAAGTTATTTTGCTATAATCCGCGATGAAGTAAAATAGAAAATATATATAATGCTAAATGTAGAGTGGACAACCGGTTATCAAACCTGATACATGCAGGATTCGTAAAAAACAATAGCACAAACCTCCACCACCACCACCACAATTGTGGTGGCGGTGGTGGTACATTTAGCATTATATATATTTTCTATTTTACTACTTCGCGGATTATAGCAAAATAACTTTACTATTACTTTTGTATTATGGATCTCCGCAAACTACGCCTAATTCTATAAATTACTTAACATTGTACATAAATACTGTAACGTAGTATATTTGGGTAAGAAATGTGAGTGGTCTATTCTACTCAGCCGGATACCACACGGCTACTTTCTCCTTCACAAAATTAGTAGGTAATTAAAACTATCAGTAAACGTGCTCTATGGCATAAAAATAAATGATTTACTTACAACATAACAGATTTGGATTTATCGACCGGCGTTACGTCATAGAGTAAAGTAAACTTTACTCAAGATAGAGCGTAATGTTAACGAGATCACGTAGTTCGCGTGACGATAATTATACAAGTTTATGTACGCATATTAAATATAGAGAAATTTTGTGTTTCACTAATTATATAAATGGATAATGCTCGAACGTCATACGTTTTCATGCCTAGCTGATGCGCGGTGCAGTGTGAAAACAAGTTGCTATTTTTGAAGTTTACTCCTTTATCTTTAATACGCCGTGTGGTATCCGGCTGGATAGAATAGTACCACCCTCATTTCTTACCGAGGTGTCGTAAAAGGCGACTAAGGTAAGTCGACCGGCCGTGTGGTATCCGGCTGAGTAGAATAGACCACCCTCATTTCTTACCGAGGTGTCGTAAAAGGCGACTAAGGTAAGTTCACCCACCGTGTGGTATCCGGTTGAGTAAAATAGACCACCCTCTTTCTTACCGAGGAGTCGTAAAATACGACTAAGGTATGTTGACGTCAGGCAGGCGGCCGGTCGTAAAATACGTAGCCAAATCATATGACAATATGTTTATAACATGTTGTGCCGACCCCACTTAGAGTGGGATAAGTGCAGGAGGATGATGACTCATTTATCTTTAATATTTAAATGTATATATAATTAATCTTGTATGTATATATATTTTTTTCGGAATCTCGGAAACGGCTTCAACGATTTTCCTGAAATTCAGCATGTAGGGGGTTTTGGGGGAGAAAAATCGATCTAGATAAGTTTTATTTAACAAAAATGTCGTTTTTCCCTGTTTTCGGGCTCTAAATTTTTTTTGAAAGACGTTGAATACAATCACAATTTTTCGCTGTCAAACGTGAAGTCATGGTAGTTCATTTGGGGAACGGACGGTCTAGCGAGGTGAAAATAACTAGGAACGAGCCATTACATCATTTTAAAAATTACCGAGCAAGGTTAGGTCACTCAGGTACTAATCTATTTATTTATATTGCTTTATTTATAATGCCCTTGAATGCGCGCAAATGCGCAATTGCCGTATTCCTATCTCACTAACCAGCAGTGGAGCTTAGGATTTAATAGCATTTTGAAATTTAAATAAAGAATAATTTAAAATTTAATTTCATTGAGAAATTGCAAACGTGTGGATTCGTGGATTAAAACTCTGAAAGACATGTGAATGTTTTTATAATAAAAGTTATTTGCATAAAAAACACATATTCCTACGAATTATTATAACCGCATTATGACGCTAGCAATAGTATTTACAATAAGATTGATATTTAGCGCATTCCTTCTTTAATAAACAGTGTTATGCCGAATTTAAAAAATTAGGTCCTCCAGACGTCGATCTAAGCCACAGCAAAACTCATCAATAAACATATACATGTTTTTGTCCTAGTAACACGAACATATTTAAACCTGTTTTAATAGTATAAAAATGTACATACTCGTATTAATCCTAAGCAAATTGTTAATAGCTTAAGTTTTTTTTCCTTTTTAAATGTAAATATAGTTAAGTAGTTCTAATAAAAAAATGTATATTCGTGAAAGATCTTAAAGGACTCTGTTCCAGGCCGTTAAATACACTAAAAAAAATTTAAACCTGTTTACCAAGTTTGTGAACACGACCTAATGAAATACGTTCATACCACAACATCCTCGACGATTCCACAGGTGCCTTATAATAACAAAGACTTGTTTGTTCATTGGAGCAACATACCCATGGGAACCCGAAACATTAAAAAAAAAACTTTAACAAAAAAGTATTTAATGTATCCAAATTATTTTAACATCTACCGTACAATTTTTGAATTTAGAATTCACACTTCGCAATAAAACTATGCGATCTCGTTCTCAATTTAAAGTTGCAAATACAATTGCATCAAATAGTATAAATAAAATAGAAGTTTTGAAATTAAAACAAATGTTGGTAAAAACCGCTCCTTAATGACCGATAAATTAATGACAAAAGCTATTGCAAGTGTTTATCACTAAACACGTAATAAAATCCATCATTGTTCAGCTGTATACGCAAATGATAACGTATGCGTTGAGAAATTATTATTAGAAATATATTTTATATTTCCTTCCAAAGAATGTATGAAGAAATAGGCCTAGAAACTATTAATACTTTAATGTTATGAAATTAACCGTTCAACGTTCGGAAAACTGACATATTTTTTTCATTGAGACCCCAAGGCAGTGTAGGAGAACCGGCTAAGCAGCAACAAGTCAACAGGTAGGCAATAGGGCACTGACCTATACTCGTCGATGCATAGCATGAATGGCATTGCTAAGCACATTCAGCTTGCAACGAGTAACGTATCCGATTTTTTGACAACACTAAGCTTTAAAAGTTCGATCAATTGACTTTCGAAATCAGAACAGTATCTGGAACAGAATTTTCTTGTTTATGCCAGTTATGCGGTAATTAGACCACAGCCGAGTGAAAGATCTTGCAGTACGTAAGTTTTTTGCGTAATAAAAATCTTAAGCTAACAGTACTTGGAAGAGTAACTCAAGCGAAATGCCACTCACCTTCCACTCGCAACTACACGTGAAACGCGTCGTTTCGAGCTAGTTGCAATCGGTCCGTGTCCTTATGAACTTAACAAAGGTCTACTTTCACCGATGGACGCCAGGCCGAAGAATCAACTTAACCATATACGGCCCTCTCTTGCGTTCACGACTTGCTATTACGCGCTTTTTGTTCAACAAAACAGTAACGTTCAATTGAAACGGTAAATTGTGATTGCAAAAAAAAAATAAAACACTTCACTAGCACTTAACGATTTATACACTATAATTCACCGCACTAAAGTTGGTACTGTAGAGTACAGTCTGTTTTTGTAATTATTGCCACAAGTTATAAGTTGGGGGAAACTTTTTCGGATGTCGATTTCGTCGGAACGTGATAGTACGTTACAGTGGGGGCGATGCCGCCGCGCGAGTGGCCCCGGTGTACGCTGAACAGCCGTCGCCCGTCGGCTTGTCGAGTTAAGAACAAAACGTTTGGAGAAGCGAAGCGTGAGAGAGATAGAGCATTGATCTCATATAAAGATAAATAAGTGCAACAAAGACAGGAATATTGTACCATTCACCAATGGAGACGGACCCTTCTGTAATTCCGCATCCTCGATGACAAATTGAAACTTTTTTGAACTCAAATTCTAATTAATACACCTGCAAACAAGTTATTCCATTTTAACCCAAGGACCTAGTTGTATAACTTAATAAATAACACAACTTTATGCGTATTTTTTTCCGTGCGGTTTTAATTATTATTTATGCGCACTATTTTTATAATTTTTATGTCAATAGTGTAATATTAAAGAACGTTAAACAATAGTAATAATAAAATTAATTTGTTATAATCCGTTATGATAGCAAAATAATTTTATCAATCCGCATCCCCGCAAAGTAACGCCTAATTCTACAAATGAATGTAACGTTTTAAGTCAAACTTAACACGAGTATTGAATGGTTTTATGCAATATTAACAATTACATTTTAAAACATGTTTTAATGCATCTGAAATCGAACCCACGTGGTCTAGTGAAAACCATTTCTATTTTTAACACCTCAGCAGTGTTCGAGCTGATTAAATATGCTAAAATGTAAATAAAACTGACCTTAGTCTCTAGTAACAGCCTTTACTATACCGACTGTTGGACAAAGGGGTCCTATTTTCTTTTGATGGATTTAAAGAGGATTGATAAGTGAAATATATCCCAAAAACTATCCCAATAATACCTACTTCACTATATTTTCGTTCTCATATTTATTATAGGTATTTATATATTTATTTATTTTTTACGCTGTGTGGTATCCGGCTGAATAGAATAGTACCACCCTCTTTTCTTACCGGTGTCGTAAAATGCGACTCCGGTAAGTCGACACGCCGTGCGGTATCCGGCTGAGTAGAACAGACCAACCTCATTTCTTACCGAGGTGTCGTAAAAGGCGACTAAGGTAAGTTGACGCACCAATTGGTATCCGGTTGAGTAGAATAGACCACCCTCTTTCTTACCGAGGAGTCGTAAAATACGACTAAGGTAAGATGATGTCAGAAAGGCGGACGGTCATAAAAACGCAGCCAAATCATGTGACAGCATGTTTATAACATGTTGTGCCGACCTCAATTAGAGTGGGATAAGGGCAGGAAGATGATAATGACAAGTTGGTTGTATTACAACACCTCATAACTGGAGCATTTGTAGCAGTAGCAGAGAGAGTAGCATTATGGAATACATAAAAGTAAAGGTAAAAATCAATAGGAACACAAATTTCAAAGTGTAATGAATAAAAACAAATATAATCTCATAAAAAAAGAATATCAATTGAAAATAAAAAAAATAAGAATTAAAATAATCATATAAGGAACATGAAAAAACAGCCTAAACCTTTTTAAAAATTATAATTTCATAAATTAAACATTATATAAAAGTGGAAAAATTTACATTCAAAACTTATATACAGATAATATTTGAAATTAAAATTGTGCTTATCACTTTCATATATTACCCATTTAGGACACAAACAATGTAAAGAGAAATAAATAATTCAATATACAACTATAAAATGTATTGACATGCTTTGCCCTAGAGTTACTTATTTAACTACTTTACCACACATTATTTAACTAATTCACCGATCTCTGTTTTAAAATACAGTGTAAACTCCATGTAACGTCACTCGATTTAACGGCAAACTCCCTAAAGCGTCGATATCACTTGGCTTTGGTTGGTTTTGCTTATTTCCCATACAATGATACTCTCTAAATAGCATTACACCCACTCTCAATAACGACAGCAATTTAATAATATAAAGTATTTTTAAGTTGCCAAAATTAGTAAAAACTGTGCAGCTGTGTACGTTCTTTTGTAGCTATATTATCCTATCTCGACTGTCCACATTACATATACCAAAGCCAATTTCTAAGAAATCTGTTCTTTTGTTTACAAACTTTCTGTTTATGTACTTTACAAACAAAGTACTTACTTTATCACAAAGACGCCTCAACATTGCAAGATATGCATAAAATATTTTAAAAGATACAAATTTACTGGTGCAGCAAAAGACGTCAGACAAAAATAACAGACTATATGCAATAGCAATTGAATAAAATTTGTTTTATTAACTTTTTTTATAATACAGATTTTTCTTCTCTCCATTTAACAACAAGTTTCTATAACATCAAAATATGCACAGTCTGTTGAGGGTCGCTATATAGAGTTTGCACTATATATATCAAAAAAGTTTGAACTAGAAATCTGTAACTTCAAATAATACAAATAATGCAAACCTGTTTTGGATAAAAGTGATTGTAAAAAGATAGTATCAATTGGCTCTGAAGTTTATTCTATCCTAACACCAAACCATAAACAATTTATTTTTCTATCATTGCTATATGATCCAAATGAGTAATAAATATGAGTAATGAGTCTAAAATATACATTTACTGTCATTGTTTTAAAATACCTACAGGTACATTCAGATCTGTTGGGGTAAGTAATGGATTCATTGCAGGTATCAACTTATCATTATCTAACTTTTTAGTATAAACAGGAGTTCGTGTCCTCACACCCAACACTATTGCATTAATAAAGCTTATTATCACATATATACCACCTATAATAGAAAACAGGCGTAACATGAACTGTAATAAGTTTTCTCTTTCCTGATACACCTTTATTTTAAGAGCTGCCATATCATATTTAAAAAATAAACCAGGTACACCATGGGAGCCTTTTGAGTGACTTATCGGTCTCTCCAACTCTTTTACAGAATACTGAAATGTTTTAATTGACTCAAAAGCTGTGTCCACATCAGTCGGTACAACTTCTATGAAATATTGGTATAACATATTTTCTTCAGTCGTGATTTTTTCATCACCTTCCAATGGATATATAATACCATTTGCTGGACTCCCAAAGCTGAGTCTATGTATTCTGTGACTAAAGTTCTGTGGAATATCGTCAAACAGCATGTTCAGGTGTATATGTCCACGGGGTAATGGTAAGCTCTTTCCAGTAGTTATATGAAAATTTCCAGCTACTTTATTCAGTATCAGCACTCCATGAAGTCGACAAGCGTCGGGTCTGCGGTTTGGTTTAGTTTTTCTTTGCGGTATCGTCGCACTGACCGATCCGTGACCTTTCTTCCAAAGCAACTGCCACACCGAATGATATTCCTCTCGCAAATAGGAGTTTAAATACTTAACTGCGTCAAACGCATCTTGTTGGTGCTGTGTTAATTCCCACCAAGTATCGTCCTCCTGCAACTCACCGAACCCGAACACGCTTTGTGAGGTGGAATCTAATATATCTGCACCGATATTAGAACATGGCATTGCAACTGTAATATCTATGTTAATTCGTAACTTTTCGTCCATGTCTGTGTCTGGTACGAATTTGAATACTAAATTGCTATCTAAAAAGTAAGTAACTTCACTATAAACAAGCCACATTACAATAAAAAATGTAATCACTGAGAAGGTGCCGCCTACCGGCGTACTGTCCACGTACTCTTCAGGAACTTTTGAAAATGCATCTAATTCCTTCACCTTGTCTAGGACTTTTTTCTTGCCTCGATACCGAATCATGCTTAATATAAAAATGTGTTATTTAATATACTTAAAAAAAGTTTAAAATATCAATAGGATACATCAAAAATAGTAGACGTGTTTTTGATATTGACATTACTATGAATATAAATGATTCAGAATGTTTCTAACGTTTTAAAACAGCGCTATAAATTCTCAAGTTGATATTGGTGACGACTTTTTTTTATAACTTATTCTCAATATCAGTTAAATCATTTGTTTTCCAAAGATAATATTTCAAAAACAGTATATACTTGTCTTTAAAAAAAATATATAAGCCAAAATATTTGAAGTAGGTAATTCGATGAAATTTAATCTAAACATAAAGCTTAAGCAGAGATTTTTGATAACGATAACATTAACTACTAATAAACAATTGATGATTTGTGACAATAAGTGTTAAAAAATTTAGAATGTGATTATAAATAAATGGTTTTATTTAGTAAAGGGGCAAGAGGGCTGGCTCTTTTTTCGCACAAAGAATCGTGATTGGGATTGGGACCATTCCACGTGGGCATGATTTGTATAGTCCTAGCGTGTAAGTAATTTAAGATAGATACAACTTGTACATTTTTCCTGTAAATAAATAAAAAGTTTATTAAAGAACGAAAATGTGCAAGTCAAATTTAGAATCCTATAAGAATTCTTAAACAATGCTTGACAATTAAATTGACATTACGTTGACATCTGTCAAAAACTAGAGTGAAGTTTATGCGATAGTGAAATTTATCGAAGGTAAATTACACATTTTTCTATTTATAACGACGTTAAGCGAACAAAATATTTATGCAGTCCGACACTGAGGAAAGTTTGCTGCATTCATGCTTCGGCTCGTTGAAGAGCGCCGTCATGGGTTGCTGCTACAGTATTTGTCACAAAGAAACAGATCCTCAGGTAAGATTTGTTCACCAAAATTCCACGTATTAATAAATATTTATTGGAAATCGTATGCTAATTAATTTAATATACATTTTAAAGACGTCATCGAATATATTGAACGATAAATAGAACAATGTGGGTAAACTATGCAAAAGTGATTGACTGTCGTTATAATCTTATCAAATTCCCAGTTGATTGGCATTTTATGTTCATTGTGAACCTGGAAATGACTCGGCTTATCTCGTCTGTTGTAACCTAAATATTATTTATTTACGTTGAATATCATTTCATTGAATGGTTTGAATTTTTGTTTATGTAGCAGTATGTAGTTGGGTGTAATTTTCTAGCATATTTGTTTACTTGTGTTTATTACTTTGTATGATTGTTAATATATACTGTTTTCGTGTAAATTTACTTGACTCTTTGTTTGTCATATTTTTATTTTGCAGCCTATAATGTAGCACTTTATTTATGTAAATCTAAATAATGATAATTCTTAGTAGTTTTATTATATTTTCTTGCATATTCTTTGTGAAATATTCTAAAACAGGCTACAATTATATAATATAGGTATTCTTATAATATAGGTATTATAGGTATTCTTATAATTCTTATAATATTCTTATAATATAGGTATAATATAGGTATAATATAGGTATTCTTACATTTGCTTCACAGTATATTTTAAGCAATTTAATTTATGTACATAAAAATATAAAGAATTATAAAACGATAGGTGATGTGTACAATAGACAAAGCAGGAACCGACATAAGCTTGCGGTTCCTGCTTTGCGCCTTGCAAAAGTGCGTAACTCGTTTGTGGGTTTAGGTATAAGATTTTATAATAAAATTCCGCAATCAATTTCAGCACTGCCATTACAGCAGTTTAAAAACACTGTTAAAAAGAGGCTGATACAGAAAGCCTACTATACTCTTGATGATTTTTTAGAAGATAAGAATGTGTGGATATAGCTCTCTTTGAACCTGTACAAGACAGTAACGACATAATGTAAATAGTATTAAGAATTATATTTTTAAAAGAGCAACCGCCGAGTTTCTTGCTGGCTCTTCTCGGTAGGAACAGCTTTCCGAACCAGCAGTAAAGTTGACGATTCAAAAGCACTTGTTTACAAGTTTATTTGAATAAAGAATATTTTGAATTTGAATTTTGAATATAGAACAATTGTAGCCTTTTTCTAAAACTTGATGTCACAATAATTTACAGTTTAAGAAAGCCTTTTGAATGAATTTATTACCATACTCGAATATTAATGTGTGCTCAATATTGTTGTTGCTTAACAAATTTAAGTTTTGTTTTATAAATTTGTTTTGAGAATTTAAATTTATGTAAATGAATAATACAGTGGAAAATGTGTAGGTTGTTAAATAATTTATAGACAGGTGTTAATTTACTGCAGTCCATAGTCCAAAAGTAATGGAAAAATAGTTTTAAATTCATAGCAAAAAATATTCTAATCATCCTACTGCCCTTATCCCACTCTAAATGGGGTCGGCACTTCACGTTATAAACATGATTTGGCTACATATTTTATGACTGGCTGCCTACCTGACATCAACTTAGTCGTATTTTACGACACCTTGGTGAGAAATGAGGGTGGTACTATTCTATTCAGCCGTATATCACTATACCACACGGCAAATAGCAAAATAATTTTATTATTACTTTTATGTTGGTCTCTTGTTTGGGATGCTGTATTTGTAAGTATTTTTAGTTGCATCCTGAACTAGTCAGAGTTACCTGGTGTTGTACCAGGTAACTCTAGATATTTATTTACAGCAAAAATGTACAAGTTATATCTATCTTAAATTACTTATACGCTAAGACTATACAAGTCATGCCCAAATGGAATGGTCCCAAGAATGCTGGTAGCATTTCCGCGCTGAATCGCTGAGCTGATTCTTGGTGCGAAAAAGGAGCCAGCCCTCTTATCACCTGAAGAGGAAGAGGCAGTCAACCAAGGTGTTAAAATGGATAAAAAAATTTTTGCACTTTGACTCCATGGCCTTATTATTATTTATATTTTACATTATTTTGATAAGCTGTGATTGCCATACAACTCTTTCCTTCGAAGGGACAAACTTCAAACCCGAGCAGGCACTAATGAGTTTTTCTATTAAAACTTATGTGTGAAAAACGTCATGAAATCTGCATATCTCTAGAATTCTAGGAATATATGTGTAACCTACCAATCTACATATGAGCAGCATGGTAGATCTTAGCTCCAATTCTCTCCAAAAAACGGAGAGAGAAGACCTATACCCAGCGGTGGGATCTATCTAATTTTGGGGATGCCTGTCGGTGCAGGGCGGGTGGTCAGCTCCTATTCCGGACTATTCCACCCCAGCGGTGGGATAGTTACAGCCTGTTATTTTAACTATATTTTTTTATAGATGTATTATCCATAAATCATAGAATGCTTTGTGACTTTCAAACTACATTTTTATACTTCTAATAATACTATCTAATATCTTTATACTTTAGCCGTGTGGTATCCGGTTAAGTAGAATAGTACCACCCTCATTTACCTTACCGAGTTGTCGTAAAATGTGACCAAGGTAAGTTTACCCGCTGTGTGGTATCCGGTTTAGTAGAATAGACCACCCTCATTTTTTACCGAGGTATCGTAAAAGGTGACTAAGTTAAGTTGACCCGCCGTGTGGTATCCGGTTTAGTAGAATAGGCCACCCTCTGTCGTACCGAGGTGTCGTAAAATACTACTAAGGTAAGTTGAGGTCAGGCAGGCAGCCGGTCGTATAAACGCAACCAAATCATGTTATAACATGTTGTACTGACCCCACTTAGATGTGGGATAAGGGCAGGTTGGATATATATATCTTTATACTTCTGTTACTTAGATTGTTTTACTCATTGCAGGAGAATGTGGTGAATGAGCGAACTCATCTCCTAGAAGTGCCGGAGCAACAACAAGAGACTCCCTCCCCGACGGCCTGTGAGTCAACACCTCCAAGGAAGCCTGATGAACAGAGCGCTCTGAACAGGATACTGCATGAAACTGCTACGTATGATTAATTTATACTGTTACTAGCGGCCTGCCCCTGCTTCTCACGTAAGGAAGGCTGACCCCACCACCATGAGGGATACATAGCCGGAGAGAGAGAGAGAGAAATATACAGAAATGTGACGTTACAAATTAGACCACCATTCAGCTTAAGTTGAGGAGTACCTCAACGCTGGTTTTCAATGGCGACCATTTTTACTTAAAACTAAAACTTAATCTAAGGATTAAGTTTTAGTTTTAAGTGAAAATTCTAGTTATCAATAATTCTTCTTATTTTTTGCATAATATTATTATGATCTTATGATCATTACAGAAATGTTATTGACGTGGGCGCGTTAGGACCGTATTCCTTGGAAGCGGGTGCGTATAGCGAGAGAGTAAGGGCTTATACTGCAAGGGCGGCTGCCGCAGCCTTACCACCGCCGACGCCAGCCAAGCTATTAACAGACCTACCACCTGCCATCAGACGGCAAGTGCTGTCCGCACCACCGCTCACCGTTGGCGATAAAGACTTGGTAAGAGTTTTCATTTTTTTAACTTTTAATTCCATACTTAATAAAAAAGCCGTGTGGTATCTGGCTGAATAGAATAGTACCACCCTCATTTCTTACCGAGGTGTCATAAAAGGCAACTAAGGTAAGACGACCCGCCGTGTGGTATTATCAATTAGACACATAAATTTTAATAGAAAAACTCATTGGTGTCTGCCCGGGTTTGAACCCGTGATTGTCTCTAGAGATTCAGACGGTCAAACCGCTGGGCTATCACAGAGTTGTGACAAGCGGGTTAATAATTTCAGAACCAAAATATTCAGTCCCACGTCTTAGATTACTATCCACAAAGTGTGGGTATATCCTCCCACAATCTGACAAGACCATAGATAGCAGCTAGGTTGAAGTGACCAAAAGCCATAGAATTCTATCAACAAGACTGTTATCCTTTAGTGGATAACATCCATTTCGTCTTTTCGTAATTTCTTCATTCGCCGTGGAGTCTATCTCCTGACGATGCTTTGGTTAGGAGGCGCAACAATTGTTGAGATTGTGGTGGTGAATGTGTGCTATGCTTGTGTATAGTTGTGTCGGGTAGTGCATGAGTTTTTACAAATTCTGCATGTATCAGGTATGAGAACGAATAGTACACTACATTTAGCATTACATATATTTTCTTTTATCGCGGATTATAGCAAAATATTCTCATTAGTTTTGGATAACATCCATTGATAAGGCGAAATCGTCAACTGTAATGTGTTATCACCTATATTTGATATATAATACTATTTTAATTTGAAGCCGTGTGGTATCCGGCTGAGTAGAATAGTACCTCCCTCATTTCTTACCGAGTGTCGTAAAAAGCGACTAAGGTAAGTCGACCCGCCGTGTGGTATCCGGCTGAGTAGAATAGTACCACCCTCATTTTTTACCGAGGTGTCTTAAAAGGCGAATAAGGTAAGTTGACCCACCGTGTGGTATCCGGTTTAGTAGAATAGACCACCCTCTTTCTTACCGAGGTGACGTAAAATACGACTGAGGTAAGCTGATGTCAGGCAGGCCGGTCGTAAAAACGCAGTCAAATGATTTGACAGCATGTTTATAACATGTGCCGACCCCACTTGGAGTGGGATAAGGGTAGGAGGATGATGAATACTATTTTAATTTGATATTTTCTTTACAGATAACAAACGCCGTCAAGAAAGCGGCATCCGCTATTTCTGAACTGCACGTTGAACATCACGAGGACTTGGTGGTTCCATTCAGGGTTCCATAGCAGAGGAGTTCCGCCTCTATGTCAGAGGACGACCGTTACTGATGGGTTACGGTTGATAGGAAAAGGACAACTGGTTGTAAAAGTGGAAGGGTTGAGGAGGGAGGTAGGCAGTGCTCTTTAAGTTATTCAAACATCTCAGTGTATGCAAGGTCGCAACATTTTAGATATTCGTTTTAAATTACATTATTCAAAGAAATCTTCATTGCAGCTAATATTTTCTTAATTTATATATGATTGTAAATCGTTAAATAGAGTTCAGCGCGCTGTTTTATTGATACACTTTGGAAATGTTATTTATTGAGGGATTGTTATTACTTTTAAAATTCTAATTTATATCAAATATCAGTACAATCCGTGTTAACAGCATAAAATGATTACTTTGATAAGTTTAATTAAAAACTATTATAATTAGTCATATAAGCTATTATTATATATTTTTCTGCTTCCCACCTTCCTCCAAAGTTGGGCAAATGTGTGTTAAGTTAAGTTTTAGGCGGGAAACCAGTGTAATTGGACAATTTGTATTATTATAATAAATAGTGATTACTCTTGATTATTTAATGGGCTTCTGCTTTGTATTTCATTTTGTTAGTCTACGGCCATTCGAGGACCGTGACGCTATTATTCAAATAATAAATGTAATCGACCTATATTAATATTATTTCATCTATTTATAATTCTATAATCAAATTTTAAATTATTATTCTATAATGACTGATGATTGCTTTGTAAAAATTCTGCAAAGTATGTGATTATAAGGGCTATTACACACGGACGTTTACGATGATATTAAATTGTATGATTTCTGATTCTGTTCTAGAGATGTGAGCTCACAGAACCTTTTAATCTCAGACAAGAAAGCTATGTAGGTATTTCTCCAATAACTATCTTGTTTTCGACAGAGACTTAGAGACTTCGATGGAGAGTGCCGTAAAGCATCCAAACTGTTACTCTCTCTCGGTATTCAAAAGCACGACGAATTAACCGAAACAACGTTTGCGATTGTGTACTATACGTTTTAGGTAGAAACCAAAGTCTAGATATAACTTCCCCGTGCTTACACTAATAACCACTACATGCCAATACTAGTGCGTGAATAAAATTAATAAACATGACAATCGGTCAATGACAATATAATGACGATGTGAAAATCTGAACTCGGAATTCTGCTTCATATCAATATATTAGTTTAAAGGATCACACTTCTCACCACGACATGCACGACGACACGACACGATATCGTTGTGTTCAGAAATGTCATCATCTTCCTGCCCTTATCCCACTTTAAGTGGGGTCGGCACAACATATTATAAACATGTTGTCACATGATTCGTCTACGTATTTTATTACCGGCCGCCTGCCTTACGTCGACTTACCTTAGTCGCCATTTACGACACCTTGATAAGAAAAGAAGGTGGTACTATTCTATTCAGCCGGATACCACACGGCGTCGTTGTGTTCAGAAATGTATTCGGAAAAAATTCATATAAATCGATAAACGACTCAGCGAACCTATTTCCTATTATATTTAATATCTTCCCTAAACGTATTACAACGTCGATATCATATAATAACGATGTTCTACCAGACAATCTCGAAGTAATTGGTCTAAAAAATATCAATAATTATAAGAAACTGGTCTGATACATGTCTCAACTGTTTTCGTAAACCTATAAAACGTCCGTCTGTTAATTGCTTCGTGCCTTATTGATTGTCATATCAAAGTTATAACACGACTCTTGAAAAATTTTTTTTATTGAAAATCGGTTAGTGCTTGATAATTATTTTAAGACTGATAAGTGATGTCGTAAATTTATACATTCAGGTCAAAGGTACATGTATTTCATTAAAAAAAAAGAGACCTGCGTGGTTAAATAATTGTGCCAAAGACGTCAGAAATATTAAAGCTAAAGAAAAACTATCGACTATATCCCGTTTCAGTTAGACACTTAAAAATGTGAAAACTCACAAATTATTCTATCAAGTTTATTATTTTTATTAATTCTATTAAGAAAACTACGTTCGATTTTATCATCACTACTTGAATCAAATTAACAAGAATCAAGCTCGCCTTTTGTCAATAAAAAATCAACGTCATTTGGGAAAATATAATTAATTAATTGATATTTTTGCTCGAATAATAATAATCATAAAATATTTTTATTTTATAATGATATTTAAATGTGCTATACATACTAAGCGTTTGAAACGTGCGTCCAAAACGCCTTTATTTCGCGATTAGCCATATGCTGAAATACCAGCTTATGATAGACAAGTTCTTCTCTCAAGTTCAAGGACAATCCAGAATTATGTAAAAGTTAATGTATGTATAGAAACCGGCTCATACTCATGTTTTATTCTCATGTGTTATCCCAACTAGTTTCAAGCCCATAAAATTACCCCATTATTAATGAACGGAAATAATCCGCCGCGATAACGTTGTGAATAAGAATTTTCATGAATAAGAGCCCCTTATGGTCTTAAATTAATCGGGCTCACCCGATATAATAAGACTTTTGCATAGCCGGTTTCTATATATTAAGTATGAATACCACTCACGTTATTGAAGAATTATTTTATACGTTACTTCGTGTTGCTGAACGAAAAAAGAGATTTTTGAAACTATTTCAACCTTTATATAAGCCCGGCATATAAGCATTAAATGAAATGTCATCTATCACAGCAAAGCCACTGGGGATTAGTTGTGAAAGCACGACAGACGGACATCCAAATTTTTTAACAATTATGTAGATATAGTACTATATTCTTCAGCAGCTTCTGCGCTGCGATTTGATCGCGCGTTTGAAACGCTATGTATGTCTTCTACAGTATTGCTGTATACAACTGCTATACGTGTTTGTAATAGTGACGCTATACAGAGAAATTGCATTGTAAAGTGTAAAAATCAATGATTTATCCAAGGTTTAAAACCACTATTAATAATTCAAACTATTTAAAAGAATTTATGTTTAATAAATCTATAACAAGTTCGTAGTCAAATCTGCTGTTAGAGTTTTCTGTTAGTGTTCCATACAATTTTATGATAATCATACTGACTGATAATTTATATTACCCATTTGCGATCATCATACTTTAGTTAGCGAATATAAGTGGTTATATCGCCGTCATCGTAATAAGACCTTCCTTGAATTGTCATTATGGTACACCAGTAGAGTGTTTGGAAGACATATTGGGATTATATAAGTAAAATCTGAGACGTGTCAGTAAATAATATGAATTTGTATACCATTTTTAATATAATATATATATAAAAAATAGATATCTCAATGTTTTCATAACAAAGTCAAGACAAAAAGAAATGACAAAAAATATTATAATTAATAATAACATCAACGCTTATGATTTTGCATGTAAACTTACTTAATCACATAGCAGTTTTGCATGCGACTGATAATTTAAAACGAAATGTGTTTAATTCTACCAAGTAGTATATAAAGAATAAGATAAAAAAATATTTAAATTACTTCTGTGTTATGAAACTCCGCAAAGTAACGCCTATTTCTATAAATTATATTCGAACAGTTAGGAAGTAATAGAGCAAAAATATCTCTCGTGAAACGAAACGTTTTAACATACAGAGTGTCTACGCGGCATATCTAGCTAATATGATATGTATAACACCGTATAACTTAACGAAATGTAATGTATAGCATTGTATATTTGCTAAGATGGAAAACATTGTAAAACCTAGCTGTAATGCATAACATCGTGTTACCTAGTTTAGATAGAATGTATAACATCATATAATCTAGCTGAGATCGAATGTAACAATGGTATAACCAAGCTAAGATGGACTTTATAACATCGTAGAACCTAAAAGAATGATATTAAAGCCCACTAAGGCAATGGGACATTTAAACTGTGATTCTGTACTCGACTTTACAAAAATCTATTCAAACCGATGATATGGGGAAATCTAGGTGTCTTTGGTGACGACAATTTATAATCTAACCTGACCTTTTTTTCTTCTTTTTTTATCATAATCGCTTTCAAAGTAAAATATGTTTTTTGTTTAAATTTAAAAAATTAATAATACCATAGACAATATATATTTTATATATATATATATATATATATATATATATATATATATATATAAGAACTTTAACGTTTCGTTCCATGCAAAATATAAAAACACTATGAACCAATTAATTTTCTTATTTTCAATAAAACTAACATGAAAAATTGGAATCAATATGTACGATATATACCATTTTAATTCCATAATTTAAAATATATTTTTTCTTATATCCAAGTCAAATAAGGTCTTAAAACTTATTATAAATAAATGCTTGTTTCTAAGATATTTGAATTTTGTTTTCAGTGTATGATAGACAAATATATAGTACGTGAGGCTGTGTCTATAATTGCATGTTAATTTTCATTTAATCTTTGTTTTTAATTTGAAATTATATTTAAATATGTTAATTGTATTACGCCATTATAGATGTACCTTAAATAATAAAAATAAATTTTTAATAACCTTGTTTTGTGTGATTAATTCAAATTTAGCTCTTAGTACTGTATATTTTACACCAATATACCAGGTTGCTAATTCGATTTCTTATTTTGGCTTATAAACTTTTTTTCAGTTAAATTTTTGTTGCTAGGATATATAAACATAAATGACAGGTATATTTTGGCAACAAAGGTTTTTACGAAGATTGCGTTTTATTTACAATATATTATAAAAAATGTCCGTGTTTGACGGCGAAATAGAATTCCAGTCAGTTTACATGGTGGACTTCGTCAAAAAGGATAAACCGTGAATATTTCAGTTATATTTAATTAGGGTGTCAAATTCAAAATATTGTTTAGTCAAGTTAAATTAATAAACATTTCTTATTTCTTAAGCAAACTTGTAAACAAGTGCTTTTGATTGCCACTGAGAAGAGCCTAGCAAGAATCTCAAAAAAAGTTTTGTTTTGATAGTCTACTTCGGAAAGGGTCTGGTTACAATCTACTTTGTATGTTTACGACACCTCAGTAAGACAGAGGGTGGTCTATTCTACTTAACCGGATACCACACGGGTCGACTAATTTAAGTCGCCTTCTACGATACCTCAGTGTAGTGTTTATAAACTTATGTTGTATGAATGTAGCACAGGCTCAAACACGCACTAACAAGTAACAACATGCCCCTTCACGACCACTCTCACCAAGGGCTCTCGTGTTACTGTCGTGGTGCATCATGAGACTAGTGTGAGTTAGTGTGACTATGTTCATGTATGTGTCACATATATGCGTCTTGTATATAAATGTACAAAGTACGTTACACGCGTCTATCCGCATACACTACACTCAGTAAAAATTGGTCTATTCTATTCGGCCAGATACTACACGGCGGGTCAACTTACCTTAGTCGCCTTTTGCGACACCACGGTAAAATATAGGTGCGGTCTATTCTATTCAGCCGGATACCACACGACGTCGACTTACCTACTTAAAATAGACCTTTTCTCTTAGTCTTGCCTTAGTTTTGTATGTCATGGAAATTTGTTTCGCAGCAAAAGTCCTCGACGAAAAGCTATCGATGACAACTGTCTCATAGTTGGCCTCAGCCGAGACTCCTTAAAGGCAAAAGACCAACCTCGGAAGAGTCCTGATGTGCTCTGTCCTATCAACTTTGAGTACTACAAGAAGGCTGTTGCAAGAGTAATATTAACTATAAATTCACTAAAAGCTTTACCCGCGACCCATTCGTGTTAATTTAAAATTTAAGAAACCCTCAATTGACTGGCTCGTTGGAGCAGTGGGTAGTGACCCTGCCTTCATTTCCACGGGTCGCTGGTTCGATTCCCGCCGAGGGCCAACATTTTCTATAATTGAATTTGTTGGTCTTTGAGTCTGGGTGTATATTTGTATTTGTATTTAAGTATGTATTTAACAATTATATATGTATATTATATATGTATAATACCAGTTGTCTGTCACCCATAACACAAGTATTAAGTTACTTACTTTGGGGACCGACGACCGTGTGTGTAAGTGTCCCATATATTTATTTATTTATTTATTTAATTATGATATTTTTCTATTCCTGAATATGGGAATATGCTATGGGAATTGTATAAATAAAAGTCCGCGACTGCAAAAAAAAAATAATTACGAAAACTGCAAAGTTTAAAGCTTTCCTCGCGTGCGCTAAGTAAACAGTGAAAGTTAATCATGTATTACATAATTGTTCCCCTCTTAAAGTTCTGAATGAAAGTCCACGACAGCATATGTCTAGCTTTTAAGGTTAACCAACTTTAACCAGAATCAGAATGCTAAATTTCCAATCTTTCCACGCGGGCGTTGCCGCTGGCGATTGATAGTAATATATAATAAAAAAAATTAACGTTGAATTCCATACAATAACACCTAACCAGGTACTGAATGTATAAGGTATTTATTCGTCAAAGAAACCTTAGAGAATTCTAAATGTCTTCCACATATCTGATTAATTACTGACTTCAAAGGGAAATCTTTCAAATACCTAACTGCTGGGATGTTTGATTTTAGTTTCACGAAGATCACCCTAAGCTAACCAAGATGTACATGTCAAAGGACATCGACCCGACGCCCATCGACCACGAGATTCAGGATCTTAAGAGAACTGAATATCTAACTAAATATTGTTCTCGCGGTAATGTATCTAAATTATTAACAGTTCATTATGGTCTCTGCCGTCTTTAATATTAAATTTCGGTTCAAAATGAAGTCAAACAAACGTTTTTTGAATTCTCAATACCAAACCATAAAAAAGCACATTAGCGTCATACAAGTTGTTTCTAATGGATGACCACAACTGTAAATAAATCTTGTAGTACTGGATGCTTGGACGTATAAAATCTCAAATTTAATATTCGAGGAACCTCTAAAGTCCTTCCCCGATTTGTATCACCTCATCGCGACTTGAGCTAATTTCGTGACGAGATCTTTAACTTTATGGGTCTTACGATGATATAAGTGTTGGAGTGTGAAGAGAAACATCCTAAATTTTACCACAGGCGGTTCAAAATAGGAGAGAAAATGAATTATCAAATAATTCAATTGTTTTCTTTTTAGAACTTCCATTCATGTCGGTGAATCTAGCGCGGCGTGCCCGAGCCTTACAGACTCTACGTCTACCCGACGACATCTACATCCCGGACACCAGCCAAAAAGGATCCTACAGACATCCTAACCCTGAGAAATACGCGGAACCTCCTTCCGCTATGTCCATGAAGCCAAAGTTTGATCCGTCGTTACAGAGTAATTGTTTTTTATTTTATAGAGTTTTAGGGTTTGGCAAATCGTTTTAGTATTCATGCTGTTAAAGCTTATAGTTACAACATTACTATCAACCACAGTGGTTCTGTGTGGGTAATTTAATTTTGAGTTTGTTAGGGTCAAGTATTCAGTAATTTAACCTGTTTTTTAACAGAGCCAAAGTTTAGATGGAGATTACTGTGATTTTCTGTGAGTTTGAATTTTTCTCATTTCCGCCTAGACCTCTGATAATTCTATTCCGTAAGACCATAAGACGTAAGAAAGCTTTAACAAAAAAGCGAATATAATATTTTGAATCTCTTTAGGCACAGCTTTACGATTAAAAAAAATAAAAATAAATGAGACAATTAAACACTTGTGTAATGAGTGACCACGGTACAACTGGTTAATATATACAAATATAGTTTTAAATACATAAGGCTCGAAGAAGCAACAAATTGTTTATATAAAATATTGGCCTCAACTGAGCCAAGGGGCCAGTCAATTCATCTTTGAAGGAATTCTTTGGAAGCTCTCTTATCTCTTAGTTTCATGCCTGTTCACGTGATTTTATATTGCTCTTATCTTGCAGAGGAGTTACGACGTATTCTAAGAGTACGAACGGGTGATACGAGCTACGAAGTGGCTCACGGTCTGTTGGCGCAGGTGGTTCTGGAAAAGAGTCCGTTTGGGCCGCCGCGTGAGGAACCCAAATACGGACGATGGAAGAACCCTTATATGTTTACATATAGAATTTAATTCATTTATTTACTTCAAATTGTGATATACATAAATTTTCTTTTTAAAAACTTTTTTTTTTAATTTCAAGGCGTCAAATTAAAACACTCATTACGTTTTACTCATTAAGCGATTACAATATTGTAATTTTTAGAGAGAAAATAAATTTATAAATATTTTAAATTAAAAATCTTTTATTTATTTTGGATTAGTCATAGCATCGTTCTTATAGATTCCACTAAGTGAAACTTTCTAGTACTTATTAGGCAAATAGGAAATGTATGACAAATAAGTTTTACTAACTCCCTAACTTTTTGATCATTACATCAAATCGCGTTGTCAACGGCCTATCAAAATGTCATAAAAAGCATTGGAAAACGAAAGGAAAATTATATATTTTTTTTACAATGCGTAACTCATAAGAAACTTAAATTTTAGTTATGTGAGCTCAGTAATAGCTATCATCGAAAGGTCATCATGGATCATTACCTTACAACATACAGGAAGGACTACCTTTGGCCAAACCTACCTGGTACAGGCGGAAGTGGTGGTACCATAGCTGAGTGAGTTAAAGGCTTTTTACTATATTCTAAACCTCACTTTGTTCTCTTTGAGAACACTTTGCATAAGCTAGACACTTAAATAATTACTAATATTAGATAATATTAAAAGTTTAGTGTATGGAGTTAGGGCGCCTCAATCTATTTTGTAGTGTATGCGGGTTGAGTTGTGTACAATGTATATTTATATATAAGACACATGTATGTAATACATACATGAACATACACTACCTAATACTGATGTACAAAGAAACATACACGGTCTCATGATGAACCACGTTAGTAACACGACAGCCCTTAGTGAGAGTGGACGTGAAGTGACATGTGGTTACTTGTTAGTGCGTGTTTGAGCCTGTGCTATATCATACAACATTCGTTTATATACACTGTGATGTTTCATCTCACTCACTGTAAAGTTTTCATCACAATACATATGTGATGAAAACTTTATTGTTCCTGATTCTCTATTCCTATTTTATTGTACGTTTGTCAGGATTCCAAAACTCTCGGGGCAGGAACTAGCATTCTACCAGGCATGCATGCAGCACACTCGACCTCCAGACTGCAGATGTCCTCAGTACTCGGGAGAGATGCCACAATTGCCTCCAGGGAAAGAGGGAGGATGGAGTCGAAATGAGGTTTGGATAACCCACAATATTCTTTACGGTTACCTCTTATACGAAGTCAGTATTTAAATTATGTAAAAGTAGTTATTAGTCTTAAATTATGAACGCCTCTAAGACATCAAGTAGTAAACGATGTACTCGCATTACAGGTTATAAGCTACAGTAAAGTTATATAGAATTAAGGATTATATATAGAATTAAGGATAATTAATCAGACGTCAGTTGAAAAGAACTGAGACTATCTTTTTGTTCACACCACAATTATAAGTTCACATCGTATTAAATACAATCATCATCGAAACGTACTCGTTGACTATACACTTCATAAGAAAGTTCAGAGTGACTGAGCGGGCCTGCGAGTTATTCTCGGAGTATCTCTACGTGATCAATTCGAGAAATGAGGAGATGTGTAGAAGAATTAAAGTCGCTGACATAGCTCAGCGTGCCGAGAAGCTGAAGCGGCGATGGGCGGGGCACAGTGTGAACAACCGATTGGCGTTGGGGCTTTTAGGTGTTGGAATGGCGACCCCGCAACGGAAAAATGCAGTGTTGGTAGACTCCCTACGAGGTGGACTGACGACCTCAACAAGGTCGTGGGAAGTCGCTGGATTCAAGCGGCACAAGATAGTGTTTTGTGGAAATCTCAGCTATGTCCAGGATTGGACGTCCTTCGGTTAAAAAGGACCCGAAGATCCCACATGCCGTGGTAAGGCTGGCAACGCTTCACTGGAAGGCGTACTAAACACAGTTTATTAATTAAATGATTACAGATTATGGGACCTATGTTGGATCCTAAACTATACCCAGTCCGCGTCGGAGCGAGTCCTGAAACACCAACTTCTCGCTACGATCAACCAAATGCATTTTTAGACAAGGTATTATCATTATCATTTACATTCAGGGATCATAAAATTACTCAGAATTGAAGAGGATCCTTTTTTGAAATAACTTTATTTAAAAAAATTAACAATATTCACTTTTTACTGAATTATTGAAGAGTTGGGACTTTAATATGATATCACAGATAACGTGATGAGATTTGCCAATTGTAATAGATAAACCTTTACCAATTTTTCGCAATAACTAATATAACGCATACGATAAAATAAAATGTTAAAAAACTATTTACAGCTTCAATCGAAATATCCGATGCTATATAGCATCCTGCAGAACGAGGCATCGCCTGAATTGAAGCAGCGAATAGATCGTGACCGAAATAAAACTACATACCAGGTTGATTACTGCGAGTCAGGTAAGATAACACTATAGGTCACACTACGACACTAAAGGTCAGGTACACACAACACTACTGCTTATTGCCTTCTTAATTAAGTCCTCTAGAACTCGTGTAGTATGGATCTTTGTCAAGGATTTCCAAAACTTTAGACTCGAAGTTTTCTTCCAGATCTTTCTCACTGATTGGAACCATCATAATAATTAATAATCTTAACCGATTGTCACGACTTCTCAAGGGATAAATGATAAAGGTAGATTGAAATTACTTTTTACAGGTCCCGGTGCTAAGTTCGAAGGTCTGCAAAGAGCGGCTGATGATAGTGGCACAGGTCCATGTGCTCAGCCAATGCGCTTGCCCGGAGATCCGTGCAGAGTTGGCCCCAAGCCAAGGATGACCACAGCCAAAACAATATCCAAGCAAGGCGGCGCTGCAGCCAGTGATCCTAGAGCTAAATGCGGTGAGAATGGCTCACATTATTTCTTTTATTTCCCTGATTTAAGGTTTACAAGTTATAAGTAGTTACTACGAATTCTATATTATTTCTTCTATTTTCTTGATTTATTGAATCGTTGGTTTTACAACTTCTGCGAACTGTGCTGTATACTGAATTACATCATCCGATAGGAGCTTGCAGCTCTTACTTTGTGCCTTGTACGAAAATAGTTTGTATATGATTCTATAAAAAAAATCCACAATCATTATTAAAATAATTCAAAATAAATGAAGGCTGATTACAGAAAGATGGTACTGTTGAGGATTACATTAATGATATGAGTGCATGATTTAGACCTTTTGCCCTGCACAAGATGATGAAATATAACTAATTATAGGAAAAGAGCAAGCGTCGAAGTTCTTTTCAGTAGGAACAATTTACCGACACCGCTATATAGTTGACGAGTCAAAAGCACTTGCTTAGGAGTTTACTTTAATAAACATTTTTAATTTGAACATAAACTACTTATTGTGCTGCTGTGTAAGGAATTTTTATTTCTTTGCGACTAACATACTTGTCTTTTGCAGAAACCACTTCAGCGACGCCTCCTTTGGGTAAAACGGAATATCAAGATGGCGTCTCAAAATTAGGCGCTATAATCATGCGTGATAAATTACACAGGAGATAGACATGAAGAAGAAAAGATTTTTATAAATTGGAATAAATCATGGAACAAATTGACCCATTGAATATCAATTTTTTACTTTACGGAATGCTATTTATGTATTCTTCAGTCATGAAATGTAAATTAAAAAATGTAGAAACTTGGTACTGTTTTATTTCGCGGTAGATAAAAAAAGTATAAAGTTTTAAGTAAATACTTAAAACTTTATACCTTTTTACGTATTCAAATGAATAAACTGAATTCGAACTTGATATCGATAAATGTGGGTACCGTCGTGTGGTATCCTGAGTAGAATAGATCACCCTCATTTCTTATCGAGGTGTCGTAAAAGGGGATTAACGTAAGTTGACCAACCGTATGGTATCTGGTTGAGTATAATAGACCACCCTCTTTTTACCGATCTGTCGTAAAATACGACTAAGGTAAGTTGACGTCAGGCAGGCGGCCGGCCGTAAAACATAAACATGTTTTGCCTAACACTGACAGCAGGATGAGCATGAATTTGCCATCGCTAAATGTGGGTACGTGAAGAAAGTCAGCATTGTTTGTAAAAAAATCTTTATTTCTCTAAATATATAAATAAAACACGAAATGATAAATAGACGTTTATGTATAAAAGCGCGTGTGTATATTGTGCACATGTGTGTGTGTGTCACGCGGGCCGAGTCTGGGCGCTCGATATGAGCTCACCCCTTTTGTAAAGCATTGTTCCTTCTCTTCTCTCTTCTCTTCTAACTGTCTGCTCTTCTCTTCTTATATTCTGATCATCTTTCCTGACGTTTGGTTCATTTCTCGTACTCTGGTCTTCTTTTCGTGGATCGTCTCTTCTACTGCTAGTGTTATGTTCAGTTTTCCTTCCAATTGCTTCTTCTCTCCGAGAGTTGTGTTCTTCTTTTCTGATGATTTCTTCGCGACGAACCGTGTGTTCTTGTCTAGTTGTAACTCTAGTTGTTCTTGAGACTGTTGTTTCGTCGTGTTGTTTCACGACGACAGCTCGGGCGTCCGATGTGTTGCGCTCTCTGGAAACGAAGTTATTTTTAATGCAATCAATCAAATAAAAAAATCATAGAGTTAGGCATTGCTTTGTTTAGAGACTAAGCTGCTCCTTTTTAATCTATACTTATATATAAAGCTGAAGAGTTTGTTTGTTTGAACGCGCTAATCTCAGGAACTACTAGACTGATTTGAAAAATTCTTTCAGTGTATGATAGTCCATTTATTGAAAAAGGCTATAGGCTATATAACATTACGCTAAGATGAATAGGAGAAGAGCAGCAATAAAAAAGTAGTACTAAAAATTTAAAGCTTTCCTTGCGTGCGCAAAACGGTGAAAATTATTTATAAATCTCTTAAAATTAACTCACGATAACTACTTTTATGTTCAAAATTTAAATTCGGGAAAAAAATTATGACACCTTTATTTCCATGCGGGCAAGGCTGCTGACACAGTTCGTATCTTATACATGCAAGATTCGTTAAACGCATGCACTGTTAACCACCAACATCACATTACACCACTAGCACTTAACACATTCACTACCACAATTCCAGAAATTGTCTCGCTCCGCAACTGTACCATCAGGCAAGCCTGGCCTAAACTAATCATCAGGCTGTAGACGTTACGATAAAATCACAAAGCTTAGCGATTTTAGCTGCATTTTGAACTATACATGAACATTACTATACAGAATTTGTGCAATCGTGGCTTATAGTACGGTAAAGTCGCGGGGATCCGCTGGATTCAAGCGGCACAGGATCGTATTTTATGGAAATCATGGGACCTATGTTCTATGAGAAGGGATAATCTCATTACCTTCCAAAGCCCACGAGCCTTTCGATGTCGGCGTGGCGTCGCTCGGGCCGTTCTGGCCTTGGAGGTGGGCTGGCGGGGGGCGAAGCACTGGACGCGGGGGAGGGGGATGCTGCTGAGGAGCCCACGGCGGAGTCTCTTTTAGCTGATGAAGAGGACCCCGAGGTAGACCGCCGCCGCGGCCGCACCGCCGGGATGTGCAGGGAGGCTGTTATCACGCAGTCGTCCTCTGATACATTGCCAGTCTGGGGACGAATGAGTTTAAATATTATTAAAGTTAAATGTAAAGTAACAGTCTGTTACTTTCTAATGTTAGGCCTCCTCTCTGATTTTGGCGAGCAGGGATTGGAACCACGCTGCTCCAATGTATTACATATAAAAATTCTTGAGAGATATGCGAAATTATAACAAAACAATCATCATTCTCCTGCCCTTATCCAACTCTAGGTGGGGCCGGCACAACATGTTATAAACATGTTGTTAACTAAATGTTGTTAGCCAAATCATTTAACAACATATTATAAACATTTGGCTACGTATTTTACGACCGCCCGCCTTCTTGACGTCAACTTATCTTAGTCGCCCTTTAAGACACCTCGCTAAGAAATGAGGGTGGGCTATTCTACTCAGCAGTAGTATTCTACTAGTAGTAAAGTAGAATATCCATGGATATGTGACTAGAGGGAGACCTAAAATGAGATGGTTGGTTTGTGTGAAGTATGGCATGCATATAAAAGGAGAAGCGCCAGAGTTGACGAATGCAAGAGAAACATGTTGTGCCGACCACACTTAGAGCGGTATAAGAGGAGAATGATGATGAGTAGTAGAATAGAAGTGTTCCACTACTCACTTCATTGTAGTCACTGGCAGAGTCGTTGGAGTCGGGCGCAGAGTCCCGCGGCGGCGAGCTCACTATGCCGCTACTGCCGCGCTCCTCACTGCTTCGTAATCGGCTGTAATTTGCAAATAACATCTATACTAATATACAAAGACGAAGAGTTTGTTTTTATCTTTGAACTAATCTCAGGAACTATTGGACCGATTTGAAAAATTCTTTCAGTGTAAAATCATGTGATCGAGTTCGAAGCTGCCAAATATCAAATTATGTACAGTTTGATATCATTTTCAAATGATAAATGTTTACAATTTACAGTCAGTGGATTTCCAAACTAACTCCAAAAAGAATCGAATTTCAAGCAATCTATACCAATATATAAAGCTGTTTTGTTTTGTTTGATTGGTTGAACGCGCTATAATCTCAGGAACTACGGGACCGACTTGAAAAATTATTTGAATGTTATATAGTCCATTTATCCAGGAAGGCTATAGGCTATATAACATCACACTAAGATGAATAGCAGAAGGAGCAGCAATAAAAAATATTACGAAAACGGAATAATTTAAAGCTTTAACGTAAACGGTGATAGTTATTAAAAAATCATGTACATGTCCGTGACAGCATATGTCTAGCTTTTAACCTTCCCACGCGGGCATAGCCACTGGCGATTGCTAGTCGTCAATCTTTAATATTTAAATGAGTTAATCTTGTATGTGTATATATATAGGTATGTATATTTCCGGAACCTCGGAAACGGCACCAACGATTTTCCTGAAATTCAGCATGCAGAAGTTTTAGGGGGTAAAAATCGACCTAGCTAGGTTTTATTAAAAAAAAATTCGTTTTATCCCTGTTTTTGGGCATTAAAAATACAAAAATTTACATTGAATATATAAAACACTATTTTCACCGAAAACTGTCAAGTCAGAGTATCTTATTCGGGGAACGGCTAGTCTCTAGAAATGAATATACCTGGATCGAGCTATTCAATTATTTTTTTCTTTTTTTCGTAGTTTTTTTTGTAAAAAATTACCGAGCAAGGCTCGGTCAGGCAAGTAATCTTCAGGTCTTTGAGCAAACTGAATCTATAAAGAGAACTGACATAAAGCTAGTAACATTATCATTAAGATTATAGTTAACATTGAATATTGACGTAATTTTAACTAGCGAAACCTGTGTAACTATTTTAACTTGACGATTTTTAGATGATTTTAAGTTAATCTTCGATAAGGTTAGATGATGCCTCCATCTTTAAAGTTCTATTGTTGTTATTGACTAGTCTCAACCGATAACCACGTAAAGAATACTGTCATGCTAAAATCTGCAACATGCAGCATGCAAAATGATACACTTGGTGCATATGGAGGTACGAGTGCTTGCCTGGTGAGAAGCGTGATGGTGGAAGAGATCGAAGCTGATGATGTGTCGGATGCTGCGCGAGATCGCCGCGGCCGCTCGCCGCTTCTATACAATTGTCGTCCATATACATATATAAGTTGGACCATCTACTGGTTAAAGCAGAATGTTTTTTAAAAATTTAAACTATCGTGAGTAGTATTTATTGTTAGTTACAAACCGTCTATACTCACGTATTATTTTATCAGGTGAATCAGACTAGTTTCAAGCCCATACAGGTCGACAGAGCTCTTTATACAGCACTACTAATATCCCGCTGTTTCACCCGCAATACATACCTAGTTTACTTAGTCGGACTATAGATTTATTTGTTAACATAAAAGTTTTATTTTTTCTTTAATTACACTTACATTCATAATCTAATGAATATACAGATTTTTATGACAAATTTTTTACAACTTATTACATTTTTATGACGGATCCCTATATTTTTTGAAAATGTAATATGGCCTATGTTGCTCAGTAAAGATGCAGCTTTCCAATGGTGAAAGAATTTTTGAAATCGGTCCAGTAGTTTTTGTGTGAAAATATTACAAACATACATACAAATTTTCCCTCTTTATAATATTAGTATAGGTTAGTAGCTCATGATTAAGGGCCCCGGATGGGCTTAAAACTAGTTGGACTCACCCGATAAAATACTTTTAAATCTTTAAAATCAAATTCAAAACGTTCTTTATTAAGTAAATTTGTATACTCTTGAATCGTCAACTCTACTGCTGGTTTGGTAAGCTAAGTAAGTGAAGAGCCAGCAAATAACTAAGCGGCTGCCCTTTTCAAAATATCATTCATAACTTCTTCTAGCGTCTTATTCAGTTATTTTAAACTCAAAAGAATAAATAATCAACTCAACTATTATTTTGAAGCAAAACAATAAAATATATTTAAACGGAAATGCGTATACCTTCCAAATAAACACCACCTTTTATCATTCATCGAGGTCTATTAACTTGGGTTGATTAACTCTGAATCATGAAGCGAGTGCTGATTTTATTACTCTATCGTATTTAAATAAGCAGATAATAAGTTGATGATTATAGCTGTAAATTTCATGGTTGCAAAACATAGAGAAATCCACCGGTGGGCTTTAATAAGTTGGGATTATGTGTACCTGGCAGTAGGTGAGGAGGCCAGGGTGGCGGTGTTGGCGGCGGCGTGCAAGAAGCTCTCTCGCGACCACAGCCTCTTTGCCCCTTCTGCATTCGCACACTCCGCTGCGCATCTAAATGAACGTTCAGTATCGAATTCACTTTAACTTTTCTTATCATCATAGTATTTATATATAATGAATATACTTCTCCTCCTTATTGTCCCAATTGAAAAAAAATCTCTTCAAGGGATTCCCACACCATGCCAGTGACACCCCGTCAGTCGTCTGTTTTTACTTATAAAAGGTTGTATAAGATCTGTCGTATTGTATAGATCAGAAGTCTGAGCATCGAAATTGATTCTGATGATTCTGGGCAATAAAAAGATGCATAAAAGAAGAGTTTCAGCAGCTAACAACTTAAGGCCCCTTGACGCCGGTGGCAGTGACACTGCCTTCAAATTACTAATCGGGATTCATTTCCCAGTAATGGCCAACATTTTTAAAAATAAATTAGTTGATTCTTCGAGTCTGGGTGTATTTATAATTTATTTAAAATCATTTTACTAATATAATCTTCTAATCTCACTAATAATATAAATACGAAAGTTTGTGAGAATGGATGTGTCTGTTACTCTTTCACGGCAAATCCGCTGAACCATAATCTATAAAATTTGGCACAATTATTCCTTAGACACCGGGTATCCTTAGATACCTTAACATATGAGCTATAGAAAAGCGCCATCTGTTAACAACCTATCACGTGACAACAGTCCTCTTGAACCAAGTTGCGGGTAAAGCTAGTATGTGTATAAAATGTACCAACTGTCTGTCACCCATACCACCTTGGGGATGAACAGCAATTACTTTTGATGGCTTTACTTTTTGGGATGGTTATATGAATTGAGACCAAATGAAATGAAATGCGATGAAATGACACGAAGTGAGGTTAAATGATATGGTATGTGATTATAAGAAATGAAATATCAAGAGAACTTACTCAGCTCTTCTCAGCAATAATGAGTCGAGGTGCGCCGGCGCCGAATGCGCCAGGTGGATGTATGCCTCGTGCAACAGCTCTGCAGGGAGCGACCACAGCTCCGACTGCCGCTCGACCAGCTGCCGAACTACGTTGATCACATCTGCTCGTTCTGACAGAAGCTGTTCAGCACTGAAATTGTAATGGTGTCATGTTATAAACTAAGGCAGGAAAAACATTAAACAAATTAGTTTCATATACAATGTTACAATAATTTAATGGTATTGTAGTAGGGGACAACGCAGCCTCCATAAACTCCCATTAGGTTGTCTGACCACCTAAAAAGGGTCGCAGGGGACTGCAGGATTTAAGCGCACAAGATGGTGTGGCGTAGAAATCCATTGATGCTTTCATTATGGGGCGAAACGATCTTTGAAATTGTTGTGTGCATTGCTTGTGTAGTTGTGCTGGTGGAGGTTTATAGTGCATGAGTTTTACGAATATTGCATGTATTAGGTATGAAAATGGATATTACGCTATTACACATCATCATCATTTCAACCTGTATCTGTCCAATGTTGGACATAGGTCTCTACACTAGCATGCCAATGAGCTCGGTCTTCAACTCTTCGTTCTCAACTGACTCTATATTTAGGATTATATATATTTTTCCACTTGCTTTAACCGTGGATTATAGCACAGAAAATCTGTCATTACTTTTGGGGTTACTTAGACTTGAGCTGTCTATGTATCTCTAGAGCGCTTAAGTTCTGACCTGGCTGGCTCGTTGGGTTTGTTCCTGTGCAGGATGTTGGGAGCGAAGATGGTAGCGAGGTTAGCAGCGTCCATCCTGTTTCCGGCCTGGTGCTCGTCGCCCGCGTGGTCCGCAACCTGCGAGAGGAAGGCCAGGAGCGCGTTGAGCGTGTCCCGGTGCGCTGCTGGGAGCAGCTGTACGATCAACCGCAGCGCCTCCCACTGGAGACGACGGTT
This sequence comes from Morpho achilles, assembly GCA_947086495.1. NCBI lineage: Eukaryota > Metazoa > Arthropoda > Insecta > Lepidoptera > Nymphalidae > Morpho > Morpho achilles. Next base: position 1,410,429 of record CAMTZB010000018.1, on the reverse strand, counting down.
GCGGATTTCTGTAAACAAGGATGAATCCTCATAAATGGTAATCTCAAGCAACGTTGGGAAAAAGTACGTTTTCATTGTCAAGTATTGATTTCAATTTCACTTAACCCTTCTTTCTTGTAACGTTTGTATTTTATAAAAACTTATTCTCCTTGTTCTCCTCATGCAACCGATAGATATCCACTGATACACATACATAGGTATTTCAAGGGATCTTGAACACCACACCAGAGCTTCCCCACTTCTGATGTCGTCATTCTACCTTAGAGGTGTCGTCATAGAATCTGTAGTATTGTATGGATCTGAATTCTGGACAATGAAAAATTCGGATGAAAGAATAGTGCGTGAAAATGAGATGAAAATATTAAATTGAATGTGCTGTGACAAGACTGCATATTATACGAAAATGAGTATATAAGGGATCTGAAAGTTGCTCCCTTTATAGAAAAGACGAGAAGTACACGAATAAGATGGTATGAATAAGGCGGAACGAAACATATGAGTGGTCGTAAAATACGTAGTCAAATCATGTGACATGTTATAACATGTTGTGCTGATCCCATCTTGATTAGGATAAGGGCAGGAGTATTTTGATTGTATTGTGTTAGATTATATGCATGGTGTTACAAAGATAAGTCTTGCTACTAATCAAATGCCTTTATCAAAAGTGCTACTTACTTTGTGTTTGTAAAAAAGCAGGGTAGAGATCTCTGCATAACAAGGGATCAGGTAATTCCCTCAGGAATTCCTTTAGCAGCGACGCCACGTCGTGGGGCGACGCCGCAGGGTCTATCGCAGCCACCTGCCCTCTCTCCCATTCCTCACGGAGCTGGAAACGTGCAGAAAATAATTTTAAAAAAAGAGTAATGCAAATAAAATGTGGTAGAAAATCGTAGTATCTCTCCTTCAACCAATGGACGTCTACTGCTCCACCTCCTTGTTGGATCCACCTCCTCGTAGGAGGTCTACCAACGCTGTGTTTTCCGGTGCGGGGTCACTATTCCAACACCTTGAGATCCCATCGGCTCTCCGCACTATGTGCCCCGCCCATCGTAACTTCAGCTTCGTGACTCGTTGAGCTACGTCAGTGACTTTGGTTCTGCTACGAATCTCCTCACTCATTTGATCACTAGAGATACTCCAAGTATAGCTCACTCCATCGCTCGCTGATTGACTCTGAGCTTTCTTATGAGGCCAATAATGACCATGAGTCATGAGGTAATACCTAAATTTGGCACAATTTAAAAACTCACGTGACTAATTGATATTTATAATTTATTAAGAACTAGCTGTACCCACAGCTTCGCCTATATGGAAATCAGTGTGCCACAAAGATTTTCCCGACCTCGTGGGAATTTCAATGTAATGTACTATTAACTTAAACCTTCCTCGAGAATTGCAATATCTTTTAGTAAAAACCGTACAAAAATCTGATGAGTGAATTTTGAGGACAGTTTTTCGGCACTTTGTTTTATAATATGTATAGATTTTCAGTAAAGGACAACATCATAAGACAATTTTTGGGAAAATATGTAAAATTAATTAAATCACAATGGGGCAGTGGGATGGGTCTAAGATTCATATTGAAGTACGGAAATCTTTGCCTGGCCAAGGTATGGTAAGAGACTTCTTTAAATTTTTCGTTTCACGTCCGAAAGAATTCATTATTTACTAGGATGGTAGTACACACAAAAATGTAAAAGATGGACAAAATATAAACACTCTCGCGTTTGTAATCTTACTATAGATACCAAGTAAGAATTCAGGCGTAGTCGTGTTTTAATGATCACGGCGAGGAAATAATTACAAAAATAGACGTACGCTGTAAATTTGCTGCACGAAATTCGAGACGGCCGATTCCCGATACAAAGTAAGACGTATGCGAACTTGATTTACTAAACACTCGTTACAAAATTGTTGCTATGACAGAAAATAAAGCAATAAATCTAGCCGCGGCGAGTTTACGAACCGACCGTCAGAACTGGCGCGGTCAGAATAAAGCCGACTACACAAGTTTGACGATCGGTGTACGACTTTTCATTGACATTAAATAAATAAATAAATTATCGGACAATAACACACAATGGTCATCAAATGCCAAAGTAACTTAATATTTGTGTTATGGGTGACAGAAAACTGATAAATATATACATATATAGTTTTAAATACATATCGCCCTATCCGAATGATAAAGTCACATTTCCTTTGCTTATAGCTTACATGTGACTTTATTATTCGGATAGGGCGATAAAGACACCCAGAATCGAAGAACCCACAAATTGTATTTAGAAATGTCGGCCCACGGTGTGAATCTAACTCGCAACCCATTGAAGTTGAAAGCTGGGTCACTGCTACCCGCGGCAACGAGCCAAATAAATTTTGCCATGGCCGAATGTAGCAAATAGAAAGTATCCCTATGCATCCCTTATTGCAAATTTTATATTTGTGCCGTTTGCAGTTTACACTCTAGAGCTATGGAATCACTTCTTACACCATAGTTTGTTTTTTAGGTGACAAGAGAAATGGTTCATTTTTCTGTTCCATTGTAAGCATAGAGTTATTATTCTAAAATAGAGACCCAGACCAAAATGTGACCATCGACAATAAAGAGGAAGGAAAGGAAAGGATTTACTAATCTGTATCTTTTATTTATGTGTGATTAGATGAAGATAAGTAAGTAAAGTTTCATCTTCTCTCTCATTATTTGTTGCGACCTGTAAGTGAGAGTTCACTTACACATCTACCTATGGCTCCCACACTGTACTATTTTAACTTTTTGTTCGTAAGACGTAAAACACGAGCCGTAATCTTTCGTCGGTTTATACTTTGTCTATATTTATACAGTAATTTTTTCAGCCAACAGAAGTCTCACGTGGGTGATGTGCCTTAAACATTGACCGACAGAATTAGATGTTATCGATTGTATTGGTTGATTCGCGTCGTTGACCCAGATTGGTGGGGATTTATTGCAAACTTCGCCGTAGTAGGTACTTCGGGTAAGCAATAAAGGAGATAGCCGTTTGATTGGCGGATTATTCGGAACTCCGCTAATAGTTTGATCAATGATTTAATATCGACGTACTAACAGATGTGTTTTGGTCAAAGTAGCCGATAGCAGATATGAGAGGATCAAATTTGATTGGTTAATGATATGAAAGGATCAAATTTGATTAGTTAGTGATATTTAAAGGAACAAATTTGATTGGATAATGATATTTAAGGAACAAATTTGATTGCTTAATTCGTTTCATTTTCGTTGATACTTCATATCACTATACACTTCAAAGCATACGGATATGCTTTGAAGTATATAGTATGAAAACTCCTGACTTTTTTAAGGGCTATGTTTTTCTAAGTTGAATTAAACCAAGTCGCGGTTACAGCTTGTTTACATGATTGTATGAAAGCAGAGTAGAAAGAGACCAGTCTCACCTGCCTAACCCTATTTATTGACGACGATACTCGGAACAGCCCCCGCGTAAGGAGGCCATGTCTCCGCAGATGCGCCAGGCAGGCGGACACTAACGCAGGCACCCTGGGGCCTCCAGCACCAGCCTCCTCCAGACCAGACCATCCCCATTCTCCGCTATCGCAGAATTCACCCTGAAATTACAAAAAATCATAATTTAAATGGATTATGGAGATGTATATAATAGACAAAGAAGGAACCGACATAAGCTTGCGGCTCCTGCTTTGCGCCTTGCAAAGGTACGAAATTCGTTTGTGGGTTTGGGTATAAGGTTCTATAATAAAATTCCGCAATAAATTTTAGCTTTGCCATTACAGCAGTTTAAAAACACTATTAAAGAGATGATTGATTGATTAATACAAAAAACCTACTATACTGTTGAGGATTATTTAGACGATAAGAATGCGTGGATATAGCTACTGTCCGACCCTGCACAAGATTACTTTATGTAACTAGTTATAAGTATTATGTTGAAAAGAGCAACCGCCGAGTTTCTTGCTGGCTCTTCTCGGTAGGAACAGCTTTCCGAACCAGCAGTAGAGTTGACGATTCAAAAGCACTTGTTTACAAGTTTATTTGAATAAAAAAAAAATTGAATTTGAATTCTTAACGATCAGATAAATGTTTCTAGTACATGTACTAAATTTCTCACTTAGGTACTCATATTAGGTTTCATGTTTTATATGTTTATAAAATGTTGTGCCGACCCCCCTTAGAGTGGGATAAGGGCAGGGGGTTAATGGTGATGTATGCAATAAGATCGTACGCATTCTTATATCTATGGTTAGCAACTTAAAAGCCGCGGTCACTTTCGCTGTTGACTGAAATGATTTATTCGCAATAAAATTTTTAGATATAAGGTAAGTGCACTAGTAATTGACTGTTTTGTATGAAATTTTAAATAATAAGCGTTTTGTCTGTTGTAGCTAATAAAAAATGAATTTCTAATTACCTGTTGCCATCTATTAACAACTGCTCAAAACCTCAGAACTGTAGCCCATTATTTAGTATTTAAAATTTAATATTCATTAATATTTTTTATTAGCTACATCAAACAAAACGCTTATTATTTAAAAATTCATACAAAACGGTCATCTTACTATTACATTGTCAATTACTATAAATAAGGTAAGTGCACTTACCTTATTTACCTACAATACGACGATTCAAAAGCACTTGTTAACAAGTTTATTTGAATAAAGAATATTTTGAATAGAAACTTAGTATCGAATGATCTTTTGATAATGTTTTTTTTGGGTTTTCGTTAATGGCCGCACGTAGATTTGGAGCAACGCGGATATACTAGGCCTACCGAAACCGCCCGTCTATTTAAATCTAAGTGGGCATGGGGATGTGAGTGACGCCTCATACGATAAAATTATCGTGACCTTAATGAAAACGCCGTAAGGCCGTCCAGGTAATTAGATACTTGTGATGTCACTGGGACGTGCTGGATATGAAATTTTAACTGTTAGATCATTGACTGGTCCGTTTGAGCAGTGGGTAGCCCTATCTTCAGCTCCGCGGGTCGCGGGATTCCCGCCGAGGGCCAATATTTTCTATAAATGAATTTATTGGTGTTTCAGCCTAGGTGTTTATTTGTATTTAAGTATGTATTTAAAAAATATATAAGTAAATATTTACCAGTTGTCTGTCACACAAGTATTAAGTTACTTACGTTGGGGACGGACGACCGTGTGTGTAAGTGTCCCTTATATTTATTTATTTATTTATTCATTGTATGTAAATCAAATCAAAATCTTTAATATTTAAATGAGTGTATCTTGTATGTATAGGTATATATTTTCTGAATATCGGTAACGACTCCAAAGATTTTCCTAAAATTCGGCATATAGGAAGTTTTGGGGGAGATAAATCGATCTAGCTAGGTTTTATTCTGAAAAAAATCGTTTTATCCCTGTTTTTGGGCATTAAGAAATGGTACCGTTTACATTGAATATAAAACACTATTTTTGCCGTAAACTGTCAAGTCAGCGAAGCTTATTCGGGGAACGTGCGGTCTCGAGAAATGAAAATACCTGGAATCGAGCCTATCCAATTATTTTTTCTTTCAAGTACTTCTATAAATTATTTAGGAAATGTGACTTTATTCTTCGGATAGGGCGATTTGTTAGGTCCTCAACTTAAATTTCATCCTTACCTAGTATCTCCCATCTTACCAGTGAGTACATAAGGCAATCAGCTATTAGGGAGGACTCGTTACATCCTCTCCAGACTATAGGCACGTTGCATCTTCTTTTATTGTCATTATTGACAGATGTCTCGAGTAACAGGCAGTGCTCAGTAGTAATGCCTTATGCTTGAATGTTTACGGCAGTAATACATCATCCTCCTGCCTTTACCCCACTTTAAGGCACAACATTTTATACACATGTCACATGATCTGGCTGCGTTTTTACGACCGGACGTCAACTTACCTTACATTACGATACCTCGGTAAGAAAGAGGGTAGTCTACTCTACTCAGCCGGATCCCACACGGCGGATCGACATTGTTTTTGTCAGGAAAACCTCGTCATCGCCAAATGGGGACGAGCGGCAGGTATGTCGGAATCTCACCAACTCAAAACCTGACAGTGCTCCACCACGCTGCTAGTGGCGGGGACAGGGTACTGTTGTACATATTGCCCCCATCCCCGTTAGCAGTAACTCTGAACCCCAGAGTGCGCTACCTCTGGGTCCAGGGCTCTCTAAAAGTGTCCCCTTCCTCTGCTAATCGATACATCAGGAGCACCAGATGCATCGACCGCCTCGGGGACCTTTTCAGATAGGCGTCCGATAAACCCCGTTCGGATCACGACGGATCGACTTACCTTAGTCGCCTTTTACGACACCTCGATAAGAAATGAAGGTAGTCTATTCTACTTAGCAACACAGCGTTTGGCACAATACTACAATCCACGGTCCATTCGCACAGCAGACATTCCCGTTGCGAAACAAATAAACAACCGTTTCATCTTTATTAGTTATACGTGGAGATTGGATTTCACAGCATCGTATTAACTTTAACTGCTAGACACCATACGTGTTTTATGGCGCTTTTTATTGTGTTATTGAACACTCGCGTAGTTCTTCCGTGTTCCAAAATTATAATACGCGTAATTACTTTACGCGCACACGTGGGTGGTGCGCGGTTTTGTTTTGTGACAAATCTTGAAAAATATATTTCTGACTCTCTACCTGTAAATGTTCGAGAGAAATACCTATGCGCACGTTTAGTATTAAAGTGATCTAATTCAAAAAAGTTGCAAATTTCAATTAAGCGTAACGTAGAGCTTTCAAAATTCGTAAGTAGTAAGATAGCCATATTTGGAAGAGAAAGAAATTACTAGTTTTTTAACTAGTTCGCAGCGTGATGTCATAGATAGCACTGAAATAAGGATTACAATGTATCTAACTCAATTAAGCTTAAGTTACTGGGTGACTGAGCCTTACTCGGTAATTTTATTAACTGGTAACAAAACCAATAAAAAAATGATAAAAAAGACTGGTCTGGAACTTGATCCTGATCCTGATTGATGAAAAGCGTTGCAATGTAATCCTATTCCTGTAGAATTAACAGGATTTCTAGCCTATACTCCGGTGTATAAGAAATATTTGTGTTTTTAAATTTAATCGATATTGAATAGAATAGAATTTCTTTATTTCTTTTCTACACACATTACAGACTTAAAACAATAGAAAATTAAAAATAAAAATTAACATAAAAAAAAGGAGTTATCAAAAAAAAACTTTTATATAACGTTGTGTGGCTGTGTGAAGAAAAAGAAATAGGATAACCACTCAGACTAACAAGGACGGTGAGCCCTACGCTGATTTTCAGTGGCCTCCCTAGGGGTTACGTCGACAGATATAAATATTATTATTCGATTGTAAAATATAACCTTTACATTATACATAGCAACATTTTTTTTTTTCAAGCAAATCAAATATTCGAAAGAGCGACAGTGGATTTATAAACCGAAGAACTGGCACGACTTACCAAGAATGGAGCGATAGTTATATAGTGTGTAACATACAAATAAACTTAATTGAATTTTAACTTAAGATAAAGGTAGATAAAGATGAAATTAAAAAAACGTTTACATAAATAAAAATAGATATAACTTTTATTTATTTACAAAAGAGATTGTTGTATATTAAATAGATAAGATTTTAGTTTAAGTCTAAAGTAAGATTTAGTTTGTAGGCTACGTAACGGTTCAGCGGATTCGCGTTGAAAGCATTTCCCCGCAACATCGTTCGCGTGATAGATTGATAATAGATGGCGCTTTTCAATGTCATTCTATTCATGTTGAATTAACAGGATTTCTACAGCCTATATGTTATTCCGGTGTATAAGGAATATTTGTGCCAAATTTAATCAATATTGGTTCAGCGGATTCGCGTTGAAAGAACAACAAACATAGATCCACAACACAAACTTTCGTATATATATATATTAGTAGGATAGGATACAAACATTCCTCCATAGTTAAATAGCATGCTAACCATAACCATGGTAGATAATCTTCACGAAATATATCAATTATCTAATAGCTTCAGTATTTTACAGTTTAAGTACGCGTAAATCAAACTACGCCGTAATTCTTGCTAAGTGTCTGACAGTTGTATGATGGACTGGTAAACCATTTCATTTCGTCAGTTCGAAAGCTTTCAAAATCTTGTATATCCGTACTAACATAAAAGCTGTCTTTCTGTCTATTTGTTACGGTATAACGATTAATCCGCTGGATCAATATCGAAGCTTTTAAAGCTTTATTTATTTCTATTTATACATATAATTATAAAAGAGAAAGAAAAAGTAAGCACAAGTATTAAGGCGGACTTATCCCTAAAAGGGATATCTCCCAGTCAACCTTTGAGTAATAGAAGAAAAAGGATAAGAAGTGAAGAAGAGAATACGAGTAATATAGAGGAAAAGAAAAAGTTTATATTAATTTAGCAATTTATAAATAATAATTAATAAAATTTAACTATTTAATCTGTTAATAAATTTTGGTAAAATTAATAGATGAAAAGATGCTGCTAATATATAATTACTTAAGAAATAGCTTATTCGGGAAACGGACGGTTTCGAAAAATGTAAATACGATCGAACCCACCTACTAAATATTTTTTTCTTTTTTTTTTTTATTTAAAAAAAAAACCAGGTTCTCAACGCTCTGTCAACCATGTACTGTGTGATTAAACAAGGATGAAGTACACGAGTTTCATTTTCCCATTCATTATTTGTGACAGTTACAGACCTACCTCTGGCTCCCCTATAACTCTATGATTTTGAATTCAAACTATTGCTTGTGGTATTCATAATTAATGTACAGAATCCGGCTATATTCACGTGTTATTTTATCGGATGAGCCCGACTAGTTTCAAGCCCATACGGGCCTCTTATTCATGAACTCTTTACGCGGCGTTATCAGTTAACGCTGCGATAACGCCGCGTAAAGAGCTCATGAATAAGAGCCCCGTATGGGAAATATCGTAAATAAAGTTAATATCAGAAATATAATATAAAATAGTAATAAAATTAAATAAAGTTAGTTAATAATGGACATGTAAATAGACAATGAAGTTGTTGCATTATAAATATCAAAAGAAACTTTATATATAAAAAAAGTCCGTATGGGCTTGAAACTAGTCGGACTCATCCGATAAAATAAGACGTGAGTATAGCCGGATTCTGTACATTAACTCTAAAGTTCAAACGCATGATATGTTAGTTAATTATACGACATACGGCGATTTTTAAATTTAGACTATCGTTAGTAGTACACTTAGTTAATGTATAGAACCGGCTATACTCACGTCTTATTCTATCGGGTTAGCCCGACTAGTTTTGAACCCATCCGGGGCACTTATTCATGAGCTCTTTAGACCGCTTTGAACTCGACACCATAAGCGTCGCGTGCACAAACTTCTTTTAACACTTGCACAAAATTCTTTGATTGCGTGAACACTTGGAAGAGGCGGTCACCGCCGCCACCGTGTCCCCCCGCACCCCCGCCACCCACTAGTTGCACCCAGCGAGCAGCTGAACGCAGTTCCCGCCGCAATAACGTCGTGCAAAGAGCTCATGAATAAGTGCCCCGGATGGATTCGAAACTAGTTGGGCTAACCCGATAGAATAACACGTTACTATAGCCGGTTCTATACATTAACTATAACATACGGCGAATTCATAATGACATTAGTCCCTATGGTGGATAGGTCCAGGTGCGAGCTAAACTGTTACGTGTCTTGGCGGCCAAACGGGAACTATTTCTGCACCGAATGCCGCATGCCAAAACGTTTTCCCAACCAATTTTACAAGACCCCACAGTTTCTTTCCACGCTAAGCACAGCTGAGTTATCCCTCGAACCCTACGGACCAAATTGTATTGGTAGCTCACTAGACTTGGTATTGTGACGTTAGAATGATATATGACCGCCCGAAAGTGGAATATTGGAGCTATCAAAATTTCTCATATATTTTATGAATATATTAAACAAACTGTAGCCGTAAGTTTATTCGCATCAACTTTAGTATTAAAATACCCTGGATTGTTAATATGCTGTCCTTTTGTAACTTTGTGTAACTTTATTTTCTAGATGTTGTGAAAGGTGATTAAGGTAACCGCCGTGTGGTATCCGGCTGTGTATAATAGACTGCCCTTATTTGTTACCGAAGTGTCGTAAAATGTCACTAAAGTAACTGCCGTGTGGTAGCCCGATGAATAGAACAGACTACCCTCTTTTCTTACCGAGGTGTCGTAAAAGGCGACTGCCGTGCGGTCTCCGGATGATTAGACGCTCAATTCTTATCGAGGTGTCGTAAAAGCAACTAAGATAAGTGGACTCACCATGTGGAGTCCGGCTGAGTAAAATAATTGCTTTTTACGACACATCGATAACAAATGAGGGTCATTTCTTATCGAGATGTCGTAAAAGGTAACTATGGTAAGCTGACGTCAGAAAGGTAGCCGGCCGTAAAATACCTAGTCAAATCACATCTCAACATTGTTAAAACATGTTGTGCCGACCCCACTTAGAGTGGGATAAGGGCAGGAGGATGATGATCTTAGTATATTAAGAACCTAATTATAAATATCCTATTCCATCCTCATAGTAGAAACAATTTTTGGAACCAGCAGTAGTATTTACGATTCAAGTAGGTATACATGTTTACTTGAATAAATATTTGGAATTTCGTGTAATTTTATATCAATTAAAGTAAAGTACCAGCCTGTTACTACCCCACTGCTGGGAATAGGCCACCTCTCTCCGTTTATGGAGAGAAAGATTGGAGTTAAGACCTACCATTTTAATCTAATGCGCACTGGTAGGTTATACATTTCCCTAGAATTTTGAGATATGCAGGTTTTCTCACGATGTTTTCCTTCTCCGAAAAACATGTGATAAATTTCCATTATCAATCAGACTCCTTGGCGGATGCCCGAGGTTTGAACCCATGATCGTGTTAAGAAAATCGCACGGTCACACTGCTGGGTTATCATAGCTTCTTTATATAGCGCCTAAAAATCAGTAGATACTTCCTGAAACGCGTTTCGTCACTCGTCGCGCCCATCGCGAAGCACTAACACAGAAACTACATAAACTCCAAGAATAGCAACGTTATCCAACAACAACTCGGACAGAAATAGAAATAGCACAAAGCTGTCCTATTTTTATTGGTTTAATTTAGTTACGACGTTGTTAGCGCACGCACCGATAGTTAGAGTCCCAACGTGTTTAACTGGAAAATACAGCCTTTCGCACATCTAGTAACTGACTGAAGACTAGGAGGACTAAAGTAAAAAAAAAGTGACGGTCCAGCGGCGAAACTCTTTCGAGGTCACGGGGCTAAACCTCGGGCGGGCACCAATGAGTTTTTCTGTTTAAACTTATGTCTAATTGATAATTGAAATTTATCACAAGCTTTTTGATTTAGGAAAACATCTTGAGGAAACCTGCATATCTGTAGAATTTTTTGATGATATGTGGTAACCTATCAATCCGCATTGGAACAAAACCGGTTGATAAAATACAGAACACAGGAATAATGGTTGACATATCGCCCCATCCGAAGACTAAAGTTACATTTCCTTATACATGGGACATGTAAATTTATTCTTCGGATAGGGCGATATATTCCTGCGGATACCTCTGGGACATATCTAAATGAATGCGATTATCTGATGACAGTGGACCCGCGTCTAGTAGAGTGCCATAAATGGGTTAGGCTATTAAGCATCAGGAAAATCTTTTATGGGTCCGACGCACCGATTAAAAACCAGATAGTGTTTCACTACGCTACTAGTGACAAGGACAGGATAACGTTGTACACATTGGCTCACTTTTATCTCGTACTAGTCTATATTTAGTCTATTAAGTATAACATAATGTAACAAAGAAATGGTCTTGTCACTGCCACCCTAAAGAAGTTATGCTAATATAATGTGTGTTACAGCTGAAACGTTCAAACTCGCATTTTGTCTTCACTGCGTATTGGTGAACTCTTGTGAACATTGAATGCCGCTCCAGTCATCTCGACTTCACCACGATGACTCCAAAATGGCGCGGGTCAAGATGGCGCTGCCTTTAGTGTTTTCAGTATTTATTCAAAGCAAAATGTTGCTAGCGACAATGTTTGTGTAATATCTAACAATAACCTTTTAGCATATGTGTTAGTATAACAGATCTTTTGGTTAGGTTTGTAGTGTATGTGAATAAAGGTACCTGATACTAGGAAGACTTATAATAGTAGAGGTTCTGTCGTCTCATGTCTACACACAGCGCGCTATAGTAATGGGGCGTGGGGAGAGAATGACCCACTGATTGCTACGATAACGGGAAAGGACGGACGCGCGTGCTGTGTGTAAAGCAGAGAGCCGATACCATGCCGTCAGGGTAACGTATGAACAGTACAAGGTCAAATTCTCGAAATTTGTATAGAAGAAGTACTCACATCATCGCCCTTCTCGAGAGCGCCGAGGGAGGTCAGCGATGTCCTGGAGCCTCCGTGCTGTCTGCGCAGCGCCCGCTCCATCTCCACGCACTGCGACAGCGGCACGCCGAACATACTGCCCGTGCCATCTGCGCAAATATAAATCATTTGTTTATTTATTTTTAGAGGAAACAAAAAATTATATAAAAACTTAAATATTAAACTTATGGGGTAAACAGAAATCAACTAAGTGTCCACTGATACAAAAAAAAAAAAATCATTAAAAATTAAGTATTTGTATAAAGGCGGACTTATCCCTAAAAGGGATCTCTTCCAGTCAACCTTTGAGTAATAGAAGCAAAAGAACAAGAAGTGAAGAAGAAAGAGAATACGGGTCATATAGAGACAAAGAAAAAGTTTATTTAACGATTTAATCTATTAATTAATTTTGGTAACATAAATATGAAAAGATGCAACTAATATATAAATACTTAAGATAAATATTTTCTAATCTGTAACTTAAATATCGAAAGGGAAAAAGATTTGCGGATTGATACTGGTAAATCATTCCACAGCTTAACACCTTGAAAGCTAAATGATCTCGAGTAAGTAAGTAAGCTTTTAAATCGTCAACTATATATAATGCTGAATGTAGAGTGGGCTATCCGTTTGAATATCTGATATATGTAATCTTACATTCGCAAATTGCAATGCAAAAACGAACACTTGCACTACAATCCTCCACCACCGCCACCACAATACATAAGCACTAGCATCAGGATTTTCGATGTATATCATAGACATACGAAAAGTCACAAAAAGTCTGTGATACCTATTTCGTAACTCAGCAGAGTTAGCAACTCTTTAGATGGTCTGGATATTCGCTTCTACAATAAAATTCCGAAATCCATAGACCAGTCTACAGAAAGGTTTAAATTAAGTATAAGAGATATGTAAAACATATTACAAAGTTGAAGATTATTTGTATGATAAAAAGCCTGGATTTGAAAAACCTTTCAGCTTCATAAAAGACTGTGGTTTACTAATGTAAAATTGAAAATGTTTAAAAGATTGACCGCCGAGTTTCTTTCTGGTTCTTCTCAGTAAGAGCAACATTCCGAACCAGTTGTAGCTTCATTAATCATATTGATCCTTGACGATTCAAAAGTGCGTGAAAGAGCTTATTTGAATAAAGATTATTTTGAAGTGATATGATTTGATGAGAATTTAAACTCTACTCTTCTTGCATATATCAGGAATGAAAATACGCATTTCACTGTATATTTAGGTTTATATATGTGTATTGTGTTTACTTTATCATGGATTATATCAAATTAATTTTATTATTACTGTTGTATTATGGATCTCCTCAAAGTAACGACTAATTCTAAAAAATCAGTTAGTCTTCGTCATTGCTATCTTGTATTGGTCGGGTTATCGATAATAATCAAATAACATTTGTTGTCGATACTGTTTAGGATTATTTAGAGTACCTGGTTGACTGAGCCTTTGCTCGGTAATTTTTTAAAAAAAAAAAAACTTCAAAAAAAGGAATAAAATAATTGAGTAGGTGGGCTACCGATATGGTTATTATTATATGGTTAGTGATAATAGTAAAAAAACTTAACATTTTCCATACGAAGAAACCCGCATACATTAAATAGTTGCTGAGTATATTTACAGACAGACATTCCAGTTATATTTATATGTTAAGATAGCCCAAAGGTCACGCTATTCTCGGCCCGTTATTCAAAGCGTGTTGACCCGATGTAAGGAATTGACTCTACGTTTATCTGGTCTAGAGATATTACAATATCCTTATAGTAAAGTTGTAAGAATGCATAATGTTGACAAGCATTTGTAGGTTCGAATTCCAATCCAAAAAATCCACACTAATAATCTAAACGTCTGTCTGTTTTTAAACTTTCACGACTAATCTATTTGAATATCAATTTGATACAATTGAAGCTTTTGTATCTGCGATTTTGTTCACGTCAACTTAAATGTTAAAATACCCTTAAATATGTTGTACGTATTTTCTTCATTTTACCGAAGCCTTAATTATCTTTAATATTTAAATGAGTTAATCTTGTATGTATATATGTATATTTTCGGAATCTAGGGAACGGCTCCAACGATTTTCTTGAAATTTAGCATTCAGGAGGTTTTGGGGGAGAAAAATCGATCTAGCTATTTAAGGTTTTATTTAAAAAAAAATCGTTTTATCACTGTACAAAAAAAATACAAAAATTTACATTGAATATATAAAACACTATTTTTGCCGAAAACTGTCAAGTTAGCGTAGCTTATTCAGGAATCGGGTGGTCTCTAGAAACAAAAATACCTAAGATCGAGCCCACCTACTTAATTATTTTATTCCTTTTTTTTAGTTTTTTTTTTGAAAAAAATTACTGTGCAAAGGCTCAGTCAACCAGGTACTCTATATAATCCTAAATAGTAGTAAGTTGGCTTTTTTGTATCAGCCTCCCTTTAACAGTTTTTTGAAACTGCTGTAATCCTACCATGAGTTTTACAGTGTCGTAATTTTGCACAACAAAATTTCATTTAACCCGATCCATAAATATAAAGCCGCAAGAATGTCCCTCAATAAAGGACTAATTACATTTTAATTACTTATCCGCAATCGTCTTCAACGAGACGGGGTTTAAAGGAAAAGACGGCGCCAGCTACCAGTAACCCAAATACAATTGAGGCGGTTTGACGCGCGCGACCCAAATTTTTGGGGCGGATAAGAAAAATACTGAAATGAACACTCGTAAGCAGTACAATAACATAAATTCATTGAATATTGTATTAATATTCGACAGAGCCGTTGGCGCAGTTGCCTTCAACGCAAGGCGGGTCGCGGGTTCGATTCCTGCCAAAGACCATATTAACAATTTTTTATAAAAAATGCAACCATACTAGTTTCTTATCTTTCTTACTAATATTATAAATGCGAAAGTTTGTGGGTATGGATGTATGTTTGTTAATCTTTCGATTAATCTCGCTTCATTCAATATCGATGAATTTTGGCTTAATTATTCCTTCACACCGGGGTAACATATAGGCTACAGAAATCCTGTTAATTCTACAGGAATAGGATGACATTGAAAAGCGCCGTCTATTATTAACCTAACACGTCACAACAGTCCACGCAAACGTGGTTTGCGTGGACTGTTGTTTGAACGTGGTTCAAACGTGGTTTGAAAAAGTTGCGGGTAAAAGTTAGTATATAATAAAATATATATAATACTAGCGGCCTGCCCCTGCTTCGCATATATAATATATAGCCCATGTCACTCAGTGAAAAAAAATGATTTAAATCGATCCAGTAGTTTTGATTTATTACTGCCCGTGACACGCAAGCGTTAAATTTGGAGAAAAACAATTCCCCTCTCCCTATACTAAGAGGATCTTTGGAATATCTAAATTTATATACTACATATTTACTTATTTATTTTTACGAATTTCCCTATGAATTTTATTTTTACAATTAATTACAGAATGTCTTTATATACAACATTCACAGCTTACTTGTCATTAAACAAACTCTTGAAAGAATGACATATAGCTGCTAAATGTGAAGTGCTATAGGGCGAAGCGCGGCCTCCTCACGGCATTTTAAATCTGTAATATCTCCAAAAATGTTCACTTAAATTACATACTGTAAACGTTCATATTGGTCTATATTAAATCAACAATTTATTTAAGGTACTTAATTGGATAAGGATTAATGCTGTATTGTATAAAAATTACTTTGAACATAAGGCATTATGTTTCGTAAAAAGTAAATGACAAAAAATGCTATTGTGGGTTATCCATAAGAGATAGACATATACCATCGCGGACTTTTCTGTAGACCTTTTCAAGGTGTACCATCATTGTGATAAATCTCGTAGGGTTTAGCCTGCGTTTTCAATGTAAGCGGAAAAAAATGTAATTATTTACGACATCACATTAGAAACCTCAAAAATTAAGGTATTTCGCTACTCGGTATTGAATCTTATTATACATATAAACCTTCCATTAAATTTCTCTATCTATTAAATAAAAACCGCATCAAAATCTGTTGCGTAGTTTTAAAGATTTAAGCATACATAGGGATATATGGACAAACAAAGAATGTGATTTTGTTTATACTATGTAGTTATATAGTAGGACCTATAATTAATAGAATTAAGCATTATTTTGGGGAGATGCATAATACAAAAATAATATTAAAATTATGTCGCTATGATCCACGATAGAATAAATAGAAAATATGTATATATAATGCTAAATGTAGTGTGACAAAATCGCAAAGCTTTGCAATTTTATCGTGGAGTCTATCCCCTGATGATGCTTCAGTTGCGTAACGAAAGGAT
Source organism: Morpho achilles (assembly GCA_947086495.1). Classification (NCBI taxonomy): domain Eukaryota; kingdom Metazoa; phylum Arthropoda; class Insecta; order Lepidoptera; family Nymphalidae; genus Morpho; species Morpho achilles. Next base: position 1,393,650 of record CAMTZB010000018.1, on the reverse strand, counting down.
TATTGAGTGTGTGATAGTGAGTGTGTAGTGCTTGTGAATTGTGGTGGCGATGGTGGAGGTTCGTGCATATGTTTTTACGAATCCTGCATGTATCAGCTATGAAAACGGATAGTCCACTCTGCATTTAGCATTATATATATTTTTTATAAATCTTAATAATTTTATATATATATGTGTATATATATATATATATATATCCTGAAATTCAGCATGTAGGCGGTTTTGGAGAAGAAAAATCGATCTAGCAAGGTTATATTAGATAAAAATTCTTTTTATCCCTGTTTTTGTGCCTAAAAAAATACAAAAATTTTCATTGCATTTAAAACACTATTTTTGCCGTATATTGTTGAGTCCGCGTAGCTTATTCGGGGGACGGGCGGTTTCTAGAAATGAAAATACCTAGGATCGAGCCCCATCTATCCAAATGTTTTTTATTTTGTAAAAAATTACTTTTGTAAGTGCTTATTTAATAAAATTCACGTCATCGACGTCACAACTATAACAAATATTTGGAATTGGAATAAGAAGCTCATTACAGCTGCGACACAGGTACCGTTAAATTCCGTATAGATTCAGTAAAGACTGTAATCGACGAAAACTGGCATCGCTCCAATAAAAACACGTAAACACCGAAAACACGCGTTATAACGAAGTGTATGCACTCTCGCTGTGGAGGAAAGTCTATCGTTACTCCCACACGTTTATCAGTCACAAGCTCTCGCTTGTTTAAACTCAGTGATTGCGGTATGACATGAAAGCCAGTAGTTTTTTACACGCTTCATAATTTAATATCTGGGTGACCGAGCTTCGCTCGGTAATTTTTTACAAGAAAAACTTAAAAAAAAAGAAAAAAACAATTATTTAGTTGGGATCGATCCTTGGCATTCACATTTCTCGAGGCTGCCCGTTACCCGAATAAGCTACGTCGACTTGACAGTTAATGCCGAAAATTCAATTCAATATAAATGTTAGTGTTTTTTAATGCCCAAAAATAGGGATAAAACAATATTTTTTTACACAAAACCTAGCAAGATCAATTTTTCTCCCCCAAAACCTCCTACATGTTGAATTTCAGGAAAATCGCTGTAGCCGTTTCCGAGATTAGGAATATATATATATATATATATAGACACACAAGATTAACTCATTTAAATATTAAAGATAGAATTAGGCGTTACTTTGCGGAGATCGATAATACAAAAGTAATAATAAAATTTTGCTATAATCCGCTATGAAGTAAAATAGAAAATATATATAATACTAAATGTGCAAGTGGACAATTCATTTTCATATCTGATACATGCAGGATTCGTAAAAACACATGCACAAACCTCCACCACCGCCAACACAATTTAAATTGTAGATCTATAAAAATACTAGAAAAAAAGTTCTGGGACAGCATGTCTCTCTCTATCTCTTATACTCTACTCACAATAACTATTGTTATTTTTAATTTTTTTATTCAATTTATTTATTTCCATGCGGGCGAAGGCGCAAGCTCAGCTAGCAAAATAAAAAAAGAGACTTCAATAAAAATTCAACAAAAAATAATAGGGTAGGTGGGGCTCGATCCTTGGATCCATTTCTCGCGACCACCCGTTCCCCGAATAATCTACGCTGACTTGACAGTTAACTACACAAATAGTGTTCTATATATTCAATAACTTCGACTTTTTTTATTAACCTAGCTACTTCCGAATATATATATATATATATATATATATATATATATATATATATATATATATATATATATATATATATATATATATATATATATATATATATATATATATATATATATATACGCCGTGTGGTATCCGGCTGTATAGAATAGTACCACCCTCTTTTCTTACCGAGGTGTCGTAAAAGGCGACTAAGGTAAGTCGACCCGCCGTTTGGTATCCGGCTGAGTAGAATAGACCAACCTCATTTCTTACCGAGGTGTCGTAAAAGGCGACTAAGGTAAGTTGACCCACCGTGTGGTATCCGGTTTAGTAGAATAGACCACCCTCATTCTTACCGAGGTGTCGTAAAATACGACAGAGGTAAGTTGACGTCAGGCAGGCGGCCGGTCGTAAAAACGCAGCCAAATCATGTAACAGCGTGTTTATAACATGTTGTGCCGACCTCACTTAGAGTGGGATAAGGGCAGGAGGATGATGATGATGATATATATATATATATATATATATATATATATATATATATATATACACACACAAGGTTAACTTATTAACTCATTTAAATATTACGTTATTGCCGATTATAGTAAAAAGAAAGTAAGTAAGTAACGGCCTGTACTATTCCACTGCTCGGCATAGGCCTCTTCTCTAAGTTTTTTTTTTGGAGAGAAAGATTGGAGCTAAGACCTACCACGCTGCTCCAATGCGGATTGGTAGGTTACACATATCCCCAGAATTCGCTAGAGATATGCATGTTTCCTCACGATGTTTTCCATTACCGAAAAGCGTGTGATAAATTGCAATTATCAATTAGACACATAAGTTTTACTAGAAAACTCATTGGTGCCTGCCCGGGGTTTGAACCCTGAAACCTTCTCGGGGTTTGAACCCTTTGAAACCTTCTCGAAAGAGGCGCACGGTGATACCGCTGGGCTACCACAGCTTGATCCGATTATAGTAATATAATATTATTATTACTTTTGTACTTTTCTTGAAGGATTCAGCGTCTACGAGTGTGTTCATTGAAAACGAGTCTTGCAAAAATAACAGACAAACATAAAGTGCAATATATATAAACTAGACCAACATTAATTTGAGTCAGTCGTTCGGGAGCCAAGAAAAATTGTTCACATTACATTAAATTAAACTTTAATACCTGATTTCCCTAAATATCAGGTGGAACTAAATCGAATTTTTGGATCAATTCCAAACGCCAATTATAATATTCTGTACACTTTTATGAAGGCTGTTTTGAATTTGAAACAGAAGCATCCGAAATAACGGCTATAAAGAAAGTTTGAGGGAAGGGATTAGCTTCGACCCATCAAATTGCACCAGCGCCAATAGGTAGTACGGATGTGACTAGGAGTGGAAAAAACCGACTAAATAATTGGTTTGTGTTTTCAAATAAAGAAATATCAGCCGCAGTTAGACTTGATATTCCTTTTGCTTCTCCATTAGAAATTTTTTGAGCTTACATTTAAAAGAGTATTTAGTTTGCAAACTTTAATATGATTCCAACACCTGGTTACGGCGTATTTTATTTTTAAAGGTTACTGGTAATTTATACAAATTACTCCTCCTGTCCCCACCCTATCCCACCCTAAGTGGGGTCGTGTCATAACACAACATGTCATACACATGTTGTCAAATTAATTTGGCTACGTATTTTAAGATCGCCCGCCTGCCTGACCTGAAACTACCTTAGTCGCCTTTAACGACACCTCTGTAAGAAATGAGGGTGGTCTATTCTACTCAGCTGGATACGACACGATGGTTCAACGTATCTTAGTCACCTTATACTACACCTAAGTAAGAAATGAGTGTGGTACTATTCTATTCAGCAGGATACCACACGGCGGGTCGACTTACCTTAGTCGCCTTTTACGACACATCCGTAAGAAATGAGGGTAGTACTATTCTATTCAGCCGGATATCACACGGCTTGTAATACAACAGTTATGTAAGGATTTATTATGAAGTATATAAAAGTTTTAACATCATAAACCACAATTCCGTCAATATCGCCGTCCGTCCAAATTGGCAACAAAACTGACTCAGTACACGGGAATTCAGAAGGCGTGAAATTCTTCGAGTGTAGGCGCCACGTGTGATAAATTTAGACCATCGGCTATTGGGCATTGTCTGTCAACAGGTTTATATATTGTTGTTCTGCAGTAAACATATTGACAGGCCGCGTTGCCATTTTAAATGTGAAACGCGATTTTTTTCCCTTTACTCGCATAGAGTAAAGAGAAAAAATACTTAAAGTGGGGGTGCCATACATAGGTGGACTGTGAGTAAAAGTGAACAGCAACTAATAAAAGAGACTTCTAACTTTATCGGAAAAAGAATCTGGTTTTTGTTCACATGCTCTCTCTTCTAAAAAAGTTGGTACACTACTAACGAAAGTTTCAGAGTAGCTTTAGGTCTTAGATTGGGAACTACATTGTACCTTAAGCACCGATGTCCATGTGGAAAAGAGGTAGACAGTTTTGGCATACACGGGCTTTCATGCTATAGAAGTTCTGGTAGGCTTTTCCGTTATGGTTCTCTTAATGATACCATCAAAAGAGCTCTTGTCACCATCAACATTTCTGCGCTTCTCTAGCCTTCCGGGATATGTCAGGATGATGGCAAGAGAGACGGCATGACGCTGGTTCCTTGGGAACAGGGACAGGCCCTAATGTGGGACGCAACATGCTTTGATACGTTAGCCTCGTCCCATATCAGGGAAACAACGTTAAACGGCGGAAGTATGCATCTCTCATCGAGAGTTATATATTTGTGCCATTTGCAGTTGAGACCCTAAGGCCATGGAGTCAAAGTGCAAAAAAAAAATTATTCGTTTTAACACCTCGATTAAGTGCCTCTTCAGGTGACAAGAGGGCTGGCTCCTTTGTCGCAAAAAGAATCAGCTTAGCGATTCAGCGCGAAAACGCTGCCAGCACTCTTAGGACCATTCCACGTGGACATGAGTTGTATATTCCTAGAGGGTAAGTAATTTAAAATATATATAACTTGAACATTTTTGATAAAAGAGGGAAGTTAATAGATTCATATTTGTCTTTTTCTATCAATAATTAAGTTAGCCATGTGGTATCCGGCTAAGTAGAATAGACCACCCTTATTTATGAGGTGTCGTCGAGGCTTATTGAGGTGTCGTCGAAGGCGACTAAGGTAAGTTGACCTGCCGTGTGGCGTCCGACTGAGTAGAATAGACCACCCTTATTTCTTACCTAGGTATCATAAAAGGCAACTAAGTTAAATTGACCCGCCGTGTTGTATCTTGCTGAGTGGAATAGACCACCCTCATTTCTTACTGAGGTGTTGTAAAAAGCGACTTAGGTAAGTTGACCCGCTGTGTAACTATACACTATGTATATGGGTTAACTATTGTACAGACTCACCAAAAACACTCAATACACGTTGCGCACTAATTCCCTTTCATCGCAAATTATAGTAACGTAATTTAAAATCCTTTGAACTGAATTGAAAAAGATCTTTTCCAGTGTCAGACACGATAATTATCGTAGCACATAAAATCAAAGTCACTCTGATTTATGAATGCGAACCGTATATAAAAAAAACTACCGCGAACTATCTAAAAGCGCGAACGCACATAAAAACAGTTTTATAAGTTGGCATATATCAAGGTGATGTATTCATTAGCTGGCACTCTGTCTTGTATGAAGTTTTATAGCCTTCTGAACGTTGTATTCTATGCATAGAATAACAATACGCGGAACAGTTTGTCTGGGATTTGTTACATTTTACGGTTACCTCGAGAACGAGCGACTTACATTGCAATGTATTGTTTCGGCTATTATTTGCAAGTACATCCGCGGGATATTAAATTTATTTTCATGAAATAAATGTCAGTTCTATTGTTTACTAACGGTGACCGGTCACACGTTGTTGTGTCTCAATCTGGTGTTAACTTCACCTCGATGCAAAATTGACATTGATGTGTCAAATATGATCGCTATCAAACTTTACAAGATTATCTGATAGGTCAATTTGAAGAATGTCTGAGAATTTCATTAAAATCGGTCCAGCCGTATCGGAGTTCATAGGAAACATACATCATCATACCACTCTAAGTGGGGTCGGCATAGCATGTTTTAACCATGTTGTGATGTGATTTAGCTATGTATTTTACGACTGGCCGCCTGCCTAATGTCGACTTACCTTAGTCGCATTTTACGACACCTCGGTAAATAAGAGGGTGGTCCATTCTACTCAGCTGGGCAAGACACGGCGGGTCAACTTACCTTATTCGCCTTTTACGGCACCTCGGAAAGAAATGAGGGTGGTCCATTCTACTCAGTCGGATACCACACGGCAGGTCAACTTACCTTATTCGCTATTTATGACACCTCGGTAAGAAATGAGGGTGGTCTATTTTACTCAGTCTCACACCACACGGCAGGTCGCCTTTTACAACAGCTAGGTAAGAAATAAAACTAAAAACAAACAATTCCGGAAAAAGCTATTTTTCTTGCTACATGGAACAAAAATTATAAAAATATTCCGAGAAAAAATTTCCGCATGTGTTTTTGTTGTTTCAAACGCGACGGTTACTATGTAAATGGCGACTAAAACAAATATGACTAAGCGCACGTAAATTATTAGAAAGACGCTTTTGAGGAAAATGTATAATAATATTTTAGCCGTTTGGTATTTGGGTGAGTAGCATACACCACCCTCTTTACTTACCAAGATGTCGTAAAAGGTGACTAAGGTAAGTCGACCCGCCCTGTGGTATCCGTTTGAGTAGAATGGACCACACTCTTTTTTACCAAGGTGCCGTAAAAGGCGAATAAAGTAAGTTGACCCACCGTGTCGTCCGTTTGTGTAAAATAGACTATCCTCATTTCTTACTGAGGTGTTGTAAAATGCGACTAAGGTAGTTGAACCACCGTGTGGTATCCAGTTAAATAGAATAGGCCACCCTCTTTCTTACCGCGATGTCATAGAATACGCCTAAGGTAAGTTAATGTCAGGCAGGTCCTAAAATATGTACCCAAATCAAGCGACAACATGTTTATAAATTCTGAGAAAAGCTCGGACATCCATTTTTTCAAAACAACCACTTAAATCGACAATTTATAATGAAAGGTTTAAATTACGTGTAAGAGATATACTTATAGTTAACGCATATTACGCACAATTGAAGATTATTTGGATGATAAAAATGCCTGGATTTGAAAATTGCTATTTAGCTTCATAAAAGACTGCGGTTTAATAATGTAAAATTAAAAATGTTTAAAAGATTGACCGCCGATGTTCTTGCTGGATCTTCTCGGTAAGAGCAACATTCCGAACCAGTTGTAGCTTCATTAATCATATTGATCCTTGATGATTCAAAAGTGCTTGAAAAGCTTATTTGAATATAGATTATTTTGATTTGATAAAAGTGACCTATTTTAAAAAAAGTGCTCTTATCGAGAAGAACCATCGAGAAACTCATTCATTTTCAATTCTCAAAGTAAAATCTTTGCATTATGAAACAGTGGAATATACGGTTTTTTTTCTTTTAGCAACTTCTGTAGGTAAAATTGTAACCACTTGCCTTTTTCTTTGTCGCCATCTTTGGCTCGGCTCTGGTCAAAGAAGCCCGTAGTCAACGCCTTCCTCTTTAGCAGGTAGGCACGTCTCTTAGGCTTGGTTGGAACGGCCGCGGTGTTGTCTGCACACACGGACAAATATATTGTTACTATTTATTATAGCTATTTTTGATAAACTATCGAGACATGTATATCCGGCTGAAAAGAATAGACTACCCTTATTTGTTATCAAGGTGTCGTAAAAGGTGACTAAGGTAAGTTGACCCGCCGTGTGGTGTCCTGCTGAGTAGAATAGGACATCCTGTCTTTACCTAGGTGTTGTAAAAGGCGAATAAGGTTAGATGACCCACATTGTGGTCTCCGGCTGAGTGGAATAGACCACCCTAATTTCTAAACGAGGTGTCGTAAAAGGCGACATATATGGTATTAGGTGAAGGCATTACAAGAAATTCTGGCTATTATCAAAATTATGTGCAAAATTAAACAAATCAATCAATTTTTAACCGGTTCACTGCTATATAACCGTGATTCTGCCAATTCACGTGACATTGGCGAAGTAAGTAGTGTCCTGTGAAACTTCCAAAATCCATAACCCCAAGAATTGAAGCCTAAATTTGAATACGGTCACTTTAATATTAAGCGGGCGATATATGGGCTAACATATAGGAAATTAATTTCTTAATTTACGAATATTCCCAAAACAAAAAAGTAGATACAATATTCTGTTTTTAAAACGAATCTCTCTAGAAAAATTCTGAGCACAATCGAAATAGAAAAGTACTAAACTTTCCGCTGTAAACAACTGGGGTTGTAAAATGATCGCCGACCTGAAGTGCTTGCAATCCGAAACTTGTTTTGACGAATCTGCGACGTATAGCGACTGTTTGCAATCAAATATAAAACATAGCTAATTTATAGAATTGGGCGTTAGTTTACACTGTTGTAGATAACAAAAACAAGTCAGTTTAAATAACCTTATAAAAACGCTTGGCATAAAATTTCATACCCCTACTATTAACCATTGAGGAGTTCCCCGTCTGGGGCAATCGTGACAGTAGTTTCAGGTCATGCTTATCATAAACATGCATTGTCATTGGGATTGGACCACTATATAAAATTTCTGCTCAATCGGATGATGATAGTGGAATGAAAACTAAAAAAATTAAGACTCTATGAAAACTAAAGAAATAGTAATGGATACAGCAATATTACCCTGACTTATCTACGGCTGCCAAACGTGGTCATTTGACAAAAAGATTAAAACGAAAGTTCAGTCAGCACAGAGAGCAATGGAAACAAGTTGTTGGGTATTTAAAAGAAGAAAAAATACAGATATTCGTTAACAAGAGTAACCGACGCCTTTGTCTTTGGACGAGGCTTAAAGTGGAGTGGGCCGGACATGTTGCGCGGTATACAGACGTAGGCTGGACAGCAAGCGTGACATGACCCAAAACCCTACATGCTGAACTTCAGGGAAATCGTTGGAACCGCTTTCGAAATTCCTAAAATATACATACAAGATTAACTCATTTCAATAAAAAAATATCTGGGTGACCGAGCCTTACTCGGTAATTTTTTTCGAAATAAAAAAAAGAAACTTCACAATAAAAAAAAAAAAATAAAAGTGTAGGTGGAGCTAGATCCTAGGTATTTTCATTTCTCGCGACCACCCGTTCCCCGAATAAGCTACGCTGACTTGACTGTTAATGGCAAAAATTCAATACAATATAAATTTTAGTATTTTTTGATGCCTATATATATATATATCCATACATACATACAAGATTAACTCATTTAAATATTAAAGATATTTGTTGTTTGTTTTATTCTTTTCTATGTTGTTAATGACGTTGGGACGTATTAGTATTAGGATTAGAATAATAATTTATTTCATTTCATTCCATAAAGTACAAATAATTCTGCTTAAATTTAATAAATTAAACTAATACATTGTCGTATATTGTGGCAGAGATCTATTGATACTCGCACTAGGTCGCCCTGTAAGAATCACTTTGTGGCTGCTACTGTGATTTTCAGTAGCAGCCACAAAGTGATTCTTATTCGTATTGGCCTTTCCAGCTCAACTATCGAGCAGCTACGACTTTTATAGCATTGCTATTTTCTGTATGTTTGAACTGTTCGTTTATTGTATAAGTTAGAATAGTAGTGCAATTATATAAATAAAGATATTCTTATTAAATTATGTTGACGCGCACAAAGTAATACAACTTATAGGTTATAAACACGACGTGAGCATATCAAGTGGGTGTCGCGAGAGAATGATGTCGCGATATCACGAGATCTAATTATCGTTATTAAGCCAAATGCGTTCACTACACACATCAAAGTGGAATGTATTTTATAACGTCTCAAATTTGAACAGGGCGTGATTTGCTTGACAGTAGTCTAAATTTTTTGCCTTTTGAATAATTCAAAATAATGTGGAATGTGAAAATAAACGCATGGAAAGAAATATTGAAATGAGCCAATCTTGTATATATATAATTTTCTGAATTTTGGTAGCGGCTCCAACGATTTTAATGAAATCCAACATGTAGGGGATTTTTTTTTTTTTTTATATATATGTATAATTACTGTTGCTATTTATAATGCAACAACTTCAATGTCTATTTAAATGTCCATTGTTTACAAACTTTTTTTTTTAATTAATTTAATTTAATACTTTATTTTAATTAATTTTTTTTTTAATTAATTTAATTTAATACTTTAGTGCTGTGTGATATTAGCTATTTTGCTTTTATTTCTGATATTGACTTTAATCACTATATTTAGTCCATATTCTATAAATTTCTTGACGTATTCTTTATTTTTTACAATGTCTTTTAAGTTGTCTTCTGTGACTGAGATCCCCATCGAATGTTCCAGTTCCCATCTTTGGCGGCTAAACTTTGAGCATTCACATAAAACATGTAGCACTGTCATGTAACTGACATGTAGCTGACATGTAGGGGATTTGGGAGGGGTTATATTGATCTAGCTAGGTTTTATTAAAAAATAATGTTATTTTGTCCCTACTCATCTGTCAAGTTGTAGTAGCATATATAAGAAGTAATTGGGTGGGCGAGTCTTGCTCGGAAATTTTAAAAATTATATTAATTCGATATTAAAAAAAAAAGTCTCTGAATGCTTAATTTCATGATAATCCATGGATATAGATAGCTACTTACAAATTAACTATTTTTTATTTACAACAAAATGTACGAGTTATGTGTATATTAAATTACACGCTAGGACTATACAAATCATGCCCACGTGGAACGGTCCCAAGAATGCTGGCAGCGTTTCCGCGCTGAATCGCTAAGCTGATTCAACTTATTATAGTCACAGTTAACGCGAATACCTGGTTGACTGAGCTTTGCTCGGTAATTTTTTACAAAATACAAAAAAGGAAATTTAAAAACAAAGAAAAATTAATAGGGTAAGTAGGGCTCGATCCTACGAGTATGTATTTTTATTTCTCGCCGAATAAGCTACGCTGACTAGACATTCAATGGCAAAAATAGTGTTGTGTATTCAATGTAAATTTTAGTATTCTTGAATGCCCAAAAACAGGGATAATAACGATTTTTTTTAAATAAAACCTAGCTAGATCGATTTTTCTTCCCCAAAATCGTGAATCGTGAATCGTGTTGCTCTGAAAACAAAAGTTTAATTTTAATTGTAAACTCATAAAACGACAATGAAAGTTTACTTTAGTTAAAATTGTTTTTGCTTTTCAAACCATTTTCTTCTGACAGAGTCAGTCAAACAGTGCTCTGTTCTTAATTTAAACTTTTGAAAAAGAACACACACAGACATACACACACAATATATATATATAATATATATATATATATATATATATATATATATATATATATATATATATATATATATATATATATATATATATACGAGATTAATAACTCATTTAAATATTAAAGACTTTGAATTTGAATATTCCTCTGTTATACACTTTTCACACCAACTTGAATAAATATCGTAAGTAGCGCGGTATTTCGCTTTTACAGCTATGTATATAGTTTGCACACCTACTTTACTCGATATATCGCGTAATGTTCAATCTCTGTCGGTGGTGTATTTTTATAAAGACTGATTAGTTCGCCCACGGCGCGCTCGCTGCCAACGCGATCACTCTTGACTATCTTGATTTAGATGTCAAGTGATACAGGAAGAGCTGGGTTTAAGATGTGGATGGCATGGTCCAGATTATATTGGATGGCAATTGTATAATACTATAGGCTAACCGTTTAACTTAGACCTAGCCTGCAGAGTATAAGGGCACGGAGTCAAATCAAAATTTAATTTAATTTACCAACAGTCAATTTAATGTAACGGTCTTTTAACTTTTAATTGAGGACAGGCAAACTGTCACATTTATTTTTATATTTATATTGTATGGATACAGTTGCGCGCAAATTCCACAACACGTCTCACGTGAGAACTTTTAGATCTTTTAGTTTGTAAGGAATCCAAAGAGCTAACGTAAACGACTTTGTAAATAAAATGGCCGGTTTTAGATAGCGTTTACAGAAACTACAAGTGGAAAAATAAATAATCAACGAGTTCAAACAACTTGTAAGAAATCTACTACAGGCACGACTTAGGAGTTTGTGGGGTCACGTAGATAAGCTGTGATAGCACACCGGTGAAACCCTGCGACTCTGTCGAGGGGTTACGTGTTCAAACCCCGAGCAGGCTTCAATGAGTTTTTCTGTTAAAACTTATATGTCTAATGGATCATTGCGATTTATCACACGCTATTCGGCGAAGGAAAACATCGTGAGGAAATCTGCATATTTCTAGAGAATTATAAATGTAAGCTTTCTCTCGAAAAATGAAGAGAGGAGGACTTTGCCCAGCAGTGGGATAGTAACAGGGTGAACAGGTCGATATAACATGTTTTATATTTTATGGCATTCCCAAATTATAGTCATATAAAAAGTATATCAGAAATATTTGGCATATTTTCCTCCGGCCCTTATCCCTCTAAGTGGGGTCGGCACAACATGTAATAAACATGTTATCACATGATTTGGCTACGTATTTTACGGCCGTTCGCCTGCCTCACGTTAACTTACCTTATTCGTATTTTACGACACCTCGGTAAGAAAGAGGATAGTCTATCCTACTGCACCAAATACAACACGGTGGGTCAACACACCTTAGTCGCCTTTTACGACACCTCGGTAAGAATGAGAGTGTTCTATTCTACTAAGCCGGATACCACACGGCGCGTCGCCATACCTTAGTCATCTATTACGACACCTCATTAATAAATGATGGTGGTCTATTCTATTCAGCCGGATAAGAAATATTTGACCGTTTCTTAAATATTCCTTACGTAACCATAGTTTTATGATTCTAAGAATTGATTCGCAAAGGCCACGTGAGTTTAAACAAACATAACCAAATAATTTATAGAATTAGGCGTTACTTTGCAGAAATCCATAATACAAAAGTAATAATAAAATTATTTTGCTATAATCCGCGATGAAGTAAAATAGAAAATATATATAATGCTAAATGTAGAGTGGACAATCGGTTATCATACCTGATACATGCAGGATTCGTAAAAACACATGCACAAACCTCCACCACCGCGATACACAAGCACTATACACGTTCACTATCACAAACTCAACAATCGTTTCGCCCCGCAACCGAATCATCAGGAAGTAGACTCCACGACCAAAATCGCAAAGCAATCGCTTTGCGAATTTCGTTGGTGGATATATCAGGTATGATAACCGACTGTCCACTCTACATTTAGCATTATATATATTTTCTATTTTACTTCATCGCGGATTATAGCAAAATAATTTTATTATTACTTTTGAAACATAACCAAATTGTCTGCTATATTTCGAGTTACTAACGTCTAACGGAGATTGAAAAATTGCCTCTATTTATGTTTACGTTGTGCCAGACATCGGCCAAACAAATCACACACGGAATGCCAGTGGTGTGGCTCGAATGTGGTGTGATAGTGCGTTAATGTTGGCAATATTGTAGCGGGTGCCAATCACGGCGTCGTCGGTGAAATGTTATTAAAAGCACGTGAGTAGGTGAAAGCTATATCGACCGATATATGCTTTGGATCGGAAAAAGAGAAATAGAGGCAAAGTAAAGCACATAGATAGAAATGAATAATAACCACGATTTTAAAATTGTTTTTCGGCACTGACTTCCGCTTTGTATTTTATAGCAACACAGTCATGAAACAAGAGTATCGCGCCCTTTTTGATTAAAATGGTACCAACACTGTGACGTGTTGTTTTCGGTTGAGTCTTCCTATTGATAAAACGTTTCAGTGACAGTCAGTCTTTGTTCGTCATTCAAGAGAAGTGCATCTCGGAACGGGAATTGTGGTATTCCTATTATATCGTGTTATTGTATATAGTGTGCGCTAACAAAATACTTTCTTAGTCTACCCGGTAGCCATTGGGCTATCACATTACGTTTTACAGCTAAAACATCATTTGCATTCCATTCTACATTTTAGCATTTTTTCAACGCCCAAAAACAGGGATAAAACGACATTTTTTTTAAATATATATATTAAAGATATCATTCTTCATAGAATCCGTCCATTTTGTTGCCTCCCTGTTATCTTAAATATATAAAAATGTTTGTGTGTTCCTTTATAGACTACGAAAGGCTGGACCGATTATAGTGAAATTTTCAGAATATTTAGAATAACCCGGCGAATGTTCCTATATAGTTTAGTGGCGATAGGAGCATTTTTTATAAACTATTCATTTCTGTTTCGTAGGGACTTCGAAAACAGACCGAGCCACAGCATAGTGTGGCGGACAGCCATCAATTGGACATATGAGTTTTATTAGAAAAACTCATTGATGCCTGCCCGGGGTACAAAGCCGTGAGTCATTTGAAAAAGTCTCACTGTCTTACCGCTGAGCTACGTAAGCTTTTTTATACTTAATATATACCGCGGTGTGGTATCCGCCTGAGTAGAATAGACCTTCGTTATTTCTTACTGCGGTGCAGTAAAAGTCCACTAAGGTAAGTTGACATCGGATAGGCGACCGGAAAATTACTAACCAAAACATGTAAGAACAGTGTTTAAAATATGTTGTGCCGGCCCCACTTAGAGTGGGATAAGGGCAAAGGAATGATACGTAATAGTGTTGAGTATGCAAATGGCATACCACAACACGATTATCTCATAATGAATCCAAAATAAACACTTCGCATGAAACGCGTGCGCCTATCGTCGGGTTGTTTCGGTTTAAATAACGAACCACCTACATTTGAATTGAAAGCAGAAATATACTCTTAAGAAACCCATCAAAACTGAGATCATGTGATCGAGTTCGGGGGACAGCCTCTGAAGCTGCCAAATATCAAACTATGTACAGGTTGATATCATTTTCAAATGATAAATGTTTACAATTTACAGTCAGTAGATTAAATAAATAAATAAATAAATGGGACACTTACACGCATGGTCGTCCGTCCCCAAAGTAAGTAACTTAATACTTGTGTTATGGTTGACAGACAACTGGTGAATATATACTTATATATTTTTTAAAATACATACTTAAATACAAATATACACCCAGGCTCAAAGACCAACAAATTCATTTATAGAAAATGTTGGCCCTCGGCGGGAATCGAACCCGCGACCCGCGGAGCTGAAGGCAGGGTCACTACCCACTGTTCCAACGAGCCAGCCAGATTTTCCAGAGATTTTCAACCTTATTCTAAAGAATCAAATTTCATATAGCGCAATCTATACTAATACTAGTGGCCCGCTCCGGCTTCGCACGGGTATAAAATATATAGCCTATGTCACTCAGTAAAAAAATAATTAAAATCTATCCAGCAGTTTTGTTTTATTCATTACTGCCCGTGGCCCACACGCGTCAAATTTGGAGTAAAACAATTCCCCTGGGGTGCCAAAGTGGTCGGCCTCCTCGTGGTACACCCTGGGCAAGCTTAGTCTTGGCGAACGGACCACTGTGGGGTGGCCAATCCAGTTGTCCTTCTGATTAGCAGAGGGCAATCTGGACAGGCCGGGGACTCCGGGGGGGCTGGAGTGGGGTTTCTAATGAGCGACGGGTCCGGTTGGGCCTACTCTAAGTCTAGCACGACATGGTTACGGCCACCATCGGCGAAACCCGGAAGCACAGCAATGGGAACGGGGACCTTCGGGTTGCGAGGAAGAAAACCTCTATAAAAAATTACCCGGTGGGGGCGGAAACGCCCACCAAGGCGCTGTGGCCCCTACTTGGGGCGCGGTCTCTCCCTGTTGACCGTGACATAACAAACACGGTGGGCAGGGAGCGACCGTGGGCAGCGATGGCCTCCCTTTGTTCTGTGGAGGGGGGTGAAGGGAGGCGGCGGAGCGGTTCCACGAACTGTTGTTCTGGATCCAATCTGCTGCTGGTGAGTCCAGGTGTTAGTGACTCGCCCAAGCCCATCGTCTGCCGCCCTAACTGGGGACCTTCGGGTGTTCCGAACAGGGTATATCGGACGCCTGGCTTACAGGTCCCCGAGGCGGTCGGTGCATCTGGTGCTACCGATGCACCGGTTAGCGGAGGGGGGCTTCTATTTAGAGGGGCCCCTACCCGAAGAAGGTGTTTGTTCTCTGGGATCAGAGCTGTTGGCGGGATGGGGGCAATATGTACAATGATACCCTGTCCTTGCCATCGGCGTCGGTACCCATAAGGAGCTTTTTTCTGTATAAAAAAAAAACAATTCCCCTTTCCCTATACTATAAAGATTCCCTGCTATCTTTGGAATATCTAAATTCATATACTACATTTTTACTTATTTACTTTTACATTTTCCCTGAGTATTTAATTTTTACAATTAATTACAGAATGTCTTTATATACAACATTCACAGCTTTTTTGTCATAAAGAAAGAATCTTGATATTGATAAAGCGACATATAGTTGGCCATGTGAAAAAAAACCCGTCCAATCGCAGCTAAATTCGAAGTGCTATAAGACAAAGCGCGCAATCGCTATACCCTGCATTTTAAATCTGTAATATCTTCGAAAATGTTCATTTAAATTACAAATGAAGAAGAAAATGTAAAAAAAATGCTATTGTGGGTCCTTAAGAGATAGACATAATACGTACACCATCGCGGAGTTTTCTGTAGACCTTTTCAAGGTGTACAAATACTTAGTACATTATTTTGACAAATATTGTAGGGTTCGGCCTGCGTTTGCAATGTAAACGGAAAATAAATGTAATTATTTACGACATCACGTTGGAAACCTCAAAAATGATAGTATTTCTTTACTCCATATTGAATGTTTATAATAAAAGTTTATAAAATGTTAGATTATACATATAAACCTTTCTCTTCAATCACTCTATCTATTAAAAAACCGCATCAAAATCTGTTGCGTAGTTTTAAAGATTTAAGCATACAAAGGGATATAGGGACATAGGAACAGACAGAGAAAGCGACTTTGTTTTATACTATTTAGTGACGTTTAGCTATTATAACTAACGACGATATTTCTCCTTCATTCTTATGCAATAATAAAAATCAATTTTCCCAAAGTCAACTCATTTACACTTTCTCAAAAACTACTCAATGACACATGACAGCCACAATGCTTTTTCATATTAATGACTGACTCTGAAGGAGGTTGTATTAAAAACATGTTGTAATAGTCGACCATCCTGACAACATTTGCGATCCCGCAAATCTCATAAGCTGACTTCTGGGAATGAATCTACCACTGATTCGGAATGCTGATTGTACTGAGAAGAATCGGCAAGAAACTCAATACTTGCTCTTTTAATCTGTAAAAGAAAAATCATTTCGCACCTTAAGCTCACCCTCAATCACTGTCATGGCATAACACAGCTCAATAATTGGCAACCAACTCAGCAGATACATACGTAAAAAGACTCGCAAATGATAACGCTCAAAGAACAATCACCACATCTAGGCAGAGTCTAGCTGACAGTCGTTGCAGATGGCCACAGTTTAGAAAACAATCGTTACAACTGGAACAAATCCAGAGAATAATCGTCGTTCTAGCTGACAGTTCTATCGAACAATAGTCACGGGCGCGTCTATGGCCTCACATAGCACATCGTCACGTTGATCTTACTGAGTTAATAAACCGAATACAAATTACCATCATAATATCATCATAATAATCTCTCCAATAAAAACTCAATTTTTTATTCCATAGCATCGCATATCGCAACTATCTCTCACATTCACACTCTCCGTGTTGTCTCAAGATATTGATCGTCATTTGTCTTTTCTTTAAACTCTTTAAATTTCCAGATATTCCTTTTGTCCGCTCTATTTGTGAGTTTAGGTTACATCCCCCTCTGAATATAATAAACGACGATATTTCTCCATTGTACTCATTATATTATTATACTTATTCAATAAATAAAAACAGTTTTCCCCAGAGTCAACCCATTTACTCTTTCTCAACAACTTAATGACACATATGACAGCCACAATGCTTTTTCATATTAATGATCAACTCTATGAAGGAGGTTGTATTAAAAACATGTTGTAACACTATTATTTTGATAATTGTCAAATATTTTACCATACTTCACCAAAAACAAAATTACGTTTAGCTGTCATCTATGTCTTGTATTCCACTGACATTTGCGTTTTGTTATTCAATGTCATAGTCGTTCTTATAATACCACGATTTATAGTGACTTGACAGGATAAAATAAATGCGGTCGAACGGGATAAAAAGTATCCTATGTCCGTTTCCTGGTTTTAAGCAACCTCTCCACCAATTTTCGGCCGAATTGGTTCATCCGTTCTTGAGTTATAAATAGTGTAACTTAGACCAACTTTCTTTTATATATATAGATATAAAGCTAAAGAGTTTGATTGGTTAATCTCAGGAAGTACGGGCCAGATTTGAAAAATTCTTTGAATAAAAGAAGGTCCATATATCGAGAAGGCTCTAGACTAACATCACGCTCAGATGAATAGGAGGAGCAGCAAAAAAAAAATACGAAAACTGCAAAATTTAAAGCATTTCTTGCGTGCGCTAAGTAAACGGTGAAAGTTATTAAAACATCATGTATTACAAAATTGTTCCCCTCTAAAAGTTTTAAAAAAAGTCTGCGACAGCATATGTCTAGCTTTTAAAGTTTACCTGCTTTAAGCGTTTTTACGGTCATCAAAATACTTTATTACGCTGACGACTACTAGTTTTATATAAAGACATATATAATACCAGAATTTACAAAAAGCTTGTGATTCCATTGTGGTGTGTGTAATTGCCCCATATCTTTAATATTTAAATGAGTTAATCTTGTATGTATATATGCATACAGGAGGTTTTGGGGGAGAATAACCGATCTAGCTAGGTTTCATTAAAAAAAATAGTTTTATCCGTTTTTTGGCATTAAAAAATACTAAAATTTACATTGAATATATAAAACACCGCCGTGTGGTATCCGGAGGAATAGAATAGTACCATCCTCATTTCCTACCGAGGTGTCGTAAAAGGCCACTAAGATAAGTCGACCCACAGTGTGGTATCTGGCTGAGTAGAATAGACTACCCTCTTTTGCTACCGAGGTGTCGTAAAAGGCGACTAAGCTAAGTTGACCCACCGTGTGGTATCCGGTTAAGTAGAATAGACCACCCTCTTTTTTACCGAGGTATCGTAAAACACGACTATGATAAGTTGGTGTAAGGCAGGCGGCTGGTCGTAAAATACGTAGCCAAATCATGTGACAGCATGTTTATAACATGTTGTGCCAATCCCACTTACAGTGGGATAAGGGCAGGAAGATGATGACATTGAATATATAAAACACTATTTTTGCCGTAAATCGTCAAGTCAGCGTAGCTAATTCGGGGAAAGGGTGGTCTCGAGAAATGGAAATACCTAGGATCGAGCCCCACCTACCTTATAATTTTTTTTGAAGTTCTTTTTTTATTTTGTAAAAAAAATTCCGCCCAAAGCTCGGTCAATCAGGTACTATATATTTATTTATTGATGCCTGCGCAGGATTTGAACCCGTGACCCTCTACTAAGAATCACACGCCCAGCTTATCATAGAGTCCCCTGTATAACCCCATAATGTCACGCCAGGCGGTGTCGGATGACGTCACGGCACGTCACGTTTGCGTAACGAGCGGACAACGTATTTATTTAAAGGCGGTCATTTGCAAATAGCACATGTCTTGTATGTCTCAGTGTATTTATAGAAATACTTGTGTAGGTCACATGTGGACATTGTTTAGATATTTCTTTGCCTGCCGATGAATTAAATGTACTAGGTATATATGATCTGCGATAACTGCCTTTATCCCACTCTTAATGGTCTCGGCACACCACGTATTAAACATGCTATTACATGTATTGGCTAATTATTATACGACCAACCGCCTTTTTTTATACAGGAAAAACCCCTTAAGGGTAACGCCGCCCGACGGCGACAGGCGGCGGTTATGTCGGACTCGCACCGACTAAAACGACCTGTGTGCTCCACCACGCTGCCGATGGCAAGGACAGGGTATCATTGTACATATTGCCCCCATCCCCGCCGACAGCCTGATCCCAGAGAACAAACACCTCCTCCGGGTAGGGGCACCTCGAAAGAAAGCCCCCCTCCGCTAACCGGTGCATCGGGAGCACCAGATGCACCGACCGTCTCGGGGACCTGTAAGCCAGGCGTCCGATATACCCCGTTCGGAACACCCGAAGGTCCCCAGTTAGGGCGATACGACCAATCGCCTGCCTGACGTTAACTTAACTTAGTCGCCTTTAATGACACTTCGGTAAGAAATGCTGATCGTCTATTCTATTCAGCCGGATACCACACGGCTATACAACTTAACATATCTTGATTAGGTGTCGTAAAAGAAGACGAAGGTAAATCGAACCGTCACTCGTCGAACACGTCGTAGATGCTGTTCATAATTTAATTGATTGCATTGTTTCAAAACTGGATAAAAGTAAAAAATGTCTGTGTCAAATGCAAAGGCATTTGACACAGTTTCTATTCCTATCTTACTAACCAAACTAGAGTCTCTGGGAATAAGAGGAATTCCATTGTCACTGTTCCAGAGCTATTTGACAGGCAGAATGCAAATGGTGAAAATTGGACCATTTCAGAGCTCTGAACTGCATATTGGTTACGGCGTGCCTCAAGGGAGCATACTTGGCCCTAGCCTGTTTTTAATCTATATTAACGACTTATGCAACCTGAGTCTCAGAAATGGCACAATTTACTCTTATGCAGACGATACAGCACTTGTATTCTCCTCAGAAACTTGGACTGAGACTTACGACTCCGCTCAGGTTGGATTCAATGCCGTGAGGATATGGTTAAAACATAATTTATTAACCCTTAACTTAACCAAAACTAAGGTCCTTAACTTTTCAATTCGTAACCCTTCAATAGCGTCCTCCTATCAAATAGTTTCTATGCCAAATCCTAACCGGAATAATATACCAAGTTGTCCAGATTATATTGAAAGCGTCACATCCATTAAATATCTAGGCATAGTAATTGATTGCAATTTAACATTTAAGAATCATATTGAGCATTTATCTAGTCGTGTCCGTAAATTAATTTATGTCTTTAAGCAGTTACGTCAGTCCGCTGATGCAGATACTGTTAAATTGGTATATTTTGCTTTATGCCAATCTATTCTCAGCTACTGCTTATCTGCCTGGGGTGGTGCGGCCAAAAGTCATTTCATAACTATTGAGCGCGCTCAAAGAGCAGTACTCAAAGTGTGTTGTTATAAGCCTCGTTTATTCCCAACTGATCAGCTCTATGACTACTGTCAAGTCCTTACAGTCAGACAGCTATATGTATTGGCCACTGCTCTAAGACAGCATACCATAACCCATTATAATCAGGAAAATAAGCGCCGTAACCACCTATTGGCTTTATCAACACAACTGAAAACCGCGTTTAGTCACAGATTTTTCATTTTCCTAGGTCCCTATCTCTATAATAAATTACATTAAATCCTGTCCTTATATAGTCTAAATAGATTTAAATACAAATTAACTTTGGGAAATTGGCTTCAAAATCAATCCTATGCTGTTACGGAAGGTCTATTAGAAGTGGTCGTATAAGTAATAAAGATGCACTAACACACACACGCACTCAAAAACACAAGCACACACACACACGCATACACATAAACACATATACATACACACACACATACATACACACATTCTCTCTCACACTCTTACACGCAAATTTTTACCACATGCATGTATTAGTCTTTTCCACGTACCACATACAACACACAGCATAAGCTGTTATTTCGCTCTGATTATTTTAGTTTAAGTTAATTGTAGCACATTTCGAGGGGTGGAGGCCTGGTGACCTGTAATACGGGTTTTTTTACCTACCATAGGCACCAGCAATCCACAACCATAAATTCTTGTAAAATTAATTAAATTGATTAAGTTTATTTTTTATTTTTTGTATGGTTTGTGGTGCGAAATAAACGTTTTATTATTATTATTATTATTATTATTATTACTTGCTATGCGGCTAGGTATAGACCACTCTCATTTCTTACCGAGGTGTCGTGGTAGAAGACTGTGTAAGTTGATCCGCCGTATCGTATCCAGGTGAGTAAAATAGACCACCCTCATTTCTCTTTGAGGTGTCGTAAAAGACGACTAAGGTAAGTTTACGTTAGGGGGGCGGCCGGTCGTAAAATATCTAGCCAAATCATATAAAATCATGTAGTGGCGACCCCACTTAGAGTGGGATAAGGGCAGGAGAATGATGAATTAAAGGCTAAAAGCGCAGTAAAGGGGTACAAATGCACAAAATATGCAACAATTTTTTTTTGATAATAAAAATAGCGATGTTCATAATAAAAAAAACAGGGAACTGAGGTAAGCTAATGACGCCTATCTACGCTGCAGGAAAGTCCGAAAATAGTGAGTGGGCATCGATATACGATTCTAAAATAAAATTCCGCAATTAATTTTGTACCTGGCGTACACGAGTTCAATATAACACTTAAAGGTACATTAAACATAAGATTTTATAAATAGACATTATTTAACGTGTATGTTGTCGTGGCTATAACTAATCCATACTAATATTTTAAATTTGAAAATTCACCCCAGAATTATAGGAGAAATATTAATGAAAATTATTTTTATTTATTTTATTTATTTATATATAAAACACACCTACAACATGAACACAGTTGCAATTGTAGTTACATATTATATATAAAGTCTTGGTGCTGCGTAAACACGTCATTTAAAGGCATGCACAGCATTCATTGTTTGTCATTAAAATTAATTACAAATCGAAGAGATTTATGGTATAAAAATATTGCAGCACAGAATTATAATTTTGCTTAAAATAACCGAAATACATTTTACAAGATTTAAAATAAAATGAAATATATTCAATTCAACAAAGATAATTATATAAAAGTAATATACATATATCATCATTTTCTTATCCTTGTTCCACTTTAAGCGGGGTGGGTACGATATGTCTTCTTCTTCCATTCTCCTCTTTCATTCGTCAGCTCTGGTACCACTCCTTTAACATGCATATCATTTTTCACACAATCCATCCATCTTTTTTTCGGCCTCCCCCTAGCCATACATCCATCCACACTCATATTTAAAACTCTTTTGGTCACATGATTTTCATCCCTCCTCATGACATGACCATACCAACTTAGTCTCGCACTTCTCATCTATTCTGTAATGGGCGCAACTTTCAGACTTCCCCTAATATACTCATTGCGTATTCTATCAAGATTTGTCACACCACACATCCACCGAACGCGGTTTATTAGACGCCCTCCTGATGCGGACGATAACACCTGGTGCTCCCAATGCATTTATTAGGGGCAATGTGTACATCGTAACCCTGTCCCCGCCACCAGCAGCGTGGTGGGGCACTCAGGTTGTAATATTCAGTGCGAGTCCGATACACCTCCGTTCGGGCAGCGGCGGAGGTATTTTCCACTCACCTTCAGGTATCTTGACGGGCGTGCCCAAGTTGAACTGCTGCAGCCTGGCGAGCGCGGCCTGCTGCAGCGCGCGCCGCTCCACCTCGGTCAGCGTCAGCAGCGAGGTGTCCGCCAGCCGCACCGAGCGCCCGCTGCCGTCTGCCCAGCAACAACTGCCCTGCACAATGCGTCACGTCATCACACCATGACCTGGGACACCGAGGTCGGTAATCAATACTAGTATTATAAAGAGGAAAAATTTGTATGTATGTTTGTAATGTTTTCACACAAAAACTACTGGACTGATTTCAAAAATTCTATCACTATTGGAAAGCTGCATCTTTACCGAGCAACATAGGCTATATTACATTAAAAAATATGGTATGTATGGTATAAGTACCTAATAAAAATGCAATAAAGTGTAAAAAATTATTCATAAAATCTTTTATAGCATGCGATCGAAGTCACCTACATATCAATCGGTGAGCTGCGAAGTGGATTTAAGCGCCAATCCTTCTAACTAAAATGGCGATGCATTTTCCCAGCGGTGGGATAAACATATCAGCTATTTACATTCACCGATCTTTCTTTCCGCTGCTAATATCAAAACAATTTCATCATTACTCTTGCACTATGGAATTCCGCAATAATCCCTAACTCTATAAATTCTTGAACGGTTTTATTGTGAGCAGTTTATCTTTTCATTGCTCTTATATCAAAGCTGCTGTGAATTTACGAGGACACTTCGGGATTAGTTCTCGTTTATAGGCATTCTAGGTACAAGGCCACGCCGCTTTGGTACTATTTTTAGGTTGTTTTAATACACGTGTTCAAAACGTGACTCACGTTGTCATGTCGCGGAGACTTCTCCAATCTTTAAGGCAACCAGGTTGAAGCCAGGTTCTGTTTTCACCAGGTCACGAAAACAAAAGTTACAATGAAATTATTTTGCTGTAATCCGCGTTTGTTAAGAGAATTTATGTAATGCTAAGTGTATGAAGCATGCAATATTCACACACTTTATACATGCAGGACAAGTCACCACACGTATCACAAAACAACGCCAACACAAGCACTACATCCGCTCACTACCACAATCTCTACGAATGTTTCTCCCCAAAACTGATCATGAGGATAGGCTCCACAACAAAATCGTAAAATCGCATTACAAAATTTGTTTTCGTTTTAAATATTTGATTCTCTTAACAAAAGCGGATTATAGCAAAATAATTCTATTTTAACTTCTGTACTATGGAATTCCACAAAATAACATCTTCTTCTATAAATCATTTACGACAAAAATTTTAACTTCTAAAACGCTCATAAGATCTATCGTAGTGGATCAGAATGTTGGCCAATGAAAAAAAAGGATGAAAAAAGAGTGCATGCAAATGAGATGAGAATGTTAAGGTGGATGTGTGGTGTGACAAGACTGGATAAAATACGAAACGAGTATATAAGGGTAAGTCTGAAAGTTGCGCCCATTATAGAAAATACGAGAAGTGCAAGATTAAGTTTGTATGGACATGTAATGAGGAGGTATGAAAATCAAAATTATTTTGCTTTATATGTTGGCTTGATGTATGAGCATCGAAGAAGAACTTTATTGCACCAATAAAATACAAAGTAAAAAGAACAGACACAGATAATAGAAACAGTTAAATACGCAAAGGGCGGTCTTATCACACTGTTGCGATCTCTTCCAGACAACCCTTTGAAAGAGAGGATCTTTAATATTATTATCAACGGGTTAGCTAATGCACGCAGATAAGTATGTAAAAGAAGAGAAAATAAATAGAAACAAATAAATATAAATATTAGTATAAATAAAGACAAATAAATAGAGAAAAATAAACCACAAAGAGAAGAAAGCAAAAAATAATCGTAATAATGCCAGTGAGAATTATCCTTAATCCCCGATTCACATTATTCCAGTCTACCATTCCAGTCCAGCGCTGGAATGCTACTGGAATAATGTAAACCTGCACTGGAATGTACCATTCCAGGGATCAATCCAGTCCAGTCGACTGGATTAGCGTTCTATTTTTCATTCCAGCTCGCCCATTCCAGTGCCACTGGAATAGTGTGAACGGCCAATCCAGTTGAATCCAGTGCTTGACTACCACGCTAAACAGTGAACACGTATTGTTTTATTTGCTGAATTCCATTGGTACAGATGCGACAGCGTTTAATGACTGGAATAATGTAAACGATATAATGCAGTCCAGCATTGGACTGTATTGACTCGCTTGATTATTGGACTGGAATAATGTGAACCGGTCATAAAGTGACAAATAAAAATCCTTCATATTAACCTTAAATATGGTTAATGAAGGAGATTCCCGAACTACCTACTACATCGAATGTATCAAACTTCGCCATTATTGGTCCAGCGGTTTAAACCGTAAAAACCAGACGGACAGACTTCTAGTATATAATATTATGTGTACCGTAACAAATGTTGATTCTATTGAGAGGCGGCCAACCAGATAGTTTTTAATACCTGTCACAGTGTACGTCAAAACTGCCATAAATCCCCAGTAAATATAGACACAATGGCGTGTCAGCCGCGCGCGAGCCGCGGAAGAACTCTCAGTGACTCAGTGATAAATGTGTTATGGCGGTAGGTACGCCTACACTGTCGTATTTAATCGTGCGGAATTGATTTGGGGACCCAGTTTCTTATCAAATTCAAAATATTCTTTATTCAAGTGGACTGTGATATGTCAAGCTGTTATAGCCCAGCGGTAACAACGCGCGACTATGTTGTCGCCAATGACTTCCGCTTTGAATTATACAGCAACACAGTCGTGAAACATTTTCGCGCCCTTTTTGATTACAACGGTGGCAACACTGTGTTGTTGTTGTTTCCGATAAAAAATTATAGAATTAGGCGTTACTTTGCGGAGATCAATACAAAAGTAATAATGAAATTATATTGCTATAATCTGCGATATTGACGTGGAGTCTATCTCCTGATAATGCTTCGGTTGCGGGGCGAAACGATTGTTGAGTTTGTGATAGTGAACGTGTGTAGTGCTTGTGTATTGTGGTGGCTGTGGTGGAGGTTTGTGCATGTGTTTTTACGAATCCTGCATGTATGAGATATATGAGAACGGATACTTCATATTTAGCATATATATATATATGCGAATAATAGCAATAAAATTCATTAATATTTTTGTATTCTTGGCCACCGTGTGGTATCCGGCCGAGTAGAATAGACCACCCTCATTTCTTACATTTCTTACCGAGGTGTCGTAAAAGGCGACTAAGGTAAGTCGACCCGCCGTTTGGTATCCGGCTGAGTAGAATAGACCACCCTCAATTCTTTCCGAGGTGTCGTAAAAGGCGACTAAGGTAAGTCAACCCGCCGTTTAGTATCCGGCTGAGTAGAATAGACCAACCTCATTTCTTACCGAGGTGTCGTAAAAGGCGACCAAGGTAAGCTGATGTCAGGCAGGCGGCTGGTCGTAAAAACGCAGCCAAATCATGTGACAGCATGTTTATAATATGTTGTGCCGACCCCACTTAGAATGGGATAAGGGCAGGAAGATAGACTTTTGTATTCATGGGAAATTTAAACCTGCACAGAGTTTTTATTATCTATACATATAATAAAACAACGTCCCCAAAAATTGAACAACTTGTTTACAAGTTTACTCGACTAAAGAATATTTTGAATTTGACAAACACGACAGGAATCCGTCCAAAATAGTTTTATTGACACAGATTTTGCCGCGTATTTTTACTCTATATCTACTGTCCAATCAAATCAGTTTTCATCGCTAGCCCATCACTGTTAACTCGTTACCGTTTAAAATTATGACTGTTCGTGTATCCGAGACAATTCCGGAGATCGGGTGATAACATACAAATGAATCCAACAGTTGCAGATGAAAGGCGTGCGTGGAAAATGTTTTTCGTGTGTAAATAATAAGGTCATCGGCGTAATGATTATGATTAGAGAACAGTTTTATGCAGCGTTTTGATATTGAGAGCTCGTTAGTGAACGAGGGAATAAAATTATTAATATCTAGTGATACCCACGATTTTCTTCATGCCAACGTATGCATTTATATAACAGACGGCTACTTCACTTTAAGTCGACTGTTTTCAGTACTTTTGAATCGTCAAATATTTTTAAAGAAGCTACCACTGATTCGGAAGTTTGCTCCTACAGAGAAGAACCAGCAAGAAACTCAGTGGATAATTTTTTCAAACAAAAAATATTTATCGTAACAATACATGGGGCACTTGAAATTTGCACAACGTATTCTTGGGAATAATTTACAGAATTAGGCGTTAATTTGCCGAGGTCCATAATATAAAACTAATGAAAATATTATTTAGCTATAATCCGCGATAAAAGAAAATATATGTAATGGTAAATGTACTATTTGTTTTCATATCTGATACATACAGAATTTGTAAAAACTCGTACACTACCCGGCACCGATAACACAATAATTCACAAGCACTGCACACATTCACCACCAAAATCTCAACAATAGTTTCGCCTCGTAACAGAAGCATCGTCAGGAGATAGGATTCCACGACAAAATCGCAAAAAAAAACAAAATCGCTTAATTTTGCTGCTATATGTAACCTACGAATCTGCATTGGAGCAGCGAGGTAGATATTAGCTCCAAACCCTCACTCCCAAAACGGAGAGAGGCCCAGAGGGCTATGCCCAGCAGTGGGCTAGTAACAGGCCGTTATCTAACTTTTAAAATTGTTGTTTGTGTTACAAATACATGATATAGGTAAGTATATAAAAAATAGTAACAAAAATGACACCTCGGTTAGAAAGAGGGTGGTATATTCTAGTCACAAGGCTAAATACATTAAAATATTCGTCCTAAATAATATTATAAATACGCAAGTTTGTGAATACGGATGTTGCTACGTTATTGTTACTCTTTAAAGGCGAATCCGCTAAATCAATATCGATGAAATTTGGTACAATTATTCCTTATACACGGGGGTAACATACAGGCTATAGAAATCTTGTTAATTCACAGAAATAGGATGACATTGAAAAGCGCCATCTATTATCAACCTATCACGCGACAACAGTCTACGCGAATGCAATTGCGGGTAAAAGCTAGTTATCAATAAACATAAAACGATCAGCTGAATCTTGCATAATGCCCAGTTCACATTATTCCAGTCGACCATTCCAGTCCAGCGCTGGAATGCTACTGGAATAATGTGAACCTGCACTGGAATGTACCAATCCAGTGTTCAATCCAATCGACTGGATTGGCGTTCTATTTTTCATTCCAGCTCCCCCATTCGAGTGCCACTGGAATAGTGTGTACGGCCAATTCTGTTGAATTCAGTGCTTGACGACCAAGCTAAACAGTGAACACGTATTGTTTTATTTGTGGAATTCCATTGGTACAGATGCGACAGCTTTCAATGACTGGAATAATGTAAACGATATAATCCAGTCCAGCACTGGACTGGATTGACTCGCTGGATTATTGGATTGGATTAATGTGAACCAGACACAAGGGAAAACATCTAAGGAATTTCACGTATGAAGCGCGTGCGCAGATAAATTTGCACGTGTTGTTAATGATGCGAAAGTTGAAGTAATACAGAGGTATGGAATTGAAACAAGTAAAAACCGTCTGAAGTTGATACAGCGGGAGTTCATAATGACGTCATAAATTAGCGTATACGAAAATAAAATAGCAAATGTAAATTGTAGTTTATAGAACGAGGTTTTTCTTTGCGGAATACCATAGAAAAAAAATGAACGGATTCACCTTTAATCCAACCATGTTATTGGAAATACATATCGCACGATTAGTATTAAAGAGACCAAGTTCAAAATCTTCAACATTTAAATGAGTTAATATTGTATATGAAGAATGAATTAATAACACTTTCTAATACACCAAGTAAACAATAAACACAAAAGAGAAATAAAAACATATAGAAGTGCAAGGGTGGCTTATAAATCTATACTAATATATAAAGCTGAAGAGTTTGTTTGTTGGAACGCGCTAATCTCAGGAACTACTGGACCGATATAAAAAATAGATTCAGTGTAAGATATTCCATTTATCGATGAAAGCTATAGGCTATATGACAGCATGCTCAGAATAATAGGGGAGGAGCAGCAATAAAAATAGTTCGAAAACGGCAAAATGTAAAGCTTTCGCAATAAATTTCACTATCACAAACTGAATAATCGTTTCGCAACCGAAGCATCATCAGGAGATAGATTCCACGAGAAAATCGCAAAGCGAAGCAATACCCGTACAGGCTTAGTTATATAACCGGTTTAACCTCACCATTCATTTTATTTTGTCTCCAAACACATAACAAGCTTGAACCAATTACTTAATGGTAACCGCTTAATGAGCTTAATCGGGTTAATGACGAAGATAATTAAACATAACAATGGCACCCATGATAATTGCCTTATTACTTTTGTATTATGGATCTCCGCAAAGTAACGCCTAATTCTATAAAAATATCACAATCTACCAATTTAGTCATCAGGCATTTTATTCTAAAGCCCATGTACCCCCGTAGCCCCACCTACTACTTCAATAAAGCTCCTATTTGAACTTTTGAAATTATAAACATGGCTCCTCCACTTACTGAAATACTATAATTTTAATTTTATTGTGAGCTTTATTTTATTGACATTTTGTAACTAAAATCCTTAATGTAATTGAAACCAAAATTTGCATGCTGTGTAACAGTTGAATATGTTTGTGCCTTTTAAAATGACAACATCTCTCTATGTAACTCATATTCTTGCAAATAAAAGATTATTATTATTATTATTATGAGCTTTCATATAATGCCCAGAGAAAATAAGTTTTTAACACATAAGTGTTCGGTTTACTACGTCGTAGCAGTCGTAGACATATCGTAGCCTATCGTAGCATTAGTTACGTAACGGAGGCACGGTGTATATATTTCAAAGTTATGATAGAAAAAAAAATTCCTACCCTTATCCCACTATAAGTGGGGTCGGCACGACATGTTATAAACACGCTGTCACATGATTTGGCTGCGTTTTTACGACCGGCCGCCTGCCTGACGTCAACTTACCTTAGTCGTAGTTTACGACACCTCGGTAAGAAAGAGGGTGGTCTACTCTACTAAACCGAATACCACACGGTGGGTCAACTTACCTTAGTCACCTTTTACGACACCTCTGTAAGAAATGAGGTCGGTCTACTCTACTCAGCCGGATACCACACCGCGGGTCGACTTATTTCAAAGTTATGATAAAATCATTGCAAAGTCATGATAAAATTATTTTGCAAAGTCGCGATAGAATTATTTTGCACAGTCTTGATAGAATTATTTTGCTATAATTGGCGTTTTTTAAGAAAATCTATGTAATGCTAAGATCAGGATGCAAAAATCGTTCTCATACCTTATACATGCAGGATTAGTTGCCGCACGTCATCATATTTTAGCATATATTTTCTTTTACTGTGGATTATAGCAAAATAATATTTTCATTAATTTCTGGATGCTATATCTAAAACTAGCAACTAAGTTATTCTTGGGACATCATTATGTAAACAAATCAGTTACGAGAGCCGTAAAAGAGTAATAATTAACAATTAATAAGGATACAAAATATAGAAATAAACTGAATTTTATTATTTAATAATAAAATACTATGGATCTCTGCGAAATAAAGCCTAATTCTGAAAATAATAATGAATTATTTGTAATTTAGGAAAAGAATATATAAACGAAACGATGGTTGAGATTGTCGTAGTGAATGCGTGCTGTGCGTAGTGTTGGCGTTGGTGGTCGTTTTTAGGTCTTGTGTTTTACCAAATACGTGAATGCATGTTTGAAAATAGGTATTATAGAGTGCAATAAACATTTAGCATAACATAGGTGCCGTGTGGTATTCGGCTAAGTAGAATAGACCACCCTTATTTCTTGCGGAGGTGTCGTAAATGGCGACTAAAGTAACTTGACCCGCCGTGTGGTATTCGACTGAGTAAAATAGACCACCCACATTTCTTACCGAGGTGTCTTAAAAAATGACTAAGGTAAGTTCAAGATGAAGTTAAAGTAAGTCAGACAGATAGCCGGTCGTAAAATACCTATATAATAAGTAGCCAAATCACATCACAACATGGTTAAAACATGTTGTGCGACCCCACTTAGAGTGGAATAAGGGCAGGAGAATGATGAATGATTCTCTACTCGCAATTTATAGCAAAATAATTCAAAACGAATGAGAATATTATTTTGTTATAAACCACAGTAAAAGAAAATATATGTAATGCTAAATTTACTGTGTATTCGTTCTCATATCTGATACACAGCAAAATAATATTCTCATTTATTTTTATATTATGGACCTCCGCAATGTAATGCCTAATTCTATAAATTAATACTCCATCCATAATCCATTCCATAAATAATCCATTATGGTACTTAGCAAAATAATGCCTTATAAATTAATTTTAACAGACGTACAGAAAGCTTGTAGCAAAACAATTCTATAGTTACTCTCGTGCAAGTCCACAACACTTTATGATACGGCGTTTAAATCGTCCGTTGAAAGATCCGAAGTGACACATTTAAACATGTCCGATTTTTTTGTGGCGTCGTTAAAAATGAGCGTAGGATAACTCATCATCACTCATAATATTTGGTGAGTAATGTTGTTTTTTTTAAACGTTATAAGCGAAAAGACCAGTTAGTTGTGATCTCTAGTGATGTAACCAGAGTTATTGTTTATAAAACGATAGGTGACGTGAAGCTGTGGTAGCCCAGAGGTAACACCGTGCTACTCTTTCGAGGAGGTCACGGGTTCAAACCCGGGCAGACACCAATGAGTTTTTCTGATAAAATTTATGTGTCTTATTAAAATATTTCACACGCTTTTCGGTGAAGGAAAACATCGTGAGGAAACCTGCATGTCTGTAGAGAATTCTGGAGATATGTGTAATCTACCAATCCGCATTGGAGCAGCGTGGTAGGTCTTAGCTCCAATCCTTCTCTCCTAAAACGGACAGAAGAGGCGTATTCTCAGCAGTGGGATAGTAACAGGCCGCTACTTACTTAGGTGACGTATAAAATAGACAAAGCAGGTACCGACATAAGCTTGGGGCTCCTGCTTTGCGCCTTGAAAAAGTACGTAAGTCGTTTGTGGGTTTTGGTATAAGATTCTATAATAAAATTCCGCAATCAATTTCAGCTTTGCCATTATAGCAGTTTAAAAACACTGTTAAAAAGAGGCTGATACAGAAAGCCTACTATACTCTTGAAGATTACTTAGAAGATAAGAATGTGTGGATATAGCTCTATTTGAACCTGCACAAGACAGTAACGACTTAATGTAAATAGCATTAAGAATTATATTTTTAAAAGAGCAACCGCCGAGTTTCTTGCCGGCTCTTCTCGGTGGGAACAGCTTTCCGAACCAGCAGTAAACGAATCAAAAGCACTTTGTTTACAAGTTCATTTGAATAAAGAATATTTTGAATTTGAATTTGAATTGTACTAGACAATGATAGCCATTTTTTAAAAAGATTGTCCGCTTAATTTCTTGCTGGTTCTCCTCAGTGGGAGCAAACTTCC
Source organism: Morpho achilles (assembly GCA_947086495.1). Lineage (NCBI taxonomy): Eukaryota > Metazoa > Arthropoda > Insecta > Lepidoptera > Nymphalidae > Morpho > Morpho achilles. The sequence goes on along the minus strand of CAMTZB010000018.1, from coordinate 1,360,835 downwards.
GAATCAGTAGTGGCTTCTTTATAACATTTGACTATTTAAAAGAACTGTAAACAGTCCATTTGTTAAGAATATTTAGAATTTGAATTGAATAGGCAGGCCTTTGTTTTTAATTTACTGTTTTAATAAACTTTAATATACAGTCTTCGCCAAAGTAAGTTACATAATACTTGTGTTTTGGGTGACAGACAACTAGTAAATAAACTATGCTTATTATTTTTAATAAATAATTAAATACACAAATTGTATTAAGAAAACGCTGGCCGTATTTAACATTCTTTTGCAATAATCTGCGTTTTGAATCAAGCTAAACTAGTAAACGACTTTTTTAGGCGCTAATTTAGCCTTTAAGTAGCTTTAATATATGTTTTCTCTCTGTTCCTAAAAGAAAAACGGGGTTTTTATAATGCACTGTGTTATAGCATAATAAAAACGCCGCATATGTGTCAAATTTCATTATCAATTTCGTTCCATGGATTAGCCGTAGAAGCATAACAGACAGACTTACGCATTCGTAACAAAGTATGGATTTGGTTTATAGAAATTAACTTTATTTTGTGGAGTTCCATAATACAATCCACGATTAAGATAAACAGAAAAAAAAACAGACATACAAACAGTCAAACTATCGCATATATAATATTAGTATGGAAGTATGGGATAGTACTTATTATTGTATTAAAAATGTGTAAATCAAGTTTTATATTTTTATATACAAATTATACTGTTTTCATAGTATAGAAACCGGCTATACTCATGTCTTATTCTATCAGGTTAGCTCGACTAGTTTCGAATCCATCCGGGGCACTTAGAATAAGTGAGTATAGCCGGTTCTATACATTTACTATGAATACTACTCACGATAGTTTAAATTTAAAAACATATGTACTGTTTTGTATAAATAATATTATAGAGTGCATTGCGACTGACCTGAGGCGACCAGGCGGCGGCGGCGCGGCTCGAGGACCGGCTGCGCGTGCCCCACAGCCGCTTGCTGACGCTCTGCACCACGCTGCTGGACGAGCGCGACTTCTGCATGCCACCTGCGGGAGCAGCCACAGGTGACCCCAGCGTGGTGCGCAGCAGCGCCAGGAACGACTGCGACTGAGACGGAGACGGCGGCGACGTCGGCGTCGACGCGACCGACGCGAATTGCAAGTCCCTATACGTGAATATCCAGGCCTCGTCCGTCTGGCAGCCCTTGTGGGGCCCGTCGTCGTCCACGTCGCTCGGCGACCGCGGCTTTATGTTCCGGAGGTTCTTGTCGTAGTTTATACGCTTGAAGCGGTCGGTCTTCTCCGAGTCGACGCTCTTTTTACGGGCCATCCTCAGGTACCGTTTGATGGTGTCGCTAACCGACTGCGAGACGTCGTCGTGGTCGACGCTCGACCGCCTCCGGGGGCGCCTCTCCGGCGGCGGGCTCGTCGGGCTGGTCGGGACCGTCGCCGCTTCGTATCTCTCTCTGTAAGCCCGCTCGATTTCCTGCAGCACCTCCTCCGGTATCGGCGGCGTCTGCGTGCCGACGTCGACCGGCTTCTCCTCCAACGACTCGCACAACACCTCGATGAGCGGCGGCGGGGACATCGGCGGCGACGGGTAACAGTCATTCTCGTTAAACTTCGCACCACCGGCACGACCGCGCAACACGCTCCGCGAATTAGCACCGCCGAGTCCGATCGCGGGGACGAACCCGCCCGCGCCGCCACCGCTTCTCCCGCCGCGGTACGGTCTCGATTTACGGAGATCATTGTAAAGTTTGTATAGCAAACCCCTATCGTTCAACAGGTCCCGCACTGTACTGTCCCTATTCGACGACCTCTGGTAGTATCTACCGAGGTTCTCGCGCAGGATCCTCTGCGCGGGGTCGCCGTCCGAGTCGGCGGGACCGCGGTCCGCCTGCCGCTCGAGATAGTTCCGTATCGCTCGAAGCAGCTCCTCGGACTCCGTGAGCCGAGGCGGTCCTCTGTCCTCCTCCAATTTCAGGTACTTGCGAAGTAAATCCGCTAGCGCGCCGTCGTCGTCCTCCCGCGGAATCGACCGCGGGCGACCGTTTTTAATGGCGGTGCTGAAGGTAGCCCCGACCGGTAGCGGCGCGGTCGGGGACGGCGGGGGCGGCGCCGCGAAGAAGTCCCGCCTCAGCTTGGCGATGTCGAAGCGGCCGCCCGACGTGTGCGGGATGAAGAGCTCGGTGGGGCGCGCGGGCGGCGGCGGCGCGTCGTCGGAGGGCGAGCGCGCGCGCACGGAGCCGCCGCGGGCGCGCTTCTTGCGGCGCGGCTTCGGCAGCACCCCGGGGTAGGAGCTCTTCCGCCAGAGCAGGAACCGCGGCTCGCGCTGGCAGACCTCCTGGAAGTAGGCCTCGATGCGCGGCACGTCCTCGGCGCGGTTCTGCGCGCCGTCCGGGACGAGCCGGCGGCCCGCGTCCGACATGTACTTCCAGGTCTTGCGCGTGAGCAGCCATCGCTCGCGCGGGCGGTCGCGGCGGCGCACGGTCTTGGTCATGGGGTCGGCGGGGTCGGCGCGCGCGACGCGGCGCTCCATGCCGGCGTCAGGGGCGCGCGCGGGTCCGTCGCCGCATCGCTCGGCCTCGGCGCGCGCACCTGCCCGCGCGAAACTGAACGTTCCGCCGCACCGTTCGGAATATTATGCGCCGAAATAGACGTCCGGTAATAGAGCGGCCGTGAACTGAATATAGGGTGCGCTCGGGCGGCGGCGCTCGGCTCGGCGCGCGGACTGTGCGCCGCGTAAACAAATGCGCGCCCACGCCGCGGCCGCCGGGCGGCACCTGCGCCGGCCGCGCGGGCCCTCCGCCTGCCATCTCCGCCCGCCGAGAGCCCGTCTCGCACTCTCGTGAAACTCAGTTTTTCTTTTGAGTAGTCGAAATTTTTGTAATAACATTTCTTCTAATATATTCTCATCGTGAACTCAACGTGAATCAAATGAACTCAATCATTTCAACCCCATATGCGGTTCTTACTCCTGTGTTCATTTCTTATCATCGCCATTGCGCGATCTACTTTAGTTCCAAAGTTTATTTGAAATTCTTAATTGTTATTGACAAACAATTATGGTTACCGACATTTTATTGTATTAAAAAAAAATATAGACCTTAATATTTAATGAGTAGATTAATTTAAAAAAATTGTGTAAATTGCTAGCTTTAAGCACAACTTCCTAATGTCCTAAAATTTTCCAAAAATTTTAAGTGTGCACATGTGGCTTCATATTTTACGACCGGCCGCCTGCCTGACGTCAACTTAACTTAGTCATCTTTTACGACACCTCGGTAGGAAATAGGGTGGTCTATTCTACTCAGCCGGATACCACATGGGTGTGGCGCAGCTAGTATCATTAAAATTGCAATTGCTAAAATTCCATTTGCTAAAACTGTTGGCTCTTTGTTATTTTTTTGGAAAGAAGGATTGGAGCTAAGACCTACCACGCTGCTCCAATGCGGATTGATAGGTCCCTAGAATTGTCTAGAGATATCAAGGTTTCCCTGCCTGCCCAGGATTTAAACCCGTACTCCTCGTAAGAGTCGGTTTCACCGCTGTGCTATCACAGCTTATGTACGTGACCCCAGAAACACCTAATTCGTACCTGTAGTAGATTTCTTACAAGTTGTTTGAACTCGTTGATTATTTATTTTTTCACTTGTAGTTTCTGTAAACTCTATCTAAAACCGGCCATTTTATTTACAAAGTCGTTAACGATAGCTCTTTGGATTCCTCACAAACTAAAAGATCAAAAGTTCTCACGTGAGACGTGTCGTGGAATTTGCGCGAAATTGTCTCCATACCTTCCTACTAATATTATAAATGCGAAAGTTTGTGAGTATGGATCTATGTTTGTTACTCTTTTCAGCGAATCCACTGAACCAATTTAGATGAAATTTGGCACAATTATTCCTTATAGACCGAATATATAGGCTATAGAAGTCCTGTTAACTTTACAGGAATAGGATGACATTGAAAAGCGCCATGTATTATCAACCTATCACGTGATAACAGTCCACGCGAACGAAATCGCGGGTAAAAGCTAGTAAATAAATAAATAAATAATTTTTTTACACATTTAAAAAAATGAAATTTAGAAAAAAAGATTTTGTCTGTAATCGATCCTAATATTCAGAAGCTATCTGCTATGAATTTGCAATAGACAGCCCAATTACTCTTTGTATCTCATAAAATTATAGCTATTTCTTTAGTACCTGAAAACAGGGTTAAAATGATTTTTTTTTAAATAAACCTAAGTTAGATGGATTTATAGGAAAGGAGCAGCAACAAAAAATTATTGTGAAAATAGCAAAATTTAAAGCTTTCCTTGCGTGCGCTGAAAGTTATTCAAACATCATGTAAAATTGTTCCCCTCTAAAATTTCTAAATAAGAGTCTGAGACAGAATAGTCTAGCTTTTAAGGTTATCCCATATTAACCATTTTTGTGGTTATGAAAATACTGTATTAGGGTTTCAATCGGGCGGAGCCGCTAGCGATTGCTAGTAGCAAATAATTCTTTAGTAACTTCTGTTAAATTGCATTATAATAAAATCCATTACAAATTGTTACTGATTGATCCAATAGCATTCGTGCGCTTTCGTTTGGTTTCGACTAACACGCTCCTGTTTATTTAAACAGTGAATTTCAATACGAAATTGAAATATTTCTATCATCTTTTGCAGTGTTTTGATCGAGTTCGTTACTGCATGCGCTTTGTATAAAACAATCATATTTTATTAACGATTAGCCACTCATAACATTTAAAGTATATAAAATGTTTATTAAGATTCGTTTTTTAGGTTTTTAATCTGAGTAGAATAGACCACCCTCATTTTTTAGCGACGTGTCGTAAGCGACTAAGGTATGTTGACCCGTGTGGTATCCGGCTGAGTAGAATAGACCACTCTCTATCTTACTGAGGTGTCGTAAAATGTTATTAGGGTATATTGACTCGCCTTGTGGTATCCGATTGAGTTGAATAGACCACCATCATTTCTTAGCGAGGTGTCGTAAAAGGCGACTAAAGTAAGTTGAACCGCCGTGTGATATCCGGTTGAGTAGAATAGACCATCCTCATTTAGCGATGTGTCGTAATATAAGTCGACTCGCTGTGTGGTATCCGGTTGAGTAGAATAGACCACCCACTTTCTTACCGAGGTACCGTAAAAGGCGACTAAGGTAAGTCAACCCGTCGTGTGGTATCTGGCTGAGTTGAATAGACCACCCTCATTTCTTAGCGAGGTGTAGTAAAAAGGCGACTACACACACGTACATTGACCCGCCGTGTAGTATCCGTGTGAGTAAATTAGATCACCCCTTATTTCTTGCTGAGGAGTCGTCAAAGGCGACTAAGGTAATTCAATCCGCAGAGTGGTATCCGGCCGAGTAGAATAGACCACTCGCTTTCTTGCTGAGGTAAAGACCGACTTAGGCAAGTTGACCTCAGGTAGGTGACCGGTCGTTATAATCTAGCCGAATCATGTGACAACATATTTATAACATGTTGTGCCGAACCCACTAAGAGTGAAATAAAGGCAGGAGAAAAGAAACTATATTTTTTCGAGTTTCCAGAATTAATATGCCAATATTGATGAAATTTGGTACAATTACATCTTATACACCGTGACAACATTTACGACAAAAAAAACCCGCTTTCCTCTTTTTAGCACACATGAGTTTCGTAGGCGCTACTCTACGCTATATTGCAATTTGCCAAAAAAACAACTATTTGATTTAGGTCGCTTTAATACTAAGCGTCCTATATTTAATTCAAAGTTTAGAGTGAACTATGCATTTTCATACCAGATACAGGCATTTCACACATTCAATATCACATACTCAACAATCATTCTGCCCAGCAACCGAAGCATCAGAAGATAGACTCCACAAAAATAGCAAAATAATTTTATTATTACTTTTGTATGTGTATTCCGTAGCTTTCCGCACAGCTAGATAAATATGCATAAATTCCATCACATTTCTCGGTATGCAACTTCTTGGACACGTACCAACATGTCATGCAGAAAACAAAAGGAATTTTTACATTTCACTCCTCTAACCTACATTCAGACGTTATTTCCTACACATGTATTCGGTTTGTTACTGTGTTAAGAGAATAAATCTCTTCTTAAACTTTGTATCTGTTACTCCAAATCGTGTTTCGAAATAAATAAATAAAATAAATATATGGGACACTTACACACACGGTCGTCCGTCCCCAAAGTAAGTAACTTAATACTTGTGTTATGACAGACAACTGGTGAATATATACTTATATATTTTTTAAATACATACTTAAACACAAATATACACACAGGCTCGAAGACCAACAAATTCATTTATAAAAAATATTGGAATCGAAAAATGGGAATTGAACCCGCGACCCGCGGAGCTGAAAGCAGGGTCACTATCCACTGCGCCAACGGGCCGGTCATATGAAAATGAATAAAAAGAAATGCGGAATACGGAAAATTGACAAAAGGATGGACCAAATTTTGCTTTAACCAAAAATAGAGTGTTAAAGGTCGTCACTGCTTCAAGCGGGCTACCGCTACACCGCATGAGTGCGTGTATTCCTTAATAATAATTTAAGTAACGCAAGCTCTTTTAAATTATTTTTATTTATTTTTTTGTAATATTATATTTAATTAATATTAATATATAATATAATTTTAAATTAATATTTAATTATATTTAATAATTATAGTAACTGGTTGATCGAGTGTTGCTCGGTAATTTTTACAAAATAAAATAATAATAATAATTGTTAAAAAGTAGGTGGGGCTTGATCCTAGGTATTTTTATTTCTAGACACCACCCGTTCGCTACGCTGACTTGACAGTTTTCATATCATAGAGAAAAAAGAGTCCACAATTAAAGGTATTTGAACACGCCATGTGGTATCCGGCTGAATAGAATAGTACCACCCTCTTTTCTTACCGAGTTGTCGTAAAAGACGACTAAGGTAAGTCGACCCGCCGTGTGGTATCCGGCTGAGTAGAATAGACCACCCTCATTTCTTACCGAGGTGTCGTAAAAGGCGACTAAGGTAAGTTGACTCACCGTGTGGTATTCGGCTAAGTAGAATAGAACACCCTCTTTCTTACCGAGATGTCGTAAAATATGAAAGAGGTAAGTTGGCGTCAGGCAGGTGGCCGGTCGTACAAACGCAGCCAAATCATGTGACAGCATGTTTATAATATGTTGTGCCGACCCCACTTAGAGTGGGATAAGGGCAGGAAGATGATGAATTAAAGGTATTTGAACACTTAAGTTGAAGTGAACCAAATTGCGGGTATAGCTTTTTCAAAATTTTCATATTTCCATAGTAGTAAGTATAGGAATTCCATACTATAAAAGTTATGATAGAAATATATTGCTATAATCCGCGTTTGTTATGAACTGTACCCATAATCTGCAAATAAAGATGATTTGATTTGATATGTTACATCGACGTTAAGCTTAGAATTAAACATTGTTTATAGAAAACTGTTACAAACGAGATTTGAGCCCACATCCATAAGCGAAGAACACGAACTCTAGCCATCGCAACCTATATTAATGAATCTCGTTAACCATTTACTTGTCGAGAGTGAGCTATTGCACCACGGCGCCATAGAGGTTCAATACTGCATGTACGTTATGCGGGATTTGTTTTTTTATTTTAATTATACGGCCACTCGCTTGTTGAAATAATAGCTCGAACGTACTTGCGCTTGGCCTCCATATTTGTTCGCGCAATCTTTACGGTGTCCGGTTACATACACATCATAAACCTTGGGAAACACCATGGTGTTACGGAGTTTTAATCGACGTTCCATTTTTAAACTCCATCTATTACTGTCAAGTGATATATAACCGAAACAGCCATTTTGAATGTAGAATAAAAAAATAATATTCGAAATTTAAATTCTACAATAAAAACAATAGAATATATTTATTCAGTTACTTTTTTTAAAACATGAATTTAGAAGAGGTATCTTGCAAATTGGTTTTGACATATAATTTTATTTAACAATGTTTTGCAAACAAAGTAGGTTTATTTTATTACAATGTACGCAACAGAATAATCTCGTTATTGCATCCACAATTTTGCAAGAGCTGTGTCATACATTTACTTCCTAGGCCACTTATAAAACGCTCTGTTTTAAAAATAAACTCGTAAACATTTTCGGGTTACCAAACAACTACTGGTAACGCCATCTATCGTCGCTGCAGCAAACGAGGAAAATTGTTTACGTTTTCCACGGTTACGTCATGGTTTGAATCCGTCTTGATAGTTTATTGAATAAAATCTAGATGGCGCTTAGCGAATCAGAGAGATTACTACAGTTAAAATTATTGAACATAATGTGTTATTTTGCAGAGTAAATACTAGAGGAGAGGAGCCAGTCTAAAATGTGCCACATTATAATAAAGAGAAATAAAGAGATAGCAAATGAGGGTATTATCTATGTGTCTCTCTTTTTTATATGTGTCTTATGTGTTTTTTATATGTTGTCTATTTTATATGTTTTATATTTTTTTATATGCAATCGCTAGCGGCTCCGACCGCGTGGAAAGATTAAAACCATAATATAGTCTTTTGATAACCACAAAAATGGTTATAGTGGATTAACCTTAAAAGCTAGACATATGCTGTCGTGGACCTTTATTTAGTACTTTTAGAGGGAAAAAAATTGTAATACATGATTGTTGAATAACTATCGCCGTTTACTCAGCGCACGCACGGAAAACTTTAAATTTTGCAATTTTCGTACTGTTTTTTATTGCTGCTCCTCTCCTACTCATCTTAGCGTGATGTTAAATTTATATCCTCCTGCCCTTACCCCACTCTAAGTGGGGTCGGTCACAACATGTTATAAACATGCTGTAACATGATTTGGCTGCGTTTTTACGACCGGCCGCCTGCCTGACGTCAACTTACCTTAGTCGTATTTTACGACACTTCGTTAAGAAGGAGGGTGGTCTATTCTACTAAACCGGATACCACACGGTGGGTCAACTTACCTTAGTCGCCTTTTACGACACCTCGGTAAGAAATGAGGGTGGTCTATTCTACTCCGCCGGATACCACACGGCGTCTTAGCGTGATGTTAAAAAGTGATATAAACTTAGAATATAGAGTCTAACGACTTGTTCTATATTAAAGAGTAATATTAATATATTATAAAAGTATAATGTGATTATTATCACATTATTTTATTTAATTTAAGGCTTTATTTGGCTCCTTTGGTTTGATGGACACACGGTCTCTGACGCTCTAAAAGAATTTGAGTTATTACAAATCACAACGTAGTACGGGTCCTAGCCACTTAGACGAATCACGAGCCAATGTATATTAAAAGTGCTAGCGCCTTCGGGTGTGTTTTACGCATTTCTATATTAGAGTGCGAGCGCTCTAGCAGTGTTTAAATATTTTAAATTAATATTTTAGTCGGAGTGAGAGGTTGAGTAGAATAGACCACACTCTTTCATACCGAGGTGGCGTAAAATATGACAAAGGTAAGTTGACGTCAGGCAGGCGGCCGGTCATAAAATACTTATCGTGTTGCAACATATTTATAACATTTTGTGCCGACTCCACTTGGAGTGGGGTAAGGGCAGGAGGAATGTAATGCTTTGCGGTTTTGTCTTGGAGTCTATCTCCTGATGATGCTTCGGTTGCGGGGCGTAATACTTATTTCTGTATGGATTAAGTAACGCCTAATTCTATAAATTATTTTTTAAACAAAACAAACGCACAACAATTGTATCATAACTTTTTAATTTTTGACACAACATCATATAACAAGATTGAAAATAGATAACATATAAAAGGACGTCCGGCATATATTCTGCAGTCGATCATTTGACGTCAGGGCACGTTTTAATTAGCGAAGGCCCCATGCCGATGCCAAGATTCCGCTATAAAATTCGTATATCGATTACCAATGCAAATTATCAACAATGGCAGACGCATTGTTGGCGCGTACGCACTGAATCACGCATTCCAGAACAATCAATGTCATATTGTTTGGTGTCATAGAAATTATGAATCATGTGGTTTTTGTGACATAGGTGCTTATAAGGTAACTAATATGTATGTGTCATTGCCATGGAGTTATTGTATTAGAGCAGGGAAGTCATTATCTTGTCGCAGTAAATGACGTCCAAAAAGAGTCCTATATGACCCCGACGATCAAATAACGATTGCAAACACAAAAACACGTAATACACACACAGCGTCTTCGCCGGCGAAATGAGGTCCCAGATTTCTGACGTAGGTTGGTCGTGGCTTCTTGCCACCCTTCCGTCGTCGTAATGACTAATCAAAGTCATAAGATCAGCCCTCCACTACACGTCGCCCTAAGCCGTGGTCCGGCCTCACAGGAGGCACCCTTAGGACGATGTTTCCCGACGCTAGTCGAGCTTCTGCGGTCTACTCTCCGCATTTCACAACCTCGACGATGCTTCTACGGTCGCCCGTCCCGCCCGGTGGCGCTGTAAAAGCCTTTAGGGCTAACAGCATACAGTCAATGCGGAAAAAAAAGAAAAAAGCAATAAATGAGAGGGAATATGAAACTATTTAAAAAAAACTACAAAAGTATCATCATTCTTGTCAGTTTATAGTCAGTTTTTTAACGTGTTAAATGAAATAACACGATTCCTAGCCACACCTACAGATATAAGAAATTGTAAGTCAGCCGTGCTTTCAAAAAGATATCGTGCTATTTATGAGTTTAGTGAACCTCTGACTGATTTAAAATTTCTATTAATATATTTATATGAGGAAAGCCATGTAGTATCTGTCTGAGTAGAATAGACCAACCTCATTTCTTACCGAGCCATTGTAAAAGGCGAGTTAGGTAAGTTAACCCGCCGTGGTGTATCCGGCTGAGTAAAATATATCACCCTCAATTCTTAACGGTGTGTCACAAAAATCGACTAAGGTAAGTTGACCCGACGTGTGGTATCCGGCAGAGTAGGATATACTACCCTCATTTCTTACCGAGGCTTCGTAAAGGACGGCTTAGGTAAGTTAACGTCAGACAGACGGCCGATCGTCAATTACCTAGCCATATCATGTAACAATATATTTAAATTGCATTTTGTTAATATCTTTAAAAAAATTAAAGCAAGGCTCGATTATCCATGTAGTATATATAATGCTAAATGTCCTTACATTAACTGTCCGTTTTCATACCCGATATATGCAGAATTTGTAAAAACACTACACACGTTCACTATCATAAAACGAACAATCGTTGCGCCCCGCAACCGTTAAATAAAAGCTTTTAAAAATAAACTCGTTTTTCATCTATAATCCCCGCAACCGTTAAAAAAAAGCTTTTAAAAATGAAGCTCGTTTTTCATCTATAATCCCCACAACCGTTAAATAAAAGTTTTTAAAAATAAACTCGTTTTTCATCTATAATCCCCGCAACCGTTAAAAAAAAGCTTTTAAAAATGAAGCTCGTTTTTCATCTATAATCCCCACAACCGTTAAATAAAAGCTTTTAAAAATAAACTCGTTTTTCATCTATAATTCCCGCAACCTTTAAAAAAAGGTTTTAAAAATGAAACTCGTTTTTCATCTATAATCCCCGCAACCGTTAAATAAAAGCTTTTAATAAATAAACTCGTTTTTCATCTATAATCTACATATCCATCTTACTAAATCCCCATTAACTACCTATTCGCCTCAAGCGGTGGTAGCCCACCGGTATCACCGTGCGCTATAAATATATGCACCGGTATAAACTTATGTGTCTAATTGATAATTGCAATTTATCACACGCTTTCCCGTGAAGGAAAACATCGTGAGGAAACCTGCATATCTCTAGAGAATTCTGGGGATATGTGTAACCTACCAATCCGCATTGGAGCAGCGTGGTAGGTCTTAGCTCCAATCCTTCTCTCCAAAAAAAAAACGGAGAGAAGAGATCTATGCCCAGCAGTGGGATAGTAACAGGCCGTTACTTACTTACTTACCTATCCGCCTCAGATAGTATCGAAAGCCGTAGCCGCTAGTAATTTATAAATAGGAGATATACTAAAGTTCGCATACTTAATTTTCAAAATTTCGCAGAAGCGAAATATGAAAGGAAACTTGCACTTCCTTGTAATTAATCTAATGACAAGATTTATTGCCGCCAGTGTTTTCGTTCAATTCGCCGTATCACAGTTCGTTGACCCCGCGTATAAAATATGGCCAATTACATGCTTGTTTTTATAACAAGTGTCACATTTATTTATTAAGTGAAAGTGATCCAATTACATTATAAAGCAAACGATTTATTTTTTATTAACTGTGCCTGCGACTTGGCCGTCGAGAAAATAAGTGCGTCACAAAGTTTTTCCCGCGTAAATGTTACCTATAAACATGTTGTCACATGATTTGACTACGTATTATACGACCGCCTACCTGATGTCGTAATTCGTAAAAGGCGACGCGCCATGTGGTATCAGGCTCGACTAGACCCCCGTTATTTCTTACCGAGGTGTCGTAAAAGGCGACTAAGGTAAGTTGATCCACCGTGTGGTATCCGGTTGAGTAGACGACGACGAGGTGTCGTAAAATATGACTAAGGTAAGTTGACGTCAGGCAGGCGGCCGGTCATAAAATACGTAGCCAAATTATGTGACAACATGTCCATAATGTTAGCTTCCGTGAAATAATAAGATAATATTTAAGTTTACAAAGACTGTATTCACTGTTTCTCCGTCCACTGTCACACAAAAGCTAACTTTTAACACGCCCGGAACGTCACCTTTCAAAAATGTTTCCCGCTCTTTTGCTGTTCGAAACGTACACTAAAACTACTAATACATTAATTGGCAACACTGTCCAATCCCTAACAATAACTATTGTGCCGACCCCACTTAGAGCGGGGTAAGGGCAGGAAGATGATGAATAGGACGATTGTCCACTCGGAGTCTAGTATCGCTCACCATCGCTCGCAACATATGGTATAGAAGCGTTTTATAATCCCATGGAAACCGATGAATAACACGTAAATTAAATCAAGTAGAAATGTTATTACAACATTCAACGAATGTGTAGTGTAGGCGGCGCTTACAAGGTGCGTTCAGGTACAATAAATAATAATTATCATAATAAATACCTGAAATCTGTATAGTTTATGCAATTTAACATTCCGGGCAATGGCGTGTGCAAATCATCTAAAATAGTCCATATAACTGAATCTCTATAGCTACATTATCAATTTTGGACTTACTTTAACTATTAAAAGAAACTTCTTAATGAATAAAATAAACAATATTACTATCTGGGCGTATTTAAGTAAAAGTAAGTAAAGTAGCGGCCTGTTATTATCCCACTGCTGGGAATAGGCCTCTTCTCTCCGTTATAAGAGAGAAGGATTGGAGCTAAGACCTACCACGCTGCTCCAATGCGGATTGGTAGGTTACACATATCTCCAGAATTCTCTAGAGATATGCAGGTTTCCTCACGATGTTTTCCTTCACCGAAAAGCGTGTGATAAATTGTAATTATCAATTAGACACATAAGTTTTAATAGAAAAACTCATTGGTGTCTGCCCGGGTTTGAACCCATGATCGTCTCTAGAGATTCACACGGTCGCACCGCTTGGCCATCACAGCTTACGTATTTAAGTATATATTTTTAAATACAGCTTAGTATTAAGTTACTTACTTTGGGGACGGACGACCGTGTGTGTAAGTGTACCATATATTTATTTATTTTATTTATTTCTTTATATAAAAATCCCGTGTCACGACGAGCGTTTAAGCGTCTTCAAAACTACTAAACAGATTCCAATAAAGTTTTTTAGATAGTTATACTTTTGTTATACTTAAAGGATATTATAGTTTTTATCTTGAGAAATAATGTTACTTTAGCAAATTTAAAGTTTTTTTATGAAGAAAGGCTTCTATAAGTTTTCTATAGATGTTAGTATAAGTATTAAAGTTTTTTATTCACAATGTGTCGAAGTCTAGTCAAAACCGTGTGGTATACGGCTGAGTGGAATAAGCCCACCCTTACTTCTTAACGAGGTTTCGTAAAAGGCGACTAAGGTAGGTTAACCCACCGTGTGTTCCGGCTGAGTAGAATAGACCACCCTCATTTCTTACTGAGGTCTCGTAAAAGGCGACTAAGGTAGGCTCACCCACCGTGTGGTATCCGATTGATTAGACTAGATCACCCACTTTCTTACCGAGGTATCGTAAAATACAACTATGGTAAATGACGCCAGGCAGACGGTCGGTCGTAAAATACGTAGCCAAATCATGTGACAACATGTTTATGTTGTGCAGATCCCACTTATGTGGGTAATGGCAGGAGGATGATTACGTTATTTCTTTGAAAATCGTCACGGATTTATACCGACATAATCGACATTCCACTAAATCATAAAAACTCTAGTCTTTTAACTGAATATAATTCTATCATCCAAGTTTAATTATGATATATCATCTGTACTAATATATAAGCTGTGGTAGCCCAGCGGTAATACCGTGCGCCTCTTTCGAGGAGGTCTAGGGTTCAAACCCCGGGCAGGCACCAATGAGTTTTTTCTAGTAAAATTTATGTGTCTAATTGATAATTGCAATTTATCACACGCTTTTCGGTGAAGGAAAACATCGTGAGGAAACCTGCATATCTCTAGAGAATTCTGGGGATATGTGTAACCTACCAATCCGCATTGGAGCAGCGTGGTAGGTCTCAGCTCCAATCCTTCTCTCCAAAAAAAAAAAAACGGAGAGAAGAGGCCTATGCCCAGCAGTGGGATAGTAACAGGCCGTTACTCACTCACTAATATATAAAGCTGAAGAGTTTGTTTGTTTAATTGTTTGAACGCGCTTTGAGTGTAAGATAGTCCATTTATCAAGGAAGGCTATAGATTATATAACATTACCACAAGAGAGGAGCGTCAGTAAATATCGCCAAAACGGCAAAATGTAAAGATTTTCTTCACAATTAACTCACGAGAACTTCTTTTATATTCAAAATTTCAATTCGGGGAAAAATTTATGACACTAATTTTCACGCAGGCGAAGCTGCTGACACAAATTCAAATTCTTTATTCAAATTGCCCTTTAAAAGCACTTTCGAATCGTCAAATTACAATGAAGCTACGACTGGTTCGAAAAAGGGCTCTTACCGAGAAGAACCAGCAAGAAACTCGGCGGTCATTCTTTTCAAAATTAAGTATTACTATAATGTCTTAATTAATTAAGAACAAATTAAAAAAATTACAATATAATCTAGTGCGTAGCTGGTCGCAATTTAAATCCAAGCGTTTTTATCATCAATATAGTCCTCAACAGTATGATAGGCTTTATCAATAAGTGTCTTCAATTCAATTCAATTTTTCCATTAATGGCTTTTAGTATTGCCTTGTTGGCACAAATTACTTTGCCAATGTCACGTAAGGTGAAGTACACACAAAGGAGATTGTACGGTGTGTCTTTTTAATTGTTTTTTTTTTATTTTTGAACTTGTGTAAAGGTAAGACCAAAATAGATTGCAGAGTTTTATTATAAAAATGTATACCGAAGCCCACAAACGATCTACCAACTTTACACGCAGTTTGTATTAAATACGTATTTTTAGCAGCTTTTACGACAAGTATTTTAACTATGCATACTTAATTCTTGTGTGAAACAGTTCATCGCAAGTTTGATTAGGAATTGCGTCTATCATTGTCGTTGATTCATTTAAGCTTTTTAAACATAGACCACTTTGTTCTATAAAATAAATGTGTTAACATATAAATCTGTCGTGTTGTATGCATTTTTTAAAGGTAAAGAGGTATTTAATCAGATATGTAGGGCATGGGAACGCAGCTGTCATATCTTGTCGTCAGAATATATTTCCTATGCTGTTTTTTGTTTTAAATAAGACGTCGATTTGTTCTATGACACTTTAATCATTATTTTTGGGATTTTTCTGATACGTGCCAAGGTCTTTTTTATTTTTCTAAGCCATAATACATTTATTTAGCCGTGTGTTATCCGGCTAAGTAGAATAGTACCACCCTAATTTACTACCGAGGCGTCGTAAAAGGCGACTAAGGTAAGTTGGCCCACCGTGTGGTATCCGGTTTAGTAGAATAGACCACCCTCCTTCTTACCGAGGTGTCGTAAAATCTGACTAAGGTAAGTCGTCAGGCAGGCGGCCGGTCGTAAAAACGCAGCCAAATTACAGCATGTTTATAACATGTTGTGCCGACCCCACTTAGAGTTGGATAAGAGCAGGAAGATGTATATAATACATTTATCTGCAGCCAATTCTTGAACTAAATCGTACTTAAGGCTTACATTTCTCAATTTATACTATAATTATTTACGTAAAAATTATAAGATCGTGTAAATTAAAGATCTCTCGAAAAGACACTCGTATGTCCCAAAAAAGTAATTAAGAACTTTCCTAATCCCAAAAATGCGTGTTGTAGTAACAAAAATCACTTTTCTGTTTCATGTTTACCTCTACTAAAGACTAATTCTGGTTAAGAACTACTATTATCTTATCTTTTATTATTATTATTATCTATAGTTCATCTTTTTATCTTCTGTGTAAAGTGTGCAAATATTAACCGAGGTATATAGTTTTTCATTATTTTTCTTTTTTTCTTTCCATATTACCCGTATTTCACTTCTTGTCCTTTTCCTTTCCTTTTTCCTCTTTTCTTTTCCTCAAAGGTTGACTGGAAGAGATCCCTTTTAAATGAGCGGGATAAATCTGCCTTCGTACATGTATTATGTTTCTTTTCCTTTCTCTTTTGTAACAATATGTATAAACAATAAAGAAAGAAATAAATAAGGTCTAATCAGTTACTTAGTGGATAAGTTGTTGGTTATTATGCGGCTAAATATGTACGCTGCAGCTCGTACAACTCTAAAATGGCAATTTACTCCTTACTATGGTGCAATGGTTCTGCAAAGATGTGGTGTTGCGGCAAGAGCCTAGTATTACGGGTTTTGAGTTATCTTTTATCCATTTGTTGCATCTGATGTCAAATAAAGAAGATACTGTTTAAAACGCCATCGTTCCAGGTGAGCTCTTTGATAGAGATGCTGCTAGTAGGGCTTCAAATTATGCATATTATCACAGGATGTTAACGTCGTCTCTACCACTAGCAGTTTTTTTCCTGACGGCGACTTGCGGCGGGTATTTCGGACTCTCACCGACTTAAAAACTGACATTGCTCCACCACGTTGTACACATTGCCACCATCTCTGCCAGCAGCGGCTCTGTACCCCGGAGTGCATCACCTCCGGTTGGAGCCTCTCTAAACAGTGACTCCCACCCGCTAATAGATGCTTCGGGAGCACCAGATGTGTTGACCGCCTCGGGGACCTAACTCCAGCGACTGTGCGATAAACCCCGTTCGGACCGCTTGGAGGTGCCCGTTAGGGCGGCATGCGACGGACTTCGGCAAGTTGCCTGCGTCCCGCTTGCATGTGGTGGATCGGATCAAGGACTCGACTTCCCGCATCCGCTTCACCGCCTTCTTCCGCGACATAAGGACCACTAGTAATACAGCCGGTTTGCAGTATCCCATTCCAATGTCTTCCGTGGTAACATAAGAGATTCCCAACTTTAAAAAAGCGGCCGTGCCTTAATTGCTCTTCCCCTTAAAATTAGCGTATTGTTGAAATAATCCTTGTTGAAGATATAATTACATCTATAATAAACGTTGAACGAAGACATCCATTACTGCATTGACGTTCAATTTTTCATCACAACAATATAACATTCCACATTTGTTACTGCCACGGACAGGAGCGCCTTAATATCACTCATCTGTAATAACAACTCATATTTTCCTATTCGATTCAACAAAAACGCCATCCGTCTCAGTCAACCTCGTTTCTAGGCCACGATATTGAACTTAGTCTAAAATAAAGTACATTTTAAATAGTGCACGCTCTGTTCCAATCAAATTTGTGAAAGAATATGTCGTAGTGCGATTTAACATATGTCAGAGATGTTAAACGTTGTACTGAACAGTATAAGACAATAGTCGACCTAATTTTCAAAAATAACAACACTTAAGCCACAATAAATTAAATAACGCATTTGATGTTTACTTTGGGTATTACTCGTATCATAGAGTTATTATATTTGTCTAGAAAGGCTAAAATAAACAGTATTAAAATAAAGAGAAAGCAAATGGGCGATCTATTCTGTCTTTTTATTATTTGTGTAAGTAAAAGGTTATAAAATAAAAAAATCTACATGGAATTAAGTGTAATATATTATTATTGTTGATTTGTATTTTTAAAAACGTCTGATAGGCGCCATTTTGTATTCGCCTATTTTTTTAAATTGCACTTAAAGGAAGCGATAAGCAAAGATGGAACGCGCTTGTCAAGAAAATTGTCTGTGATGTTCTATTTTCGAATGCAAACACGTTCTATTAGTCTGAGTGATTTCTGACCTATTTATACAGTTATTTGATGTATTATTTGTTATGTTACACAAATTGGATTGAAACAGACTATACACAGAACACATTCGATATTTAGAGGACAAGGATGCAGTTCCCGCCAACACAAATGTTTAGTCTTTCGGCGGGAACGATAAACACAGGAAATGTGGCGTAATATTTGAAATACATGAAAATTGCATTAAATTCGATAACCGGTCGTAAGCTATAAACAAGCTGGATGATAAACGTAAAATTACTTTTCCGTTGAGTTTTTTATGCAGTCTTCAGCTGCTTTTAGTTTTTTGTTTTGTCATGGTCATCTTTATCAATTGAACACATGAACTCATCTCTGTCATTATGGATTCCATACAATTACAATTATTGCCTATCAAAAAAATTTACTTAAATCAAAAAATGCCTACTGAAAATGAAATTCAAAAAATATCATCGCACCCTGTTATGAAAAATTGACTTATTGATTCATTATACATTTTTGTTACATCATGTCAAATGTCACATTACATTTACAATTACAAAATTTCTTCATGTATTTCAAATTAAAAAAACTAGAACCACAAGTTCAATTGGCAATAAAATTCAAGTATCAAATAAATATAAATTCAGTTTTATAATCCGTTAAATTCGTAAGCGATATTCTAGACATAAATTATATTAAGAAATCAATATAAAACATTAAATATTGTAGTAATTTTCTATATGATAGCTTTCTAGATTTACTCTATGACTGTTTCATTAAGTAATAAAAAACGGGGAAAAAGTAAATCTTATTAATTAATTCAATATTAACTAATAACTTGTTTGGTCTCGTTCGTTTTATATTTTTAGTTTTTTTCAGGTATAATCTTATTACATTTTAATAGTCATAAGTTTTATTATCATTATCATAGTCGTGTTTTATTGTATGCACTTTGGACAAATCTACTTGTTTGTGGTATGTTTTTGGCTTATAATTTATTTATTTTATTAAAATAATAATAATAATAATATTTTGGTTTAAATATTGAGTTTATCGAATGTCTTTATTTTACCAGTCCCTTTTTAGTTTTTTTTTCTATTAATATAGTACTATTATTTGATTCTATTTTCAAACTTTTCTGAACGTATCGCTTACAAAATTGACAGACTATACAAGAATATACATAATTTCTAGTACTTACATGTATTATTGGTATAATTCACATTATTTTCCACCTGTATGCCCATTTTTATGACTAGCTTCGTTTTCACTTCATGACACTCTTGTCACTGCCATTAAAGCCACACGCGCATTTTGCGTAAAATCACTACATCACATTACATATTAATTGTCCGTTATTATCGCACACTTTCCACAATATGTACACTGAAAATTTTTACTGCGAAATTTAAAATAATAAACTATTAATTTCACCACCAAAATATTTGTAATTTTTCGATTGATTCTAAATTATTTTCTAGTAGTATTTATTACAAACAAAATAGGGTATTACTTATGTGAATTTCAACAATTACAATACAATTAAAATTAAATTTAAAAAAAAATAGGTTGAATATATTGTAACAAATGCTACGAGAAAATTAAAAAAAACCCACAATTGTCAAATTGACGGCTCCACACGCGTTTCCCGCCACAAAACCACGCGTGCTCGTTCCCGCCAAGCCGCCATATCACTGCGTCTGAAACAAAGTTTTATTTTTAAATTTTCTGTCAACGGTCACACTGAATGCGGAAATAGACTCCATAGTTTTGTTTAATAGCTTGAGGTGTACATAAATGACTAACTATACTGCCAATTTTTGTATTGCTACGTTTCTTAATCGTACGATGTAAAAGATAAAATACAAATGAACATTTTAATTATAATTAACACATAGGAAATTATATTCGTAACATAATTTAACGTAGAATATTTTTAGTACTACTGTACTGTACTACTAATAATAGTAATACTAATAATAGTAATACTGTACTCAGTAAGGTATATTTAGATGAGTCTTTTTGTATTCGGGAAAAATTTTCGTCAAAACTAAAATTAATAACCATAAAGTTGACCGTATAAAAAAGCCAGGAGAGGACAATCTTTATTTGATGTCTATGATTTTTTATGATTATGATTAGGATTTTTGATGTCTATGCTATATATTATATAACAATTCTCAGTTTGTCAATAGCCTCATCATCCTTCTGCCCTTATCCCACCCTTTATGGGGTCGGCACAACATGTTATAAACATGTTGCCACATGATATGGCTACATATTTTACGACCCACCGCATGCCTTTAGCCTAGTTAGAAAGAGGGTGGTCTATTCCACTCAACCGGATACCACGCGGTGGGATAATTTACCTTAGTCGCCTTTTACTTAAGACACCTGGGTAAGAAATGAGGGTTGTCTGTTCTACTCAACCGCACGGCTTGTGAATAACCTCATTTTAAAAATCACGTACAAAAGATTAGCTTCTGCAGAAATATAACATGAACAACTTCCGTATTAACCCAATAATGGATTATATATAATTGACTGATATTTCTCTAAGCACTACATTTTACCGAGAATATGTCCAAATAACTGCTGAAAGGGTTTCATTAGCTAATAAAATAAAGCCTGTCGGGACATCAAAGAAAAAAACTGTATTCCGAGAAACCAATGTAAACCAGGCACATTAAATTAATTTTTTCTCGACGAACTGTTATAATGAAAATTAATTCAGAGAACTCCGATAGAATCAAGCCATTTGCAAACCGTGTCAAATTTATTGGTCGTTTTATGGAGCAGAGTTTTTTTATAATGATGTTTGCGAGAGAGTGGTAAACTCTTCATATGTGCAGTTCAATTTCGAAATTTTATTTATATAAATAAAAATCTTACCTAGCCGTGTGGTATCCGGCTAAGTAGAATAGTACTACCCTCATTTCTTACAGAGGTGTACGTTAAAGACGACTAAGGTAAGTCGACCCGCCTTGTGGTATCCGGCTGAGTAGAATAGACCACCCTCATTGGTTACTGAGGTGTCGTAAAAGGCGACTAAGATAAGTTGACGCACCGCGTAGTATCCGGTTTAGTAGAATAGACCACACTCCTTCTTACCGAGGTGTTCTTAAATACGACCAAGGCAAGTTGACGTCAGGCAGGCGGCCGGTCGTAAAAACGCAGCCAAATCATGTTACAGCATGTTTATAACATGTTGTACCGACCTCACTTTGAGTGGGATAAGGGCAGGAGGATATACATATATGAATAAAAATCTTACCATCCTGCTGGTAAACTTTTTAAATCATACAATAAAAGATTGAGTATTATTTTTTACTTAACGAGGCTTCGCCCGTGTGGAAGGCAGTGACCAAAAAAGTTTATTTAAATTCAAATTCATAATATTCTTTATTCAAATAAACTTGTAAACAAGTGCTTTTCAATCATCAACTCTACCGCTGGTTCGGAAAGCTGTTCCTACCGGGAAGAGCCAGCAAGAAACTCGGCGGTTGCTCTTTTAAAAATACAATTCTTATTACTAGTTACATTTAGTCATTATTGCCTTATTAGGGTCTAAGCGAGCTATACAAATATATTCTTATCTCCTAAGTAATCCTCTGTATAGTAGGCTTTCTGTATCAGCCTCTTTTTAATAGTGTTTTTAAACTGCTGTAATGGCAAAGCTAAAATTGGTTGCGGAATTTTACTATAGAATCTTATACCCAGACCTACCTCTTACCATACATACCCATAAATCTTAAAATACATCTGGTCAACTCTTTAAATCGTATAAAAAAAGATTGAGTATTTTTTATTACTTTACGAGGCTTTGCCCGCCTGGAAAGCAGTGAGCCAAAAAGTTATTCTAGGCTGAGAAGTAGCCTATATGTGACTAAACAACCTCCTCTAACTTCCCGTCCAAGTCCCACCAAAAGTGGTTTAACCGTTCCGGAGAATATACTATTAATACAAAGTTTCCTCAATTTTTTAGTAAAAACTGTAAAATCAATTACATCTACACAAATAGCAAATCCACCAACAGGATGTATATTTTTAATTAAATGATTTTTTTATTCAACTTGCAATGTATGTGAAAGTGGAATCTTAATTTTAACTTTGACCCACTTCTAGGTGTCCGATTGAGCTGAAAGTTTATGACAAAACCTGATGCTACTGTCAGGATTGTCTCCAGACGAGGGAACCCCTCAACGGTTAACAGTAGGGACACGAAATTTTGTTAAAAGCTTCTTTAACTTGCCTTGTTTATGTAAGCTTTATCAATCTAAAAAATACTACCGTATTTACCGGCGGCCAAATGACAAGCTTAAAAAAACTTTAAGCTTAGTCTTAGGCTTAGCTTTAGTTTTTTTAAGCTTGTCATTTATGGATTACACAAATTATCCAAATAATTTGTGTAATTCGGTAAGATAATAATAGGGCAAGAATTTGGTAGGATGCAACATACGAAAATATTGGTGTATCAACGAATAATAAATAAACAACTTCTGGTTTAGTATAACAACGAAATGTGACTTAGTTTGCGTAAAAATTTTTACCAAGACGTAAAGTAGCTTTTTCAGAACTTAAGCTATCGCCTAACCAAAATACCGTTTATCTATTGCGTCTGAAAGTGTGTGTATACAAAAATATATTTGCATATATAACATTAGTATATATTGAAAGCACGTGATTCTTGCCAAGGATACGTGGGGTGAACCCAGAACAGGCACGTCTAACTCTACAATAACTTATAATCTTAATTGATATTTACAATTAATCAGGCGCTTTATGGTGAAGGAAATCGCGTTAAACAGTGCTTCACGCATACTTTATAGAAATGGGCGTTACATTGCGCAATCCTGAAAATTTCGAAACACTAAACATATTCAAAAAGAAATGCCTTAGTTACTGCTCCAATTGGAATGAAACTAATATTGTCTATTTATTTACTTAGAGTACCGGCCTGTTATTATCCCACTGCTGGGTATAGGCCTCTTTTCTCCGTTTTTGGAGAGAAGGATTGGAGCTAAGACCTACCACGCTGCTCCAATGCGGATTGGTAGGTTACACATGTCGCCAGAATTCACTAGAGATATGCAGGTTTCCTCACGATGTTTTCATTCACCGAAAAGCGTGTGATAAATTGCAATTATGAATTAGACACATAAGTTTGTAACAGAAAACTCATTGGTGTCTGCCCGGGTTTAAACCCGTGACCTCCTCGAAAGAGTCGCACGGTGCTACCACTGGGCTACCACAGCTTATTTTTATTTATTAACTTAATCTGTGTAAAATATCTTGTTTTTTTTTATTTCAATGTTTATTAATTTTTAATATCTTATATCCATCATTTTTTCTCTTGTTGAGTGTGTTTTAATTTTATAAGATAAGTTTTATTTTTGTTTTTCTTGTCTGAAACGATTTATCAATAGTAAGACTCCACCGGAAACAACAACGATACAGTGTTGCCACCTTTGTAATCAAAAAGGGCGCGATACTCTTGTTTCATGACTGTGTGGCTTTAAAGCGGAAATCACTGGCGACAACAGTTCTTATATTTTGTATCCTTATTAAAAATCGTTGCAACATTTACCAAGATATGGATTCAGAGATTTTCATCGTAGGTGTGTAAATTCGCAACATATGGTCATTGGTTACCTACTTTATAGCAGCTTTCTAGTCAATGTTTTGAAAGGTTTTCCACACCTTACCTGCGCTCTTAATATACGAGAAGCGGAACATTTCATACACGATCTAACGAATTCAGACACTCGTAAAGCTGTCATTGATAAAAAAGAAAACTACGCATTTCTTAGGAAAGCTAAAATACCCGTTGCCCGAACAGTTTTAATGCTGATTAATGGTATAAAACAAACAAGGCTGGTACATACGTCGGAGATGCAATGTCATTGCCTCCGCTAAATATACCGGATGGCAGTCACCCTGCGTTTAAAACGTTAGATCAAGGCACGCAGTGGGTATATGTATGTTTTTATCATTTGATTATCTTTAGTTTGTCTTCAACTAACATATTTTTGGTATTGATCAGTTATTGTTATTGGCCCGTTGGCCAACATTTTCAATGAATAAATTTGCTGGTCGTCGAGTCTGGGTGTATATTTGTATTTAAGTATATATTTAAAAATGATAGTAGTATATATTCACCAGTACGTATATCATTAAGTTACTTACTTTGGGGACGGACGACCGTGTGTGTAAGTGTCCCATATATTTATTTGTATATTTTATTGAAGCAGGTGTTTATATATCTGTTATAGAAATAACAATGGTGCTCTATAGTGGTGTTATAATAAATAATGGGTCCATGCGGATATTTACATCGTCGGCGTAACTGGACCATAGGACGCCGTCACTGGGCGGCAAATCATTGTAATCGGATATGTTGCCCCTTAGGAATAGCTATTTAATTTGATCATTCTGTCCTTAGCATCGAGCTAGGATAGACACTTTTAGTTTATAGTTAGAATGTAATTTTTATATATAAAATAAATTAGTTTAAAATATTCTTTTCGTAGCATCGAGCTAGGAAAGACGCTTTTAATTTGTAATTAGTTTGTAGTTTTTATATAAAAATAAATTAGTATTAGTTATTTTGGGTTTTCTTGAATCCTCCGACAGCGACTTCTGTAATTTATCACTGGAACAACTTTTACAAACCTTCGTTAAAACGTAGATTCCACTATATCTATTGGGGTCTAGTTAATATACATTCTTAGCCGGTAAAACGTATATGGCAAAGAATGGAGAATGCATAAGCATAGAAAGTGTAACTTTAATTTATTTGTAACTTTAAGTGTAACTTTAACTTTATTCTTTTTATTTAATAAAGTAACACTTTCTATGCTATATTACTAGTCTTGTATATATCAATATACAAGACTAATAATATCCCGCGGTTTCACCCGCGTAATTTTTATTTTTTTACACCTTATTACATTTTTTTAACGGATCCCAATTTATTTTGAAAATGTCTATGGTACTCAGTAAAGATACAGCTTTCCAAAGGTGAAAGAGTTTTTGAAATCTGTCCAGTAGTTTTTGTGTAACATTACAAACATACATACAAATTTTTCCTTCTTATAATATCAGTATAGATAAGCTCATTTGAATATTAAAGATTGAAGTCTTACATCGGATTAGTATTTGACAGTGAAATTGAGTCGAAAACATAATGTATACATTCATACGGTCATTTGTACGTCTATACATATTCAATTATGGACAAAACTAAGCCACTAATGAAATACTACGACTTTTAAAGTAGGTATTTTAGAATAGAATAGAATGGAATTTCTTTATTTCTTTTCTATACAAATTACAATTATAGTTATAATAATAGAAAATTAAAAAAAAATAATAGAAATTAACATGAAATAGAAGAGTTAAAACAAAAAAACTTTTATATTACGTTGTGTGGCGGTGTGCAGAAAAAGAAATAGGATAACCACAGACTAATAAGGACGGTTAGCCCTATGCTGATTTTCAGTGGCCTCCCTAGGGGTTACGTCGACAGATATTAAATATTATTCAAGTTACGTATAACATTTACATTATAAATTTAAAAAAAAAACAATAATTTTGTAATCAAATTAAATAATCGAAAACAGTGGATTTAAAAACCGAAGTACTGGCACGACTTACCTAGAATTGAGCGATAGTTTTATAGTGTGCAACATACAAATAAACTTAACATGAACTTTAACTTAACATTAAGATGGATAAAGATGACATTTAAGAATGTATACAAAAATAAAAATAGATATAACTGTTTGTATAAAATATTTACAAATCTGATTGTTGTAAATTAAATAAATAGGATTTTAGTTTAAATCAAATTTTAACATTTCGCTTGATTGTTTGGCAAGACAACCTGTCTTTTACTTTGAATTGTGGTAAATAGGAGATGCCTTGTTATTTTTTGTACTGCAAAATTATTGATTTAGAAGGAACCCGCATTTTAATTGCTGTTTGTGTAAAATTTTTGCAATTTACATACTTGCAAGATATCCCAGAATTCCTCTAAATCCAGACTACACGATTACTAACCAAAGATTAACATATAAAAAAGATTATCATAAAGAATATAATTAAAAAGCACGAGGTAGCCGTTATTTTTACGAAATACATTAAACCGTCGACACGTGGGAACACGTTGCTGGCATCTTATGAACAGACTCGCGCTATATGATTTGTATAGGATACAAAACACGCCAGAACTAACACAACTAACTGTATAATAATTAATTTATAAACTACTAGCGGCCTGCCCCTGCTTCGCACGGGTATAAAATATATATCCCATGTCAGTCAGTGTAAAAAAAAACTGATTAAAATTGATCCAGTAGTTTTGATTTATTCATTACTGCCCGTGGCACGCAAGCGTTAAATATAGGGAAAAACAATTTCCTTTTCCTATACCAAGAAGATTTCCTGATATCGTTGGAATATCTAAATTCATAAAGTACATTTTTACTTTTACATTTTCCCTATGTATTTTATTTTTACAATGAATTACAGAATGTCTTTAAACAAACTCTTGAAAGAGCGACATCGCTGCTAAAGTCGAAGTGTTATAGGGGCGAAGCGCGGCGTCCTCACGGCATTTTAAATCTGTAATATCTCCGAAAATGTTCACTTAAATTACATGCTGTAAACGGCCATATTGATCTATATTAATCAACTATTTATTTAAGGTACTTAATTGGATAAGGATTAATGCTGTATTGTACAAAAATTGCTTCAAAAATATGCCATTATTTTTCGTAAAAAGTAAATGACAAAAAATGCTATAGTGGGTTATCCATAAGAGATAGACATATACCATCGCGGACTTTTCTGTTCACCTTTTTAAGGTGTACAAATACTTAGTACATCATTTTGATAAATCTCGTAGGGTTTAGCCTGCGTTTGCAATGTAAGCGGAAAAAAATGTAATTTTTCACAGAAACCTCAAAAATTACAGTATTTCTCTACTCCGTATTGAATGTTATTATACGTACAAACCTTCGTCTGGAATCACTCTATCTATTTAAAAAAAACCGCATCAAAATCTGTTGCGTAGTTTTAAAGTTTTATGCATACATAGGAATATATGGACAAAGAATGCGACTTTGTTTTATAATATGTAGTGATGAAATACTATATGACACCCCCGTGTAGTATCCGACTGAGTAGAATAGACCACCCTCATTTCTTACCGTCTTCTCTCCTGCCCTTGTCCCAATCTAAGTGGTATTGGCACAACATGTTCTGAAACATGTTACATGATTTGGCTAGATATTTCACGACCGGCCGCTTGCCAAGCGTCAATTTACCTTAGTAGCCTTTTACGACACCTTGGTTGGAAATGGGGGTGGTCTATTCTACACAGCCGAATACCACACGGTGGGTCGACTTACCTTAGTCGCGTTTTACGACACCTCGGTAAGAAATGAGGGTAGTCTATTCTACTCAACCGGGTAGCACATGGCATAGGACGCCTAATAGTCATTCTTCATAATTGTGTTGACTGATTTTAATATGGCAACCGTATCGTCTTGCTATTCGAGACCTCTCTATCCGCTATAACAATTAACAGCTTAAGATACAACAAATGATATTTGACTATTTCCCGTTCCGGCGTATATATTCAGTTACAAAAACAAATGCAAAATTGGCCTACCCAGTACAAGCTAGCGAGATTTCTCGACGCATGACTGCCAGAGAATTTTGGCAGAGACAAATATGAGCGACAAAAATACTGTATTACAAATATCCAATAGACGTGTTCCGATTTGCGGGAATATTATAAAATTTTCTCGTGTCAGCTTATCATTAGGGATCTGTTGACAAATATGATGGATTATTTTATCAATTATATGTTTCAACACGATGGAAATAAAAAATGTAATGTGTAGCGACACGTTCACACCACCTTTCCCGGTAAGATGGCGCAGGGCGTTAGCCGGATCGTCTGACAAATTTACCTTCCAGTTTGTATCTGCCATTTTTCTCTCAAGAAAATAGTGTAGTGGTTTCCCCTTGCCTTCTGCACCAGACTTTTAGGGTAGATTAGTCCCAAGGTTACTGAAACCTCTTCTAATCAATTACCTGACTAGGTGGATGGATATACCGCCATTGGTCGGTCGCCAGAGCCTCGACCGTTATACAGCAGGGGACACCACGAGCAGGTGAGGTTGAGCTTGATAGTTACTGGCAAAACAGAAGGTAAAAGACCTAGAGGCCGCTCACCAACTAGGTGGTCAGACCAACTGCGCCAGTCATGCACGTCCGCCAAATTTTATGAGGTAGCAACAATGGCCACCAACAGGAGCAGGTGGAAACAAATTATCCACTCGAGGATAATATCTAGCCAGGACCACGATCTTCAGTAATGAAGTCACAACTAGAGAGAGAGAGAGAGAGTAGCGACACGTGCGTAAAATGTGCGTTAATTCGTGTGCAGTTAGTGTTGTTGAAGTGTTGTTTTATACATTTATTTATTTCTTTTTATACATATAATTAGAAAAGAGAAATAAAAGTAAAAAAGCACATGTATTAAGGCGGACTTATCTTTAAAAGGAATCTCTTCCAGTCAACCTTTGAGTAATAGAAGGAAAAGGACAATAATTGAAGAAGAAAGAGAGTACGGGTCGTATATAGAAAAAGAAAATGTTACATTAATATGTGAAGAACTTTTTATTTTAGTGCATAATGCAGGAGTCAGTAACCTGCGGCTGATAAGAGGTGATGTGCGGCTCTTTAGCTCCTAAGTAACGGCCTGTTACTGTCCCACTGCTGAGAATAAGCCTCTTCTCTCCGTTTTTGGAGAGAAGGATTGGAGCTAAAACCTACCACGCTGCTCCAATGCGGATTGGTTGGTTACACATATCTCCAGAATTCTCTAGAGATATGCAGGTTTCCTCACGATGTTTTCCTTCACCGAAAAGCGTCTGATAAATTGAAATTATCAATTAGACACATAAGTTTTAACAAAAAAACTCATTGGTGTCTGCCCGGGTTTGAACCTGCGACCTTTTCGAAAGAATCGAACGGTGTTACCGCTGGGCCATCACAGCTTTAGCTCCTAGCACAATATTATTGATTTTATTAAAAAACACACTAAAAACTTGCTGAAATTATTAACAAGGAGGATTTAACATCATTTCCACGTCTCAGCCACTTGTACTCGCTTTTCAACAATGTCTTCAGAGCGTAGGAAGCTAAGAATAACGCCGTCATCGGCTTTTTCTATAAAGGTTATAAATCGTTTATGAAAAACTTTAAAATTTGTTAATTGTAATTTTTGACTCTTCCGATTCAAAAGGTTGCCGACCCCTGGAATACTGGGATTGTATTGTATAGCGAAATATTTATCTATCGAATCTTAAGTTTAACGAACCACTGAAAAAATATTTCACCAATTATAATCAGACTTTACTAATGTAAAAATAGATTTTCGAGAAAAACTTTTAGTTGATGTAAAACTAATTCGTAATATTTGTTATCCGATTCAGCTGTCAACGAATTTAAGCTCGGGCCTCTTTAAGAGCGTTTAAGAAAAATACTTTATTAAATGTCTTGCAACATTTCGTGTCATTGCATTTTTATAACTCTCACTCGGAATTATAATGTTTTTATTAAATAAATGCATTTAGGATACACGTCAGAGCTGACAAGTAAATTGGTTGGGGAAATTTAGTTCTTTAGTTATGGCAAGCACGATTTGTAATAAAGATACAAAATATAGAGAGGGTGAGATCATCTCTGGACATGACTTATTTTTTTAACGCATATTTTTTAACTTTTACATTACTTAGGTGCAATAGCAGTGTGGTATCCAGTTGATTAGAGTAAACCACCCTAATTTCTTGCTGAGGTGCCCTAAATAAAATGCAACTAATGTAACTTAACATCAGGCAGGCGGCCGGTCGTAAAATAACAAGCCAAAACATGTGCTGACCCCACTTAGAGTGGAATAAGGGGTAGGTAATTGATAATGATATCTATTATTATTATTTAATAGCTGTCAAGCGCTGATCTGTCATCAATAGGAAAACAAGGAAATGCATTTAAGTACCCATTTGTTTTTGGAGTGGAAAACTTCCATGAAATTCTGGCATCCACCCGACGTGTTGTCAACGATTACGAGTGATGCATTTGCTATTACTCAAATACTATTGTATTTATAAACTGTATTAGAGACTGGGAAACTGGCTATTTATCGCTATTTTTTATACTGGTAATATCCCGCTTTTTCACCCGCGTACATACCGACCTCATGGCAGTGGAAAGTCTACTAAGTCGGACCATAGATTTATTTTTGTTAAATATATCACCAATAGTTTCCGCAGCACATGCGACAACAGATTTTTATGACTAATTTATTACACATTATTACATTTTTATTACGGATCCTTTTTTTTAATGTAATACAGCTTATGTTGCTCGGTAAAGATGCAGCTTTCCAATGGTGAAATAATTTTTGAAATCAGTCCAGTAGTTTTGTGTGAAAACATTACAGACATACATACAAATTTTTCTTCTTTATAATATTAGTATAGATTGTATACAAAATCACCGTATGGCATCCAGCTGAGTAGAATAGACCACCCTCATTTCTTACTGAGGTGTCGCAAAAGGCAACTAAGTTAAATTGTCAGGCCGGCGGCCGGTCGTAAAATACGTTGCCAAATCATGTAACAACATGTTTATAACATGCTGTGCCAACCCTACTTATAGTGGGATAAGGGCAGGAGAATGCTGATATCGCACGCTTAGTATTAAAGCGACCTAATTCAAAAAAGGTGTTTTGTGGCAAATTGCAAATGAGGCGGGGCCTCTCTAAAAGTGGCCCCTCCCTCCGCTAATGAATGCATCGGGGTACTTTTCCGATGGGCGTACCATAAACCCTGTTCGAGATGCCCAGAGGTCCCCTTTAGGGCGGGATACGACGGGCTTCGGCCAGTCGTCTGCGCCCCGCTCGCCTGCGGTGGATCGGATCCAAGGACTCGACTTCCCGGATCCGCTCCACCGCCTCCTTCCGCGAGATTATGTTATCGCAGGAGGCCATCGATGCCCACAATCTCTCCCCATTCACGAACCAAGGTGGGCAAGGAGAGATCGTGCCCCACTTGTGCCACGAGCTCTCCCCGCTGAACTACCCAAGCTGGGCAGTACAACGCATTGCATATACTGAACCCATACAACTAAAGTACAAAGATTGGCAGTATAGAATAGATATATCAGGGGCAAGATTTTTGTCGTAATCGAATGAAGGTTACCCGAATATTGGAAGCGGTCAATCCGTTATTAGCCGCCGGTTACGTCTATATTTAGTATAATTCAAGCCAGACGCACGCAATTTGCGTCCACGATGAAGGGAAATTATACAGACGCTCGTATCTCGTGCAAGAACATTGTGGTCTAGTCTAAATCTAAATATTGAGTTTTAATCCATAGTAATATTATAAATGGAATGTCTGTACGTGTATCAGTATGCTTTCGCTAATTGACCGAAGCATAGGATTTTATAATAAATTATCTAAGTATCTAAGTATGGTAATTTGTCTGTGACACTTTCTCATTCATGTTATAAAGCGTATATATAATTGACATACAAAGGTTATGATACATGCCCTTTGTATATCAATTATATATTATATGCTTTATAAGATTTTATTCAACATGATGCTTCGGATACGGCGCGAAACGATTTGAGATTGTAATAGCGAATGTGTGGAGTGTTGTAGTGTTAGTTGCGTGTGGTGGTTGTGGTTCGTAGTGTATACCATTTAGAAATTCTCTATGCGCTAAGTATGAACATGGATACGGTCTACTTTTAGCATAACTTTTTTTTGATTCCATCCCATTTTGATTCTTCGTCTCACAAATATTAAAGTCAGTTTTAGTTTGTTTTGTTCTATTCTGCAAGCTAAACGATCAAGTCAAGCTAATACAAGTCACAACATAATTTAAAGGTAAAAAGAAATTTGTAAAATTTCCCATCATAGAGTAGGAGAACCAGCTTAAAATGTGTCCATCGACAACTAGAGAAAGAAAATGAGACTTATTATATGTCTCTCTTTCTTATATGTGATTAGACATAAATAACTATACGAATTTCACCGAAATCGAAATACTCGAATGATGTAGTACGCCGTGTGGTATCCGTTGGCTAAGTTGGATAGACCACCCTCATTTCTTTACGAGGTGTCGTAAAAGACTAAGATAAGTTGACAGGCAGGCGGTGGTTAAATACGTAGCCAAATCATGTGACAACATGTTTATAACATGTTGTGCCGATCCCAGTAAGAGTAGAATAAGGGCAGGAGAATGAATTTTATGTATATAATGTTAGTTTCTTGAAGCTATAATATAATCTGGTTATTGGCAAAAAATTCTTTGTATTTAGTAGAAAAAAATCTTAGAGGGAAATTTCGGGACATCCTGTAGATCCTGAGATATTTTCGAAATTCTCATTATTTGTTGTGACACTCTCACTTACAGGCCTCTGGTTATGTCTCCCCTACTGTATGGTTCCCACAGACGACAAAATGGAGCGAATCAAGATGGCGCCAATATTTTCTTTAAAATACCCTTCCATTGCCAAGTACGTAATACAAATACATATAAAACTATTATTAATACACCACATAATACATAACACACGTTACATAATTTTTAATGTACTTTTTTAATATCTTATCATATACATGTCAATGAATACAAACGGACATCTGATTTGATCATGTACTAATGTTATTTACTGCGCTTTTAGATGAGCGAAAATATTCGCGACGGTACCGCCCATAAAGATGGAGATTAAGTGTTATTTTAGATTGCTACAACATGTGTACAGGATGTTTCGAAATTTCCCTCTAGGATTTTTTCTATTAAATAAAAAGTATTTTCTGCCAATAACCAGATTATGTGGCTTCAAGAAACTAATATTACATACATAAAACTCATTTTCTGACCCTTATCCCTCTCCAAGTAGTGTTAGCACAACATGTTATAAACATGTTGTAACGTGATTTGCCTGAATAGCGTGTAATTATCTTAGTCGTATTTTATTCAATTTAGCCAACGGATACCACACGGCGTTTACTATCATTCGAATATTTCGATTTCGGTATATCGTTTTCCGAACACGCTGTATAACTCACACTTTGGAAAAACGTAAACACTTGTAATATTTAGGCGCTGTAATATTTTAGAGACTGAACTTCATTTTCATGTTAAATTAATTATTCTGTAATATGTTGGTACGTTAGCTAAAAAGGCAGTGTATACTATAATAAAAAATAAAATGGACCTACAGAATACAACTATATCTGAGGTAACTATAATCGTGGGCGAAAATAGAAAAGTTCATACAACAAGTCAAGACCTTTTACAGTTTTAAATATCTGTGTCGCCAACCACCAATCAATCTGCCAACACCGTATCTTGTCGTTTTCAATCTGGGACGCTTATTGTACTCACATAAAAAACCTCCATAAAGCCAGGGGAGAAATTTGGTCACTATAGCATCATAAGAAAGCTCAGTGTAACTGATATATTATTACGAACTGGGTTTGCGGATTTGTAATAAATTAAAAATAAAATTCAGAATATACTTTTTTCTAATATCCTCGAGCCCCTGAGGCGCGCAAACGCTTACATAGTAAACTAATCAATCCAGAAATAAATATAAATATATGGGACTCTTACACTCACGGTCGTCCGTCCCCAAAGTAAGTAACTTAATACTTGGGTTTAAACGTTTTTCGAAGTCTTACTTCGAGAAATCCGAGGTACACCCGAACCCTTTAATTTCAGTTGCTTCCACCTACATCCCAGTTAGGTCTGACCACCGAAAATATAGGCGTCCAAAAAGCGTCCTATATGACCCTGACGATCAAATAACGATCGCAAACACAAAAACACGTAATACACACACACAGCGTCTTCACCGGCGAAATGAGGTCCCAGATTTCTGACGTAGGTTGGTCGTGGCTTCTTGCCACCCTTCCGTCGTAGTATTGACTAATCAAAGTCATACCATCAGCCCTCCACTACACGTCGTCCTAAGCCGTGGTCCGGCTTCACAGAAGGTACCCTTAGGACGACGTTCCCCGACGCTAGTAGAGCTTCTGTGCTCTACTCTACGCATTTCGCAACCTCGGCGATGCTTCTGCGCTCGCCCGTCCCGCCCGGTGACGCTGTAGAAGCCGTTAGGGCTAACAGCATATATTCAATTCGAGAAAAAAAATTTCTGTTATGGTAGACAGACAACTGGTAAATATATACATATATCATTTTTTAATACATACTTAAATACAAATATACATCCAGGCTTGAAGAACCAACAAATTGTTTATAGAAAATGTTGGCCCTCAGCGGGAATCGAACCCGCGACCCACTGTATCCACTGCCCACTGCGTCCACGGGCCAGTTAAAAGTTCTCTCGATTAGTCCCGATTCGTTATGCCAATATT
The DNA here is from genome assembly GCA_947086495.1 of Morpho achilles. Taxonomy (NCBI): domain Eukaryota; kingdom Metazoa; phylum Arthropoda; class Insecta; order Lepidoptera; family Nymphalidae; genus Morpho; species Morpho achilles. The sequence continues at coordinate 1,325,990 of CAMTZB010000018.1, read as the reverse complement.
AGGCTTATGGTAAACATTCTGTAAACAACCTTAAGTTCTAGGACAATAAAATCAAGCGGAATTCGCAAGCAATTCGCATTTGAATTCTGTCTTAGGTTTCAATCATTTTTGTATATTCGTAACAATATGTATTTTATTATAAGAGTAAGTTTTAAAAAGGCATCCAAAAGTTGTATCAGACTGTAAAATTAATCACTTTAACAAGATATCTGTTTATAACCGTCGATTTCATCCCGGAATACGTTAGTCATCTGTAAGAGACCGTCAGACGGTGGCTCGTCATACGATGACTCACAAAGAGACAAATCCGTCCTTTACGTGTGGGTAAACTGGATATAATAAGCCGAGATAGTGTCTGAATGGTTACCCCGTACCAGAAAACGCAGCGTTGTGAGAACCCCTACAAGATGTTCAGACGACTTCAAAAGGCTTGTGAGAAACCGCGAGCGCCGTAAAAGAATATAATTATACAATGACATTACTCAAACCATATTCAACTTTTCTACAGATTATATATCCTCCTGCCCTTATCCCACTCTAAGTGGGGTCGGCACGTCATGTTATAAAAGTGATGTCACATAATTTGGCTGCGTTTTTACGACCGGCCACCTGCCTGACGTCAACTTACCTCTGTCGAATACCACACCTGGGTAAGAAAGAGGTTGGTCTATTCTACTTAACTGGATACCACACGGTGAGTCAACTTATCTTAGTCACCTTTTACGACACCTCAATAAGAAATGAGGGTGGTCTATTCTACTCGGCCGGATACCATACGGCGGGTCGACTTACCTTAGTTACCTTTTACGACACCTCGGTAAGAAATGAGGGTACTATTGTATTTAGCCGGATACCACACGGCTAATTCAACTTTTCTACAGAAGGGTTTAAAATAAAGCACAAGACAATATCATACAAAAAACATACGACAATGCTGTTTTATCGTGGAATCTATCTCCTGATGATGCTTCGGTTGCGGGGCGAAACGATTGTTGAGATTGTGATAGTGAACAAAATTGTTCCCCTCTAAAAATCCTACATAAAAGTCCGCGGCAGCATATGTCTAGCTTTTAAAGTTAACATACTTTAACCATTTCTTATGGTTATCAAAGTAAGATAAGTGATAAGTGCTAATTCAAATTTAAATGCTGAAATTAATTCAGAGAGAGGACGCGACCTGTTTATGTTGTTGCGAGCGCGCGGTCACCCTTAAAATGGTTAAATGCGCAAAGTGTGGCAAAGTAGTTGCTAAAAAAAACCCTGGAGTGCAATGTAACAAATGTAATAAGTGGTACCATGCCTCCTGTGCATCATTAACAACCGAACAACTCAGCGCGTTGTCTGTAACGGATTCAGTTGACTGGAAATGTCAAGGTTGTACATTTACAAATGGCGGAAAGAATAAACGAATCTCTGTTATTTTGCCGGACCCGGACGACGAAGAATCCGATACGGAAGTATTCAGTAGTGGCGAAAAAGATAAAATGCTTATAGATATACGACAGGAATTAAAAAAATTACGTCAGACAGTGCGAGACATAATTCGGGACGAACTTCAAAACACGCTCAAATATTACTCAAATAAGATTGATGAATATGAAGAAAAAATGAAGGATAACGAAACGCGTGTAAAATTAATGGAGAACCAGTGCAAAAATCTCCTTAGCACGTGCAATAATCTTAACCTAAAAAATGACGTGTTGGAACAAAGACTAAATAAACTGGAACAGTCACAGTCACTAAATGACATTGAGATTTGTGGAGTCAGTGAGAAAGAAAATGAGAATATCAAGCAAATAACGATGTCCTTATGCCAGTTTTTGAATCAAAAAGCCGATGATGTTGTGAAGGTGTATAGAAAAAAAAAGCACGTCCGGCCGGGTACCGCTCGAGCCGAACGCGCTCAGGTTGATGCACCCATTGTGGTATCTTTGCGAGAAGGGAAGCGCGACCTATGGATCCAAGCATCTCGATCGAAAAAAATTACCCCCAAGGACTTGGGGAACGTCGGTGAGCAAAAAATAAACCTTCGAGAAGCCCTAACTTCCATTACTGCATACCTACTCTGGAAAACTAAAACTAGCCTGAGAGATACATTGATATGTAAATATGTGTGGTGCAGAAACGGAGTAATTATGGTGCGTAAAACTGAGGGGGACGGAAAGATATACTACGTACGCTCCGAAAATGACATTGAAAAGATAGGCAAAGAATTGCAAAAACAAAAATAAAGTTTTTATTTAGCGGGTCATACTCAAGGTTGCAATAAGCGCCCGGCAACCAAAGATAAATAAATAATATATCCATAGATATAATTCTTACTAATTTTATGGATAATTGCGATATTAGCGTAATTGAAACTAGTAACGAAACATGGAACGACTTTACTTATAACATAAAGAGTAATCAAAACAAATTATTATTACTACACGTGAATATACGGTCATTGATAAAAAATCATGCACAACTTGAACAAATCATCTGCAGCTATCCAGTCACTGTTCACCCTATCGTTATAACAGAAGCGAACGTAACAGATCTAATATCTAACATTTTTAACTTAAACGATTATTCCATGCATACGGAGCTACGTCAACATAGAAAAGGAGGTGGTATAATTGTATATGCCCATAAGAGCATTACGTTCCTGCAAAACAAAGTGATAACGGTAAATTTTGAGTGCTTATTTGGTGAAGTGAAAACCAGTCATGGTTATAAAGTTTTCTTATGTGCTATCTATCGGCCACCTAGCCTGAGTGAGTACAACTTTATATTTGAATTATCAAGACTTTTATCAGTGTATCCTACCTACTCCAATTGTGTAGTGGTGGGTGACATCAATATAGACATTAAAATTACAAATAAAATAGTAACCTCTTATATTGATACTATGAATGACCTTGGTTTTGAATGTTGCATATCACAGTATACTACAGTTGATTGTCAAAAAACTGGTATATCCAAAACATGCATAGATCACATTTTCATCCGTGACATATGTATGCGAGGTACAAATAATCATGTTATTCATTCCACTGTAGTGACCAACGCGCTGGCCGATCATTACATTACAGGTTTAGCTCTTATTAGTTCGGAGCGCATAAATTCTTTCAAAACTGTAACAAAATTTGACACCAAAAAAATTAGACAAGAATTACTCAAAGTAGATTGGAGTCCGATATACAAAATTGAGGATCCAAACGAAATATATGAAAATATTGTTAGTAAATTTGATAATATATATATAAAATGTAAATACCAGGAGAAAATTAGTTTAAATTCTAAGAAAAAGTGTGTATGGATCACAGATAAACTGATTAGTATGTGTAATAAAAAAAAAGAACTCTTAAAGATACATTTATCAGATACAAGTAATAAACAAAATGAGCTTATTTACAAGAAGTATAGAAATAGAACTAACAAATTTATTAATAAAGCAAGAAATAATTATACCAAGAAAGAAATTCGTAATGTTATTAAGAACCCAAAAAAAATTTGGGAGATTGTTAATAGACTAACTGGTAGGATCATTAAAGCAGTTGATGATGTACTTATTGAATCATTTACAGCTAAAGGTAAAATTTTGTCCAATAAATTTGCGCACGATTTTGAAAATAATGTTAAGAATGTAATGTTGACCTGTGCTGAACCACGCCTTGATGAAAAAATATATATTAAACAACCTAGTTCGTCTGTAAGGATAACTAAAATTAACGAATCCATTGTAATTAAAATAATAGAGAAAATGAATGATAAAAAAAGTCCAGGACTAGACAATATTCGGGTTAAAGATGTCAAATTAATATCAACTCAAATAGCCCCAGTATTAACCCACTTAATAAACACATGTATTCTCAAAACTATTTATCCAGATAAATTAAAAATAGGAAAAATTCGACCTATTCATAAAAAAGGTAGTTATTCTGATACTAACAATTATAGACCTATAACTATTTTGTCTTGCTTGGATAAAATAATAGAAAGATATTTTGGTCAAATTATAAATGCCTTTTTATCTAGTAATTGTATCATCCATGAGAAGCAATTTGCATTCCAGAGTAACAAAAGTACATCCCAATTGTTGTGTTTATTCACTGATGAAATAAATAAGTATCTTAATGAGAAAAAGCATGTCCTAACGGTTATGGTTGATTTTAGTAAGGCATTTGATACATTAAATTTTGATACACTTTACAAGAAAATGCAGCAGAATGGTATTCAGGGCCCGATGCTGAGGTGGTTCAAAAATTACCATACAAAAAGATATAACACAGTGTGTATTGATGGTGTACTGAGTGAGTTCGTGTATTCCACTCATGGAACAGCTCAGGGCTCAATTTTAGGCCCTACAGAGTACTTGATTTATGTTAACGATATGTGCAATATATTTCAGCATGGCTCTGTATATCAGTTTGCTGATGACACTTGTATTGTAACAGCTCACCATGATATTGATATTGCTAATAAAATGATGCAATCTAATTTTAACCAATTATGTAAATGGGCACATGATGTTGGTCTCTCTATTAACTATGATAAAACTAAATTAATGTATATTCATTCTCCTCATAAAATAAGTAGCACCATTCCATGTGTCATAGCGCACGAACACAGTTGTCTACATAAGCCGAGAGATTTGTGTACCTGCAAATCACTTGATTTAGTTAAAGAACATATGTATTTAGGATTAAAAATAGATGCCAAATTTAATTGGTCCCCCCACATAAACCATGTGTGTGGGAAGCTTCGATCAATCTTAGCTAAGTTGTGCATTCTTAAACATAAAATTCCCTACAGTACATTAAGACTACTTTATATGTCACTAGCAGATTCAGTTATAAGTTATGGTATTGTATGCTATGGAAGAGCAAGTAAGAGTCATGTAAATAATATATATAATTTACAAATTAGATTACTAAAAAATATAGTTCCTATAAAAATTAAATACAAATATAGAAACAATTACCATGGCCTATTTGAGTATTGCAGGGTAATGAATGTATATGACAAAGTAAACTTTGCTATAATAAACCACTATCATAATAAAATTTGTACCTTAAACATTAACAAAAGACCCAATAACCTGCGTAATCTATCAAATATCCCTTCATTTACTATACCCAGATGGAATAATGTATATGGGAAGTGAACCTGGCTGCACTACCTGCCATGTGTATTAAATAAGTTACCAAAACATTTATTGGAACTAATAAAAAACTCAACCTTGAAACAGGCAAAAAGAATCCTAAAAAATTTTTATATAAGGAAATGTGGGATACATTTCCTTATATAAAAATTTTTTATTTTATTATAGCCTCTCATAATTATTCTATTAAAAATAAGTAAGTTATATTTTGTCATTACTGTATGTCATTCCCATTTAACCAAATAACCATTTAACAAACATGTAGCGGCACTAAAGTGCGCAATTCTTTTTTTTTTTTTTTTTTTTTTTTTTTTTTTAACAGGAAAAAACCCCTTATGGGTACCGCCGCCCGACGGGGACAGGCGGCGGTTATGTCGGACTCGCACCGACTAAAATAACCTGTGTGCTCCACTACGCTGCTGGTGGCGGGGATAGGGTACCTATGAAGACATTGCCCCCCATCCCCGCCAGCAGCAACTCTGTAGCCCAGAGTGCGCCACCTCTGGGTCGGGGCCTCTCTGAAAGTGGCCCCTCCCTCCGCTGGACGATGCATCGGGAGCACCAGATGCATCGAACGCCTCGGGGACCTAACTCCAGCGAGCGTCCGATAAACCCCGTTCGGATCGCTCGGAGGTCCCCGTTAGGGCGGCATGCGACGGACTTCGGCGAGTCGCCTGCGCCCCGCTCGCCTGCGGCGGATTGGATCCAAGGACTCGACTTCCCGGATCCGCCCCGCCGCCTCCTTCCGCGAGATAACGTCCTCGCAGAAGGAGGCCATCGCTGCCCACGATCGCTCCCTGTCCACCATGGCGCGAACCACAGTGGGCAGGGAGAGATCGTGCCCCACCTGTGCCACGAGTTCCGCCCGCTGAACCGCCCAAGCTGGACAGTCTGCGAGCGTGTGCAGCGCCGTGTCAAAGTCGGCGCCACACTCGTGGCACTCACCAGTCGCCTCGCGCTGGGCCACCCTCCACAGATACCACCCGAAACAACCATGTCCGGAAAGCACCTGTGTCAGGCGGAAGGTGAGGACCCCATGCTTCCTGGCGACCCAGCCCTGGAGAATGGGCTGGATGGCCGAAATCGTCCAGGCTCCTGCACTGGGCGATTCAAGCCGCCGCCTCCATTGGCGGAGGAGCTCTTCCTGAGCTGCCCTCCGCCAATCCACCTCTACCGCCGCTGAATCTCCCCCCGGTGAACGGGCTTCGACTCTACGGCGGTAGGCCTGAGCTAGCACCTCGGCCTCTAGGTCCCACGGAGGGGACCCGGCCAAGGCGCAGGCCGCCTCGCCGGAGATGGTCCGGTAGCCCCGCACAAGTCTGACCGCCATGATCCTCTGCGCCCTGCGCAGCAAGGGCAAGGATCTCGCGGTCAGCCGCCCTGCCCATACGGGAGCGCCGTACAGGGCCATCGACCGAACCACCCCGGCGTATAGGCGCCGGCAGCCTGCATTAGGCCCTCCCAAATTCGGGAGGAGCCTGCTCAGGGCTCCGGCGGTCGCCGTTAACTTAGGGGCGAGCCGCCGGAAGTGGGCCTCGAACGTCCATCGGCTGTCGAGGAGCAATCCCAGGTACTGTAGTGTCGCCAGCACCCGGGCTTCCCGGTGGGTGCTCGCGCGGGCAGTCACGAGGGTGTCGTCTGCATAACAGAACAGACGCACCCCCGGAAGCATTTGCCCGCGCAGCACCCAGTCGTAGCCGATGTTCCACAGGAGGGGGCCAAGAACCGACCCCTGCGGAACACCGCACGACATCCTCCGCTCCTTCCACCCACCCCCAGCCGTCGGGTACCTGACAGCGCGATCAGCCAGATAGTTACTGACCACACGCTGCAGGTACATGGGGATGCGGTGGAAGCGTAGGGCCTCCTTGATCACTCCCCAGGGCAAGGTGTTGAATGCGTTAGCGATGTCCAACGACACCGCCATCACCACCTCACGCCGGGTTGTCGCCTCCTCCGCCAGAAGTCTCACACCCTCGATACAGTCGAGGGTGGACTTACCCTGGCGGAATCCGCACTGGAGGCAACTGAGGTCAGGCCCTACCTCCCGGAGGTGCTGGACTATGCGGGAAGCTATTATGCGTTCGAGCAGCT